>OW964548.2:27540096-28740096 GCA_943138885.2 Tholera decimalis
CCCGCCCCCCTTCTCCCCCCCTTTAGGCGGATCTCGGAATCTAAGAGACTTGGAACATTTTTTTTTTCAGATTCATTTAGAGGGGGCAATGCTTTAGTCGCAATAATTGTGCAACCCCCCCCCCCCATTTCCCCCCCCCCTTTTTTTTTTTTTTTTTTTTTCACAAGCACGCGAGGGGCTTGCACCTCGCGCAACACGCAAATACTAAACCCCCCCATCTCTCCCCATCACCCCCCCCCCCACTTTTTTTTTTTTTCACAAGCACTCGAGGTGCTTGCACCTCGCGCCAACACGCAAATACTAGATTTTTTTTTTTAAAGTGAACCGCGAGGTGCTTGCACCTCGCGCAACACGCAAATACTAAACCCCCCCCATCTCCCATCACCCCCCCCCGCTTTTTTTTTGTTTTTTCTTTCACAAGCACGCGAGGTGCTTGCACCTCGCGCAACACACAAATACTAAACCCCCCAACACCCACCCCATTATTTTTTTTCACTTTTTTTTTTTTTTCACAAGCACGCGAGGTGCTTGCACCACGCGCAACACGCAAATACTAAACCCCCCCCATCTCCCCCCACTTTTTTTTTTCACAAGCATGCGAGGTGCTTGCACCTCGCGCAACACGCAAATACTAGTATTATATAAAGCTAAATTACCACTGACTGACTCACTCACTCACTGACATAATTGTTCTCCCAGATGGTGGATGGGGAGGTGGGTATATTTTGACAGATTCGTAAACAAGTAACTCTCAAACCTACGGGAAAAGTGCCAAACCTCCCCCTTTTCACCCCCCTTCTCCCCCCCTCCCTATCGTATCTCGGAAACTACGAGACCCGTATTTTTGTTGTTTTTTACGGATTCGTATAGAGGAGGCTCGGTAAAGTAAAAACCATTTTTTCAAAGTCCCCCCCCCCCCCGCCCCCCTTCTCCCCCCCCTTTAGGCGGATCTCGGAATCTAAGAGACTTGGAACATTTTTTTTTTCAGATTCATTTAGAGGGGCAATGCTTTAGTCAAAATAATTGTGCAACCCCCCCCATCATCCCCCCCCCCCCCCTTTTTTTTTCACAAGCACGCTAGGTGCTTGCACCTCGCGCAACACGCAAATACTAGTTATATTATATAAAGCTAAATTACCACTCACTCACTCACTCATTGACATAATTGTTCTCCCCAGATGGTGGATGGGGAGGTGGGGTATATTTTGACAGATTCGTAAACAAGTAACTCTCAAACCTACGGGAAAAGTGCCAAACCTCCCCCTTTTCCCCCCCTTCTCTCCCCCCCCCTATCGTATCTCGGAAACTACCAGACCCGTATTTTTTTCTTTTTACGGGATTCGTATAGAGGAGGCTCGGTAAAGTAATAACAATTTTTCAAAGTCCCCCCCCCCCGCCCCCCTTCTCCCCCCTTTAGGCGGATCTCGGAATCTAAGAGACTTGGAACATTTTTTTTTTTCAGATTCATTTAGAGGGGCAATGGCTTTAATCGAAATACTTCTGCAACCCCCCCCCACCATCACCCGCCCCCCCTTTTTTTTTTTTTTTTTTTTCACAAGCACGCGAGGTGCTTGCACCCTCGCGCAACACGCAAATAATTTTTTTTTTGCACAAGCACGCGAGGTGCTTGCACCCTCGCGCAACACGCAAATACTAAACCCCCCCCCCATCAACCCACCCCATTTTTTTTTTTTATTTACTTAAATTACCACTTAAATTACTTAAATTACCACTGACTGACTGACTGACTGACTGACTGACTCACTCATTGACATAATTGTTCTCCCAGATAGTGGATGGGGAGGGGGTATATTTTGACAGATTCGTAAACAAGTAACTCTCAAACCTACGGGAAAAGTGCCAAACCTCCCCTTTTCCCCCCCCTTCTACCCCCCCCCCCTATCGTATCTCGGAAACTACGAGACCCGTATTTTTCTCTTTTTACGGATTCGTATAGAGGAGGCTAAGTAAAGTAAAACCATTTTTCAAAGTCCCCCCCCCACCGCCCCCCCTTCTCCCCCCCTTTAGGCGGATCTCGGAATCTAAGAGACTTGGGAACATTTTTTTTTTCAGATTCATTTAGAGGGGCAATGCTTTAGTAGAAATACTTGTGCAACCCCCCCCCCCATCACCCCCCCCTCTTTTTTTTTTTTTTTTTCACAAGCACGCGAGGTGCTTGGCACCTCGCGCAACAAGCAAATACTAAACCCCCCCCAACTCCCCCAATCACCCCCACTTTTTTTTTTTTTTCACAAGCACGCGAGGTGCTTGCACCACGCGCAACACGCAAATACTAAACCCCCCCCCATCTCCCCCCATCACCCACCCCCCTTTTTTTTTTTCACAAGCACGCGAGGTGCTTGCTCCTCGCGCAACACGCAAATACTAAATCCCCTCCATCACCCCCTCCATTTTTTTTTCACAAGCACGCGAGGTGCTTGCACCCTCGCGCAACACGCAAATACTAAACCCCCCCCATCTCCCCCCCACTTTTTTTTTCCACAAGCATGCGAGGTGCTTGCACCTCGCGCAACACGCAAATACTAGTATTATATAAAGCTAAATTACCACTGACTGACCTCACTCACTCACTGACATAATTGTTCTCCCAGATGGTGGATGGGGAGGTGGGTATATTTTGACAGATTCGTAAACAAGTAACTCTCAAACCTACGGGAAAAGTGCCAAACCTCCCCTTTTCACCCCCCTTCTCCCCCCTCCCTATCGTATCTCGGAAACTACGAGACCCATATTTTTTGTTTTTTACGGATTCGTATAGAGGAGGCTCGATAAAGTAAAAACCATTTTTCAAAGTCCCCCCCCCGCCACCCTTCTCCCCCCCTTTAGGCGGATCTCGGAATCTAAGAGACTTGGAAAATTTTTTTTTCAGATTCATTTAGAGGGGCAATGCTTTAGTCGAAATAATTGTGCAACCCCCCCATTTCCCCCCCCCCCCTTTTTTTTTTTTTTCACAAGCACGCGAGGTGCTTGCACCTCGCGCAACACGCAAATACTAACCCCCCCCCCATCTCCCCCCATCACCCCCCCCCCCTTTTTTTTTTTTCACAAGCACGCGAGGTGCTTGCACCTCGCGCAACACGCAAATACTAAACCCCCATCACCCCCCCCCCCTTTTTTTTCACAAGCACGCGAGGTGCTTGCACCTCGCGCAACACGCAAATACTTGATTTAGAGGGGCAATGCTTTAGTTTTTTTCACAAGCACGCGAGGTGCTTGCACCTCGCGCAACACGCAAATACTAGTTATACTATATAAAGCTAAATTACCACTCACTGACTGACTCACTCACTCATTGACATAATTGTTCTCCCAGATGGTGGATGGGGAGGTGGGTATATTTTGACAGATTCGTAAACAAGTAACTCTCAAACCTACGGGAAAAGTGCCAAACCTCCCCTTTTCACCCCCCTTCTCCCCCTCCCTATCGTATCTCGGAAACTACGAGACCCGTATTTTTTTCTTTTTACGGATTCGTATAGAGGAGGCTCGGTAAAGTAAAAACCATTTTCAAAGTCCCCCCCCCGCCCCCCTTCTCCCCCCCTTTAGGCGGATCTCGGAATCTAAGAGACTTGGAACATTTTTTTTTTCAGATTCATTTAGAGGGGCAATGCTTTAGTCGAAATAATTGTGCAAGCCCCCCCCCCCCATTTCCCCCCCCCCTTTATTATTTTTTTTTTTTCACAAGCACGCGAGGGGCTTGCACCTCGCGCAACACGCAAATACTAGTTATACTATATAAAGCTAAATTACCACTCACTGACTGACTCACTGACATAATTGTTCTCCCAGATGGTGGATGGGGAGGTGGGTATATTTTGACAGATTCGTAAACAAGTAACTGTCAAACCTACGGGAATAGTGCCAAACCTCCCCTTTTCCCCCTCCTTCTCCCCCCACCCTATCGTATCTCGGAAACTACGAGACCCGGATTTTTTTTTTACGGTTTCGTATAAAGGAGGCTCGGTAAAGTAAAAACCATTTATCAAAGTCGCCCCCCCCCCCCCTTCTCACCCCCTTTAGGCGGATCTCGGAAATTAAGAGACTTAGAACATTTTTTTTTTCAGATTCATTTAGAGGGGCATTGCTTTAGTCAAAATACTTCTGCAACACCCCCCCCCCATAACCCCCCATTTTTTTTTTTTCACAAGCACGCGAGGTGCTTGCACCTCGCGCAACACGCAAATACTAAACCCCCCATCTCCCCCCATCACCCCCCCCACTTTTTTTTTTGTTTTTTTCACAAGCACGCGAGGTGCTTGCACCTCGCGCAACACGCAAATGCTAAACCCCCCCATCACCCGCTCCCAATTTTTTTTTCACAAGCACGCGAGGTGCTTGCACCTCGCGCAACACGCAAATACTAAACCCCCCCATCTCCCCCCATCACCCCCCCCCCCTTTTTTTTTTACAAGCACGCGAGGTGCTTGCACCTCGCGCAACACGCAAATACTAGTTATACTATAGTATAACTAGTAATTTAGCTTTATTATACTATATAAAGCTAAATTACCACTCACTGACTCACTGACAGAATTGTTCTCCCAGATGGTGGATGGGGAGGTGGGTATATTTTGACAGATTCGTAAACAAGTACCTCTCAAACCTACAGGAAAAGTGCCAAACCCCCCCTTTTCCCCCCCCTTCTCCCCCCCCCCTATCGTATCTCGGAAACTACGAGACCCGTATTTTTTCTTTTTACGGATTCGTATAGAGGAGGCTCGGTAAAGTAAAAACCATTTTTCAAAGTCCCCCCTCCCCGCCCCCCTTCTCCCCCCCTTTAGGCGGATCTCGGAATCTAAGAGACTTGGAACATTTTTTTTTTCAGATTCATTTAGAGGGGCAATGCTTAAGTCGAAATACTTGTGCAACCCCCCCCCCATCACCCCCCCCCCCCCCCTCTTTTTTTTTTTATTTTTTTTTCACAAGCTCGCGAGGTGCTTGCACCTCGCGCAACACGCAAATACTAAACCCCTCCATCAACCCCCGCCTTTTTTTTTTTTTTTTCACAAGCACGCGAGGTGCTTGCACCTCGCGCAACACGCAAATACTAGTATAGATATAAAGCTAAATTACCACTGACTGACTGACTGACTCATTGACATAATTGTTCTCCCAGATGGTGGATGGGGAGGTGGGTATATTTTGACAGATTCGTAAACAAGTAACTCTCAAACCTACGGGAAAAGTGCCAAACCTCCCCTTTTCACCCCCCTTCTCCCCCCTCCCTATCGTATCTCGGAAACTACGAGACCCGTATTTTTTGTTTTTTACGGATTCGTATAGAGGAGGCTCGGTAAAGTAAAAACCATTTTTCAAAGTCCCCCCCCCGCCCCCCTTCTCTCCCCCTTTAGGCGGATCTCGGAATCTAAGAGACTTGGAACATTTTTTTTTTCAGATTCATTTAGAGGGGCAATGCTTTAGTCAAAATAATTGTGCAACCCCCCCATCATCCCCCCCCCCCCTTTTTTTCACAAGCACGCGAGGTGCTTGCACCTCGCGCAACACGCAAATACTAGTTATACTATATAAAGCTAAATTACCACTCACTGACTGACTCACTCACTCATTGACATAATTGTTCTCCCAGATGGTGGATGGGGAGGTGGGTATATTTTGACAGATTCGTAAACAAGTAACTCTCAAACCTACGGGAAAAGTGCCAAACCTCCCCTTTTCACCCCCCTTCTCCCCCCTCCCTATCGTATCTCGGAAACTACGAGACCCGTATTTTTTGTTTTTTACGGATTCGTATAGAGGAGGCTCGGTAAAGTAAAAACCATTTTTCAAAGTCCCCCCCCCGCCCCCCTTCTCCCCCCCTTTAGGCGGATCTCGGAATCTAAGAGACTTGGAACATTTTTTTTTTTCAGATTCATTTAGAGGGGCAATGCTTTAGTCGCAATAATTGAGCAACCCCCCCCCCCCATTTCCCCCCCCCCTTTTTTTTTTTTTTTTTTTTCACAAGCACGCGAGGGGCTTGCACCTCGCGCAACACGCAAATACTAAACCCCCCCATCTCTCCCCATCACCCCCCCCCCCCACTTTTTTTTTTTTCACAAGCACTCGAGGTGCTTGCACCTCGCGCAACACGCAAATACTAAACCCCCCCATCTCCCCCCATCACCCCCCCTTTTTTTTTCACAAGCACGCGAGGTGCTTGCACCTCGCGCAACACGCAAATACTAGTTATATTATATAAAGCTAAATTACCACTCACTCACTCACTCATTGACATAATTGTTCTCCCAGATGGTGGATGGGGAGGTGGGTATATTTTGACAGATTCGTAAACAAGTAACTCTCAAACCTACGGGAAAAGTGCCAAACCTCCCCTTTTCCCCCCCCTTCTCCCCCCCCCCCCTATCGTATCTCGGAAACTACCAGACCCGTATTTTTTTCTTTTTACGGATTCGTATAGAGGAGGCTCGGTAAAGTAATAACAATTTTTCAAAGTCCCCCCCCCGCCCCCCTTCTCCCCCCTTTAGGCGGATCTCGGAATCTAAGAGACTTGGAACATTTTTTTTTCAGATTCATTTAGAGGGGCAATGCTTTAATCGAAATACTTCTGCAACCCCCCCCACCATCACCCCCCCCCCCTTCTTTTTTTTTTTTTTCACAAGCACGCGAGGTGCTTGCACCCTCGCGCAAACACGCAAATAATTTTTTTTTTGCACAAGCACGCGAGGTGCTTGCACCTCGCGCAACACGCAAATACTAAACCCCCCCCCCTATCAAGCCACCCATTTTTTTTTTTTTTCACACAATCACGCGAGGTGCTTGCACCTCGCGCAACACGCAAATACTAGTTATTATAATATATAAAGCTAAATTACCACTGACTGACTGACTGACTGGACTGACTCACTCATTGACATAATTGTTCTCCCAGATGGTGGATGGGGAGGTGGGTATATTTTGACAGATTCGTAAACAAGTAACTCTCAAACCTACGGGAAAAGTGCCAAACCTCCCCTTTTCCCCCCCTTCTCCCCCCCCCCCCCCCCCCTATCGTATCTCGGAAACTACGAGACCCGTATTTTTCTCTTTTTACGGATTCGTATAGAGGAGGCTCGGTAAAGTAAAAACCATTTTTCAAAGTCCCCCCCACCGCCCCCCTTCTCCCCCCCTTTAGGCGGATCTCGGAATCTAAGAGACTTGGAACATTTTTTTTTTTCAGATTCATTTAGAGGGGCAATGCTTTAGTCGAAATACTTGTGCAACCCCCCCCCCCCCATCACCCCCCCTCTTTTTTTTTTTTTTTTTTTCACAAGCACGCGAGGTGCTTGCACCTCGCGCAACACGCAAATACTAAACCCCCCCATCTCCCCCAATCACCCCCACTTTTTTTTTTTTTTCACAAGCACGCGAGGTGCTTGCACCACGCGCAACACGCAAATACTAAACCCCCCCATCTCCCCCCACTTTTTTTTTCACAAGCATGCGACGTGCTTGCACCTCGCGCAACACGCAAATACTAGTATTATATAAAGCTAAATTACCACTCACTGACTGACTCACTCACTCATTGACATAATTGTTCTCCCAGATGGTGGATGGGGAGGTGGGTATATTTTGACAGATTCGTAAACAAGTAACTCTCAAACCTACGGGAAAAGTGCCAAACCTCCCCTTTTCACCCCCCTTCTCCCCCCTCCCTATCGTATCTCGGAAACTACGAGACCCGTATTTTTTGTTTTTTACGGATTCGTATAGAGGAGGCTCGGTAAAGTAAAAACCATTTTTCAAAGTCCCCCCCCCGCCCCCCTTCTCCCCCCCTTTAGGCGGATCTCGGAATCTAAGAGACTTGGAACATTTTTTTTTTTCAGATTCATTTAGAGGGGCAATGCTTTAGTCGCAATAATTGAGCAACCCCCCCCCCCATTTCCCCCCCCCCTTTTTTTTTTTTTTTTTTTTCACAAGCACGCGAGGGGCTTGCACCTCGCGCAACACGCAAATACTAAACCCCCCCCATCTCTCCCCATCACCCCCCCCCCCCACTTTTTTTTTTTTCACAAGCACTCGAGGTGCTTGCACCTCGCGCAACACGCAAATACTAAACCCCCCCATCTCCCCCCATCACCCCCCCTTTTTTTTTCACAAGCACGCGAGGTGCTTGCACCTCGCGCAACACGCAAATACTAGTTATATTATATAAAGCTAAATTACCACTCACTCACTCACTCATTGACATAATTGTTCTCCCAGATGGTGGATGGGGAGGTGGGTATATTTTGACAGATTCGTAAACAAGTAACTCTCAAACCTACGGGAAAAGTGCCAAACCTCCCCTTTTCCCCCCCCTTCTCCCCCCCCCCCTATCGTATCTCGGAAACTACCAGACCCGTATTTTTTTCTTTTTACGGATTCGTATAGAGGAGGCTCGGTAAAGTAATAACAATTTTTCAAAGTCCCCCCCCCGCCCCCCTTCTCCCCCCTTTAGGCGGATCTCGGAATCTAAGAGACTTGGAACATTTTTTTTTCAGATTCATTTAGAGGGGCAATGCTTTAATCGAAATACTTCTGCAACCCCCCCCACCATCACCCCCCCCCCCCTTCTTTTTTTTTTTTTTCACAAGCACGCGAGGTGCTTGCACCTCGCGCAACACGCAAATAATTTTTTTTTTGCACAAGCACGCGAGGTGCTTGCACCTCGCGCAACACGCAAATACTAAACCCCCCCCCTATCAAGCCACCCATTTTTTTTTTTTTCACAATCACGCGAGGTGCTTGCACCTCGCGCAACACGCAAATACTAGTTATTATAATATATAAAGCTAAATTACCACTGACTGACTGACTGACTGACTGACTCACTCATTGACATAATTGTTCTCCCAGATGGTGGATGGGGAGGTGGGTATATTTTGACAGATTCGTAAACAAGTAACTCTCAAACCTACGGGAAAAGTGCCAAACCTCCCCTTTTCCCCCCCTTCTCCCCCCCCCCCCCCCCCCTATCGTATCTCGGAAACTACGAGACCCGTATTTTTCTCTTTTTACGGATTCGTATAGAGGAGGCTCGGTAAAGTAAAAACCATTTTTCAAAGTCCCCCCCACCGCCCCCCTTCTCCCCCCCTTTAGGCGGATCTCGGAATCTAAGAGACTTGGAACATTTTTTTTTTTCAGATTCATTTAGAGGGGCAATGCTTTAGTCGAAATACTTGTGCAACCCCCCCCCCCCCATCACCCCCCCTCTTTTTTTTTTTTTTTTTTTCACAAGCACGCGAGGTGCTTGCACCTCGCGCAACACGCAAATACTAAACCCCCCCATCTCCCCCAATCACCCCCACTTTTTTTTTTTTTTCACAAGCACGCGAGGTGCTTGCACCACGCGCAACACGCAAATACTAAACCCCCCCATCTCCCCCCACTTTTTTTTTCACAAGCATGCGACGTGCTTGCACCTCGCGCAACACGCAAATACTAGTATTATATAAAGCTAAATTACCACTGACTGACTCACTCACTCACTGACATAATTGTTCTCCCAGATGGTGGATGGGGAGGTGGGTATATTTTGACAGATTCGTAAACAAGTAACTCTCAAACCTACGGGAAAAGTGCCAAACCTCCCCTTTTCACCCCCCTTCTCCCCCCTCCCTATCGTATCTCGGAAACTACGAGACCCATATTTTTTGTTTTTTACGGATTCGTATAGAGGAGGCTCGATAAAGTAAAAACCATTTTTCAAAGTCCCCCCCCCGCCCCCCTTCTCCCCCCCTTTAGGCGGATCTCGGAATCTAAGAGACTTGGAACATTTTTTTTTTCAGATTCATTTAGAGGGGCAATGCTTTAGTCGAAATAATTGTGCAACCCCCCCATTTCCCCCCCCATTTCCACCCCCCCTTTTTTTTTTTTCACAAGCACGCGAGGTGCTTGCACCTCGCGCAACACGCAAATACTAAACCCCCCATCTCCCCCCATCACCCCCCCCCCCTTTTTTTTCACAAGCACGCGAGGTGCTTGCACCTCGCGCAACACGCAAATACTTGATTTAGAGGGGCAATGCTTTAGTTTTTTTCACAAGCACGCGAGGTGCTTGCACCTCGCGCAACACGCAAATACTAGTTATACTATATAAAGCTAAATTACCACTCACTGACTGACTCACTCACTCATTGACATAATTGTTCTCCCAGATGGTGGATGGGGAGGTGGGTATATTTTGACAGATTCGTAAACAAGTAACTCTCAAACCTACGGGAAAAGTGCCAAACCTCCCCTTTTCACCCCCCTTCTCCCCCCTCCCTATCGTATCTCGGAAACTACGAGACCCGTATTTTTTGTTTTTTACGGATTCGTATAGAGGAGGCTCGGTAAAGTAAAAACCATTTTTCAAAGTCCCCCCCCCGCCCCCCTTCTCCCCCCCTTTAGGCGGATCTCGGAATCTAAGAGACTTGGAACATTTTTTTTTCAGATTCATTTAGAGGGGCAATGCTTTAGTCGAAATAATTGTGCAACCCCCCCATTTCCACCCCCATTTCCCCCCCCCCTTTTTTTTTTTTTCACAAGCACGCGAGGTGCTTGCGCCTCGCGCAACACGCAAATACTAAACCCCCCATCTCCCCCCATCACCCCCCCCCCCCCCTTTTTTTTCACAAGCACAACAAAAGCGCAACACGCAAATACTTGATTTAGAGGGGCAATGCTTTAGTTTTTTTCACAAGCACGCGAGGTGCTTGCACCTCGCGCAACACGCAAATACTAGTTATACTATATAAAGCTAAATTACCACTCACTGACTGACTCACTCACTCATTGACATAATTGTTCTCCCAGATGGTGGATGGGGAGGTGGGTATATTTTGACAGATTCGTAAACAAGTAACTCTCAAACCTACGGGAAAAGTGCCAAACCTCCCCTTTTCACCCCCCTTCTCCCCCCTTTCTATCGTATCTCGGAAACTACGAGACCCGTATTTTTTTCTTTTTACGGATTCGTATAGAGGAGGCTCGGTAAAGTAAAAACCATTTTCAAAGTCCCCCCCCCGCCCCCCTTCTCCCCCCCTTTAGGCGGATCTCGGAATCTCAGAGACTTGGAACATTTTTTTTTTCAGATTCATTTAGAGGGGCAATGCTTTAGTCGAAATAATTGTGCAACCCCCCATTCCCCCCCCCATTTCCCCCCCCCCCTTTTTTTTTTTTTTCACAAGCACGCGAGGTGCTTGCACCTCGCGCAACACGCAAATACTAAACCCCCCATCTCCCCCCATCACCCCCCCCCCTGTTTTTTCACAAGCACGCGAGGTGCTTGCACCTCGCGCAACACGCAAATACTTGATTTAGAGGGGCAATGCTTTAGTTTTTTTCACAAGCACGCGAGGTGCTTGCACCTCGCGCAACACGCAAATACTAGTTATACTATATAAAGCTAAATTACCACTCACTGACTGACTCACTCACTCATTGACATAATTGTTCTCCCAGATGGTGGATGGGGAGGTGGGTATATTTTGACAGATTCGTAAACAAGTAACTCTCAAACCTACGGGAAAAGTGCCAAACCTCCCCTTTTCACCCCCCTTCTCCCCCCTCCCTATCGTATCTCGGAAACTACGAGACCCGTATTTTTTGTTTTTTACGGATTCGTAAGTAAAAACCATTTTTCAAAGTCCCCCCCCCGCCCCCCTTCTCCCCCCCTTTAGGCGGATCTCGAAATCTAAGAGACTTGGAACATTTTTTTTTTTCAGATTCATTTAGAGGGGCAATGCTTTAGTCGCAATAATTGTGCAACCCCCCCCCCCCCATTTCCCCCCCCCCCCTTTATTATTTTTTTTTTTCACAAGCACGCGAGGGGCTTGCACCTCGCGCAACACGCAAATACTAAACCCCCCCATCTCTCCCCATCACCCCCCCCCCCCACTTTTTTTTTTTCACAAGCACTCGAGGTGCTTGCACCTCGCGCAACACGCAAATACTAGATTTTTTTTTTTAAAGTGAATCGCGAGGTGCTTGCACCTCGCGCAACACGCAAATACTAAACCCCCCCATCTCCCATCACCCCCCCCACTTTTTTTTTGTTTTTTCTTTCACAAGCACGCGAGGTGCTTGCACCTCGCGCAACACACAAATACTAAACCCCCCAACACCCACCCCATTATTTTTTTTCACTTTTTTTTTTTTTTCACAAGCACGCGAGGTGCTTTCACCACGCGCAACACGCAAATACTAAACCCCCCCATCTCCCCCCATCACCCACCCCCTTTTTTTTTTCACAAGCACGCGAGGTGCTTGCACCTCGCGCAACACGCAAATACTGAATCCCCTCCATCACCCTCTCCATTTTTTTTTCACAAGCACGCGAGGTGCTTGCACCTCGCGCAACACGCAAATACTAGTATTATATAAAGCTAAATTACCACTGACTGACTCACTCACTCACTGACATAATTGTTCTCCCAGATGGCGGATGGGGAGGTGGGTATATTTTGACAGATTCGTAAACAAGTAACTCTCAAACCTACGGGAAAAGTGCCAAACCTCCCCTTTTCACCCCCCTTCTCCCCCCTCCCTATCGTATCTCGGAAACTACGAGACCCATATTTTTTGTTTTTTACGGATTCGTATAGAGGAGGCTCGATAAAGTAAAAAGCATTTTTCAAATTCCCCCCCCCCGCCCCCCTTCTCCCCCCCTTTAGGCGGATCTCGGAATCTAAGAGAATTGGAACATTTTTTTTTTCAGATTCATTTAGAGGGGCAATGCTTTAGTCGAAATAATTGTGCAACCCCCCCCATTTCCCCCCCCATTCCCCCCCCCCTTTTTTTTTTTTTTCACAAGCACGCGAGGTGCTTGCACCTCGCGCAACACGCAAATACTAACCCCCCCCCCATCTCCCCCCATCACCCCACCCCCCTTTTTTTTTTTTTCACAAGCACGCGAGGTGCTTGCACCTCGCGCAACACGCAAATACTAAACCTCCCATCTCCCCCCATCACCCCCCCCCCCTTTTTTTCACAAGCAAATACTTGATTTAGAGGGGCAATGCTTTAGTTTTTTTCACAAGCACGCGAGGTGCTTGCACCTCGCGCAACACGCAAATACTAATCCAACCATTTTTTTTTTTTTTTCACAAGCACGCGAGGTGCTTGCACCTCGCGCAACACGCAAATACTAGTTATACTATATAAAGCTAAATTACCACTGACTGACTGACTGACTCACTCACTCATTGACATAATTGTTCTCCCAGATGGTGGATGGGGAGGTGGGTAAATTTTGACAGATTCGTAAACAAGTAACTCTCAAACCTACGGGAAAAGTGCCAAACCTCCCCTTTTCACCCCCCTTCTCCCCCCTCCCTATCGTATCTCGGAAACTACGAGACCCGTATTTTTTTCTTTTTACGGATTCGTATAGAGGAGGCTCGTTAAAGTAAAAACCATTTTCAAAGTCCCCCCCCCCGCCCCCCTTCTCCCCCCTTTTAGGCGGATCTCGGAATCTAAGAGACTTGGAACATTTTTTTTTTCAGATTCATTTAGAGGGGCAATGCTTTAGTCGAAATAATTGTGCAACCCCCCCCATTTCCCCCCCCCCCCTTTTTTTTTTTTTTTCACAAGCACGCGAGGTGCTTGCACCTCGCGCAACACGCAAATACTAACCCCCCCCATCTCCCCCCATCACCCCCCCCCCCCTTTTTTTTTTTTTCACAAGCACGCGAGGTGCTTGCACCTCGCGCAACACGCAAATACTAGTTATACTATATAAAGCTAAATTACCACTCACTGACTGACTCACTCACTCACTGACATAATTGTTCTCCCAGATGGTGGATGGGGAGGTGGGTATATTTTGACAGATTCGTAAACAAGTAACTCTCAAACCTACGGGAAAAGTGCCAAACCTCCCCTTTTCACCCCCCTTCTCCCCCTCCCTATCGTATCTCGGAAACTACGAGACCCGTATTTTTTGTTTTTTACGGATTCGTATAGAGGAGGCTCGGTAAAGTAAAAAAATTTTTCAAAGTCCCCCCCCGCCCCCCTTCTCCCCCCCTTTAGGCGGATCTCGGAATCTAAGAGACTTGGAACATTTTTTTTTTTCAGATTCATTTAGAGGGGCAATGCTTTAGTCGCAATAATTGTGCAACCCCCCCCCCCCCCCATTTCCCCCCCCCTTTATTATTTCTTTTTTTTCACAAGCACGCGAGGGGCT
Organism: Tholera decimalis; assembly: GCA_943138885.2. Taxonomy (NCBI): domain Eukaryota; kingdom Metazoa; phylum Arthropoda; class Insecta; order Lepidoptera; family Noctuidae; genus Tholera; species Tholera decimalis. The sequence goes on from OW964548.2 coordinate 27,554,264, forward strand.
TGCACCTCGCGCAACACGCAAATACTAAACCCCCCCATCTCTCCCCATCACCCCCCCCCCCACTTTTTTTTTTTCACAAGCACAACAAAAGCGCAACACGCAAATACTTGATTTAGAGGGGCAATGCTTTAGTTTTTTTCACAAGCACGCGAGGTGCTTGCACCTCGCGCAACACGCAAATACTAGTTATACTATATAAAGCTAAATTACCACTCACTGACTGACTCACTCACTCATTGACATAATTGTTCTCCCAGATGGTGGATGGGGAGGTGGGTATATTTTGACAGATTCGTAAACAAGTAACTCTCAAACCTACGGGAAAAGTGCCAAACCTCCCCTTTTCACCCCCCTTCTCCCCCCTTTCTATCGTATCTCGGAAACTACGAGACCCGTATTTTTTTCTTTTTACGGATTCGTATAGAGGAGGCTCGGTAAAGTAAAAACCATTTTCAAAGTCCCCCCCCCCGCCCCCCTTCTCCCCCCCTTTAGGCGGATCTCGGAATCTCAGAGACTTGGAACATTTTTTTTTTCAGATTCATTTAGAGGGGCAATGCTTTAGTCGAAATAATTGTGCAACCCCCCATTGCCCCCCCCATTTCCCCCCCCCCCCCTTTTTTTTTTTTTTCACAAGCACGCGAGGTGCTTGCACCTCGCGCAACACGCAAATACTAAACCCCCCATCTCCCCCCATCACCCCCCCCCCCTGTTTTTTCACAAGCACGCGAGGTGCTTGCACCTCGCGCAACACGCAAATACTTGATTTAGAGGGGCAATGCTTTAGTTTTTTTCACAAGCACGCGAGGTGCTTGCACCTCGCGCAACACGCAAATACTAGTTATACTATATAAAGCTAAATTACCACTCACTGACTGACTCACTCACTCATTGACATAATTGTTCTCCCAGATGGTGGATGGGGAGGTGGGTATATTTTGACAGATTCGTAAACAAGTAACTCTCAAACCTACGGGAAAAGTGCCAAACCTCCCCTTTTCACCCCCCTTCTCCCCCCTCCCTATCGTATCTCGGAAACTACGAGACCCGTATTTTTTGTTTTTTACGGATTCGTATAGAGGAGGCTCGGTAAAGTAAAAACCATTTTTCAAAGTCCCCCCCCCGCCCCCCTTCTCCCCCCCTTTAGGCGGATCTCGAAATCTAAGAGACTTGGAACATTTTTTTTTCAGATTCATTTAGAGGGGCAATGCTTTAGTCGCAATAATTGTGCAACCCCCCCCCCCATTTCCCCCCCCCCCTTTATTATTTTTTTTTTTCACAAGCACGCGAGGGGCTTGCACCTCGCGCAACACGCAAATACTAAACCCCCCCATCTCTCCCCATCACCCCCCCCCCCACTTTTTTTTTTTTCACAAGCACTCGAGGTGCTTGCACCTCGCGCAACACGCAAATACTAAACCCCCCCCATCTCCCATCACCCCCCCCACTTTTTTTTTGTTTTTTCTTTCACAAGCACGCGAGGTGCTTGCACCTCGCGCAACACACAAATACTAAACCCCCCAACACCCACCCCATTATTTTTTTTCACTTTTTTTTTTTTTTCACAAGCACGCGAGGTGCTTGCACCACGCGCAACACGCAAATACTAAACCCCCCCATCTCCCCCCATCACCCACCCCCTTTTTTTTTTCACAAGCACGCGAGGTGCTTGCACCTCGCGCAACACGCAAATACTAAATCCCCTCCATCACCCCCTCCATTTTTTTTTCACAAGCACGCGAGGTGCTTGCACCTCGCGCAACACGCAAATACTAGTATTATATAAAGCTAAATTACCACTGACTGACTCACTCACTCACTGACATAATTGTTCTCCCAGATGGCGGATGGGGAGGTGGGTATATTTTGACAGATTCGTAAACAAGTAACTCTCAAACCTACGGGAAAAGTGCCAAACCTCCCCTTTTCACCCCCCTTCTCCCCCCTCCCTATCGTATCTCGGAAACTACGAGACCCATATTTTTTGTTTTTTACGGATTCGTATAGAGGAGGCTCGATAAAGTTAAAAGCATTTTTCAAATTCCCCCCCCCCGCCCCCCTTCTCCCCCCCTTTAGGCGGATCTCGGAATCTAAGAGAATTGGAACATTTTTTTTTTCAGATTCATTTAGAGGGGCAATGCTTTAGTCGAAATAATTGTGCAACCCCCCCATTTCCCCCCCCATTCCCCCCCCCCTTTTTTTTTTTCACAAGCACGCGAGGTGCTTGCACCTCGCGCAACACGCAAATACTAACCCCCCCCCCATCTCCCCCCATCACCCCACCCCCCTTTTTTTTTTTTTCACAAGCACGCGAGGTGCTTGCACCTCGCGCAACACGCAAATACTAAACCTCCCATCTCCCCCCATCACCCCCCCCCCCCTTTTTTTCACAAGCAAATACTTGATTTAGAGGGGCAATGCTTTAGTTTTTTTCACAAGCACGCGAGGTGCTTGCACCTCGCGCAACACGCAAATACTAGTTATACTATATAAAGCTAAATTACCACTCACTGACTGACTCACTCACTCATTGACATAATTGTTCTCCCAGATGGTGGATGGGGAGGTGGGTATATTTTGACAGATTCGTAAACAAGTAACTCTCAAACCTACGGGAAAAGTGCCAAACCTCCCCTTTTCACCCCCCTTCTCCCCCCTCCCTATCGTATCTCGGAAACTACGAGACCCGTATTTTTTTCTTTTTACGGATTCGTATAGAGGAGGCTCGGTAAAGTAAAAACCATTTTCAAAGTCCCCCCCCCGCCCCCCTTCTCCCCCCCTTTAGGCGGATCTCGGAATCTAAGAGACTTGGAACATTTTTTTTTTCAGATTCATTTAGAGGGGCAATGCTTTAGTCGAAATAATTGTGCAACCCCCCCATTTCCCCCCCCCCCCCCTTTTTTTTTTTTTTTCACAAGCACGCGAGGTGCTTGCACCTCGCGCAACACGCAAATACTAACCCCCCCCCATCTCCCCCCATCACCCCCCCCCCCCCTTTTTTTTTTTTTCACAAGCACGCGAGGTGCTTGCACCTCGCGCAACACGCAAATACTAGTTATACTATATAAAGCTAAATTACCACTCACTGACTGACTCACTCACTCACTGACATAATTGTTCTCCCAGATGGTGGATGGGGAGGTGGGTATATTTTGACAGATTCGTAAACAAGTAACTCTCAAACCTACGGGAAAAGTGCCAAACCTCCCCTTTTCACCCCCCTTCTCCCCCCTCCCTATCGTATCTCGGAAACTACGAGACCCGTATTTTTTGTTTTTTACGGATTCGTATAGAGGAGGCTCGGTAAAGTAAAAAAAATTTTTCAAAGTCCCCCCCCGCCCCCCTTCTCCCCCCCTTTAGGCGGATCTCGGAATCTAAGAGACTTGGAACATTTTTTTTTTTCAGATTCATTTAGAGGGGCAATGCTTTAGTCGCAATAATTGTGCAACCCCCCCCCCCCCCCATTTCCCCCCCCCCTTTATTATTTCTTTTTTTTCACAAGCACGCGAGGGGCTTGCACCTCGCGCAACACGCAAATACTAAACCCCCCCATCTCTCCCCATCACCCCCCCCCCCCACTTTTTTTTTTTCACAAGCTCTCGAGGTGCTTGCACCTCGCGCAACACACAAATACTAAACCCCCCAACACCCAACCCATTATTTTTTTTCACAAGCGCGCGAGGTGCTTGCACCTCGCGCAACACGCAAATACTAGTTATTATACTATATAAAGCTAAATTACCACTGACTGACTGACTGACTGACTGACTCACTCATTGACATAATTGTTCTCCCAGATGGTGGATGGGGAGGTGGGTATATTTTGACAGATTCGTAAACAAGTAACTCTCAAACCTACGGGAAAAGTGCCAAACCTCCCCTTTTCCCCCCCTTCTCCCCCCCCCCTATCGTATCTCGGAAATTACGAGACCCGTATTTTTTTCTTTTTACGGATTCGTATAGAGGAGGCTCGGCAAAATAAAAACCATTTTTCAAAGTCCCCCCCCCGCCCCCCTTCTCCCCCCCTTTAGGCGGATCTCGGAATCTAAGAGACTTGGAACATTTTTGTTTTCAGATTCATTTAGAGAGGCAATGCTTTAGTCAAAATACTTCTGCAACCCCCCGCCCCCCCATTACCCCCCCCACTTTTTTTTTTTTTTTTCACAAGCACGCGAGGTGCTTGCACCTCGCGCAACACGCAAATACTAAACCCCCCCCATCACCCCCCCCCCTTCTTTTTTTTTTTTCACTAGCACGCGAGGTGCTTGCACCTCGCGCAACACGCAAATACTAACCCCCCCCATCTCCCCCCATCACCCCCCCCCGCTTTTTTTTTTTTTCACAAGCACGCGAGGTGCTTGCACCTCGCGCAACACGCAAATACTAGTTATACTATATAAAGCTAAATTACCACTCACTGACTGACTCACTCACTCATTGACATAATTGTTCTCCCAGATGGTGGATGGGGAGGTGGGTATATTTTGACAGATTCGTAAACAAGTAACTCTCAAACCTACGGGAAAAGTGCCAAACCTCCCCTTTTCACCCCCCTTCTCCCCCCTCCCTATCGTATCTCGGAAACTACGAGACCCGTATTTTTTGTTTTTTACGGATTCGTATAGAGGAGGCTCGGTAAAGTAAAAACCATTTTTCAAAGTCCCCCCCCCGCCCCCCTTCTCCCCCCCTTTAGGCGGATCTCGGAATCTAAGAGACTTGGAACATTTTTTTTTTTCAGATTCATTTAGAGGGGCAATGCTTTAGTCGCAATAATTGTGCAACCCCCCCCCCCCCCCATTTCCCCCCCCCCCTTTATTATTTTTTTTTTTCACAAGCACGCGAGGGGCTTGCACCTCGCGCAACACGCAAATACTAAACCCCCCCATCTCTCCCCATCACCCCCCCCCCCACTTTTTTTTTTTTCACAAGCACTCGAGGTGCTTGCACCTCGCGCATCACGCAAATACTAGATTTTTTTTTTTAAAGTGAATCGCGAGGTGCTTGCACCTCGCGCAACACGCAAATACTAAACCCCCCCATCTCCCATCACCCCCCCCACTTTTTTTTTGTTTTTTCTTTCACAAGCACGCGAGGTGCTTGCACCACGCGCAACACGCAAATATTAAACCCCCCCATCTCCCCCCATCACCCACCCCCTTTTTTTTTTCACAAGCACGCGAGGTGCTTGCACCTCGCGCAACACGCAAATACTAAATCCCCTCCATCACCCCCTCCATTTTTTTTTCACAAGCACGCGAGGTGCTTGCACCTCGCGCAACACGCAAATACTAGTATTATATAAAGCTAAATTACCACTGACTGACTCACTCACTCACTGACATAATTGTTCTCCCAGATGGCGGATGGGGAGGTGGGTATATTTTGACAGATTCGTAAACAAGTAACTCTCAAACCTACGGGAAAAGTGCCAAACCTCCCCTTTTCACCCCCCTTCTCCCCCCTCCCTATCGTATCTCGGAAACTACGAGACCCATATTTTTTGTTTTTTACGGATTCGTATAGAGGAGGCTCGATAAAGTAAAAAGCATTTTTCAAATTCCCCCCCCCCCGCCCCCCTTCTCCCCCCCTTTAGGCGGATCTCGGAATCTAAGAGACTTGGAACATTTTTTTTTTCAGATTCATTTAGAGGGGCAATGCTTTAGTCGAAATAATTGTGCAACCCCCCCATTTCCCCCCCCATTCCCCCCCCCCCTTTTTTTTTTTTTCACAAGCACGCGAGGTGCTTGCACCTCGCGCAACACGCAAATACTAACCCCCCCCCCCATCTCCCCCCATCACCCCCCCCCCTTTTTTTTTTTTTCACAAGCGCGCGAGGTGCTTGCACCTCGCGCAACACGCAAATACTAGTTATTATACTATATAAAGCTAAATTACCACTGACTGACTGACTGACTGACTGACTCACTCATTGACATAATTGTTCTCCCAGATGGTGGATGGGGAGGTGGGTATATTTTGACAGATTCGTAAACAAGTAACTCTCAAACCTACGGGAAAAGTGCCAAACCTCCCCTTTTCCCCCCCTTCTCCCCCCCCCCTATCGTATCTCGGAAATTACGAGACCCGTATTTTTTTCTTTTTACGGATTCGTATAGAGGAGGCTCGGCAAAATAAAAACCATTTTTCAAAGTCCCCCCCCGCCCCCCTTCTCCCCCCCTTTAGGCGGATCTCGGAATCTAAGAGACTTGTAACATTTTTGTTTTCAGATTCATTTAGAGAGGCAATGCTTTAGTCAAAATACTTCTGCAACCCCCCCCCCCCCCCATTACCCCCCCCACTTTTTTTTTTTTTTTTCACAAGCACGCGAGGTGCTTGCACCTCGCGCAACACGCAAATACTAAACCCCCCCCATCACCCCCCCCCCTTCTTTTTTTTTTTTCAATAGCACGCGAGGTGCTTGCACCTCGCGCAACACGCAAATACTAACCCCCCCCATCTCCCCCCATCACCCCCCCCCGCTTTTTTTTTTTGTCACTAGCACGCATGGTGCTTGCACCTCGCGCAACACGCAAATAGGGCAATGCTTTAGTTTTTTTCACAAGCACGCGAGGTGCTTGCACCTCGCGCAACACGCAAATACTAATCCAACCATTTTTTTTTTTTTTTCACAAGCACGCGAGGTGCTTGCACCTCGCGCAACACGCAAATACTAGTTATACTATATAAAGCTAAATTACCACTGACTGACTGACTGACTCACTCACTCATTGACATAATTGTTCTCCCAGATGGTGGATGGGGAGGTGGGTATATTTTGACAGATTCGTAAACAAGTAACTCTCAAACCTACGGGAAAAGTGCCAAACCTCCCCTTTTCACCCCCCTTCTCCCCACCCCCTATCGTATCTCGGAAACTACGAGACCCGTATTATTTTCTTTTTACGGATTCGTATAGAGGAGGCTCGGTAACGTAAAAACCATTTTTCAAAGTCCCTCCCCCGCCCCCTTCTCCCCCCCTTTAGGCGGATCTCGGAATCTAAGAGACTTGGAACATTTTTTTTTTCAGATTCATTTAAAGGGGCAATGCTTTAGTCGAAATAATTGTGCAACCCCCCCCCCCATTACCCCCCCCCCCACCCTTTTTTTTTTTTTTCACAAGCACGCGAGGTGCTTGCTCCTCGCGCAACACGCAAATACTAAACCCCCCCCCCCCCATCACCCCCGCCCCCCCCACTTTATATTTATTTTCACAAGCACGCGAGGTGCTGGCACCTCGCGCAACACGCAAATACTAGTTATACTATATAAAGCTAAATTACCACTCACTGACTGACTCACTGACATAATTGTTCTCCCAGATGGTGGATGGGGAGGTGGGTATATTTTGACAGATTCGTAAACAAGTAACTGTCAAACCTACGGGAATAGTGCCAAACCTCCCCTTTTCCCCCTCCTTCTCCCCCCACCCTATCGTATCTCGGAAACTACGAGACCCGGATTTTTTTTTTACGGTTTCGTATAAAGGAGGCTCGGTAAAGTAAAAACCATTTATCAAAGTCGCCCCCCCCCCCCTTCTCACCCCCTTTAGGCGGATCTCGGAAATTAAGAGACTTAGAACATTTTTTTTTTCAGATTCATTTAGAGGGGCAATGCTTTAGTCAAAATACTTCTGCAACACCCCCCCCCATAACCCCCCATTTTTTTTTTTCACAAGCACGCAAGGTGCTTGCCCCTCGCGCAACACGCAAATACTAAACCCCCCATCTCCCCCCATCACCCCCCCCACTTTTTTTTTTGTTTTTTTCACAAGCACGCGAGGTGCTTGCACCTCGCGCAACACGCAAATGCTAAACCTCCCCATCACCCGCTCCCATTTTTTTTTCACAAGCACGCGAGGTGCTTGCACCTCGCGCAACACGCAAATACTAAACCCCCCCATCTCCCCCCATCACCCCCCTTTTTTTTTCACAAGCACGCGAGGTGCTTGCACCTCGCGCAACACGCAAATACTAGTTATTATACTATATAAAGCTAAATTACCACTGACTGACTGACTGACTGACTGACTGACTCACTCATTGACATAATTGTTCTCCCAGATGGTGGATGGGGAGGTGGGTATATTTTGACAGATTCGTAAACAAGTAACTCTCAAACCTACGGGAAAAGTGCCAAACCTCCCCTTTTCCCCCCCTTTCTCCCCCCCCCCACCCCCCCCCCCCCCCTATCGTATCTCGGAAACTACGAGACCCGTATTTTTTTTCTTTTTACGGATTCGTATAGAGGAGGCTCGGTAAAGTAAAAACCATTTCTCAAAGTCCCCCCCCCGCCCCCCTTCTCCCCCCCTTTAGGCGGATCTCGGAATCTAAGAGACTTGGAACATTTTTTTTTTCAGATTCATTTAGAGGGGCAATGCTTTAGTCGAAATACTTGTGCAACCCCCCCCCCATCACCCCCCACCTCTTTTTTTTTTTTTTTTTTCACAAGCTCGCGAGGTGCTTGCACCTCGCGCAACACGCAAATACCAATTTCTTTTTTCACAAGCACGCGAGGTGCTTGCACCTCGCGCAACACGCAAATACTTGATTAAGAGGGGCAATGCTTTAGATTTTTTCACAAGCACGCGAGGTGCTTGCACCTCGCGCAACACGCAAATACTAGTTATATTATATAAAGCTAAATTACCACTCACTCACTCACTCATTGACATAATTGTTCTCCCAGATGGTGGATGGGGAGGTGGGTATATTTTGACAGATTCGTAAACAAGTAACTCTCAAACCTACGGGAAAAGTGCCAAACCTCCCCTTTTCCCCCCCCTTCTCCCCCCCCCCTATCGTATCTCGGAAACTACCAGACCCGTATTTTTTTCTTTTTACGGATTCGTATAGAGGAGGCTCGGTAAAGTAATAACAATTTTTCAAAGTCCCCCCCCCGCCCCCCTTCTCCCCCCTTTAGGCGGATCTCGGAATCTAAGAGACTTGGAACATTTTTTTTTTTCAGATTCATTTAGAGGGGCAATGCTTTAGTCGAAATACTTCTGCAACCCCCCCCCCCCCCCATCACCCCCCCCCCCTTTTTTTTTTTTTTTTTTTCACAAGCACGCGAGGTGCTTGCACCTCGCGCAACACGCAAATAATTTTTTTTTTGCACAAGCTCGCGAGGTGCTTGCACCTCGCGCAACACGCAAATACTAAACCCCCCCCCATCAACCCACCCATTTTTTTTTTTTCACAAGCACGCGAGGTGCTTGCACCTCGCGCAACACGCAAATACTAGTTATTATAACTATATAAAGCTAAATTACCACTGACTGACTCACTCACTCATTGACATAATTGTTCTCCCAGATGGTGGATGGGGAGGTGGGTATATTTTGACAGATTCGTAAACAAGTAACTCTCAAACCTACGGGAAAAGTGCCAAACCTCCACTTTTCCCCCCCCTTCTCCCCCCCCCCCCTATCGTATCTCGGAAACTACGAGACCCGTATTTTTTTCTTTTTACGGATTCGTATAGAGGAGGCTCGGTAAAGTAAAAACCATTTTTCAAAGTCCCCCCCCCCCCGCCCCCCTTCTCCCCCCCTTTAGGCGGATCTCGGAATCTAAGAGACTTGGAACATTTTTTTTTCAGATTTTTTTTAGAGGGGCAATGCTTTAGTCGAAATAATTGTGCAACCCCCCCCCCCATTTCCCCACCCCCTTTTTTTTTTTTTTTTTTTTTCACAAGCTCGCGGGGTGCTTGCACCTCGCGCAACACGCAAATACTAAACCCCCCATCACCCCCCCCTTTTTTTTTTTCACAAGCACGCGAGGTGCTTGCACCTCGCGCAACACGCAAATACTAAACCCCCCCCCATCACCCACCCATTTTTTTTTTCACAAGCACGCGAGGTGCTTGCACCTCGCGCAACACGCAAATACTAGTTATATTATATAAAGCTAGATTACCACTCACTCACTGACATAATTGTTCTCCCAGATGGTGGATGGGGAGGTGGGTATATTTTGACAGATTCGTAAACAAGTAACTCTCAATCCTACGGGAAAAGTGCCAAACCTCCCCTTTTCCCCCCCTTCTCCCCCCCCCCCCTATCGTATCTCGGAAACTACGAGACCCGTATTTTTTTCTTTTTACGGATTCGTATAGAGGAGGCTCGGTAAAGTAAAAACCATTTTTCAAAGTCCCCCCCGCCCCCTTTCTCCCCCCCTTTAGGCGGATCTCGGAATCTAAGAGACTTGGAACATTTTTTTTTCAGATTCATTTAGAGGGGCAATGCTTTAGTCGAAATAATTGTGCAACCCCCCCCCCCCCATTTCCCCCCCCCCTTTTTTTTTTTTTTTTTCACAAGCACGCGAGGTGCTTGCACCTCGCGCAACACTCAAATACTAAACCCCCCCGTCTCCCCCCCCATTTCTTTTTCACTAGCACGCGAGGTGCTTGCACCACGCGCAACACGCAAATACTAAACCCCCCCATCTCCCCCCATCACCCACCCCCTTTTTTTTTTCACAAGCACGCGAGGTGCTTGCACCTCGCGCAACACGCAAATACTAAATCCCCTCCATCACCTCCTCCATTTTTTTTTCACAAGCACGCGAGGTGCTTGCACCTCGCGCAACACGCAAATACTAAACCCCCCCCATCTCCCCCCACTTTTTTTTTCACAAGCATGCGAGGTGCTTGCACCTCGCGCAACACGCAAATACTAGTATTATATAAAGCTAAATTACCACTGACTGACTCACTCACTCACTGACATAATTGTTCTCCCAGATGGTGGATGGGGAGGTGGGTATATTTTGACAGATTCGTAAACAAGTAACTCTCAAACCTACGGGAAAAGTGCCAAACCTCCCCTTTTCACCCCCCTTCTCCCCCCTCCCTATCGTATCTCGAAAACTACGAGACCCATATTTTTTGTTTTTTACGGATTCGTATAGAGGAGGCTCGGTAAAGTAAAAACCATTTTTCAAAGTCGCCCCCCTTGCCCCCCTTCTCACCCCCTTTAGGCGGATCTCGGAAATTAAGAGACTTGGAATTTTTTTTTCAGATTCATTTAGAGGGGCAATGCTTTAGTCGAAATAATTGTGCAACCCCCCCCCCCAATTTTTTTTTGTTCACAGGCACGCGAGGTGCTTGCACCTCGCGCAACACGCTAATACTAGTTATATTATATAAAGCTAAATTACCACTGACTGACTCACTCACTCACTGACATAATTGTCCTCCCAGATGGTGGATGGGGAGGAACACACAGGATGACCTGCAAGAGGCCGACTACATAAAATAACAAGTGGTCAGGTGCCAGTTGGACTCGCCCATGAAGGGTTACGCAGTAGCAATCATAGATTTGAAAATAATCTATAGATATATTTTTTTATTTAGGTAAAAACCGTAAAGCTGTTTATACATAGAATCTACCTACCAAGTTTCAAGTCTTAACAGTAATAGTAGTTGTCCGGAATAAAGTGGCTGTGACAAACAGACGGACGGACAGACATGACGAATCTATGGAGCAATAAATTGTTATTCGGCTAAGGAAGCCTAAAAAACTCAACTCATAATATTTTATTTCACATAGGCGTACATGGGCACTTATAAAACGTCAGACGTAAGTGCATAGTACGAAATTGGTCTTTTTCTTTGGAGAAGATCCGGAAAGAAACTCCACAATTACTCTTTTCAAAATATCATTAATTTTTACAATGTATCCGTAATTCAGGTTTAATAGGTATGAGACGACAGTATAAAAAACCGGCCAAGTGTGAGCTGAACTCGCGCACGAAGGAGCCTCCTTAAATATTTATTTTAGTATTTGATGTTATAGCGGCAACAGAAATACATCAACATTTTTTAATTGATAATACGCTCCCGTTTGACCACCATCTCACCTGATGGTAAGTGATGATGTGGTCGAAGATGGAGCACGCTTGCCTAGAAGTAACCTATTCACTCTTGACTTGATTAATTATAGTGATCAGGAAACACAGATTCCGGCAGGGAATTCCACTACTTAGCTGTACGCACCAAGAAAGTAGTCCCAAACCGTGTTCTGAAAACGTCATCCGTGAAAATTTCAACTGTCTAGCTATCAGGGTTAGACAGCGGAGTCTTCGTAATAGGGTCCCGTTTTTACCCTTTTCACAAAGCTCGTATAGACCTGTTTTCGGTATATTTTTCAGGACGATGATCTGGGCGCGGTGGTATGCAGCAGAGGCGCGTTGGTCCAGCTAAGCCCGGCCAGCGTGCTCGTGGTCCAGCGACCGCCGCTGAAGCCGCTCATGTATCGCAATATGCTGCCCGAACTACCAGCCACCGCCTGCCAACACTGCCAAAACGTACGTTAAACGTTATAAACAACTAGCTCTTCGTTTGCGTGGATTTCGGGATAGTTTATAGCCTATACCGCCTATAGCGTGTTCAGTCACTCCATTTTTTTTCTTATCACGAGTGAGACCGCTGTTGACCTTGATCACACTTGATGGTAAGTATGAGATGCGGTCTATGATCGAACGAGCGAGCCCAGAAAAGGCCGTTTTACTCTTGATTTAAAGGCTGACGGGTAATACAGAACTATAAGTAATAAGACGGGTATAAGTATGTGGCAGGGAATACAGAAGCCGGCAGAGAGTACCACACCCTGGCCGTGCGCACAATAAATGTAGAGGAGAAGCGCTTAGTCCGACAAGACGGTATTTCTACCAAGTGTGGATGGTATCCTGCACTACGTCTGGTAGACCGCTAGTAAAAGGGGGATGAAGGGATGAGGTCGTAGGAAATGACTTAGCAGATGACGATGAGCAGTCGCCAATAATGCACCTTACTACCAAAGAAAGGATTTTTAGAAATGACTCCCTACATACAAACTTACAAACAAAGGCCAATGCAAACTGTTACTGCATAATTTACATTTTCCTTTCGCCAGAATTGAAACCTGGTACATGATGTAGGACAATATGAAAAAAATAATCAGTAGCAAAATGAACCAGATCTATCAACCATACCCGAATAAAGATACATAGAGAAGTATTGCTCGTATGTTTTTGTCAGGCGTTACCTATTTTTCGTATATCATAATTAAATGAAAATACCATACCATACGTGATATGTTTTAGTTTCCTTTGATAAAATATATAAGTTGGTTGTTACTTTTATATTTTCTTCTCACTGGTAGTTTTATCACTAAAACTAGAAAAAAAAACTGATATATGCATCGAATGGATACGCGTTTGTGTTACGCCAACCGCTATTGCTTAACTTTTCCAAATTATACTGTAGAATAAAACCATAGAAACAAAAATCAAAACTAATTATAACATAAATAGTACTTCTAGTTTTATAGAAATCTTTGTTTACCGTAACAATATTTTTATGCTACCTATAGATAAACTGATTAATCATTATCATTACTCGTCTCTCTTCCTAAACCACGTCTCATTATGGGATCCAGAAATAGAGCTAGAGGACTTAAATTTTTTAATGAACATGAAAACGTAAAGTAACTTATAACTTAATTTTTTATTTACTTTATTTTATTTTCACGCCATGAACCACAATATACACGTGACGTGGCTACAACCACCATGTGTTCCCTTCCCTGAAATACAGGAACAGAAATGCCCTTTTATTGCTGCTACGCAATCATAAAGCTCTTCTATTATAGGATATACGAAGTATGTGCGTTGTCGTCTCTAACTTGGTTTGGTTACGTTTGATAGATCTAGTTATTTTTGTAAGGTATTGATTTCTCATACAGTCCTCTAAAATATGGCCTTATATTTCTGGGTGGGAAATTCATCAAAGTACCCCTCTCGCAGTGGGTGGAGCGGAAGGGAGTGTCAAACTTGTACTGACTAAACACTTCAGTTGCCCTTGTGTTCCGGGGCCGCGGTATCTCGTTACAACCCCTGTCTAACATAATTATGGTCTAGGTTTCACTTTCATCAAAAAAAAAAACACCTCTTTATAACATGATCATCATGATCGGGTTAGCCTTGTCCCAGTTATGTTGGGCTCGGCTTCATAGAGTACTAGTGTTTCATATGGAGCGACTTCCTATCTGACCTGCACAACCCAGCAGCTGGTAGACCCCTTGGCCACACCAGTGTCCTTGGAAACAATGTTCAGCTTTAAACAAAAACACCTCTTTATAACATGATCATCATGATCGGGTTAGCCTTGTCCCAGTTATGTTGGGCTCGGCTTCATAGAGTACTAGTGTTTCATATGGAGCGACTTCCTATCTGACCTGCACAACCCAGCAGCTGGTAGACCCCTTGGCCACACCAGTGTCCTTGGAAACAATGTTCAGCTTTAAACAAAAACACCTCTTTATAACATGATCATCATGATCGGGTTAGCCTTGTCCCAGTTATGTTGGGCTCGGCTTCATAGAGTACTAGTGTTTCATATGGAGCGACTTCCTATCTGACCTGCACAACCCAGCAGCTGGTAGACCCCTTGGCCACACCAGTGTCCTTGGAAACAATGTTCAGCTTTAAACAAAAACACCTCTTTATAACATGATCATCATGATCGGGTTAGCCTTGTCCCAGTTATGTTGGGCTCGGCTTCATAGAGTACTAGTGTTTCATATGGAGCGACTTCCTATCTGACCTGCACAACCCAGCAGCTGGTAGACCCCTTGGCCACACCAGTGTCCTTGGAAACAATGTTCAGCTTTAAACAAAAACACCTCTTTATAACATGATCATCATGATCGGGTTAGCCTTGTCCCAGTTATGTTGGGCTCGGCTTCATAGAGTACTAGTGTTTCATATGGAGCGACTTCCTATCTGACCTTCACAACCCAGCAGCTGGTAGACCCCTTGGCCACACCAGTGTCCTTGGAAACAATGTTCAGCTTTAAACAAAAACACCTCTTTATAACATGATCATCATGATCGGGTTAGCCTTGTCCCAGTTATGTTGGGCTCGGCTTCATAGAGTACTAGTGTTTCATATGGAGCGACTTCCTATCTGACCTGCACAACCCAGCAGCTGGTAGACCCCTTGGCCACACCAGTGTCCTTGGAAACAATGTTCAGCTTTAAACAAAAACACCTCTTTATAACATGATCATCATGATCGGGTTAGCCTTGTCCCAGTTATGTTGGGCTCGGCTTCATAGAGTACTAGTGTTTCATATGGAGCGACTTCCTATCTGACCTGCACAACCCAGCAGCTGGTAGACCCCTTGGCCACACCAGTGTCCTTGGAAACAATGTTCAGCTTTAAACAAAAAAACCCATTTAGTTAAACGCTTACACGCTACGTATATCAAAGTTTTCGTGTTCAACTGTGTTCGATTTCCACTGAAAACTGGTATGTAGATTAGATAATAGATGGGCAAATTGATAGCAAGCTGAAGACATTTTCCTCTGACTAAAACTTGGTTCACAGAATATGTGTGTTGTGGTGCCTTTCGACGAAGGATATAATGAGCCAGACACAACATGACACACTTATAACTATTTTTCAAGTAGCATGTATATTTTTACAGATAACCATGAGCACTTATAAATCTTCAGAAGCTAGTGCACGGTTCTTATTGGTCGTTTCGGAAACGAACCGGCAAGAAATTCCATGGTTCCTCTTAACTGATTTTCACAATGTTTCCAAATAAAGTTTTTATAGGTATAAGAGGACAGTATAGACTAATTAATATATCACAATGAAACTAAATTTAATCTTTTTTACAGCTATTCTACATGGAAGATTTTGAGATCCAATTGGTGACAAAGGGCCATTGTCCCTTCTGCCGACACCCGGCTGAGGAGCCCCGCAACGGAGACGAGGAAACCGAAAGTTCTCTGTTGAACGACTCCAGTCCCACCACCACCAGCCCCAGTAATGATCGTAGCTCATGGTGATACATTAATACTGAAGCCTTCATCATTACCTTTTTAAACCAGATAGAAAATACAAGAGTTTAAGTCAAGATTGAATAGGTTACTTCTAGGCAAGCGTGCTTCGTCTTCGACCACATCATCGCTTACCATCAGGTGAGATAGTGGTAAACGCGCGCAAATCACGATTTAAAAAAAAAGACCTAACAACTAAAGATACAACGGGCGGTCTTATCGTTAAAAGCGATCTTTTACGGAACACCTTCAAAAAATAAATATCTCGGTAGTCCACGGTGTACTGTTAACCTTTATATTTATAATACATAATCAATGAACACATGTATCAAAACTGAAAACATATTCACATGCTTATCAATATATATCCACCAAGTGTATATATTATGTTTGTGGAGAAGTTATCACGTCCGTGCGCTGATACCTACATATGATAGTAATTTCTTGGAATGTATAAAGTACTTTTATTGACTGTGTGATATCTATCCGTCCTTTGTATAGTAATAAGAAAGTTTAAAAATATGCATTTCTTTCAAAATAAAAGTACCTCATTATGATTTTTAGTTAGATATTAGGCAGGCTATACAAACCATTTTATGAATGTGGTATAATTCGAGGATGATGTAATATATAGTTTTGTTATTGTAGAAAGATCATTTACTTTAATTAAGCGTGATAGAAATTCGGTTACAAGGCGTTCATAAAAATTTAGATATAGATAAGCACTTAAGAATATGAATAAAATATTCACGATATACATACCTATTGTTTTTATGAGATATACCTAAGGAGTGTAATTCTAGTTCTATACATCGTGTCCTAAAATTCAACCACAACCGGGCACAAGATAGTGTATCTGGTTATGATTATGACTTCGGCAGAAAAATACCTCAACTTCTCTTTATAAGTATCACAAAATAAATGTTGAAATCCTTCGAAAATGTATATTATCAACTAGCTTGACTATAATTATCAAATATTTATATTTGTATCGGCAGCTTACATAGTAGAAACTTTTTTACTCATGACAGGCTCGCGTTTGAGCTCTATCTCACCTGTTGATTAGCGATGAAGTGGTTCACTAATATCCAACACATTTTCTTAAAATTCCTGCCTGTAGATTTTACTTAACCTCTAGAGCCCCGGTGGCACAAAAACGTGCCAGTAAACAAGTATTAGTTGAGCCCCGCTGGCACAAATTTGTGCCACCAAACCCCGACCGATTTAAAACTGTATTTATAGTAAAGATAAGTCTTAAAATCGTTTGTGACCGGGGTCAGATTACGCTTAGGTACGATAAGAACCCGCCCGCGGTGCTTGACGGATGGTTGACGTAAATAATGGCGGTCCTTGAGAGGTTAAAAGTTATATAAGATGTATGGTTTCCCACCAAAATTATATTCGTAAGCCCAATTTGTAAGAAATATTGACATACAAGAAATTTTCTTAGTAATTATTTCTTCAAAACCACCATATTTCAGTTTAAATTGGTTAAAACTTAAAATAATCTTGTAATGTTTGAATTAAAATTCATTGCAATTAAAACTGTACGCAAAACATTATGTGATAAAAGCGACCGTCCCAACGATTGTAAAATAAATGTAAATACAAAATGACCGTTTATTATTTAGCTGCCCCAAGCACTGATCTCCTTTTTATAAAAAAATTTTAAGCAAAAAATAGAACCGACTTCCATATCAAAACACTACAAAGGCAAAAATAACTTTAATTTCGGAAGGCGGTGTCAAAAACGAAAATATATACAAAACTAAAGACACCGCCGTCCGAAATTAAAGTTATTTTTGCCTTTGTAGTGTTTTGATATGGAAGTAGGTTCTATTTTTTGCTAAAAATTTTTTTTTCACGCTTTTTAGTGGGTCGGTTTGTAATTTATCTAGTTACAAAAGCCATAATGTCAACAACTTATCACCTTTTACAAAATATTGCTTTTCCCGATGCATAGCCGTTAATTTTTGAGGAGTTCTCCTGGTACTTGACCATCAACTCTACATCACCATATGTATTGTGACGAGCATAAAGTGTTTAACATCCGTACTCAAGTAATGGAATCGCAATCCACGAAATACTTATTATTGAGGAGTTTCAGTGGCCATCTGTGGTCTTCATCATCAGTTCAACTTCCCCAAATGGTACTTTTCAGAAGCAACCGCTCAAGGTACTATAAGAAATACCCAAAACGCTATAGGTGTGCCTATAATATTTGAAGAGTTCCCTCGATTTCTCCAGGATCCCATCATCAGATCCTGATTTCGTAACAATGGGACCAACTGGAAACTATACCTATTCAAACGCAAAAAGAATTTTTCAAATCGGTCCAGCCATCTCCGAGTTATGAGGTAACATACATAAAAAAAAAATAAAAAAAAAAGTTCAAGACGAATTATTGTAAACCTCCTTTTTTTGAAGTCGGTTAAAAATACTGTTTTGTTTGTTGTTTTGGTCCCTCGCCAAATCGGTCGAGTCGAACTGTAATTTGAAATGCTGCTATGATTTGTAAAAAAATGAAATGTAAAACAAAACGTTCGTGTTCATAAGTACCTACGGTGACTTATTGACCACCTGTTGGTACTGATGTTCATTGGATTGTGATCACCAGTAAGAAAACATAACGATAAAATTACAAGAACTAGGCTACAAGAGTGGTGTGGACGTGTGCTCCGCTTGGGCTGAGTGTCGTGTTCTCGTGGAGGCGATCGGCGGTGGCGATCTCTCGCGTTCGTGCCTGCGTGTGTTCGTCGCCTCCTTCTGTGAGGCAGTCATGCTAACGAAGGAGGAGGCCAAACGAGTCCAGCATCGCAGGCTGATCTCCGACCACCGAAGGCTCGGGCTTGCGGGTAAGGACCAGGCCCGAGTCGACGCGCGCCTCAAAGAGCAGTCAGCAGCACTGACGGGGCTTGACAGGGCCATTACCTGTTGGGGCTGCGGGAATATTCTAACGAGATACCGCAGCCCTAGGGCGCAAGGGCAATTGCAGGGTGGGTTTTTATTTATTAAAACTTTATGCAACACAAAATCTACAAAAGCGCACTTAATGCCATAGGCATTCTCTACCAGTAAACCATGGGAGGTGAAGAGATAACATGGCAAAACATGAAAAAAAAAACGGTCAAGTGTGTGTCGGGCCACGCGCAGTGTAGGGTTCCGTAGTTTTTATAACAGCCAAGTGCGTGTCGTATTCGCTGACTGATCGTTTCGTACCATGCTCTAACTAAAACCCAAACATGACTACCTAACTAATTTGACTTCCTATACAAATCCTCACCTGATCCGACAATTTTGCACGGAAAGTTTTAATTTTTTTTAGAGATTTGTATAAAACTTGTCATAGCCGGTGTTTTTAATTTAAATACGGACACAGAGCTACACTACTCAATCGTCACAAGAAACTAGCACGATACAACTGGCGCTTAGCGCCATCTATCGACATTTCTATAGAGTTGTTCGAAATTTTCGAGTCAAATACAATTGGTCGACTATTACTCATAAACTTGTAAAGCCCACTTATGTGTGATAGTTTTCCTTTAAATTTCGTTATATATAGGTACTACTGCCGTGACATTTGAATTTCTAACTATAACCGTTTAGTTGATAGAGGGGGGACACTTGACTCTAACAAAAATTGGTACTTTAAAGCTTGATAACTCACGAACGGTTTACTTAATCAAAAAACGGTCTTACCAAACCCCTAATATTTTTGAAAGACCTATCCAACGGTATCCCACACTATGGGAAGAACGAAAAAAAAAAAAATCATCCCACTTTACATGTATGGGAGGTACCCTAAATAATAGTTTTTTTTTTCAAAATTTTATTTTACTACTTTTTCGGCGTCATTAACGTGCATACTCATGCCAAAGTACAACTTTCTAGTACCAATAGTTTTTGAGCTAAACCGCGGACAGACGGACAGACAGACGGACATGGCGAAACTATAAGGGTTCCTTGTTGACTACGGAACCCTAAAAACTAAGAAGATAATATATTCAAAGTAAAAGTTTTTTTACTAGTATATAGGTACATATACCTATAACTAAAATAAACTTCCTATACATATTTATCATAATACATACCAATATATATACTGTTTTTAGTCAGCAGAAGTCTGTCACTACCATAGATAAAATAAATAACTAGATTTGGTCAACAGACGAAATTATATCGGAACCGTGTGTCTCCAGTTAGGCGCTGGGCGGGGCAACAACTACACATGCAGTTTAATAAAATCAATAGATACGCACTCGCACACACACCCGCATTTCTTAAATCAGAACGTACTATACAATCAATAATAAACCTTATTCCGCCAAACACAGCGTGTATTTACCATGCACCGTAGAACTTACCCACACAAATACATCGGTCGCTATCGTTGTGCTGTGCAAAAGCAATTTATTTTACATATACGCTAGTGATTGACTAAATCGGAAAGTTATCGATTCTTCCATTTGTTATTGTACATTTTTTTTGGGCACCTGAAAATGAACCAAATAAAAAATGGCATGTCCAGAAAATATTACAATAACAATAAACATAGTATTAAGAACATAACATTACATAATTATTATTAAGTACTACCTACTAAGTATTAAGGGCTACCCTGGAGCTTTCGACTTAAATCTTAATATTTAATTATCATAGTGATAGGTCAAACAAAAGTCGATGTTAACTTACATTACGCTCTTGATCGGAACATACCAGCCGTATAGGTTGTATAGAATCCTGAAAAGTTGAATGACTGATTTTATGAATACCCTAAATCATGAGAATAGCTTTCAGTAATAAAATAAAATTTAACACCCTTCTGCAAAAATCAGTTGTAATCTTAATTTTGGAATTGTCCATTCAAAAAGCCTGCGACTTTTCTTTAGAGACTAGAACATTTCTGCATTGAAGTGAACCGAGCATATGATGCTATTTTTTGTAGGGTACCAGTTAGGTGGCATGCCTGTGGCATCAATCCATTCCTTTTTTATGTTATCATCTTTTGGGAAGCTGAAAAGTACGAAAAGCACTTATTTATCATTTACATACATCCTAAGCTACTTCTAAACGTCACCATATAATAAGCATCGCAATAATTACGTAACACACTATAAATCAAGATCTGAATGATTTTGACGTATATTGTTGCTAATCCATTGCTTCATATGTTCGAAATATTGGTCTGCTCAACAACGTAAATACCGCAGTGAGTGTTGTTGATTTAGCATAATGAAACCGATTCCTACTGTAAGTGTGTTACGCAACTATTACCTGCGGGGTAACCGCAGGTAATAGTTTAGTAGGTTATAATAGGTTTTTGTTATAAGAAAAATCCTAGTTAGTAGAGAAATTGTTAAATATATGAAAACAAACACACATCCATGCATAATAAATAAATAGCATGAATATATTGACTTATTTTAAGCTCAATTCACAAATATATTATCTGAACCATGCCGATTATTATAACGCATTCGAAGCTTCAATGGAAGCAAAATACAAAAACCATAAAAAATAAAGAAACAGCATGAGAATAAGGCATAACATACGATAATTCTAAACCGAAAAACACCACCGATTATTAACCTAAAATTAAAGTAACTTACTTTACGAATATTGGTTACGCATTTCTCTACTACTCTGTAAAAAAATCAAAATAAGTAAAAAAGCATTATTTAAATCGATCTTCCAACCGGGCTAAAACGGTTGACAGATTGAAAAATAAACTATTGTAGCGACGGCGACGTCGGAACTCCTTACGCATGCTGCGGGCGTAAAATAAATTGTTTATTTTTTTTTTACTTTTTGTACACTTGACATTTCAACGTATTTTTATTTCTGTCATCTCATGTAAAATAAAAGTTAAACATATTTTCTTAGAGGTTTCCGTATGTTATAAAAAACTTTTTACCAAAAAATTAAACAGACTCCCAAAAAACACTGCAATGTGAAAAATAACTTTAATTTCGGTAGTCGGTGTCTTTAGTTTTGTATTTTCGTTTTTGGCACCGACATCCGAAATTAAAGTTATTTTTCACTTTGCAGTGTATTTTGGGA
Organism: Tholera decimalis; assembly: GCA_943138885.2. Taxonomy (NCBI): domain Eukaryota; kingdom Metazoa; phylum Arthropoda; class Insecta; order Lepidoptera; family Noctuidae; genus Tholera; species Tholera decimalis. The sequence goes on from OW964548.2 coordinate 27,576,148, forward strand.
GTCGGTTTAATTTTTTGGTAAAAAGTTTTTATTTCACTCTTTTTAGTTGGTCGATTTTTAATTTACCTAGTTATAAGAGCCTAAATGTCTACTACTTATATTCATTTACAAAATATTGCTTTTCCCAATGTTGGGCTGTTATTTGTTGAGGAGTTCTCCTGGTAGTTCACCATCAGCTTCACTTCACCATATGCATTGTGACGAGCATATTGTGCTTAATAACCACATTCAAGTAATCGAAGCGGAACACATGAACTACTTATTATTCCTACTTATATATTGAGTAGTTCCAGTGGCCATCGGTGGTCTTCATCATCAGGTCTACTTCAAAATGGTGCTTTTCGAATGCAACTACACAAGTTACTATAAAAAATACTCAAATCACTATAGGTGTGCCTATAATATTTGAAGAGTTCCCTCGATTTCTCCAGGATCCCATCATCAGATCCTGACTTGGTGACAATGGGACCAATTTCAAAGTATACCCTTTCAAACAAAAGAAGCATTTTTCAAATCGGTTCAGCCGTCTCCGAGTAATCGGTGATCATACATAAAAAAAAAAAATATATACGCGTCGAATTGATAACCTCCTCTTTTTTATGTCGTCGGTTGAAAAACCCCTAAACTAAAATAGAAATATTTCATTCGTCAATCGACATTGTTGTCGATAGCCTACGTTAGTGGATCTGCACAAGCACATCACTAATTTGTCGCAAGAAGTGACGGCCTCACTACGCGATGAATCCGCGTAATACAGTTTCGTATGTTATGTTTACATTGCTTGTCCAGTTACTTAGTGACGAACTCAGGTAGTGGTTAAGGAGCAATGTATTTATAGCAAAAGGAGTACAGTCGCTCTGATATTTGAAAACAAAAATAACATAGTAAAACCAAGAAATATTTTTGATTTATTGTTTTTCATGATTTTAAAGACAAATATTGTAAAATACTTGTACTTACATATGGTAAGTGATTCCATGATTCACATAGATTTGATTTTGGCTTCGGTTTTTACAAGATACCACAGAACAACTCGGCATTCATATATGTTATCACGATCGCCGCGCGCCGTCGAAAGCGCACTAGTTCGCGGAGACGGCCACTTGCCTGTGACATGAGCCCTGTGGCCATGTCGCGCGGACACCGATACGCCCCCTTACCACTTCTCCTGTATTTTTGATTTCTGTGGTCACTACCTTCCGCTCCACCCACAGCGGGATGAGTGATTTGATAATTTTCCCTCCCAGCAAAAAACGTATATTGCAAAACACAACTGCAGAAAACAACATTTAAATCAACTTATTTTTCAACCGACGACCAAAAGAGGAGGTTACCAATTCGACGCGTATATATATATATATATTTTTTTTTTAATGTATTATCATCGATTACTCGAAGACGGCTGAACCGATTTGGAAAATTCTTTTTTTGATTGAAAGGGTATACTTCGAAATTGGTCCCATTTTTATAAACGTCAGGATCTGATGATGGGATCTTGGAGAAATCGAGGGAACTCTTCAAATATTATAGGCACACCTATGACGTTTTGGGTATTTATTAGAGATGGGCCGAATGTGGTTTGAACCGAATCCGAACTTCGGCCGAACATTCGGTTAAAATGAAAAGTTCGGCCGAAGTTCGACCGAATTTCGGTTCAATTTCGCGCGCTTTCTCGAGAGCGACACGTCGTGACTTGTTTACGCATTTACTTCAATCTCGAATATATTTATCGTCTCCTGGAAGCTCTGTATGTTCTGAGCAACTTTTATCGGAGGCAGGAAACGTATAAGAAAAAAAAAACGTATTAAACTTTTGCCAGATAAGGCAGAGTTTTTGGTGTTTTTGCACCATATCCTGCCTCTAGTAAATTTTAAATATGAGTGAGTAGATAGATGAGAAAAGTTTGTTAATTTGAAAAATAAGTACACTTTAGTTAATGAATGTTTAGTTTGTGAATCAAAAACGTGATTTTTTAATTCAATTTACGAATTGTAATCCAGATGTTTGTTAGAAGAATAATAAGTTTATTTAATTTTTATAATAGTATGTCTAATTATTATGTCAAATTAATTAGACAGATAATCAAGACTAATAAGAAGAACCGATTTAATTTAAGATTTACATTTACAATGTTCGTAACTAAAATAAATGACCATGAGTGAGTAAAAGACATAATTTTATAACAATAATGCTATTCTAATTCTATAAAATTTTAGTCAAAATAGAGCAAGTAAGTATTATTTTTCTTGTGCCGAATGTTCGGCATCTGAACCGAATTTGGGCCGAATGCCGAAGTTCGGTTCAAGCTGCCGAAATTCGGTTGAACCGAATGTGAACCGAATTTCGGCCCATCCCTAGTATTTATTATAGTAACTTGTGCTTGTATTATAGTAAATGGTTCATGGACACCGAGTGAAGCTATCAAAATATGTTTTAAGGGCGGTGTGTTGCCAAAATATATATACGCATACGATTGCCGTTTTAAAGTAGACGCATATCATTTTCCCGTGTCACAATGCTCAGGGTGTTGGCAATTCGGGCATATTAAAAAGTTCTGCTCAGCCAAAAAGTCATTATGTCCAAAATGCGGTAGCTCAGAACATGAAAACTGCGATATTGAAATGCATAAATGTTTGAACTGTAAAGGAGACCACTTTGTTCTAGACAAAACTTGCCCGTTTTTTATTAGAGAAAAATAAATAAGAAATATTATGAGTAAAGAGCAAGTTACTTATAGAAAGGCATTGCAGTTATACTCAGAAATGAGAGCAAATAAGCATTCATCAAATCGAGAAGGCATATTGACACCAGCTAACAGCGTCTCATTAAATTCTAAGAATTTAAGAGGCACCTACAGCAGTGTAGTCAAGGGGAGTTCAGAACATCAACAAGAATCTTCAGGGGGTCCTTCGCAGGCCAGTATTCAGGGGATGCGACAAAATTTCTAAACAAAATATAATAAAACTTAGTCGAAAATCAGTTCAAAATGTGATTAGTAAACCAGGAAAGGTGTCTACAGAGAGTTTAAAAGAAGTAAATATGGAGGTTGAACATCAGAATTTGCAGAATACAGAGTTACGTAGAAAAAGAGACGAGCACATTAAGGATAAGTTAGAATTAAAGCAGTTTTGGATTAAAATTAAACCTATAATTATGTCAGAAAGCAAATTGGAAGATAAAGTATCGGCAGTATTTGTAGTCATATGGGAAGAACTAAAGCAATATGTTGTTAGTAAGTTATTTAATTTTTCTGACTTTGTTAATGGATAATATATCTAGTTATATTAGACTTAACATAGTACAGTGGAATGCTCAAAGCCTTCGCCCCAAATTAGTGGCATTTACAGACCTTTTAGCACGTGAAACTATACACATTGCGATTATTAGTGAAACTTGGCTAGATATTGAGTTCATCATAAATATTAATAGTTATAACATATATAGGAAAGATAGAATTGATTCGTATGGCGGCGTTGCTATTATTGTCCATAAGTCGATACAATCCTGCTTCGAGCCATTTCTAACAAATAATACAGGTATCGAGGTAGTTTGTGTAAAGTTAATTAACTGCAAAGACTTAGAATATGTGGCATCTATATACTGTCCTTCTACTATACAAACTCAAGTTAACGATTGGGATGAGATCTTCTCACATTTTTCATCGAAAACTTTAATAGCGGGAGATTTTAATGGGCACCACATCAATTGGTCAGTGAAATCGGATGTACGGGGTTCCCAAATCGTAGATTCCTCTTTAGATAACGGTTTCATATCTATTAATAATGGTGACTCCACGCGTGTAAAGCTTGTAAACGGGCACTTACAACAAACTTCACCTGATGTTTCGTTTGTTTCTTCTGATGTTGCCATTAAGTTTTGTTGGAAAGTCTTAAACGAGAATCTAGGGAGTGATCACCTAATAATCAAGCTGACAACTGATATTGTAAATGATAGCAGATACATAAAAAAACGTAATTATAAAGTAGCAAATTGGGATAAGTATTCACAAACTATTTCAGAAAATTCTACCTTTTATAATCTCTATGACGAAAATATTCAAGAGAACTATGACAATTTTGTAAGTATAATCAATAGTGCAGCAGATAAACATATACCTTTAATTAAAATATACAATAAACCGGATACAAAATTCAAACCGAAAGATTATTGGACTCCTGATCTGTCTAAAATAGTCGCGCAGAGAAGGTTAGCTTTAGCTAACTTCAGAAAAAATCCGACGCCTGATAATCTTACAATATTAGAAAATTTAACAGATAAATCACAGAGGTTAATTCGAAAAGCAAGGTCCGATGCTTGGCACAAGTTTTGTCATTCTTTTGATGAAAGAGTTTCAGCATCTTATGTCTGGCAGCGTTTGAAGTGGGTTAAAGGTGGTAAGCAACCAAAAGTATATCCGTCCATTAAAAATCTCAAGATTTACTTCGTTCTCTTACTGCGGATTATGCTTCCAACATAGAACCAGTTTTTACATCCAAAAATGAACTGTTAGAATCAAAGTTTTCAATCGAAGAGTTACATAGCGTTTTAAAAAAAAAGGATTCATCCCCGGGGGAAGATGACATATCATATACAATGCTTTATTATTTACCGGACATAGCTAAAAAATATTTGCTTAATTTATATAATAACATTTATCAAAGTGGTGTTATTCCTTCTCAGTGGCGGAACATTCAAATAGTCCCTATTCCCAAAAGCAGTACTAACATTGATGTGAAATTAAGGCCAATATCCTTAATATCATGTATATGTAAAACTTTTCATTTAATGATCTTTAAACGCTTAGAGTGGTATACCGAAAAGCAAAAGATATTGTCTCCGTTCACAGTAGGTTTTAGAAAATCACAGTCCTGTTTGGACTGCTTGAGTCATATAGTAACTAGTATCCAGATTGGATTCTCCAAGAATTTGCCAACATTAGCTTGTTTTTTGGATATTGAGAACGCTTATAATAATGTTTCAATAGACGCAGCATCATATGTTCTGGATAGTTTAGGGATTGGTTCCAAGCTTTGTAAGTATCTGTGGAGGTTTCTCAATCAGCGAAATTTGAAAATAAAGTTATGTGACGGTAATGTAATAAGCAGATTCACAAATAAAGGTCTAGCACAAGGAGACCCTCTGTCTCCGTTGCTTTTTAATTTAATTACTTACAAGATATGTCATAGACTTCAAAATGTATCAGTTTTGCAATACGCGGACGATTTTGTAATATATGTCACTAATAAGGACATTCAAATATGTGAACGATATGTACAAAACGGTTTAGCCTTAGTTGTAGAGCTATTAAATGAACTAGGGTTGGTCCTTTCGGCAAATAAAACACAATATTGTCTTTTCAGTAGAGGTCGCAGGAAAAAACTACCAGTGCTAAAAATAGAAGAGCCCTTGGTTTATTCAGAAAATATCAAGTATTTGGGCATATGGCTAGATAGGAGTCTAACCTGGGGAAAACACATTAATGAAGTGGTCAACAAATGCTCAAAATTCTTAAATATATTAAAATTACTAGCAGGAAGTTCTTGGGGGGTGCACATGATACATTTGAGAAGATTGTACATATCCTTAATTAGAAGTCGTATTGATTACGCATCAGTTTTATACGATAATAGTACAAAAAGTCATATTAGTAAACTCGATAAAATTCAGAATCAAGCCTTAAGGATAATAGGCGGCTTTATCAAAAGTACTCCAATTCATGTTATGGAGAGCGAGTTACACATTGCCCCTTTATTTATAAGAAGACAATATTTAGCCTATAAGTATTTATTAAAAATCAGTGCTTGGTCTAATAATAGTAATACTTGTGTACTTTCTGAATTGAGGGCTCTTTTGCAAATTAGTTATTGGGTTAATAAAAAAAAGCCTCTACTCGCACAAACAATTGAGGATGTAAAACAGACTGAAGGTGTTTCTGTGGATATTCTTAGAATGTTTACTTTTGATATTTGGTTATCAGCTGTTGATTTTCATAAATGCTTAGTTATGGGCTTAGAATGTGTATCGCTGGCTAAAACAAGGTACGAGCCCAACACTTTACTCAATGAAGTCGTGAGAGAATTGAATATTAATTACCATGGGTGGCAGAAACTATATTCAGATGGGTCTAAGGGCGCTCACGGATTAGGTGCAGCGTTTTACGATTCCAGTTGTAATTATAGAGTAGGTTTTAAAATAGTATCCAATGTATCTATCATGACGTTGGAACTCATTGCAATTTTGCAAGCCTTGTCCTATGTAACGAAAAAAAAATATGATAAGGTTGTTATATTTACTGATAGCAAAAGTGCATTGCATCACGTGGCTCGATGTGCCTCTGGCTTCAGAGGCACATCGATAGGTTACGACATTTTAAAATATATTCTCATGTTTATGGGAATTGGCACAGAGTTGAAGTTGCAATGGGTTCCAGCGCATCTTGGTTTGCAGGGTAATGAGGAAGCTGATTGCTCATCTAAATTAGCAGCAAATGAAGGAATCGAGCTGAACTTCATACCAGATTATGTTGAATACGTATCAAAATTTAAAATAAGATGTTTCAATAACTGGAAACAACATTTTAACAGGAAATCATTAGATAAAGGTATATGGTACAAAACTGTTCAAAATGAGCTTCCTCAAGTGCCCTGGTTTGACAGTAGTAGCTTAAGTAGAAGTTATGTTAAGTTAGTTGTAAGATTAAGGTCTGGACACTATCCATCAGCAAAGTTTGCATTTCTCATGAAGAAAGTAAATTCTCCCAACTGCAACGCATGCAGTGTTTTAGAGGATGTACATCATTTGTTGATGGAGTGTGTCAAGAACCAAGAGGAAAGGAGAAGGCTAATCAATGAGTTTAGTTTAAATATATTACAGGTAGGTTTAATACAATCAATTTTAGCTCAACCGAAGTCAGATGTAGCAAAAAGATTTAGCTAGTTGGTGTACTATATTGATTAGTATTCTCCTTTAAATTTAATTAAGAATTTTTTTTTGAAGCTTGTGTTCGGCATGATGGGGTTGGCGTATCCATTGAGATAAAAACCCCAAATAAACTTAATAAAGATTAAAAAAAAAAAAAAATACTGTTGAAAAATATCGCAATACAGAACCGCACAATATTATTGTTAATAGCTGTGCCCGCGACTCCGTCAGCGTGTAACTCCTTGTGTGTTATTAAGTTAATGTATTGGTAATATTGTTTAGATAACGTTCACATGAGGCTTAAGTACCTATAGAACGAAAATACTTCAGCGCAAAGCTTCCGGGTAAACTATGTTGAAAGTTGACCCGTCCGGCACGTGAACATAAAGATTTCTAGAACTGCTAACCCTGGAAAGAGTGACGTACAACTGACCATGCGAGAAACAACTGACACCGAGATCTACTCCAGCAACACGAAAAGTCTGCCTTTGAGCCTTATCAATTGTCATTGCATAACACACCGATACTGGGAATTGCGTTCTTTTAAATTGGAATGGAAAATTATTTGGTATTATGGGAATTCTGGGAATAAAGACGGTTTCTCCTGCACCGCAACCTGTTAAAATTTGAGCCTCGATTATATTTTGTTGCAACTGGGTTACTTTTAGCCGAGTTCCATTGCAAAGTTGTGGTGGTTTTAAATTTCTGAGCAGAATAATAATCAGAAAGCTTCGAACTGCTAAGCTATCTTGTATCTCTAGCTAGTTATTGTGAGTCAACCATAAAAGATAGATAGATGCTGTCGTGGGATGTTTTTTATATAACTTTAAGGAGAACATTTCCGTCATAAATAATTTCTGTGTAGCTTTAACCATTAAGGTTGCACACGCGACGGAAGCTTAAAAAATGGAGTAACTTCTCCCGTTTTCCCAACATTTCCCTTCACTGCTCTGCTCCTATTGATTGTAGCGTGATGAAAAGTATACTACTATAACCAGCTCAGGAGTATGAAAAATAATTGTACCAAGTTTCGTTAAAATCCGTCGAGTAGTTTTTGTTTCTATAACGGTTATACAGACAGACAGACAGACAGACAGACAGACAAAAATTTTACTGATTGTATTTATGGCATCAGTATCGATCCCTAATCACCCCCTGATAGTTATTTTGTAAATATATTTCATGTACAGAATTGACCTCTCTACAGATTTATTATAAGTATAGATTATATCTTCTAAACATACAACCTACTACATACGTGAACGTAAAATTAATGTGGCGCTCTATGACTTCAACATCATATGACGCGAAACGCAAGCGAGCGAGCATAACATACATTTAGACAAGATAATGAAAGTAAATAATGAGGTAGTCCATAACTACACCAACTTACATCAAACACTTATGCTACGCACTTATGTATTAAACACAACTTTTACATACAATACAACTATATTACTTTGGGTAGTATTTAATCTTAATAAACTAAATCAAACTTAACATTAACCAACCCGGGCTGTGCCCGCGTTGTGGACGCGTGGCCTGTGTCCCTGCAGTGGGAACGTAATAGGCTGAAACTGAATTATTATATCTGTAGGTGAAAGGTGAAGGACCTTAAGTCACATTTTATAAAGTATTCAGTAGAGCTCATTAAAGATGTCCATACCCGAAATTTGACATTAAAATCGACAGAGCATAAAAAGTAATTATCGTATCATTGTCGAATAAAGAGTATGATTATGATGGGTACTTAAGCTATTATATGGAGTTATTTTTTTAACAAATATAGTTCCTTAAGGCTGTATTATCGGACTTAAGGTTCTTTAACTTTGAAGCTTTACTAGATATCTTATAGTATGACCACAGAATAAAGATGGACAGTATAGAATCTAAGCCTAGTTGACGACATAATTACCTACGGTCCATTGAAGCGTTAGGGTTGTCACTTTTCAATGATTTTGGTATTGTTTTATTTTCACATTTTTGTTCTGTAGTGATCAATACATCGAATTTAAATAACTACCTAGCTTACAAATACAATTTAAATAGGTAATGTCATGGCGTCGGTTAATCTCAGTAAAAGACGATAGTTTAAACACGAAAAACAATTTAATATTAACACACAACAACTTGTAGAACTATAGATCTGTAATTTCGTCATTACGGCGGCGTAACCTTTGCAAGTTTTGGTGGGAGCGTACGCGATCCGAGGTTGGACGAAAACGTTTCGGGCATTCGTCGGAGCAGGCGCGCGGTAAACACCGCACCGCAGCGCACGTGGCGCGCGGACAGTGCACATGAAGGGCTGCGAACCATACCACGTTTCGATCCGAAAATGCGTATGACACAAAAAACCCATTACATAAAAAGTACCTTTATTGTTCATTATTAATATTTATCATTATTATTATTTTCATTATTATATATCTACAAATTATTTACAGAAAAATATTTTCGTCTGCTACGACACGTTCGGAATTCTTTGTTATTAAATTTAATTGCGTAAAAAATTCTTAATCTAATGAAAGTTTTCTTAAATAAACTGTTGGGAAACAAGGACAGGGTACTTTGAATCCAATTTTGTTTATTTTGCTGTAAATTATTTCAGCTATTTGGCAGTTTATGTGTTCTTTTTTGAAACAACAACGAAAAATTTGATCCATTTCTTCGACATATTGGTAAAAATCATCAGGTGGTGCAATTAGTAAGCTTCGGTTAGTATCTTTTCTGTATTCTCTGTATCTTAAGTAGTGACTTTATCGGTTTTAGCACCCTCGAATACCATGAAAACGATACCCATGACGAAAAATTGATACCTGTTGCAGCCGCCATCTTGGATTCACGTTTTGACAGCACTATCGTTTTTAGGACCCTCGAATACCATGAAAAAGACACCCATGACGAAAAAATTGATACCTGTTGCAGCCGCCCTCTTGGATTCACGTTTTGACAGCACTATCATTTTTAGCACCCTCGAATACCATGAAAACGACACCCATGACGAAAAAAATGATACCTGTTGCAGCCGCCATCTTGGATTCACGTTTTGACAGCACTATCGTTTTTAGCACCCTCGAATACCATGAAAACGACACCCATGACGAAAAAGTTGATAACTGTTACAGCCGCCATCTTGGATTCACGTTTTGACAGCACTATCGTTTTTAGGACCCTCGAATACCATGAAAACGACACCCATGACGAAAAAGTTGATGCCTGTTACAGCCGCCATCTTGGATTCACGTTTTGACAGCACTATCGTTTTTAGGACCCTCGAATACCATGAAAACGACACCCATGACGAAAAAATTGATACCTGTTGCAGCCGCCATCTTGGATTCACGTTTTGACAGCACTATCATTTTTAGCACCCTCGAATACCATGAAAACGACACCCATGACGAAAAAGTTGATACCTATTACAGCCGCCATCTTGGATTCACGTTTTGACAACACTATCGTTTTTAGAACCCTCGAATACCATGAAAACGACACCCATGACGAAAAAATTTATACCTGTTGCAGCCGCCATCTTGGATTCACATTTTGTTACAACTATCGCACTATCGGCTTTAAATATCCTCATAACCGCCGCATTCTGGATTTATAAGTAATAAGATCACGAATTCATCATGATCACGGATTTATAATGCGATAACGATTAGAAACAAATACAACAAATAAATCATTTTTTCCTTTCAAAATCAGCAGGAAGTCTGAAATACGATAGCTTCGGTTTTGTTGAAGCCGAGTTCAAACAGCCGTACACAACGCAATACATTCCTGGCATTTTCGTAGATAAATATTTAAACGTGACCACTCGATTCAACGCGACACGCACTACTGAGAAAGTTTCTCAGAGAAACTGTAACGAAGACTTAGAGGTTAGAGGCCTCGTCGGTGCGCATGTTTGTGTGAGTGTGCTGTTTCGAGCGTTTGTAGGTAGATTCCTTACTGTCTGTCTATTATTTTTATACTGTGGTATGACGGTACTTACGTCTCTCCTGTATCAATAATGTATAGTAAATTTTATTATTTTATAAGTTATGTACGATACAACATCATAGAAAAATATATTAAAAAGTTTTAATGACATTAAAAATGAAATAACATTATACATAATAAGTTTTATTTAATAAAAATTAAAATCTTTGTATTTTAAAATCATTAATAATATAAATGAAATTAAACAAAACACTTAATGTTATTCTGGTAAGTCACATGCTATACCCTCATGGGCTAATGTATTATAAAAATTATGAAAAATGGGTGGAATCCATTGCAGAGCTTTCTGTGAATTCTGAATTTTTTTAGTGCTTATAGTTTTGTGGCCTAATCGAATAGGCTGCAATATAGGCATGGCAAAGTCTTTTAGGGATCTCCTTCTATTTCTTATTAAGGATACCTTTTCGAATTCTTGTTGATTAAAAGATGTTTTGTAACTCATTTTGCCATACTCTTCTTTTTCAAATTTCATTTATTGTTTTTATTTTTTATTTATAATAGGCTCACGTTTGACCACCATCTCACCTGATGGTAAGTGATGATGTGGTCGAAGATGGAGCACGCTTACCTAAAAGTAACCTATTCACTCTTGACTTAAAGACCCCTAGGTTATAGCTATCGGAAAACACAGACTCCGGCAGGAAATTCCACTCCTTAGCCGTACGCACAATGAAGGTATTCCCAAAACGTTTAGTGCGTATAGGTGGGATGTCCACCATGTAACGATGGCGCATCGCCGTTTGTCTTGTAGTCCGATGATGGAACGGGCTTGACGGAATTAAATTGTGTAATTCCATCGCACACTCCTCGAAATGTAACCGATAGAAAACCGATAGACTAGCAACTCATCGCCAATGTTCAGTGTATCGTTGCCAATTAGTCTTTTGGCCCGTTTCTCAATAGACTCAAGCCCATCTAGTAGGTACTTGGCAGATCCATCCCAAAGATGAGAGCAGTACTCCATACACGACCGAACCTGGGCTTGATAGAAATTTAGCAGCTGTTCGGGTGTGAAGTACCGTCTCACCTTTGCTAGGATTCCCAACTTTATTTATGCTAGTTGAGCCGTAGCCTCGATAAACGGGCCAAAATTGAGGGTAGAAGTTAGTGTTACCCCCAGAAGCTCGATACGATCGATTATCGGCACGGTAACACCTCGGAAAGTAGGAGCCGGTTTGAATTGACTCCTTTTTGCGGAGAAGGGACACGTCTGGGTCTTAGCGGCATTAAACTTGACCAAGTTGGCATCGCCCTATTCGGAGATAGCCTTCAAGGACAAGTTCAAGCGCCCAACCATGTCCTCACGGAGAGACTGGATCTGTGACCCACCAGCACGCGCTTTGGACACATATCTCTCAGCTACTGTGCTGTCGTCTGTATACCCAAAGGTACCGGGCATAAGCAGATCATTAATGTGCAGCAAGAATAAAGTTGCTGAGAGAACCGACCCCTGATGGACCCCGGCATTAATTGCCACCTGGCCAGATGAGCAGCCATCAATGACCACTCGAATGGACCGGTCTCTCAGGAAGTCTTCAATCTGAACGCAAAGTTGGGTGGGTAAACCGAAAGAAGGTAGTTTAGCAATAAGGCTATCGTGTCAAACCCAGTCAAAGGCCTTAGAGACGTCAAAGGAGACAGCAAGTGCTTGCCCGTGCTTCTCTATGGCCTCACTCTAGATATGAATAGCATACGCTGGAAGTTCCCTTGTAAACCGGTTTTTTCGGAAGCCGTATTGTCGGTCACTGAGGATGTCGTTGGCTTCTAGGTATGCCAGGAGCTTACTATTGAGTACACGCTTCATACTCTTTCAGAGTAAGGACGTGACTGAAATAGGTCTGTAGTTAGCCGGGTCAGCACGACTGCCCTTTTTGGGCACAGGCTGCACGTTAGCCAGCTTCCATGCTTTTGGTGCTGAGGGAAAATATTTGAATTAAGAGGGGACGATATTTTAAAGTTAATTTATTTTGTTTGATTAATTTTTTTTTTTACTAATATAGTTGTTTAAGTATTTCTGTTACTAACACATTATGGATTTTCTGTATCCGAAATAAAGTATATATTATTATTATTATTAATGGGCCATAGACCCGTCAGGTTTAAGCAGTGGTGGTAGTGAGGGGCGACAGAAGTTCGATTCGACCGACTTTGCCAAGGACCAAAAAGCTTTATAGCCAGCAGGGTATGAAGCAAGTTTGTTCCCGATTCGGCTAACGTGGTCAAACCGAGCCCTTCGCAAAACCTTTCTACAGGACTTGGCAGCCCTGTTGAAAGCTCTCTTCTTCTGAAACACGTCATTTGCTTTGCAGTTTCGAGCATCGACCCATGCTAGGTACGCCGCGTGTTTAAGCGCTTCAGCGCGATCACATTCGGTGCCAAACCAAGCTTTCGATCGAGCTTTGCCGGACATTGTTAGGTCATAGAACGGAATGTAGTACTTCATCCCCTGTCGCAAAACATCCACTTCGGCATCTGCGCACGACGATGAATCATTTGAAGAGAAGCAAGAAGGCTGCCAAGGATAACATGCAAAGAAATATCGCATGCCATCCCAATCCACTGACTTGTATCGCCATACCCGCCGTGTGCCATTAAGGCTGGGATCGGGCGGGGAGTAGACGGATACAGACTCCACCAGACAGTGGTCGGAACCATGGGTATGAAAGATACGATACGTCTGACGCACTTCTAATCTGCGTCTCCGAAAGAAACAAAATAGCAGGTTTTTCAGTCTCGAGATGGTGGTGGACTGCAACGAGATTTGCAGTCCCCGGATATTGCTGAAGTGCACTTTGAGAAGGATTGCAGCCGCGAGTACGTCTTCGACACGGTAATATTATGTATATAATATTACCGTGTCTTCGAGTAGGTCTAGTATTGCACGAAACACAAATCAAACTAAACGGAGGGAGAGCATGCGCGGGGGCGCGGCGGGAATCGTATGTACGATGCACCCGCGCAAATGTAACCCGCGAGCGTAATGGTAAAGAACAGTAAGTCCCACATACAATCATTTAACATTTATCTATATTTATTGTTTAAATAGTGAAGAATATTAAGTAACCATACGATCATTTACTTTTTCACGTCTAGGGACTTAATGCTATTTATAATTTTATATCTGCGAAATTAGCGGCTGTAGGACTTTATGGCTTTTTACCATTTGATCAATTGGGGAATTCTGAATAAATATCATTTAAAATATAAAAATGTCAAAAAATGGACTTAAGGTCATTTAGCTTTCACCTACAGATATATATCTATATAAAAATGAATCCCTATTTTCCTTGGTCACGGCATCTATATATTACTAGTACTCACGCGGGGCTTCACTCCCGTGAATTCTATTACGGTAAAAACATAACTCTCCTTATTTGCAGTCGCGTAAAAAGTAGCCTATAACCTTCCTCAAGCTTCAAGCTACTTCTATACCAAATTGCTTCCAAATCCACTGAGGACTTTCGAAGATTAGCGCGTTCAAGCAAACAAACAAACTTTTCCGCTTTATAATAGATAGTATAGATTAAAATTTAAGCAAGTAGTAAATATTTTAAGTACTTTATTTTTTGGTATCTGAGTGGTTGTGCTTCGTGATTCTATGTTCTATATTAGTATACCCAAAAAACTAAAGCCAAACATTCTATTTACTCTCTTGTAACTTAGTTTCTAATAAGTAAGGTGGACTAAGACCCGCCGCTCATTGCAACTTTTTGTCACCGTGACTTTTTGTCACTTAGTCAAGTGCTATGAAAACTATAGTGAGTGCGCTCATTATGGTAACTTGATAAGACGGTGACAAAAAGTTGCAGCGATAGGCAGTACCGGAGTGACGTAACTGTCACTCGCCCTGTACATTACTTTGGGAGTCCGCTCACTGGTGACTTTTTGTCACTCAGCCGTAAAGATGGGCATTTAAACGAAAAGCATATAATAAAACATGTTATTTAAAATAAGCGTATAAGCAGATTAGTTTGTCGACCTCGTTGAAGTCCATTACAAAAATGAACGCGATAGACATGTGTCAGTTATAACAAAACGCAACTGAAAACGGTTGCCGTAGCAATAACGTTAGGTATCGGTATCGTCTCAACCGGCAACGGTTATCAATCTGCAGAGTACGAGTAGCGAGCGAGTAGCTACAACTCAACGCGCACTACGAAAACATTAGAAACCAAAACCGATGATAACCAACCGGCAACTGGCAACCATGCCGTCCCTCTCTCACTTAGCCGATAATTAGGTGCAAGAAAGAGAAGATACGATTATCGTTTTGTTGGCATGCATTCGTTATCATGGATATCTTAAGGAAATAATATGGTCGTATATACCAATTGCTGGTCTAATGATGAACAGTTTTGATGTGTTTTTCGGTTATCACAGATATTTTTGCTAAATAGAAACTTTTAGAACTAAAGTTATTAAGGAACTGAATATATTAGATACCAGTCATTTTGAAGTTGCTGACTAATTTGAAAGTTTGTAGAGTTATAAAAATATAATAGTTTACTTTAATGTGAACTAAACCGAACTAAACTAGCTTGACTCCTCATCACATCATAACTCTTAGCTAATATGTGGAAAATGTTGTTGTGATTACATTGTTTTTTTTTTTGTTATAACTTACTTATTATTATTATGTTTAATGTAATGACGTTTTTTCCAACATGTTTCTGTGTGTGTCTGTTTCGAATTATTGAGTGAATTATATTTGTACCAGTGTCGGTTGTCGGTTTTCTTGTCGGTAATTTGAAGAACTTCTTAATTGTTTTATGATTTCTGTTTTTGGAGATTTGAGACGATTTATTATTTTTCTGAGAAGAGACTATTCAAATTCTTTAGTTTATAAAAGTTAAGTGCGTAATCGTAGTTGTGTATTAAATTTAAGTATGTAAATAGACAATGCAAACACAGTTTAATAATAGTATTTAGTGCTAGGTATACTTGTGTAGACATAAACTGACTTATAAAAATGACATAAATCGAGTGTCATTCAACTCCCTAAAGCTTAGCTTGTCTTTCATATAATGGTACACTCTATAATCATTACACCCAGTATCAATAACGACAGCAATTAAATAATAAAATGTACTTTTTAAGTGGCCGAAATTAGTTAAAACTGCGGAGCTATAGGTTCTTTTGTTATTTTATTATTCTAGTACGTAATACACTCGACTGTCGGCATCATAAATACTAAACTTTTTACGACATCTGTTCTTTTATTCACAAATTGCACGTGTAGACGGTTATTAGTAGGATTCGTGGATTACAAACTAAAAAATACAACAAAATTACTGGTGCAGCAAAAGACGTCAGATGAAAATGACAAAAAAACACACTACGAAATAGCGTTCAAATAAGATTTGTTTTTTCTAACACTAGTCTGAAATATTTCTTTTTTCATTTTCTAATATAGTTTTTTTCCTATAATATCAAAATACACGAAGTCCCTTGAGTGTAGTTATATAGAGTTAACACTTTAATAATATGATGATACTAGCTTCTGCCCGCGACTTCGATCGCGTGGGAGGTTTCTCCCGCATAAATCCCGATTCCGTGGGAATGCTGAGATAAAAAGTAGTCTATGTATTATTCCAGTATTTCAACTATCGACTTACCAAATTTCATTGAAATCCGTTCTGTAGTATTTACGTGAAAGAGCAACAAACATACATACATCCTCACAAACTTTCGCATTTATAATAACAGTAGGATTGATTAATTGACCATTGTATAAATAGTATAATTATGATGATAGTGATTATTAGGTGAAGGTGAGTTAGCGAGCCATGTTAATTTAATCAATCAATGTAAATATGATGATTTTTAAATGCGCCGCATTTTTTGTATATTTTTCATATAAAAAATGTGCTAGTCCTAAGCCTAGAAGAAAGCTATGAAGGGAAATTACCAGTATTGTATTAATCCCTTTACTCCACTCCTTGCTATATTCATACTGTGGTTATTTTAGCTATCCAGTTATTGTAATAACTATAGAGATACAACAACTGAATAGTTAGATTAACTGCATTTGTGATACCGTTATTCAGCAACCGTTATTAATAATGTTATTGCCACTAAATACCGGTTAGATAACGGTTATCAAAAATAACTAATAACGCCCATGTCTAGAACGTGATTTGTTATCCAAGAAGTCACCTCAGTGAGCGCATCGTGGGTGACAGCAGTAACAATAAGTCACGGTGACAAAAAGTTGCAATGGGCGGCCGGCCTTAGTACCTAACTCCTAATATAATATATTCTATGTTTTCATTCCATAGAGATAGAAAACTACTTTGTAACTTCGTGTAGAAAATAAACTTATTACCATATGACTAAGTGCCTTAGCTATTTACAATACGTTACAAATACTATTTTTAATGCATCTACAGAACTACTACAGTACTATGTACAAAGTTATTACAAAGTAGGTAGGTACTTACATTTTTTAAACATGATTTTCAATTAAACAATGTTTCATTTTGTTAGTACATGGACCATGGTCACCCTACATGGTGGAATAAGTACAATAAGGCTAAACGTGAGGTCGTGAGCCGCCATGTTGTAGAACGTCTCACAATGACAATCTGGCTAATCGTTGACCCGCCGCCACGGCCCTGTTTTTGGAAACGGCTAGCCGTAATGTAGAACGGCGATCTATACAATCCGACTGCGACATATATATACAGTATGTTAGTTTAAACGAGGGACGTATTCAAACCCACAATAGTGTATGCTTATATGATACTTATTAATAAAAATATGAACAAAAAAAAAAACACTGATAAATAACAGACAGAACCATACCAAACCTTTCGCAAAAGTCTCACAACGTGTATACACCCTTGCGCTAATGTTTTAATATTATCGCAGAACATGTGCGCGGGTCATTGACCTTTAGGTAGAATCCATTTTCTCTTCGTACTTTAAACCTGGCTTAGGACAGGCATAAATATCTAGGTAACAAACAAAACATAAAAAAAATCTTCAATGCAAATGTGAATTGTGATCCGCAATTATTTAAGACAAAGATATGATGAGGCAAAGTTAATAATTATGTTTACTTAGTATTAAAAAAATGGCGTATTAAAAAAATGGAATCACACCAATTTACAACGATTAACTTGATTGACTATTTACAATGATTAGCTTGATTGACTATTTACACATTTTTAGACTAATCTTAAAAATTGTTCAAAATGTGCACCTCCTCGTGTTATGCATAGTTCAGCACGTTTCCGCATATTGTCCTTAACGCGGTTAAGAACTACAGATCACTTCTTACACTATTAAAAGCGTTCGTGATATGTACTTTTAACCAGGGCAGCTCTGACCTAAGACAGCGCCTGTGTGCAAAATGTATGAAGCGCCTATGATTTTTGTCGTCCTGTTTCGACATATTTTGTTTTAATATTCAAAGTTTGACTGAAACGTTCTCCAGTTTTGAGTAAGACGATGTACATAATTTCGTTTGGCAAATAGGTACTGCAAAAAAAAAACGCAGATAAAATTTGTACACACTTATTTGAGATATTAACAATATAGTTGACTTTTTCTAATAATCTTTTTTTTTTTTATTTAGAATAGGTTCGCGTTTGACCACCATCTCACCTGATGGTAAGTGATGATGTGGTCGAAGATGGAGCACGCTTACCTAAAAGTAACCTATTCACTCTTGACTTAAAGACTCCTAGGTTATAGCTATCGGGAAACACAGACTCCGGCAGGGAATTCCACTCCTTAGCCGTACGCACAATGAAGGTATTCCCAAAACGTTTGGTGCGTATGGGTGGGATGTCTACGTACTAAACTTAGACAAACCAATACATAAATAAATATTGCTCGTTTAATAGTACATAATTCGCTGCTTCAATTCAAAACTATCACAAATCAAAATTACACTTTTTTACAGGAGAGCTAATCAAAGAAAAAGGAAACGAATTTTTGTCGAATGTTTTCTTATTTTATATCAAATATATCATATTATACATCGTTAGAAGCGTATTTTTAGTAGCATTAAATGGTTTAAGTAATTTTATATTAAACTGAATGCTAGAGGAGTGAGAAGCATATAAGTTACTTTTGAATTTAAAAAATATGTTTGAAATATACTAATTATGGGATAAAACAACCATTAGTAAAAAAAAAATATTGTATTGATTATTTTTATCTATGAAAATTTTCAGGAACGCAATATAAATCGCCAAGCAATTTAATAAAATAACTAAAATGCTATCTAAAACTTAAAACAAATCAAAGTTTTCTTCAAAATAATAAACAAAAATCTTCGACACTGTTGTAAAATAATCATAAGCTATTTTTTTAAGTTCTATTCAAACAGTCAAAACATAAAAGTAAAGTAATAAAATTGGCCAGGCTAATTAGCAAAACTAACGTAAGTTTTTCATAACTCAAAATAAAACAAAGACTTTATAAACATGAAGAAAAAATTCAAAACTTTTGAACAAAATTCTTTATCATTATACTCTTAACTTTTAATTCAACAATAAGTGTTTAAATGTTATCTTATAACTATAATAGGAACATAATGCAATTAGGAACACTTATAAGTAGTTATGAGATCACAAAATATAACCATTTTTAGGGTTCCGTAGTCAACAAGGAACCCTTATAGTTTCGCCATGTCCGTCTGTCTGTCCGTCTGTCCGCGGTTTAGCTCAAAAACTATTGGTACTAGAAAGTTGTAATTTGGCATAAGTATACACGTTCATGACGCCGAAAACCTGGTAAAATAAAATTTTGAACAAAACAATTTTTTAGGGTGCCTCCCCTACATGTAAAGTGGGGTGATAATTTTATTTTTTCGTCCTTCTCTTAGTGTGGGATATCGTTGGATAGGTCTTTCAAAAACATTAGGGGTTTGGGAAGACCGTTTTTTGATTAAGTAAACCGTTCGTGACTTATCAAGCTTTAAAGTACTAATTTTCGTTAGAGTCAAGTGTCCACCCCCTCTAGCAACTAAACGATTATAGTTAGAAATTCAAATGTCACGGCAGTAGTACCTATATATAACGAAATTTAAAGGAAAACTATCACACATAAGTGGGCTTTACAAGTTTACGAGTAATAGTCGACCAATTGTATTTGACTCGAAAATTTCGAACAACTCCATAGAAATGTCGATAGATGGCGCTAAGCGTCAGTTGTATCGCGCTAGTTTCATATTTAAATAAGTTTTATAAAAAAAAAACTAACAAGAAAAACGGACTTCCAAAAACCCACTAGGTAGGTACAATGTGAAAAATAACTTCAATTTCAGAAGATGGTGTCTTTGGATCTGTATTTTAGTTTTTTGCCACCGACTTCCGAAATTAAAGTTATTTTTCACATTGTAGTGTTTTTTTGGAAGTCGGTTGTTTTTTCAATTCCCATTGGTTCCAGCTGAGGCTGTTACAATTCACAAAAGCCAGGGTTCCACATTAGAAAAAGTTGTTGTACATGTGAAGCCCGGTATTTCAAGGTCAAAGTTATATGTTGCTTGCTCACGTGCCACATGTGCTGAAGGTTTATTTATCGTTACTGAATGTTTTCATCCTCCACGTCCACCCACCGATCAATATTCAATCGTAATGGAAATGGAAAAGATGCGTCGAAATCCTCTAATACCGATGTATCGATTTTTGAGGGAGCCCCACAGTTCATACCAAATTAAATCAAATCAAATCGTTTATTTGTGATACATGGGTTGCATACAGGTGTTGATTACATAATTATATAGGTATTTAATATTGTTCATTCCATGATCAGCCACTTGGGCATACAAATTAATGAGTGGTATAATGACAATTTAATTATAATATTCTAATGCATTCATAATAATTTAATTTAAAATGTCGTACTGTTAATTAATTCTATTATTACTATTACTAATAAATAATAAACACCAACAAAACAAACAATAAAATTATAGTCAGGTGGATATGCTACATTTAAACAGTTCTTGTCGATAAAAATTCAGCAACAGAGTAATAACAATTTTCCACAAGCAGTTGGAACAATTTATGTTTAAACACATTAATATGTTTTAAACGTTTTGTGTTCCATAATGTTCAATCCTTACGTGCACATTTGCAAGATACTGTAAGCGATCCTCAAATAGCTTAGCTAGCTTTTTATAGATCATGCAAATGTCCCAACAGTCACCCAGTAGGTTTTGTAAGTTATTTACTATCGCATAACAGTCCTTGTATAATATTTGGAGATTTTAATGAAGACTATCTCCGTAACGACAACACTGCAGTTTTCAAATTAATACGTGACGCTGGTTACCAGTCTTTATTACAACCACTTCCCTCTACACGCGGTGGGACTCAAATAGATCATATTTTTTCAAACTTCTCTTGTGAAGTTGGATTTTATAATTCCTTCTTCAGTTACCATCGCCCTACGTGGGTTCGTTTTTAGAGTGAATTCAAATTAATATGTTTTTATTTATTTATTATTTTGCTATATAATATCAAACACAAAGCTCCCCCAGCAAACTACTTCCTCAATTTTATTTTTTTGTGACGATTGAGTAGTGTAGCTCTGTGTCCTGTATTTAAATTCAAAACACCGGCTATGACAAGTTTTATACAAATCTCTAAAAAAACTAAAACTTTCCGTGAAAAATTGTCGGATCAGGTGAGGAATTGTATAGGAAGTCAAATTAGTTAGGTAGTCATGTTTGGCTTTTAGTTAGAGCATGGTACGAAACGATCAGTCAGCGAATACGACACGCACTTAGCTGTTATAAAAACTACGGAACCCTAAACTGCGCGTGGCCCGACACGCACTTGACCGGTTTTTTAAATATAAACTTTGTTAAAACGCATAAGTACATCAACTTACTTAACCTACTCAGGCTCACTGCGTTTCTCTTAATTTAAATATCAGCCTTACAGATTTGCAAAGAACGTTTCATAATATTTTGGAATAATATTTCTATTAATAAGATTAAGAATACCCTGTTTCTTTACTTGCGTAACATTTAGTTTTTAGGTATAAAGTTTCTTTGGTTTATTAATATTTTCAGATTGATTCGTTTTCTGCTGCCTGCCCTTATTTCAACATGGAGAGGTCGTTTCAACACTTGATAAACCAACGCTGGGAACCAGCATGTTATCGTTGTCTGCTTGTAAGTCACTTGGTTGAGCATCAATGGTTTCAGATTCCAGTCTCATCGGGACATCATCGAAAAAATGTCTGATATTGGATTACTATAGCCAGATTCTTCAATCTCTTTATATAAACCAGAGGGTCCAGGTTCTGGAGATAATAATTGTTGTACTCTTCTTTTAGACAAGAGGTTTACATTTTTAGTAAAGTCTTTATCCGAATCTGAATCACTTAAAGCAAAGTCTTGTCTAATTTGAAAATCTGGATCTTTAACACTATCGTCCGAAGAGAAATCTGAACTAGAGCTGGTTGAACTTGTAGACTCAGAAGTGTCGCTATAATAATCGTTTTCTGGAATAACTACGTTTGATTTCCTTTTTGAACATGCATCATCAAGTAGAGACAAACTGAGACTGTGTTGACTGCCAGGAATAGAATTACTATCAAAAGACTCATTCAGATTCACATCTGGTTCTTCCAACATTGGATAGTCAATTTGCGGATGTTTTTCCAAGTCTTGAACATTTTCGCCATTACTTTTACTGTTACCTCTTACCATGTTGAGTATTCTTTGTACTCTTCTACTCATTCTGTAAAAAAACAATACATAATAATGTAATGGACTATACATACCAAAGCTACCCACTCGCAAACCTAAGCCGTCGGCTCTTTTTGAATAATCATGCCGACTGAGCATGAATAGAAAACCTAGTAAACAAAAAGAAATGTAATAAATCACCTCATTTAAAATTTATTTAACCTACGGAATAATCTTACTTCTTACTAATTCTTACTTTCTTATTTCTTTTCTTACTAATCCTACTAATCCTACTAATATTATGTATAAATGCGAAAGTTTGTGAGGATGGATGGATGTTTGTTACTCTTTCACGCAAAAACTACTGAACAGATCTAAATGAAATTTGGTAAGTAGATAGTTGTCATTCTGGAATAACACATAGGCTACTTTTTATCCCGAAATTCCCACGGGATCGGGATTTGCACGGGAAAACCTTCCCACGCGTACGAAGTCGCGGGCAGAAGCTAGTCCTACTAATCCTACTAATATTATAAATGCGAAAGTTTGTGAGGATGGATGGATGTTTGTTACTCTTTCACGCAAAAACTACTGAACGGATCTGAATGAAATTTGGTGAGTAGATAATTGACATTCTGGAATAACACATAGGCTACTTTTTATCCCGAAATTCCCACGGGATCGGGATTTGCGCGGGAAAACCTTCCCACGCGAACAAAGTCGCGGGCAAAAGCTAGTAATATTATAAATGTGAAAGTTTGTGAGGATGGATGGATGTTTGTTACTCTTTCACGCAAAAACTACTAAACGGATCTGAATGAAGTTTGGAAAGTAGATAATTGACATTCTGGAATAACACATAGGCTACTTTTTATCTCGAAATTCCCACGAGATCGGGATTTGCGCGGGAAAAGCTTCACACGCGTACGAAGTCGCGGGCAGAAGCTAGTAGTAATATAATACGTAAAAAATAACTAAAACTTTATAATTATAATGATTACAATTACAATGCCTTGCACAAAAAATGCTAAAGTAATGTATCTCAAAACGTGATTTATCGATTGGCCTATGTATAAAAACAACTCAGTTAAAATAAAAGCAAAATGAGTGTATTCCTGAATACGGCTCTTTTGATTTGAAATGATCATAATAGAAAGTATTTTTTTTTTATATTCAAAATAAACTATTTTTAAATATCGCACTTAATTTTAAATAACTTAAATGCAAAACGAACACATCGTCTCATAAGTTTATTTTGATCAATAAATTTAAGTTCATTTAGGTATATTTTCTATGCAAAACAACCACTTTTGAAATATGGTTCTTTTGAATTAAAAATAGTCTCATACTTACGTGAATCCTAAATTCAAAACTGAAGTATTCCGAAATATCGTCGTTTTCCGTATAAAATCAATGAGTGGCACAGATGAAATTTCGAGATATGGCTCTTTTGCACAAAAAAAAACGTTCTTTCAGTTCGGTTGTCGACGCGCAACTAACAATATGGTAGTTTGGATCATATTACGCGCGTTCAAAACAAAAATTCAAAAGAAACGGTTGTGTTGTTTTTGTACTTTAAAATACAAAATCAATGGGTGTCTTCTTTAAATATTAAAATATGAAGACTTACAATTGTATTTTTACAATAAAAATTTTTTTGCATTTTTTTTATTTGTGGTACTTTTGAATTGAAGCAGCGATATAATACATATACAATACAATACAATAACTCATGTATTTTCTCTCACAATACAATTGTTGTTCTTAGTTCAAAACTCAAGAAAAAGAACAATATCTCATGAGAGACTGGTGCTGGTGCCTGAAGTAACTTTAAAAAATCATTTTCGCTCATATATTACAGGATACCAACGGTTACTTGTATAAAATAAAAGTAACACAGGTTACTCTTCATCGCGTCGTCAATCTAAGCCCCGTAAGATCATGTACATCAGAACGTTCGGCCAGTCGAGCTGCTACTCCAGTTTTTACTGACGAATATGTGACGCATAAAGATGTGAGCCAAAGAGTTTCTGACTGAACAGTTCGAAAGTTAGAAGCATTTATTTATGGCCGAACGACCTGATATCAGAACGTTCGGCCAACCTGAATCTCCATTACTGAGGACCTTAGAGAAACTGTTACTGAATAAAGATTTAGCGACGATTTGATGATAAACAACCACTGCTTTACTTTTACTCGTAATGCCACCGGTCAAAAGTAAAATGAATTTTAGTTCCTGGCACATCAGGACGTTCGACCAACGTGATCTCCATAACTGAATGTGCGTGTGAATTGAGGGACCACACTGGGAATTCGCGAAATGAAAATCTTAGGATTTAGTAGTAGACTTAAAACAATTGTAGAATGAATCTGGGAATTTGTAAGCAAAAATATATATTAAAAAACCGGTCAAGTGCGTGTCGGGCCACGCGCAGTGTAGGGTTCCGTAGTTTTTATAACAGCCAAGTGCGTGTCGTATTCGCTGACTGATCATTTCGTACCATGCTCTAACTAAAAGCCAAACTTGACTACCTAACTAATTTACTTCCTATACAAATCCTCACCTGATTCGACAATTTTGCACGGAAAGTTCTCCGTCAATTGGGGATCGATTTTGAAAATTATTTTTTCGTTTGAAATGGTATGCTCTTGAGGTAGTACCATTGTCACCAAATTAGAATTTGATGAAGGGATCCCATGGAAATCGAGGAAAACCCTCTCTTTAGAAGCAATAGTATAGCGATTTTGGTATTTTTTATAGTAACTTGTGCATTTGCTCTCAGAAAGCACCATTTGGTGAAGCGGAACTGATGAAGAAGATCACAGATGGCCACCGGAACTACTCAATAATAAGTATTTCACGGATTGCGATTCGATTTTTTTAAAATGGTTGCTAAGCAATTTATGGTCGTCACAATGCGAATGGTGAAATGGATCTGATGGTGAAATACCAGGAGAACTCCTCTACAATTAACGCCCCTGCATCGGAAAAAGCAATATTTTGTAAAAGGCGATAAGCAAGTTGACATTAGGCTATTGTAACTTAGATAAATTATAAACAGAACCACTAAAAAGCGAGAAATAAAAACTTTTTAACAAAAAAAATACCGACCTCCAAAAAACACCACAATGTGAAAAATACCTAACTTCAATTTCGGAAGTCGGTGGCAAAAACTAAAATACAGATCCAAAGACACCATCTTCTGAAATTAAAGTTATTTTTCACATTGTACCTAGTGGTTTTTTGGAAGTCGGTTTTTTGTGTTAAAAAGTTTTTTTTTATAAAACTTATTTAAATATGAAACTAGCGCGATACAACATACGACTGACGCTTAGCGCCATCTATCGACATTTCTATGGAGTTGTTCGAAATTTTCGAGTCAAATACAATTGGTCGACTATTACTCGTAAACTTGTAAAGCCCACTTATGTGTGATAGTTTTCCTTTAAACTTCGTTATATATAGGTACTACTGCCGTGTCATTTGAATTTCTAACTACAACCGTTTAGTTGATAGAGGGGGAGGACACTTGACTCTAACGAAAATTGGTACTTTAAAGCTTGATAAGTCACGAACGGTTTGCTTAATCAAAAAACGGTCTTGCCTAACCCCTAATATTTTTAAAAGACCTATCCAAAGATATCCTACACTATGGGAAGGACGAAAAAAAAAAATTATCATCCCACTTTACATGTAGGGGAGGTACCCTAAATAATTGTTTTTTTCAAAATTTTATTTTACCACTATTTTGGCATCATTAACGTGTATACTCATGCCAAATTACAACTTTCTAGTACCAATGGTTTTTGAGCTAAACCGCGGACAGACAGACGGACATGGCGAAACTATAAGGGTTCCTTGTTGACTACGGAACCCTAAAAACTACGACCCATAAAGTGTGGTCCCTCAGTTCTCACAGACGATCAGCCAGATCTCGGTAAGTATCTTAAAAAGGAAGGTTTTTTGAATACAGACATTTAGTAACGAATTTGTAAAGATATTTATTAAATAACAGACACAAAGCATTAAAGATAAAAAATATAACGACTGAACTGTGGTCCCTCAGTCCACATAATAAAGATAAATATTTTAGTGAATATTACTAAACAAAATTAATAAAACCATTCTTTTTCTACATAAAGTTTTAGTAAAATTCTTAAAACATTTTGTAAAAAAGAAATGGAGCAATAATATTGAAGCATTTTGAAGATAGCGATGATTAAAACTGGTCCCTCAATCCTCTCCTCCATTGACTTAATATGTGCGTGTGCTAGCTGCTAGACGAGAGGAATATCAGAAAGTCTCGTGTACTTAACTTTAAGTAGCAACGAAGAAGCCTGGAAGACTCGTAAAATCCCTGATGTGCTTTAGGTTTTCAGTCCAATGGTGTCAGTATTTTTGATGATTCAAGATTAATCTATAAAAATGCACTATGGTGGATGGGGAATAAAATAGGGTGACCATGTATACCAACGAAACAAGTATTTATCGGGTACTTAATTAGCGTCGTAAAACTAAATTATGAGTACAAGCAACGTTGAGCTGATGCCTGCATACCAGTGTCCACTTGTGAAGTTTTTGTTTTATTAGTCGAGTCTATTTTGGCTAAAGGAAAACGAAAGTGGAAAGGTGAGTGATATTGGAGATTGGGAAATTTTATTAAGTACAATAATACTTAAATAAATAGGTATACAACTAAAAAATGCTTTATTTGTAATCACAAAAAGCGGTAGGTAGTTAGGTACATAATAATTTGTACTTATAAGAATTGAAAACTCACACTGTATAGGTCCAGTAACATGTAGGTACGGAGTAAACGTAAGATTCACACATATCTTATTAAATTACTTACCACTCTAGATAGTATCACTGCACATGTACTGTACTACCCACTTTATTTACCCACCTCCCCATCCACCATCTGGGAGAACAATTATGTCAATGAGTGAGTGGTAATTTAGATTTATATAGTATAACTAGTATTTGCGTGTTGCGCGAGGCGCAAGCACATCGCGAGTTCACTTTTAAAAAAAATGGAGGGGGGGGGTGGATAGGGGGGGGGGTTGCACAATTATTTCGACTAAAGCATTGCCTCTCTAAATGAATCTGAAAAAAAAATGTTCCAAGTCTCTTAATTTCCGAGATCCGCCTAAAGGGGGTGAGAAGGGGGGCAAGGGGGCGACTTTGAAAAATGGTTTTTACTTTACCGAGCCTCCTCTATACGAATCCGGAAAAAAAACAAAAATACGGGTCTCGTAGTTTCCGAGATACGATAGGGGGGGGGGGGGGAGAAGGGGGAGGAAAAGGGGAGGTTTGGCACTTTTCCCGTAGGTTTGAGAGTTACTTGTTTATGAATCTGTCAAAATATACCCACCTCCCCATCCACCATCTGGGAGAACAATTATGTCAATGAGTGAGTGAGTGAGTGAGTGAGTCAGTGAGGGGTAATTTAGCTTTATATAATATGACTAGTATTTACGTGTTGCGTGAGGTGCAAGCACCTCGTGTGCTTGTGTGAGAAGGGGGGCAAGGGGGGCGACTTTGAAAAATGGTTTTTACTTTACCGAGCCGAACTTTACTATACGAATCCGTATAAAACAAAAAATACTCCCATAATATAATTTTATATAACCGGCCGTTGAACATACTCTATGCACTTTTACTAGTTAATACATCGAAGTCAACGGCCACGTCACATAAAATCTATACTAATAATAATATTATAAAGCTAAAGAGTTTGTTTGTTTGTTTGTTTGTTTGCTTGAACGCGCTAATCTCAGGAACTATGGTTCTGATTTGAAAAATTCTTTCAGTGTTAGATAGCCCATTTATCGAGGAAGGCTATAGGCTATATATCATCACGCTAAGACCAATAGGAGCGGAGCACTAATGAAGAATGTTTCAAAATCAGGGGATTTTTTTTCCACGCGGACGAAGTCGCGGGCGGAAGCTAGTCTAACTATATTAATAATAAAATCGCAGTAAAGATCCTTAGAGTTGGCTTCGCTTTGCTTAGAGATTTCATTACTTTTTATAGAGAAACAAGCAGTTTAGGCGAGATTTGGCTAATCTTTTACAGGATATTTTTGGTGGGATTTCACTTCTTTTTGCAGAAAGCTATTTTTTACTTGATTAGTTTCTCAATTATACCTTTCATTATTTTAGGTTTTCTTATTAGCATTGTTATTTTTGTTGGTGCAGTTACTTTTTTGGGCCAGCGTTACTGCCGCCGAAGGAACCCCTAAGTATACCGTTCTCATACACTTCAAAAGTGAAGGGATAGATTTCTCCAGCTGCCTTTAGTTCAGAAAGTGATCCGTAAGTTGTAGGTTTCATCATATCACACGTGTATGATTGCTGGTTGGTATACATATTACCATCAGCATTACACGTGTAAAATTGCATTTAGTCCCAATGTTCCGCAACGTATGCCACTATGGCAGACCTGGCACTGCAAGTTGAGTCAGTTTTACCAAAGACCAAGAAAGATATTAAGTGGAAGAGACATGAACCATCTTTGGGCATACCAACTACGCGGTAGCCACATAGTCCATTGTCGTCCTTCAATTTTGTCGACATATTTATGAGTTTACTAGTACTCTCGCGGGGCGTCGCACGGTGGGCTGAAAAACGGCTTTCATAGACTTAGGCATTTTATTTTGCAAGTGCCAGTTTTTGTGCCGGATATCACTTCTATTTGTTATAACAATATACAAAAATGACACCAGAATTGATTCTGCACAAAAACGAAGGAATTATAATTTTTTTACGAAAATTTTGTATGGAGCTAGTATGAAAAATCGAAATATCTCTGAAACGGCAGCGATAACCGTAATATCCTTATAGGAGGTTTTAGTACTAATTATTTATGATTTTTTGACATACGTTACATAATGGTTGTAGATGCCATTTTTTTTTTTTTTATCGTCAAAATATTTTTATTTATTTTTACATATTAAACGTTCCTTTTAGTGTTTAAGTTGAAGAATTCAGAGCTTTAACAACTCTTAACATAAAATAGCATCACCCCTATAGACCTGAAGGACTAGACAGAGGTGTGTAGTATCTTGTTGATCTTGTAAGATTTCCAACAATACCAAATAGTTGAATATCAGTGTCAAAGTGCCCATGCTGTCGCTTCTTTTAGAAAGATAGGGGAATGAAATTGTTAATTGATCATACCCTAAAAGTATGATTACAACATAACCGGACACATAATAATATCGACACAAAAGGAATTTTAAAACCTTGCATACGTTCAAAATACAAAATAACATATTGTGTAGTCATCTAATGATTCTGATGACAAGTAATTAAGTAATTAGAATGATGGTTGTAGTCTTCTGATTCTAATGAGCCTATTAAGTGATTAAATGATTTGAAATATCTCGCAACAATACCAACTAAGAACTGCATTCACCTTTTTATAATTAGTGAGCTAATGTGATTTGCTAATGTTGATTAGTTCTACTATGAGTTCTACGAAATGTTTTTGACGATTATAAATTTTTATTATCATATCTTTTATAACTTTAATGAGGGTAGTTAACTAATTATTGACTTTATACAATAAAAGGGCTATAATTTTGTTCCATAATTTAGATTGTTCACAACCGTGTAACTGCTAACACTAAAACTATTTGCTTTGCGACTACAAAATCTTAGAATGGAAAGTTTAATCACCAACTTAGATTTGTTTGTTCTTCTAAAAAGTGAGTGTCCTTCATTTAATCATGAAGTATTGTTTAGTGCAATTGTGTCCCGCATAGGCGATTGCCTTTCTGCCGAAGATCAAGTAACTCTCAAAGAATTTTGCCGGAGATTCACGCGAGCTGCTTTAAACAGGTGGCAGAAATCTAAACGATTCTTTGATAAGTTTAGAAATACGTACGGAGAGTGGTTGCAAGCAAATATTGATTGGCCGAGTTGCGTGCAAACTTTAATAAATCAAGAACCAACTGTTGATGAGATACCAAGAGCACGCTCAGTCTCTCCAGAACCTTCGACATCATCGACTGTTGGAACAATGACAAAAAGGTCCCGACAACCATACAAAGATCTGGGAAGCAAACAGAAAAAGAGAAGATCTAGTGAGCACATAGGCGAGGATTCCTGTGAATTGGCATATGCAGCTGCAGCACGTTTAAAAGAAGAAGGTTATGAAGATATCGCATCTGTAATCAATTATATGATCAAAAATCCAGAAGCTGCCGTTAAAATCAAGGAAAGCATTAAGAAAACAGTAATATTTACACCAGAGAAAGCACTTGGATTGCTTCTTTCACTTAAGCTTTCAAAGTGGCAATATATTACGTTGCGAGAGACTGCCATTCGGGAAGGTGCTAAGGATATTTACCCATCCTACTATAAACTGCAACAAACTAAGCTTGCATGCTACCCTCCTAATCAATCAGTATCAGTTAGGGATTCATCAGCTAGAATTACACTTCAAGCTTTACTTGACATCACGGTGAAGCGGATTCTTCAAAGTCTTTCTGATAATGTGGAAAATAAGCAGTTAAAGCTGATATCGAAGTGGGGATTTGATGGTGCTTCCAATCAAAGCCGATACAAGCAGAAAATGGACGGCGAGCATGATGATTCAAGCATTTTCATGACCTCCTTGGTGCCACTGAAACTGACAGATGGAGATAATACTATATGGACAAACCCGAAACCATGCTCAACTTTTTATTGTCGTCCGGTTCAGTTCACTTTTGTAAAAGAAAGCCATGCAGTTGTCATTGATAACAAAAGAAAAATGGATGAGGAAATTGAGGCCCTTAACCCCACAGAGTGCATTAATAGTAACAGGGTGACTCATAAACTAATGATGACAATGATCGACGCAAAAGTCTGCACGTACCTTTCTGAAGCTAGATCAAATGCATCATGCTACTTGTGCTTAGCAAAACCAACAGAAATGAACCACTTAGATGCTGTAACATCAAAAACTGTGTGTTCTGACATATATGAATTTGGCCTATCATCCCTACATGCCCGTATAAATTGCATGGAATGTCTGTTACACATTGCGTACAGACTTGACTTCAAACAGTGGGCAGCAAGAAGTAATGAGCATAAAGATATGTTACAAAACAGAAAAAAAAAACATTCAAAATAAATTTAAAGAGGAGCTCAATCTGTTAATTGATATAGTAAAACAAGGCTCGGGAACTACCAATGACGGGAATACCGCAAGGAAGTTTTTCGAGTTTCCCAATAAAACTGCAGCTATTACTGGGTTGGATCAAAACCTGATAAAAAGATTTGCTGTTATTTTGCAAGCAATAACATCTGGTGAGAAGATCGATGTCATCAAATTTAAAGATTTTGCTCGCAAAACAGCAGAAAAGTACGTGGAATTATACGACTGGTACTACATGTCATCAACCGTACATAAACTATTAATACACGGAGCTGACATAATCGAAAAAAATGATATTGTCCCGATTGGGACTCTCTCGGAAGAAGCCTCAGAGTCTCGAAACAAAGATTTTAGGAGGTTCCGGGAACATCATTCGCGGAAAAGAAGCAGGCAAGATTCTAATCAAGATATCCTAAATATGCTTGTTGTTTCTTCGGATCCTTTTCTAAGTGCACAAAGGCCGAAGTTAGATGCCAAAAGGAAGACAACCTTTTTTGCTGAAACTCTCGACCTAATACAGTTTCCGGAAACTGAGTTCGAGTTTGTAGGTATATCCGATCTGGATTCTGACTCGGAATTGGAGTCCGACAACGAAAGTTGTAAAGAAAATTTGTAAAATTTAATTATTTTTCTTTATGTTCTTTTGTTATTTATGTTAGTTTATTGTACCAATATGTTTAGTTAATAATTTCATAAATTATAGTTTCAAATATGTATTTTGTATAATTGAATTTATTAGATATTATTTTTTTTACTTCTGTTTTATTTAAATTACCTATCAATAAAAAGTTTATATACAGTCTTTTTTTTTTCACATATTCTTAATATTTGGGGAAAAAGCATGCTTCCTAACGATGTTCTTAACTTTGACACAGTTCATGGATCGTTTTGAACAGTTTCATATGTTAAAATAAATAATGTTAGTACTATAATCCCCTATAAGGATATTATTATTATTATGTGTCCGGTTATGTTGTAATCATACTTTTAGGGTATGATCAATTAACAATTTCATTCCCCTATCTTTCAAAAAGAAGCGACAGCATGGGCACTTTGACACTGATATTCAACTATTTGGTATTGTTGGAAATCTTACAAGATCAACAAGACACTACACACCTCTGTCTAGTCCTTCAGGTCTATAGGGGTGATGCTATTTTATGATAAGAGTTGTTAAAGCTCTGAATTCTTCAACTTAAACACTAAAAGGAACGTTTAAATATGTAAAAATAAATAAAAATATTTTGACGATTTTTTAAAAAAAAAAGGCATCTACAACCATTATGTAACGTATGTCAAAAAGTCATAAATAATTAGTACTATAACCCCCTATAAGGATATTACGGTTATCGCTGCCGTTTTAGAGATATTTCGATTTTTCATACTAGCTCCATACAAAATTTTCGTAAAAGGTTATAATTCCTTCGTTTCTGTGCAGAATCAATTCTGGTGTCATTTTTGTATATTGTTATAACTAATAGAAGTGATATCCGGCAAAAAAACTCGCACTTGCAAAATAAAATGCCTAAGTCTATGAAAGCCGATTTTCAGCCCACCGTGCGTCGCTCCCGTGGATTCTATCACGGTAAAAACCACAGAAATCAAAAATACAGGAGAAGTGGTAAGGGGGCGTATCGGTGTCCGCGCGACATGGCCACAGGGCTCATGTCACAGGCAAGTGGCCGTCTCCGCGAACTAGTGCGCTTTCGACGGCGATCGTGATAACATATATGAATGCCGAGTTGTTCTGTGGTATCTTGTAAAAACCGAAGCCAAAATCAAATCTATGTGAATCATGGAATCACTTACCATATGTAAGTACAAGTATTTTACAATATTTGTCTTTAAAATCATGAAAAACAATAAATCGTAAAATATTTCTTGGTTTTACTATGTTATTTTTGTTTTCAAATATCAGAGCGACTGTACTCCTTTTGCTATAAATACATTGCTCCTTAACCGCTACCTGAGTTCGTCACTAAGTAACTGGACAAGTAATGTAAACATAACATACGAAACTGTATTACGCGGATTCATCGCGTAGTGAGGCCGCCACTTCTTGCGACGAATTAGTGATGTGCTTGTGCAGATCCACTAACGTAGGCTATCGACAGCAATGTCGATTGACGAATGAAATATTGATATTATAGTTTAGGGGTTTTTCAACCGACGACATAAAAAAGAGGAGGTTATCAATTCGACGCGTATATTATTATTATTTTTTTATGTATGATCACCGATTACTCGGAGACGGCTGAACCGATTTGAAAAATACTTTTTGTGTTTGAAAGGGTATACTTTGAGATTGGTCCCATTGTCACCAAGTCAGGATCTGATGACGGGATCCTGGAGAAATCAAGGGAACTCTTCAAATATTATAGGCACACCTATAGTGATTTGAATATTTTTTATAGTAACTTGTGTAGTTGCATTCGAAAAGCACCATTTTGAAGTAGACCTGATGATGAAGACCACCGATGGCCACTGGAACTACTCAATATATAAGTAGGAATAATAAGTAGTTCATGTGTTCCGCTTCGATTACTTGAATGTGGATATTAAGCACAATATGCTCGTCACAATGAATATGGTGAAGTGAAGCTGATGGTGAACTACCAGGAGAACTCCTCAACAAATAACAGCCCAACATTTGGAAAAGCAATATTTTGTAAATGAATATAAGTAGTTGACATTTAGGCTCTTGTAACTAGGTAACTTAAAAATCGACCAACTAAAAAGAGTGAAATAAAAACTTTTTACCAAAAAATTAAACCGAAAAATAACTTTAATTTCGGAAGACGGTGCCAAAAACGAAAATACAAAACTAAAGACACCGACTACCGAAATTAAAGTTAGTTTACACTTTGCAGTGTTTTTTGGAAGTCTGTTTAATTTTTTGGTAAAAAGTTTTTTATAACATACGGAAACCTCTAAGAAAATATGTTTAACTTTTATTTTACATGAGAAGACAGAAATAAAAATACGTTGAAAAGTCAAGTGTACAACAAAGTAAAAAAAATAAACAATTTATTTTACGCCCGCAGCATGCGTAAGGAGTTCCGACGTCGCCGTCGCTACAATAGTTTATTTTTAAATCTGTCAACCGTTTTAGCCCGGTTGGAAGATCGATGTAAATAATGTTTTTTTACTTATTATGATTTTTTACAGAGTAGTAGAGAAATGCGTAACCAATATTCGTAACGTAAGTTACTTTAATTTTAGGTTAATAATCGGTGGTGTTTTTTGGTTTAGAAATATCGTATGTTATGCCTTATCCTCATGCTGTTTCTTTATTTTTTATGGTTTTTGTATTTTGCTTCCACTGAAGCTTCGAATGCGTTATAATAATCGGCATGGTTCAGATAATATATTTGTGAATTGAGCTTAAAATAAGTCAATATATTTATGCTATTTATTTGTTATGCATGGATGTGTGTTTGTTTTCATATATTTAACAATTTCTCTACTAACTAGGATTTTTCTTATAACAAAAAACCTATTATAACCTACTAAACTATTACCTGCGGTTACCCCACAGGTAATAGTTGCGTAACACACTTACAGTGGGAATCGGTTTCGTTATGCTAAATCAACAACACTCACTGCGGTATTTACGTTGTTGAGCAGACCAATATTTCGAACATATGAAGCAATGGATTAGCAATATACGTCAAAATCATTCAGATCTTGATTTATAGTTATTTATAGTGTATAGTATTTATACTTTTCAGCTTCCCAAAAGATGGTAACATAAAAAAGGAATGGATTGATGCCACAGGCATGCCACCTAACTGGTACCCTACAAAAAATAGTACCATATGCTCGGTTCACTTCAACGCAGAAATGTTCTAGTCTCTAAAGAAAAGTCGCAGGCTTTTTGAATGGACAATTCCAAAATTAAGAGTACAACTGATTTTTGCAGAAGTGTGTTAAATTTTATTTTATTACTGAAAGCTATTCTCATGATTTAGGGTATTCATAAAATCAGCCATTCAACTTTTCAGGATTCTATACAACCTATACGGCTGGTATGTTCCGATCAAGAGCGTAATGTAAGTTAACATCGACTTCTATTTGACCTATCACTATGATAATTAAATATTAAGATTTAAGTCGAAAGCGCCAGGGTAGCCCTTAATACTTAGTAGGTAGTACTTAATAATAATTATGTTCTTAATAATATGTTTATTGTTATTGTAATATTTTCTGGACATGCCATTTTTTATTTGGTTCATTTTCAGGTGCCCAAAAAAAATTGTACAATAATAAATGGAAGAATCGATAACTTTCCGATTTAGTCAATCACTAGCGTATATGTAAAATAAATTGCTTTTGCACAACACAACGATAGCGACCGATGTTTTTGTGTGGGTAAGTTCTACAGTGCATGGTAAATACACGCTGTATTTGACGAAATAAGGTTTATTATTCATTGTATAGTAAGTTCTGATTTAAGAAATGCGGGTGTGTGCGCGAGTGCGTATCTATTGATTTTATTAAACTGCATGTGTAGTTGTTGCCCCGCCCAGCGCCTAACTGGAGACACACGGTTCCGATATAATTTCGTCTGTTGACCAAATCTACTTATTTATTTTATCTATGGTAAAAACATAACTCTCCTTTTTTGCAGTCGGGTAAAAAGTAGCCTATAACCTTCCTCAAGCTTCAAGCTACTTCCATACCAAATTTCATCCAAATCCACCCAGTACTTTCGAAGATTAGCGCGTTCAAGCAAACGAACAAACAAACAAACAAACAAACTAACAAACTTTTCCGCTTTATAATATTAGTATAGATTTAAATTCCACGACCGTTTATGGATAATTTATATCGATAAAAGTGGAAATGGAATACGACTGGTGGCTGCTCCCCTGCGTTATCGGGTAGGCTACTTCCAATTAACAACTGACAAAGACCGAAAACAAAATAAGCCCGAAGGCAAGATTAACAAGAAATGGGAGTTTTAGCCAGGCAAGCTGCATTTGAAAGTTGTCTCAACTGCGGACTTAGCCTGTCTCCACCTTCACCACGAAGAGGTACTCCCAGCTTATGTTATTTTATTGAAGTACTTAGTGTGACTCTAGCACATTTTAATGTTTTCTAAGACATTTTCAAATACTTCAGACTCCAGTTTCATATCTATACTTCTATACTAATATTATAAAGCGGAAAAGTTTGTTTGTTTGTTTGCTTGAACGCGCTAATCTTCGAAAGTACAGGGTGGATTTGTATGAAATTTGGTATAGAAGTAGCTTGAAGCTTGAGGAAGGTTATAGGCTACTTTTTACCCGACTGCAAAAAAGGAGAGTTATGTTTTTATCGTGATAGAATCTACGGGAGCGAAGCCCCGCGTGAGTACTAGTTCATTTATAAGAAAGGGCTCGTCACATTGAATAACTTTTGTCAAGGTGCATTTCCATATCTCCCATAGTTCAGCTGAGCTCTTAGGGTTCTTCATCAGATACTTCAGATCTTCAATTTTTTATACCTACACATCAGTAGAAAGGGCTCGTCATACTGAATAACTTTTGTCAAGGCGCATTTCCATATCTCCCATAGTTCAGCTGAGCTCTTAGGGTTCTTCATCAGATACTTTAAACCTTCAATTTGTTAATTTAAATAGAAAGGACTAACCGCGTACCGCGCTCAATAAACTTTGTGAACATAGCATGTCGATAATTTCAATAGTTTGGCTGGTCTGTTACGGTTTCTCCTCAGGGTCATAAGGTACTCCAGATCTTCCATGATCCTAGTTTTGATAGTTTTCCCTTCATATAGGCACAAAACCCTACCTCTATGCCAAATTTCAGCTCTCTAGGTTTATGGGAAGTACTAGTTCTATTTTGATGATCAGTGAGTCTATATATGTCGAAATAGTACAACTTTGCTTTTGCATAACTTAGGAAATAAACAAGCTACAAACATGAAATTTTATAGTTTAAGTGTGTGCTGGTAGCTTACTAAATAACCATAATTTCAGTGTTCTAAATCTATCCATAGGTCCCCAAATAAGGGCCTGAAAATACGCCGAAATGGTTCCAGAAAACGATGGTACGGCAGTGTTTGCTTTGCGCTCGACTTGGCGGGGGCACTGCCGTGCCCCCAGATAATAACCAACTGGCTGACCTTGCGAACTTCGTATCGATCGCAATTTTTTTTGTTTTGCTTAATCTTCTCACCTTTCAAACCTTCCCTGTGTTAGAGGTTAGAGGGAACGTAATACAAAAATAATAAATGAAATCGGTCCAGTCGTTCTCGAGTTTTAGCGAGACTAACGAACAGCAATAGATTTTTATAATTATATAGGTAAGATATGCAAAATAAAGATCATTTATAACAGACTAGCTGTGCCCGCGACATCGACCGCGCGGTATAGTGACTTTCAGTAGCATTTTTAATTTTATAGGCTAATTATTTTGAAAATTAAACTCATACATAATTTGAATGTCGTATTTATTAATATCTAAACAAAAGTCTAAAAAATAAGTTTCAAGCTTCTAGCTTTAAAAATGACGTAATTTCCATACAAACTTTCAACCCCTTACAGCCTTTTTCGCATTAAAAATCAGCCTACTTATGTCCTTTCTCAAGCTCTAGACTATGTCCGTACCAAACATTAAAATCGGTTCAGTAGTTTAGGCGTGATTGCGTAACACACAGACAGATAGAGTTACTTTCGCATTTATTATATTATATATAGTAAAATATAGTAAATATAGTAAGGATTAATATTAATATTATGATGTTAGTACACTGACAGCCCTTAATCTGTCTCCTTTTAGTTTGTCCATCCAAAGGTTGTCTGTAAGAGATCGTCTTGTGCGTTAAGACCGCCCATTGTACACTAGTTTAAAAGTTTTTGTATCCATATAAATATTGTAAAGTGCACAATAAAGTATACATATAATAAATAAATAAATAATAATTATTATACTAATTATTATGTTCCAATTGCAGAGTATAGAGGTATCTGGCGAGTCTGCAGCGCTTGGTGTTGGCTGCTGGAGCTCGGCGCGCCACGCTGGGCTCTGCACATCAAGATCTAAGAGAACCACTGAGGGACCAGATCGCCGAGGTGAGGCAACTTCTTCAATGGCCAAATATGCCCATGATGCTTCATGACGTACGAAACTCAAGTGGCTTCCTATACGTCTTCGCCGGAACTTACACATCTTGTCTCTGCTTTACAGTATTCTGTTCAATTCTAAAACCCCCTCTTACCTTAAAGAACGTTTCATGTTCCTCTATGACACACATGCCAAACTGAGGTCATCGGAAAACTTGAGGCTAGAGGTACCGAGTCACTCCACCAATTTCTTTGGTAAGTCGTTCGCAGCTCAAGCAGTACGACTGTGGAATACTCTTCCCGTGTCAGTAAGAGAAGCACAAACCTTTTCTTCTTTCAAAAACATGGTAAAAGATCTCTCTCTCTTTAATTTGTTACTACTTTTTATATTCCTCAGCTTTTTTATTCATCAACTTTTTTATATTAGTAAGCATTTCTAATGAACAGAAACGATGAAAAATAAATAACTATTCGATTTATGTAATTTAAAAGCTTGATTTTTATACATATATATCTCAAAAACCTCTGAATTTGATTTCAATTTAAACTTGACGAATCTACACTTACAAGAGAAAAGGTCATTTGACCATAAATACAGTAAAGTACCTGCAAGGATTCCGTTTTTTTCCTTCTATGTCCAGATTTAACACAAAAGGGGAAAACACAAATTATGTAAGACAAATTGAGTACCTTATAAGTATTTTTATTGATATAATCAATACAAAACAAATAACATAATTAAAAATAAACTCTTATAGAGATCTGAAAAATACACAAATGCACATTGGAGTAATCTTGCAAGAGTTTTATTTTTCCTTTTGAGGTGTGGAACCAAACAAAAGGAGCAAACACTAATTAGTAATTATTCTTTAAAATTGAGAACAATATGAGTATTTTTATTGACTTAAACAAAACAAATTTTCATAACAAAATATGATTAAAAATAAACTCATAGAGGAATTGATAAAACTAATTAATAATGATAACCATATCAAAAGACCACTGATAATCATAGACTAATTAACAAATATGATCAGTCACAAAGGCGAAATATCTTTGGCGTGCCGACAAAAAAGTTAGAACGCATTTCATCCCATGATACCATACTAGTTAGAACGGTTTGAACTGATTTATCAATTAATTTCCTCTTTCTCCCAGAGGCCTCGATTTTACTTTCGTTAAATATCGAATTTATATTTTCATTCATGTCATTCGAAGTTTGGATTTCGGAAACATTGCTGCCGACTTCATCTTGGGAAGATGACATTATCGCTGTTGTATGTCGTGGGACTGCAGCAAGTTCACCAGTTGATCTAGAGCTGCTTTCATGTCTTATTGGT
Organism: Tholera decimalis; assembly: GCA_943138885.2. Taxonomy (NCBI): domain Eukaryota; kingdom Metazoa; phylum Arthropoda; class Insecta; order Lepidoptera; family Noctuidae; genus Tholera; species Tholera decimalis. Next base: position 27,616,282 of record OW964548.2, read on the forward strand.
ATTCTGTGAGATAAATCTGGTCGAGGAGTCCTCATTACTTCAATTGGATGAGGACTTTCCATGTCTTCATTGGGTGCCTCTCCATCTTCATCCATATTAATTACTGGCTGATGTGTTCCGGTCTCTTCATTAGCAGCCTCTGGTTGATCAGTTATAATTTCTTCAGCAGATTCTGGTGTTGCTAGTTGATGAGTTGCTACCTCTTCAATCATTATCCCTGAGTCGTATTGTTGATGAGTCTGAATTTCTGTACTAGTAGCATCTGATTGATAAGTTTCCACATCTACAAGATCTTTCTCAGTAAAATCTGTTTGATAGCTACGCTCATCAACAGCTTTTTCAGAATTATCTATCTCCTGCTCGGCACGAGCAGTGCCTTTAGTTTCTTCACTGATAGCAAATTGAGAAGTACTTGACTCTTCAGATGAAGAGTCCCAGTCCCAGATACCAGATGCTATCGAGCAAGGAGATCCTTGCTCGATAGCATCTGGTATAGGAGTGGTCTCTTCTTCAAGGTCTTCGTCAGTAGTTTCTTCTTGATCGCTGTCGAATATTGGGGCAGTATTTGGATCTGAAAGTACAAGGAAAAACGGATCGTTTGAATACAAGTAGAATGAAAACCATCTTGGATTAAATCATAGCTTACTATTACGTAATATTAGGTCAATCGCGAGCCTGTAAATAATATAAACATTCATTTTAAAATATATGTCATATATCTTCCCGGTAAGGAGATGTTTACCATTATAGAAGGCAACAAACATGCCATGATATCTCCTGATCGCCCTTGGTTGACTGGTAGAGAATGCCTAAGGCATTATAAAAGAATCTTTATCTACACTCAGCGTCCCAAAAATAGCACCTGTCCGAAAATAAGCTTCAAGCATGACATGCTTGAAGACATGGACATGCTTGAAGCTTATTTTCGGAATCGGAATCAACGAAAACATTAAACAATTAATGTTAGTGTCAATCAAAAGTAGGTTTAACGAACTTTAAATTAACAACAGTTACAATTCCTAAACAAAACAAATTTCATTGGAACGTCCCAATTAAAGGACCATGGGCAAATTTGTATGGAGACTGGACCAAACCCTCAACAGTAATGAAACCCACTCCAAATGAAAGATTTTGGGGTGTTATTTAATTGTTACTATGAGAGCCAAATCGAAATCGAGCGCCAACAAGGTGATTTGGAACATCAAAAAATATATTGATTGGTAGTTTGTAGCGAGGAACTAAACATATTATTAACAACAAACAAAACAACATGTTTATATTCGTGTATTGATTAACATTTATTTTGAACTACACAGGTTTTTTTTTAACATGTAGGTATATAAACTGTATATAACTTAAAAGATATACTTTATATCATACAGTCTTAAAATGTTGACAACGACAAAAATAACTGGCAATTATATGTCCACAATAATGTCATCTAAATGTAGTGCTGGTCGATGAAATTCATCCAATCTACCCCGACCCGTAAGACAGGTACAATAGTATTGTGTTATGGAATCTATGCCCACTTGTTATTTTATTGAATATGCCCACTTGATCGCGGTTAATTAACACGTAAGTGTAATATGTCCTTTCCCTTATGTGTCGTGATTGGACTCGCCTTAGCAGCCATAAGTTATTTTCAAGAATATTGCATTCCAAGTCCGGTAGGTTATTCTCTCGATATATTTCTATTGTGTATAGACCATTAATTCGTAAATGTTCGCTAGTGTATGAACGTGCAAGTTTCAATTGATATGAATCAAAAGAAATAAGTACTATCATCATCCGTTAATACCGGGAAGTCTTGCAACTGAGGAAGATGAGCATCTATCCTTTCAAACGCAACTCGTTGTCTGTTATGATTTTTAATGTCACATAGTCAAATAAAAGATTTGGGGTATTGATCTTAGCATTAATAATGCGCAGAATGTCTCCGGCAAATCTATTATTTACGGCTACTCTATAAAACGCGTTAATTAGGGCAGCTGCAATTCTAAAATCCGTAAACATATGTGGCAACGCTTTATTAAAATAATCTTGGCAAAACAATTTGAATCTATTCTTAAACTTGCCATTGACTGCTTCCACCACCCAGCTAATAGCGGTTACTAATCTAAATTTATTAGCCTGCTCTGTCATCAATTGACTTTTATTTCTATCCTTTGTAGGAGGAAAATGTGCTTCATATCCCAGTGATTCTAAATCTATAATAAGAGACTGTATTGAACCCTCTATCCAATATAAATACATCATTTGGTTCGAAGAACCAATGAAAAGCTTGATTTTCATCTTCACACAGGTTGCGCATTATTGTTGCATGACTTGTTATTATATATATTTTGTATATATACATGCTAGACAATAAATCAAAACAAAAGAACGTACACAGCTGTAGTTCTTATGATTTCGGCAACTTACAAAGAACTGTTTATCACCTTAGTGTTGTTATTTACAACCAAGATCAAGTGTGAATGATTTTATTGAGAGTTTTCGGCGTTATATGGAGTTTATAGTGTATTTATTTGATTATTGCCTATCAGAAAGAAAGTTATTAGCGATATTATGAAAGTAAATAAATAAACACACCTTATCAACCAAGGCATTTTGTCGAATATATTCTGGGGTTGATTTTCAGGAATGTCCCTTCCCAAAACATGGCGTCTATTTTGTACAGTGCGCAAGCGCAGGCACATTATGCAAGGTTTTGCTGCCATTGCGCAAAAATCACAATTCACCACTAAGTTACTAAAATCTTGTCCAGTTGGATTGCCAGATAGTCACATAGAAGCTGATATCGAAGTCAATTAACGAGCCGGAATCAGTAAGTTGCAATACAAGCCGATAGTAATACAAGAACAAACAACGTTAACAACGTAGAAGCAACGACTGATTTGCCCATGATCTAAAAATTATCTAAAAAGGGAAGGGAGCAAAGGAGCGCGCAGGGTGGCGGATGAGTTCTCACTAGCCGTAGGTATACAAGAATGTCAGGAAAAAATATTTTATTTACAGTTTTAATACCATGAATTTTGATGCTTTCTCAGTTATGAAAACGTTCCAAAACACCATGTTCGCGCTTGAATTCGATGTAGCTGCCATAATAAGAAATGAATAATACCCTAAAAGCTTTCATATGGAATAGGTTTTATCACTGTTGAGTAATTGGTCCAAAATGACTCATGGTCCTTTAAAAAGAATGTTATAATACACATTACAACGTCGTCTAATTGCACCACTCTACAAGGGCATAAAATGGCCAACCCGGGTCAAAGGTGGGTCATTTGCTATCCAACCTTTGAAGTGAACACACGTTAACAGCTACAGCAAAAAAAATCCCCTGAAGATGGATACTACTGCAGATGGAGCCGCTCAAATCATTGCACTGATTTGCACTTTTAGTGCTATGTCGGAGCACTACTTTAGTGCTATGGTTGATGCACTATTTTTAGAGATTACGTATTTAAGGTAGCGGAGATTTACTTTAGACAGCACTATGGAGAATAAGTTAGGGAGGGCAATGACAAGGCGTGAAGTCGCAGTAATGAATGTGAAATGAATGTTCTTTATTAAAATAGAATTGTGTATATATATAATTGGTAATGTTTACATAAGTTAAAGAGTGGTCACTATGTGAGCGCGCGGCCCTCCACCCGCATCTCATGTAACTGTTTACATTATATTTAATTTATAGTATTTAGAAAAGTATTCCTCTTTGTTCATTGTATGAGCGGTTGGTTATCAAAGTGAAGGGTATGCTACGTATGCTACAGGACTCCCCTTCAAGCGAAGCGTACCGGCAGTTTGATGATACGTCCAGAACGCGTCTGCTTGTTTTCAGCGGGATGTGACGTCATGCTTGCTCTCGGTACTTCTGTTTTCTTGGTATCGGTGACTGTAACTGGTGTGGTATTCTTGGTTGATGATAGAGTGTCTTCTGAGATAACATATGCAGGTTTCAATCGATCTATCGAGATGTTTGCTTGCCGATCGGGTAACTGTATTGTGTAAACTTTTTCTGTGCGGCTTATCACTCGGTAGGGTCCTTCGTATGGTGTTTCAAGTGGTTTCTTGACTGCGTCGGTTCTGATAAACACGTGGGTGCACTTCAAAAGGTCATAAGTCATTAGTCATAAGTCATTTATTTCAGAACAATATACATTGTGTAGAAATTGTGTAAAACATAACAGTACCATTAAATAAAATATATCAAACGAAGAGAGACCAAAAAAAAATCATGTCAAATATAATAAAATAACAAATTGAAAACGATAATAATCTTCATTCAATTTAAAATAATAATAATAATAATATATTTAATAATAATAATAATATATTTAATAATAATAATAATATATTTATTAGCATCAAAAGTATTTTACAATTATGGTGAATACCTGACTCCTGAGCTAGGTATATTACCTGTGTTACAGGAGCCAGTGTCTTCTACCAGTTGCATTATCTAATAAGCAAATATGATCAAAATGAAATAAACAATTATGATTAAAATTAAATAAACAATTATGATTTAAATGAAATAAGCAATTACAATAAAAAAATACACAATTATAATTTAAATGAAATGAAATAAACAAGTATGATCAAAATGAAATAAACAAAAGTACATGATAAAAAAAAGCACAATTAAATTTAGAGTAAAATACACTTATTAAATTACTAAAATATAGATTTGTCATCTTGCCTGAATTTCGTGTGTACCTACAAGTGTAGTATGTGCGGGGTGCAGATGTGTTGTTTTGTGTATATGTGAGTGTGTGTATGTATGTGTGTTTATGTGTGTTTGTGTGTGTGTGTGTGTGTGTGAGCATTGTGTTATGCCAATATACTTTACACGTAAGGCTAGTGCAGTAGGGACTCGGTTTGTGTATAGTCAAGTGTCAGTAGCCATGATTTTATGTTAGTTTTGACTTCTTTGAGTGAGAGCGGATTTATTTTTAGCTCTGTATTTGTTTTATTATACAGGAAATTAGACAAATATTTACGTTGCCTCCTAGCAGATGCAGATCGACATACAATCGCCGGACAAACATTTCGTATGGTGCGTTTCCTGAATATGTCTTTATTGTGCGGTGTAATAACATGCTGTTTGGCAACTGTTTGAAAAATATACATTTGCCGTACAGTTAGCACTTTACATATGTAGTATAAACTTGTAGTGGGAAATCTGAACGGCCTGAATGTCATTAATTTAAGGACAGATCTTTGAGCCCTTTCAAGGGTAATCAAATGAGATTTATACGCCCCACCCCATATGCCAATACAGTATCCAATTACTGATTGCGCCAGCGCGTAATACACCGTGCGTAATATCTCAAGATCTGCCACGTCTCTTAGCTTTATAAAAATCCATATTAACTTCCTAATACGTGCAGTCGTGAGCTCTATATGTTGGTGCCAGCTTAGCTTCTCATCAAGAACAACTCCCAAATATTTCACAGTTTCTGATTTACCCATAGCTAGACATGAACAGGTCGTGTGGTTGTTTGGTGAGTTACACTCATGAAATTTTACTGTAATTATTTCCGGTTTAAGCTTAGAGAAACTAAACTGAACCAGAGTAGATTTCTTAAGGTTCAGCGTAAGCAGGTTAGCTCTGAGCCACTGACTCACCCTTTGTAGCCCTAACTCAGCGTTTAGTCGGACCTCTTCCCAAGTCTCCCCATGAAATACAAGTGCAGTATCGTCAGCATATGTGAAAATTTTTCCTTTCGTAAGCGTTAGCTGACACAGGTCATTTATGTAAACCAGGAAGAGACTTGGGCCAAGTATACTTCCCTGCGGCACACCATATACCACCCGAGCGTCCGAGCTAACCTGTCCACCAATTTTCACTCTCTGCGTCCAGTCATGTAGGAAATCGCTAAAGATCCTTAAAGCATTTCCCCGAATTCCTATACGTTCTAGTTTGTCTACAAGAAACGGAATTGAGACGGTGTCGAAAGCCTTGGCCAGGTCTAAGAAAATGCCGGCACATTTTTGATTAGCAAGAATAATAAATCCATACTAATATTATAAATATGAAAGTAACTCTGTCTGTCTGTCTGTTACCTTTTCACGCCCTAACCGCTGAACCGATTTACATGAAATTTGGCATGGGAATAGTTGAGGACCCTGGGAAGGACATAGGATAGTTTTTATCCCGATGTAAGGTTCCCGCAGGATAGTTTTCGAATTGTATCTTTGTTGCTCTTTCACGCAAAAACTACTAAACGGATTTCAATGAAATTTGTAAGGAGACAGTTGACATCCTGTAAAAACACATAAGCTACTTTTATCCCGGAATTCCCACGGTTTTGGGATTTACGCGGGGAAAACCTCCCACTCGAACGAAGTCGCGGACAAAAGCTATCCATACTTTAATACTAATAATATAACTCCATACTTCCATATCCATCAATACTTCCAAGCTAATATAATAATAATTCGAAAGTAACTGCCTGTCTGTCTGACTGTCACCTTTTCACGCCTAAACCGCTGAACCGATTTAGATGAAATTTGGCATGGGAATAGTTTAGGACCCTGGGAAAGACATAGCATAGGTTTCGTCCCGGAAGTCATTCCTAAAGGATGTAAAAGGACACACATAATACACTTAGACCGCTAAACCGATTTAGATGAAATTTGTTATGGAGATAGTTTTAGACCCTGGAAAAGACATAGTATAGTTTTATTCCCGGAAATCATTCCTAAAAGATGTGAAAATGGTGTTGGAATTTTGTATCGGGAATCAACGATGTCCCCGCCCTCCCCACCCACATAATACACTTGACCGCTAAACCAGTTTGGATGAAATTTGCTATGGAGATATTTTTAGACCCTGGAAAAGACATAGGATAGTTTTTATCCTGGAAATCATCCCTTAAGGATATAAAGGGGTGTTGGGACTTTGTATTCCCCCTCTCAATTCATTCAAATCGCGTATTCAAGAACCACTCATAACATTTTTTTAAAACTACACAACTTCATGTAGGCTATACAAATCTTTGTTTAGAGCTGGGGTCGAACCCACGTCATGCAACAGTTAACAGTTACGCCAACCGTGTCGCTTAAATTTTAACCAATCAAGTTAATATACGAATCATTTCTATTTCAAAATCGGGGCATTATGCGTTTGCCCTTTTGAAAATAGGAGAAGAGCGTGTGGCAACAGATATCAACGGGATGATTTATTTGAGCTGAACTGAATCTGGAACTGGAACTGAAACTGAAACTGAAACTGAAGCTGAAACTGTAGCTGAATCTGTAGCTGAATCTGAAACTGAAACCAAACTGAAGCTGAAACTGAAACTGATGCTGAAACCAAAACTGAAGCTGAAGCTGAAACTGAAGCTGAAACTGGAACTGTAGCTGAAACTGACGCTGAAACCAAACTGAAGCTAAAACTGAAACTGATGCTGAAACCTAAACTGAAGCTGAAACTGAAACTGGAACTGTAGCTGAAACTGACGCTGAAACCAAACTGAAGATGAAACTGAAGCTGAAGCTGAAACTGATGCTAAAACCAAAACTGAAGCTGAAACTGAAGCTGAAAATTAAGCTGAAACTGTAGCTGAATCTGAACTGAAACCAAACCTGAAGCTGAAACTGAATCTGAAACTGAATCTGAAACTGACTCTGAAACTGAATCTGAAACCAAAACTGAAGCTGAAGCTGAAACTGGAAATGTAGCTGAAACTGACGCTGAAACCAAACTGAGGCTGAAACTGAAGCTGAAACTGAAACAAAATTGAAGCTGAAACTAAAACTGATGCTGAAACCAAAACTGAAGCTGAAACCGAAACTGAAGCTGAAACTGGAACTGTAGCTGAAACTGACGCTGAAACCAAACTGCAGCTGAAACTGAAACTGATGCTGAAACCAAAACTGAAGCTGAAACAAAAAGCTGAAACTGAAACTGAAAATTAAGCTGAAACTGTAGCTGAATCTGAAACTGAAACCAAAACTACTGAAACCAAAACTGAAGCTGAAGCTTTCAACTGGAACTGAAACTGACGCTGAAACTGAAACCAAACTGAAGCTGAAATTGAAACTGATGCTGAAACCAAAACTGAAGCTGAAACTGAAACTGAAGCTGAAACTGGAACTGTAGCTGTAACTGACGCTGAAACCAAACTGAAGCTGAAACAAACTGATGCTGAAACCAAAATTGAAGCTGAAGCTGAAACTGAAACTGAAGCTGAAACTGTAGTAACATCCATAGTGAATGTAGTCCAAGATACAAATAATTTAATAAACCACGTTTATTCTGATTAATCGCAGCCATTCTTTGTCCCTCATATTTGTTTTCAACAAACGTGAAGGAGTAATTTTGGCACCAACTAACGAAATTGTAGGGCAGATCAACGAAAAGATTATGTCTCATGTGGATTGTGATGTTGTTGAGTATCTGTCCGTCGACATTTTCATGGATACAAAGCAAGTGACGTCGTACTCTGTAGAGTTTATCAACTCTCTGGAATTGTCAGGGTACCCCATCACATTATTTGAGGCTTTAACTTGGTGTCCCAGTCCTGTTGATGCGTAATCAGGGCGCACCTTTCTGGCAGGCAGGCTCTTTAATGGCATGCGACTACAAATTACATACCTTGGATGCAATGTTTTAAAGCAATAATTATGACAGGAACAGCAAGCGGTAAAAACGTATTTATTCCTCACATTCAGTTCGAAAAACTCAAATTTCCCCTAAAAGCGGCATTCGCAATGACCATAAACAAAGCTCAAGGACAGACACTGAAAGTCGCAGGTGTACATTTAGAAAAAGACTGCTTTTCCCATGGGCAATTGTATGTGGCGTGCTCACGAGTATCAAGCGTACAAAATCAACACGCCAAGAACGGGAAAACCAGAAACGTAGTTTACAAAAATGTATTGTAAACTACGTTTTTGGTTTTAAAAAGATAAATTTTAAATACTAACTGTCTGTCTGTTTTTGGGGATGGATGGACCCTGGTGATGGTTTTTTAAATATTATATGCCTTTTTTAACCACCCAAAAAGATACGGTACACCTTTTTGGCAACAAGAATTATTGACAAATTGTAAATTAACGCGAGCGAAGCCGCGGGCAAAAGCTAGTAATACAATAAAACAATAGTCGAAAAAAACGAAAATAAAATTAACAAAGATTATAAGTATAGAAAATAAAATTGCAAAAAAAATTAAATAAAAAATTGTGTAAGAAAGATTAAAAATGTCTTCTCGTTTTCTATGAATAATCAATAATAAAAATAGAATGTCAATAAATTAAAAAATAATAATAAAAAGTTACAAAAATGGTCCGTAATAATATGTCATTTAATTATAAATTATAATGTCATAAAATAAAATCTATCAATATAATCGGTCTTGATGAATGAATACGGATTTTTTGTTGCTGTGGTATTTGGTAACGGCTTGCGGCTTGTTGACTTGAATTATATCGCGTAGTTTCTCGACGTAGGTATAATCCATAGTAGATGTGCAAGTATTTTCTGTAAAAAATTCGCCAGGTAAACGTAGATTGTAACCGTAGGTAAGTTCGGCTGCGCTTACTCCGGTGTCAGTGTTTAAAGAGGCACGTAAACCCATTAGAATTGTCGGAGCTCGTCTATCCAGGAACTTGTGTTTATAAGTTTCGCGCGTAATGCGGTCTTGAGGGTGCGATGCCATCTCTCGATCATGCCGTTGCTCTGTGGGTGATAAGTATGTGGGTATAAAGTTTTCTTTATTCCCAATAGCTTCATCAGGTTTTGGAAAAGTTGACTTTCGAATTGGTGGCCTTTGTCGCTTGTTAGTGTAGTCGGACATCCAAATCTTGTGATCCAATCAATGTTGGTAAACAATTTGGGCTATTCGATCAGCTGATATTTCGTCGGTAGGAATTGCTTCAGGCCACTTAGTTAATCGGTCGATCATTGTAACTAAGTACCGATGTCCTTGAGATGTTGTAGGTAGAGGTCCTACGATGTCAACGTGTAAATGTTGAAAACGTTCGGTTGGCGGGAACGATGCGATGTTTGAGTGTGTATGTCGTTGAACTTTGCTTTTTGACAAGGTATGCACGTTCGAGTCCAACAGCTGATGTCTGCGTTCATCGATGGCCAGAAATATTTTTGCGTGATAAACTTGCGAGTCGTGCGCGTACCAGGATGACGGACGTTGTGCACGCTGTTAAATACTTGTCTCCTATATTGTTCTGGTATGTACGGTCGTACGTAAGCAGTAGAGGTTTCGCAGTATAACTCGAGGTCGCTGTTGGGTATAACTATTTTCTTGAGACGAATGTTGTCTTGTGATAATAATTGTTTAATGTTGGTATCCTTTTCTTGCGCTCTGGCTGTGTCGGTATAATTGATTGTAGGTGGGCATGAGATTGTTTCTATGCGGCTAAGTGTGTCGGCGACGACGTTTTGTTTACTGCTTACGTGTCGATGTCGGTCGTAAATTAGCTGATAAACAAAAGTTGCCTTGTTCGCCGGTTTGTTTCTGAGTTGGAAGGAGTTTTTGACATTACGTATGTCAGCGGTTTGTGATCCGTAAATATTATGAGATTTCGTCCTTCAAATATCTTGCGGAAGTGTTTGACTGCCATGTAGATTGCAAGTAGTTCACGATCGAATGTAGAGTATTTCTTTAGCGCGTCGGTGAATTTCTTCGAAAAATATCCGATCGGTTACTATGTTTCATGTATGTATTGTTGAAGTACGGCTCCAGCTGATGTGTCGGATGCGTCGCAGAATAAAGCGATTGTTGCGTGGTGAGAAGGGTGAGCGAGTAAAGCTGCGTTTATTATGCTGGCACTGCTCTAAAGCTTGCGTTGCTTCATCGGTCCACGTGATTTGCGTTTTATCTTTCTTCTTGACGTTATGTAGGTATGCGTTCAATAGTGCTTGTTGAGATGCGGCGTTTAGTATATGATCGCGATAGAAATTGATCATACCGAGAAATCTTCTTAGCTCTTCAATGGTAGTCGGCTTGGGAAAGTCAGTGATAGATTCGACTTTATGTCTTGGAGGTTTGATACCTTGTGCTGATACAGTGTAACCAAGGAACTGGACTTCTGATTGGCCTAAGTTGCATTTGGCAGGGTTGATCGTGATATCGCTTTTTTCTAGTCTCTTGAGTATAATATGCAGGTGTTCTCGGTGTTGGGTTTCATTTTCCGATGCCAGAAGTAGATCGTCGATGAATGGGAAAACAAAATCTAATCCTCGTAGGACTTCATGGATATATCGTTGAAATGTTTGTCCCGCGTTCTTTAAACCAGGGTACATACGTGGGAATTCATATACTTAGTCCCATCGGTGTGATGATTGCGGGTTTTCTCTATGTCTTCTTCTCGGACATTCAGTTGTTGGTAAGCACGGTTGACGTCTATTGTAGAGAAGATAGTTTTACCAGATAGATGATGCGTAAAATCTTTGATGCGTGGCACGGGGTATCTGTCTGGTATGGTAATAGAGTTGAGTCGGCGATAGTCACCACAAACTCTAATATCGCCATTCTTTTTAGGCACGATATGAAGAGGTGATGCCCATGGACTCTTGCTAGGTCTGCATAGACCTTGTTCGATCATGTTTTCAAATTCCTTCTTTACAATCTCGAAGCGATGCGGTGGAATAGGACGGGCGCGGCAGTGTACCGGTGGTCCGCGAGTTTCAATACAATGTTGCACATTGATGTTGCAGTTCAATTGCATTGATGTTAATCGCGTTATTTCCGGATATTGAGCTAGGATGTCGTGTTATGACTGCGACATGTTAATACTGCGTACGGTAGGAACATCTGTTACACATACCGGGACATTGACCTTTAAGCTCGTGATGCCGTCGATAAGTCTGCGGTTTTTCAAGTCGAAGATAAGTTGATGGTACTTGAAAAAATCGGCTCCGAGAATTGGTTTCGAAACATCTGCTATTATATGAACTTCCGTTTGTACGGGCGTCGTAAGTTAAAGTTGAGAGTTAATGTTTTTTCGCCATACGTAGCTATTTTTGTGTTGTTTGCAGCGTAAAGTTGAAATGGTAGTGGCGTTGCGACTTGACCCTTTTTTCTCGGTAGCACGGATATGTTTGCTCCCGTATCGACCAAGAAAGATAATTTAGAAGAGTTTTTGTCGGTGATGTATAAGCGGTGTGAATTCTCTTGAACGCTGGTGTCCGCCTCTGCCAACGTTCTGTCTAGTTTTCCGAGTTTTGTTTGTTGCAAGAGCAGGGCGATGATGTGTCAGTGTCTAGCTTGTTCCTTGAAACGTCGGTGATAATAGCAGTCTGGTGATGTTGATACTTTTCGTCTTCACGATTTTGATGCGCTACGGTGGAGAGATGGGTAGCGGCGGCAGCGATAGTTGTAATCATACGACGGTCTTGCTTTTAGATCGGCTATTTCTAGCGAGAGTTTTCTTATTTCACTGATGAGATACTGCGTATCGGACTGCGGTGCTGATGTAGGTGCTGCGAATGAACGTACGGCTGCGACTTCTGTTGATGTGGTCTGCTCCATCATTTTGTCGGCGAGTAGAGCGAGTTCTTCGAGTGTAATCTTGGTGCTGAATGATGTACTGACCTCAGGTGTGTCTGGTTCGAGTTTTTTGTTCTTGTTCAGATATTCGCTTCGAGTTTTCTCCGTGTCAGGCGTGTTTAGCAGCACTATTTTTAGAGATTATGTATTTAAGGTAGCGGAGATTTACTTCAGACAGCACTATGAAGAATAAGTTAGGGAGACCAATGACAAGGCGTGAAGTCGCAGTAATGAATGTGGAATGAATGTTCTTTATTAAAATAGAATTGTGTATATATATAATTGGTAATGTTTACATAAGTTAAACAGTGGTCACTGTGTGAGCTCGCGGCCCTCCGCCCGCGTCTCATGTAACTGTTTACATTATATTTAATTTATAGTATTTAGGAAAGTATTCCTCTTTGTTCATTGTATGAGCGGTTGGTTATCAAAGTGAAGGGTATGCTACGTATGCTACACACTACTGTAATCAGGGAGGCGGCAGTATAATGTTGCTCGTCAACTGAACTTGAGTCGTTTTTCCGTTCGAAGAGTGTTCCACTTCCAACGCTTCCAAGAGTTTAGTGGCTATCAGTGGCGAAGGCTCCATACAACTCGATTCCTACCGGCTTCCCTTTTGGAGTATGGCAAATATTAGTCTATTATTTTATATATGAATATATAAATAGTAATCTATTATTTTCAACTAGCTTTTGCCTGCGACTTCGTCCGCGTGGAATAGTTACTTTGGGCTAAATTTAACCCCGATTTTGAAGCATTCTTCATTGGCGCTCCGCTCCTATTGGCCTTAGCGTAATGATATATAGCCTATAGCCTTTCTCTATAAATTGACTATTTAATTAAAAATTTTTTTTTCAATTCGAACCAGTAGTTCCTGAGATTATCGCGTTCAAACAAACAAACAAACTCTTCAGCCTTATATTATTAGTATAGATAGTTGTAGCCCGCGACTTCGTCCGCGTTTCCGTCGTTTTTCGTAAAAAAAGTAGCCTATGTCCTTCCTCACGGTTCAGTGATTTTGATGTAACAGACAGATTAACTTTCGTAATTTTGTAGGGAAATATATAATGTCAATCTATAATACTGTTGAAAAATATCGCAATACGGAACCGCACAATATATTGTTGTTAATATCTGTGCCCGCGACTCCGTCAGCGTAAGTTAATGTATTGGTAATATTGTTTAGATCACGTTCACATGAGGTTTAAGTACCTATAGTACGAAATTTTATACCTTCGGCCGGGAGACGCGTCGAGCGCGACGACCGATTCTCAAAAATAATCCTTATAGCATGATTCAGTATTCACGCGCGATGGCTTATTATTAGCGTATTTCATGTATAACTTTGGTGTTTCTATACCGATTTATATGATTATTTTTATGGAATAGGTAATAATGTTAACTTTTTCAATTAGCGGTGACTGAGAGTGTTATAAACGTAAGAGTAGACAAATATTATAATCAGAAAGCTTCGAACTGCTAAGCTATCGGGAGTAACACGTGTTATTGTGAGTCAACCATAAAAGATAGACATATGCTGTAGTGTGATATTTTTTATATAATTTTAAGGAGAACATTTCCGTCATGAAATGATTTCTGTGTAGCTTTAACCATTAAGGCTGCACACGCGACGGCAGCTTAAAACATGGAGTAACTTCTCCCGTTTTCCCAATATTTCCCTTCACTGCTCTGCTCCTATTGATTGTAGCGTGATGAAAAGTATACTATAACCAGCTCAGGAGTATGAAAAATAATTGTACTAAGTTTCGTTAAAATCCGTCGAGTAGTTTTTGTTTCTATAACGGTTATACAGACAGACAGACAGACAAAAATTTTACTTATTGCATTTTTGGCATCAGTATCGATCCCTAATCACCCCCTGATAGTTATTTTCGAAATATATTTCATGTACAGAATTGACCTCGCTACAGATTTATTATAAGTATAGATTAAACAAATAATTATTTACAAAGTTACAAGATTTCGAAGTCAGCCGCAGGGCCACAGTTACTGGAATTCACGCATCACACTTGAGCAAGGTAAGCATTTTTTGGTCCGGCTTCCCTTATATGAAAATTCACCCTTCTCCACTGGTGGCTATATTTGAAGTCGTGGATCTGTAAGACAACGCTGCACATCCGAGAGAGACGATTGCTTCATTGATTCGACGACTTTACGTAATCGGTTCTCCAATGTTGTTGAGCTGCAACACCAACTCCAATCAGCTCGCAGATCTTCTGCAAGTATCTCCACGATTAGAAGAAGATTGCAGGAGAAGAAAATTGCAATTCACAGGGCTGCTACATGGTCAAAATTGACTGCACAGCATAGGAGAGATCGGTTAGAATTTGCAGGCGACCATGTGGGTTGGACAATAGATCAATGGAGGGCTGTGCTCTTCTCGGATGAGACGAGGGTGTGTCTTTTCTGTAACGACAGGCGTATAAGAGTATATAGAAGGCAAGGAGAACGATTCGCACATGCTTGTATTCAAGAGACAGTGGAATATGGAGGTGGCTCGTGCATGTTCTGGGGTGGCATGTCAATCGACGTCAAAAAGAACCTCGTGTGTGTTTCGCGGATGACGGAAGTGCTAGCGGGCGAGAGTCGCTGACTGATCCTCTGTACATAACAGAGACCTTCTTCGTCCCTTATGCGGGTTTTGTTGGCAGTAGGTTCATGAGAATGCACAATAACGTCCGCTGTCACACCGTATTAATTGTAAGAGACTACCTGCAAGAAGTTGGGATCCCTGTTATACGGTGGCCAGCACGAAGTCCAGATGAACTGAAACGAGTAAGGGAACGTGATTTTGCCCCTGCCACTATCCAAGACCTCCAAGATGGCGTCGCCGTCGTTGCAGGATGGGACAACATTCCTCAAGTGACTGTTAGAACATTAATTAGGTCCATGAGAGGACGTATGTAGCAGTCATCAGGCTTGGGGGGCAACACTAGGTTTTAAGTGGTTTTTAAGGACTTCGTTGTAATTTTTGCTGTTAAAATAAAACGAAGAGAGGTGCGATTTTTGTGACGCCGAGTGTATATCTACTAATAATATTTGTTTTTATCGATAATAGGTTCGCGTTTGATCACCATCTCACCTGATGTTAAGTGATGATGTGGTCGAAAATGGAGCACGCTTATCTAAAAGTAACCTATTCACTCTTGACTTAAAGACTCCTAGGTTGTAGCTGTCGGGAAACACACACTCCGGCAGGGAATTCCACTCCTTAGCCGTACGCACAATGAAGGTATTCCCAAAACGTTTTGTGCGTATGGGTGGGATGTCCACCATGTAATGATGGTGCATCGCCGTTTGTCTTGTAGTCCGATGATGGAACGGACTTGGCGGAATTAGATTGTGTAATTCCATCGCACACTCCCCGAAATGTAACCGATAGAAAACCGATACACTTGCAACTCGTCGTCGATGTTCAAGGCCAGGCTGAAGCTTTGACTCGACCAGTGCATCGTTGCCAATGAGTCTCTTGGTCCGTTTCTCAATAGACTCAAGCGCGTCCAGTTGGTATTTGGCAGATCCATCCCAAAGATGAGAGCAGTACTCCATACACGACCGAACCTGAGCTTGACACAGATTGAGCAGCTGTTTCGGTGTGAAGTACCGTCTCATCTTTGCCAAAATTCCAAACTTTTTTGATGCTAATTGAGCCTTAGCCTCGATAAACGGACCAAAATTGAGGGTGGAAGTTAGTATTACTCCAAGAAGCTCAATACGATCGGTTATCGGCACGGTTAGGTACACCATGGAAAGTAAGAGCCGGTTCGAATTGGCTCATTTCTGTGGAGAAAAGACACGCCTGGGTCTTAGCTGCATTAAATTTGACCAAGTTGGCATCACCACATTCATAGACAGCCTTCGAGGACAAGTTCAAGCGCCCAACCATGTCCTTACGGAGAGACTGGATCTGTGACCCACCAGCACGCGTGCTGGACACATATCTCTCAGCAACTGTGATATCATCTGCATACCCAAAGGTACCGGGCATAAGCAGATCATTAATGTGTAGTAAGAATAAAGTTGCTGAGAGAACCGACCCCTGAGGGACCCCGGCGTTAATAGCCAATTGGCCAGATGAGCAGTCATCAATGACCACAAAAATAAAGGTGAAAGTAAATGCTAATAGTAAAAAGAAACAGAACTGGATAACCAAAGGTCTAAAACAAAGTTGCAAAACAAAAAGATCTCTGCGCTATCAATATTATAAGAGGCGAAATTTACTAAATAAAACTAAATATTTACATTACTCAAAGGTCTTACAGAAATGCGTTTACACTTCAAAAAAGAATGCAAACATCAAATACATAAACAATAGTGAAAACAAATGTAAAGCTGTCTGGAGAGTAATAAAGGATGAAATCGAGAACAATAACGATAGGGAAAACATAGAAAATATTCTACTTGATAACACAGTACTTTCATACACTACACTAATACTTTCCTCTAGAAATAGGAACAGCTTTCAATAACCACTATACTAAGTAAGTCATGTAGCCGAAACGTCAAAAATTAGTTACATTATTATTAATCTTTAGCATTTATTTACTCGCGCTGTCACATACCATAATATAATTTAAAAATTTTTAGATAGGTAGATAGGAGACAACCTAACGGGTTATTTTTTGTCGTGAGAAAACTAACGGACTAAAACAATAAAATTCCTAGCAATTAATTTAATTAAACATCTTTTTTGTGCTAATACACTGTTGGTCATGAAAAACCAGTTTGTTTTAATTGGATTACATTGTTATTATATTTTATTAATAAAAGTAGACGCGCGGGACGTCGCCCCCGTGAACCTATCTTTTTTTTATTGAAAATAGTTTCGCGTTTGACCAATATCTCACCTGATGGTAAGTGATGATGTGATCGAAGATGGAGCACGCTTACCTAAAAGTAACCTATTCACTCTGGACTTAAAGACTCCTAGGTTGTAGCTGTCGGAAAATACAGACTCCGGCAGGGAATTCCACTCCTTAGCCGTCCGCACAATGAAAGTATTCCCAAAACGTTCAACACTCCCCGAAATGTAACCGATAGAAAACCGATAGACTTGCAACTCGTCGTCGATGTTCAAGGCAAGGCTGGAGCTTTGACTCGACCAGTGCATCGTTGCCAATGAGTCTCTTGGCCCGCTTCTCGATAGACTCAAGTGCGTCCAGTTGGTATTTCGCAGATCCATCCCAAAGATGAGAGCAATATTCCATGTACACGACCGAACCTGGGCTTGATACAAATTGAGCAGCTGTTTCGGTGTGAAGTACCGTCTCACCTTGGCTAGGATTCCCAACTTTTTTGATGCTAACTGAGCCTTATCTTCGATATACGGGCTAAAATTGAGTGTGGAAGTTAAAGTCACCCCAAGAAGCTCAATATGATCGGTTATCGGCACGGTTACACCACGGAAAGTAGGAGCCGGTTCGAATTGGCTCCTTTTTGCGGAGAAGAGACACGCCTGAGTCTTAGCCGCATTAAACTTGACCAAGTTGGCATCGCCCCATTCGGAGACAGCCTCACGATAAACACAACCTTCGGACGGATAGACAGACAGACATGACGAATTTATAAGGATTCCGTTTACTGCCCTTTGTCTACGGAAAATGTAGTAATAAAGGAATTAATAAAACTGATTTTCTTTAATACTCGCCTATACATCCATACTTCCATACTATACTAATATTATAAATGCGAAAGTAACTCTGTCTGTCTGTTACCTTTTAACGCCTAAACCCGAAACCGCTGAACCGATTTCTATGAAATTTGGCATGGGAATAGTTTATGACCCTGGGAAGGACGTAGGATAGTTTTTATCCCGGCTTTCCCACGGGATCGGGAATTACGCGGGAAAAAAGTCCCACGCGAACGAAGTCGCGGTCAAAAGCTAATGATTTATAAATTACAACTTATAAAAATAAATTAAAACATAAATAAATTAAAATGTGAAATATTGTATGGTGTACAATAAAGTATATAATAAATAATAATAAATAAACTTCGTAAACATATCATTTCCTAGTTATTTTGAAAAAACTAAATAAAACATCTATATCCGTACTAATATTATAAAGCGAAAAAGCTTGTTTGTTTAAACGCGTTAATCTTCGAAATTCCTGGGTGGATTTGGATGAAATTTGGTACGGAAGGTATCTTGAAGCTTGAGGAAGGATATAGCTTACTTTTTACCCGACTGCAAAATAAGGAGGGTAAGTTTTTATCGTGATAAAATCGACGGAACCGAAGCTCCGCGCTACTGCTAGTTTATTTAAGCATTAAAATACTAAACACTCTAAGTAGTGACTTCTTTTATTTTGGAACAAATTAACTTAAATATTTCTATATTAAATAAAAATATATGCAGGCGAAAATAAAAATAAATTAAAGGGCATCGAAAAGTTCGTCAACATCGCTATCAATGGGAAAAGTGCCCAGAACACTGGCCACATTGTCACGTTGAATGGCAATGCTGATTCTCTGTCCAAAGAAAAGGCCAGCCCTCTGGTCACCTGTGGAGTCGACTAATTGTTTGCCGATGTCACGAAAGAGTTGATGCGCACTCGGACCCCATGGTCTTAACGTTTCAACCCCAAACGGGTCAAACATATAGCACCCAATTATGTTGTTGTATTTGCGCATTTGGTTAAGCATTAAAGATGATCAAAGCATTTGTAATATCAAGAGATCAATATGGTTTTTGGTTTGGAGACATCTGCTTAGTGGTTTACATGGAGACTCTGCCTGTCTGGCCCTCACATCCCAGTAGCTGATTAACACGACACACCTTGGCAAGACTGCTGTCAGATTTTCTAGCACTGACATAAGAGGGAGTAATATATAAAATTATGAAGATATTTTTTACTGGTGATATGCTCGCGTTTGACCACCATCTCTCCTGATGGTAAGCGATGATGGGGTGGAAGACAAAGCACGCTTACCTAGAAGTAACCTGTTTACTGTTGACTTAAAGGGCCCCAGGTTATAGTTATCAGGTAACACAGACTCCGGCACCTGCTTAGCCGTATGCACAATGAAAGTATTCCCAAAACGTTTTGTGCATATGGGTGGGATGTCCACTATGTAACGATGGCGCATTGCCGTTTGTCTTGAAGTCCGATGATGGAACGGGCTTGGTGGAACTAGATTGCGAAATTCCATCGCACACTCCCCGAAATGTAACCAATAGGCTTGCAACTGCAACATTTACATACCTTCTTTTTCTTCCAATGATGCTAAACCTCCAATTCTCTCATCAACTTTGCGACTGGGCACCATCTTAAACCTCGCGGGGAGGATGATACTTCTGACTGACTCCTCGTCACTTTCGCGATCTTCATTGCCTTGAGAGCCGTCGATGTGGACCATAGCTTTGACTGTTACTTGTCTGTAATCTGGATCTGTAATTTTCAAAATACAATATATCAAACTAACTCGACAGGCCCGTTGGTATAGTGGTCAGTGGCCCTGACTGCTATGCGCAAGGTCGTGGGTTCGATTCCCACCTAGGACAAATGATTGTGTGATGAGCACGGTCATTTGTTCTTTGTCTGGGTGTAATTTATCTATAATATGTATGTATTTAGAAATATATATGTATGTTTATCAGTTGTCTAGTACCCATACCACAAGCTCTGCTTAGTTTGCGACTAGATGGCGTTGTGTGAAAAAGTTGTGGAATAAATATATATAACTGCAACATTTACATACCTTCTTTTTCTTCCAATGCTGCTAAACCTCCAATTCTCTCATCAACTTTGCGACTGGGAACCATCTTGAACCTCGCGGGGAGGATGATACTTCTGACTGACTCCTCGTCAGTCTCGCGATCTTCATTGCCTTGAGAGCCGTCGATGTGGACCATAGCTTTGACTGTTACTTGTCTGTAATCTGGATCTGTAATTTTCAAAATACAATATATCAAACTAACTCGGTGATAACTATATTTTCGAGCCTTTTGGGGTCGAAACTCTCGGACCATAGGGTCCGTGTGCTCACAGCCTTTTTAAAGACATATCTTAAAGGCTCGTTGACGCTTCCCGTGACCCAAGGACTGGCTATTTCTTTGGCCAAAGGCTAAACATACAACGAGGCAATGCCGCCAGTATCTTGGGTAGGTTGCCAGCTGACAGCGTTGAGGATAAATTTTTTGATGCTTTTCTAGTTTGTATTTTAAGTATTTTAGTTTTGATAAATAAATCTAATGTATTATTATTTAAAATATATCAATAAATTATCATTGGCCACAGCATCTGTATAGATGGTTGTTGCAGCACCAATACGGGTTTCCGCAGCGTCTTCGGTGGCTATATAGCCCGAGAGCAGCGCGACATTTGTTGCAGCAGCCTAGCGATCACAGATGAAAGGCGTGTCCACAGGTGGTGGAAGTACTCAGCGAAGACAGGCCTCCTATTCATCCATCTACAGACCGAATTCGGTAAGCGTTACTTTACGTTGAAGATTGACCCGTTTAGCTGTTATTATTTAGCCACGGGCTCCTCCAAAAACACAGCGTAAATAATGCGTTAAATTGTGAATCGTATTGTACGGATCACAATTTATCGATAGATTAGAACCTCGCGAGATACATAGATTGTAATCTAACGGTTTTTGAATTTTACGGTTACATAACAGTCTCATTTAAGCCTTATAGTAGAAGTTGTTATTAGTTTTATTTCCTCTCTCTTTCCCGCAGTTATTAAGCACTAGCTATGCCCGTGTCTTCGTTTGTGTTGGAGAATATCTGCGTATTTTTTCCGCGTAAATCTCGGTTTCGCGGGAATTCCGGGTAGCCTAAATGTTGCCCTATAACCTCCTCTATCTTCTAGAGATTAACTCAGACAAATAAAAAGACAGACACAAAAAGTTTAAAAAGTATGTTTGTGTTATAGCACAAAACATTTTAGGAATACTTTCATTGTGCGAACGGCTAAGGAGTGGAATTCCCTGTTGGAGTCTGTGTTTACTGACAGCTATAACCTGGGGCTCTTTAAGTCAAGAGTGAATAGGTTACTTCTAGGTAAGCGTGCTTTATATTTGACCACATCATCATTTACCATCAAGTGGGATGGTGGTTAAGCGCGAGCCGATTATCAATTAATCGTCGTAAAAAGTCGTCATTGACTTGAGAGAAAACGCCATTATTTTAAAACCACAGACATACATTTAAATTTTATTAGTATGTGTAGATCAGTACTTACCTTCACTGGTACTACTGGGTTCTAGTTCTGATCCGGAATCATATGAATCTAAATCGGTTTCTGTTAAATCTTCAGTTTGTTTTTCATTCCCTGATTCATTAACCTCTCGTATGTACGCTCAAAATAAGTTAGTGTTAATCTGCCGGAGCGTATATCTACGCGTAATTACGTGACATCGAAAAATTAATTTTGTGTGTGTAACCGAGCGTCTAAATCACTTTAAACGCATTTAATGATTAAAATTATGACCGAATGAACCTAAAATATTGCGCTATTTATCCTTACGCCGGAACGTATTTCTACGTTCGATCAATTGATAGTGATAACTACTTTCAAACCACAGTTTCTATTAGTTTTTATTTTATAACCATGTTTATTCTAAATGTAATGTATCATACTACATGTGCTTTAGTAAATAAAAAAAGAAATTTGAAGTAATTCTATTGTAACTGTTTATTATTTGATATTTTCATGCCGAAAGAAACCCTTCTTAAATAATAAATACCTCATCATTTTTTATTGTAAAAGGTAATTAAATAAAGTTTAAGTATCTATTTATACGTAACATTAACATAAAACTATATAAGTTACGTTGTTACTTTAAAATATATTTTTTAAATATTATTAATACGGCCGCGCGCGGACCATTTTCCGCGGCACCCAGCGCTTTCGGTGCGCATTGTCACCTATACCATACGAGGGGTTAAAGTCTTCAATATGAGTACTTTTCCGTTCTCTGATAGAAGTATGATGGGTTTGTTTCATTGATTCATCTATTCTTTTATAATTCGGTCCTGTAACCTCATAGCTATGTTCAACCTCCATTTCATGGAGGGATTCTCCGTTTTCAATCATTTCTTGATCATAAATTGTGGTATTTCCAACATTACGTTCTTTAGCTGAAGTTAGATCCTCTATTCTTTCTGTACTAAACTTATTTTGCTCTCTGGTCCTCTTGTTAACATTATCGTCGTTACTTATTTTCTTTTCATCCAATTTTTCGCTGGCGAGTCGCTCTTCCTCAGATATCATTATAGCATCTTCGTTTGATCTGGAGTAATTTATGACATCAATACTCGCTGTATCAGCAGAGCTCTGACTGTCATCTCTATCTTCAACAATAGAATTTAAATTTTCATTCTCTAGAGAAATACTTTGATGAAAAGGGATATCTAGATTTTCAGTAGTGTCAGAGTTATCGTGTATGGTAAGATGATCATTGCTTACCAAACCATCATCATCATTTGAATCGAAATCAACTGAATTTACATCTCGATTTTCAATAAACAGTTCCACATAAATTCTTTTCATTTTTTTATGTAATTTCTGGTAAAATTCTTCGGACTCATCGTGTTTGTTTATTACTGGAACTCTCTCTATGATTAGTGGTGGTAATGGACTTGGGGGAGAAGGGAATACTTCGTCAGTTGGAGCGAAATCGACTTGAGTTGAGCTGTCAAATTCTTCTTCCAATGGAGACAGGGCTGCAAAATGAATATAATTAAGTTTAGTTTTAGCTGTGCCCGCAAATTCACTCGTGTGGATAACTAAACCGCAATCCGATGGGAATACCGTGACTAAAAGTAGCATACATATAATTCCTTGATATTCCAGTGAGTCCCACTAAAATAGATTCAGCCGTTCCAGAGAATATAGCCTGGTTAAACGGAATCACAGACAGACAAAAATATTGTGTTTTATTTACGTGTAAATTGATTTATGGTATCCTAGATTTAAAAAAATAAATATGTCTATGATAAGTTTTAAGTTTTGTACTTGATGTTCTCTTCGCTCCAATAAATTTTAATTGAAGTATTAAGTATTTTAATTATAAAACATGGCGCAGTCAATGTAAATTGCAAATATTCAACAAGTTTAAAGTGTGATAAAGTTTGAGAAGTGTTCTTAATATGGATAACAATCCAGTTAAACTGCCACCAAATTTTGACTTGAGGTCGCCAACTGCAGCGTCGGAATGGCGGTTCTGGAAATGCCTTTTTAATGATTATTTAATAGGAATTGGCCAAGATGAAGCATCAGACCGAGTTAAGCTCTCATTGCTTAGGAACATGATGGGGCCGAAGAGCACAAAAATTATTCTAACCTTCAAATTGACGAAAACAGATTTTGATGAATTTGACAAAGTCATTGTGGCTATTGAGAAGTATGTACAGCCTAAATGCAATGAAACCTTTGAAAGGTATAAATTTAATGAAAGAAAACAGGCTCCGGGGGAATCGTTTGAAATTTTTTTCACCAATCTTAGACAACTCATCAGCACTTGTAATTATAGTGCAACATCCTCAGAAAGTCTAGAAGACCAACTGCTAAGAGACAGAATTATACAGGGCATTGCAGACAAGAATCTCCAAGAAAGTCTATTAAGACGTGAGGGTCTCACTGTGGATAAAGTTGCAGACATCTGTCGTGCAAGTGAAGTTAGTCGCACACAAGTTAAGGAAATAAATCCCACCCTGGATGTTGATGCTGTTAAATTTAGAAAGAGTTCGGTGAGAGATAGCATGAGGAATAAACCAGTGAACAAAAACACAGACAAGTTTGAGTGTCGTCGCTGTCAAAAATATCATGGGCCGCGAGAGTGTCCTGCATATGGAAAGAAATGTACCAAATGTGGACTTTTGAATCACTTTGCAGTGAGTTGTAAAGTTAAGAAAAACCCTAAAGTGCGTGAGTTAAATGTGTCAGCAGAATCTAATGAAAGTTTATATTGTTGAGTAGTAAATTCCGATGTCAACAAAGAAAATGAGTGGACTGAAAATATTTCTGTTGAAAATCATGTGCTTAAATGTAAATTAGACACTGGTGCAGATATAAGTGTAATGCCCCAACAAGTTTTTGAGAAAATTAATAAAAGTAATAAATTTAAATTACAGGCAACAAATTTAAAAATTGAGACTTTTGCAGGTGAAAAAGTTGAGCCATTAGGCATTGTAAATATGTCATGTAGATACAAAAACCATGACTGTCATGGAAATTTTGTGGTCATAAATTGTAATACCATGTTGCTTGGGCTGCCTGGCTGTGTAGCTTTAAATTTAGTGAAGCGCGTGCATAGCTGTGATACAAACTCTGACCTCGATAAAGAAAATTTTGTGAAACGAAATATTGGAGTCTTTGAGGGCATAGGAAGGTTGCCAGGTAAAATTGATATACCTACCAAATCTTTTGATGAACAAATTTGTCATCCAGCAGTTAGATTGCCCACTTGTTTACATGATCCGTTGAAATGTGAATTAAAGAGGTTAGAGGAAAGAAAAACTATTGTCAAAGTGAAAAAAATAAATGAAAATGCTTGTGTTAACCGAATTGTTATTGTTGAGAAGCCAGATGGACGGGTGAGACTGTGCCTAGATCCATCTGACTTAAATAAGTATATTGTAAAAAAAAACAAAAGTTTTACCTACACTTGATGATTTAAATTTTAAACTCAAAGATAAAAAAAATGTTTTCTGTGTTGGATCTCACTGAAGGTTTCCATCATTTGTTGCTGACAGAAGAAGCATCTTGGAAGTGCTGTTTTGCTACTGTTTTCGGGGTATACAGATATCTTGTATTACCTTTTGGTCTCATGAATGCTCCGGAACTCTTCCAGGATGTTCTTGAACAGCATTTTGGTGAGATAAATAATGTTGTAGTATGGGCAGATGATATCTTAATTATGGGATCATCAATTGAGGAGCATGACCTTGCCTTGTCAAGTGTAATTAAAAAGGCAAAAGAGCTAGGAATTGTGTTCAACAAAAATAAAGTTCAATATAAGAGAAGTGAAGTTAAATATGTAGGGCAAGTATTTAATGAAAACGGTACGTCCCTTGACAAAGACAGAGTCGAGTCACTTTTGAGTTTAAAAGAACCTCAAAATAAAGATGAGCTTAGAAAAATATTGGGTTCATTTAATTATATCAGAAGGTATGTCACAAATATGGCTAGTTTAATGGCACCCCTGTGTAAGTTACTCAAAAAGAACACTGAGTTTAATTGGTTGCCTGCACATAGGCTTGCATTTGCAGAGCTTAAAAGACAAATATGCTTAGCACCTGCATTGACACCTTTTGACCCAAATAAGAAAATAGTTTTGCAATGTGATGCCTCCAAAAGTGGTGTGGGCTGTTGTCTTTTTCAAAAAGATGAGAAAAATATTTTGAGATTGGTATCTTGTGGTTCAAGAACTATGAATGAAACTGAGCTTAACTATAGCCAGACCGAAAAAGAATTGCTTTCAATTTGTTTTGCGGTAAAAAAAATTCCACAGGTACATCTATGGTTTAGATGTAGATGTTCAAACTGATCATAAGCCGATTGGCTCGATCATGTCAAAGCCTATATGCAAAATAGGTTCGCCAAGGTTGAAACGTCTTAGGTTAAAATTATTAATGTACAACATGAATGTCTATTATGTTCCGGGTAAATTGTTACACTTTGCAGATATGTTGTCACGGAATAGTCTAAATGTTACGGAAACTGACAGTGAAATGTTAAGTATAGTACACACTGTTTCGGTACATTTGCCGATGTCCCCTGAAAGAAAGTCTATTTTTATAAAGGAAACGAATTTTGATCCATGTTTGAGCTTACTAAAATTATATTGTTGTAATGGATGGCCTGATCAAAACAAAGTTTCAAAAGACTGTAATGAATATTTTAAAATTAAAGACTATATTTACTTTGAGTCTGATTTGGCATTTTATGAAAACAAAATTATTGTACCTAAATCTTTGAGGCCATATGTTCTTGACTTGGTTCATCACGGTCATCCAGGAATTTCTAAATCTATCAAAAAGGCTAGGCAATTATTCTTTTGGCCTGGAATGTCTAAAGACATCAATGATTTTGTATTAAAATGTCGCACATGTGAGAAATTTCGTCCAGCAAATCCCAGAGATACCATGTTGCCACATAAAATACCTCATTTAAGATTTGCTAAAGTTGGTACAGACATACTTGAATTTGCAGGCAAATATTTTCTGGTTATTGTGAACTATTTTTCCCACTGGTTGGAAATAAGAACCTTATCAGATAAAACTTCCAAATCCATCATTGATGCTTTCCAAGAAGTTTTCACCAGATTTGGTTATCCACAAGAAATTGTTTCAGATAATAATCCGTTCAACTCGTTTGAATGTCACACATATTATAAAAGTAAGGATATTTCATTGACCACTAGTAGTCCCCATTACCCTAAAAGCAATGGGATGGCAGAGAAAGCAGTTCATATTGCCAAAAATGTAATAAAGAAAGCACATTATGATAAGGTAGATTATAGGGACTATCTAATGGCATATAATAATACTCCATTGTCAAATCTGGATGTTTCCCCTTCACAAATTCTTAATAGCAGAAGAGTTCGCACTCTTATCCCAACTAGCTCAGAACTGTTACAACCAAAAGTTGAAACTCATGTTCATAAGTTGTTATTATTGAGACAATCTGTGAATAAAATACAACATGATCTGTTCATTAAAAGGAAGGAACAAGTGTTTAAGATAGGAGATAATGTGGTTTTTAATAATAATAAAGATAAGAATTAGAAAAAAGGGAAAATTGTTTCAAAGAGTAAAGAACCAAGATCATATTGGATTCAGGGAGAAGGGCAGACTAATTTAATAAGAAGAAACATTGTAAACATAAAAAAAATCATTTACTAAGAATACCACATATTGTAATAATAGTTATGTATTTGATGAGAGTTCTGATAAAGAGATAAGAAATGATTGTTCAAATAATCATAACAATTCAAAAATTTCTGGGTCTAAACCTTCACCTATGATTCCTAATCAAGATCAGAAAATAATTGTTACTCGTAGTGGTAGACAGGTTAAACCTAGACAAATTTTAAATTTGTAATTTAGGTAATTATGTAATAGTGTTAAGGGGAATGTAAATTGCCGTTTTAAAAAATCTTAAGGGGAAGGTGATTTATGGTATCCTAGATTTAAAAAAATAAATATGTCTATGATAAGTTTTAAGTTTTGTACTTGATGTTCTCTTCGCTCCAATAAATTTTAATTGAAGTATTAAGTATTTTAATTATAAAACATAAATAACTATAAGCACTTGTATAAAACACATTTATTTTCAGATTACAGACAGACTCAAATTTATTTATATGTATAAATGGGCATTTTCACTTTTAAGTGTACCCGCCATTTTGAGGCTGTCCCACGTATTCAAAATTAAATAGCAAGATAAACAGTGGGGATATTGTGTAATTTTTTGAATAAAAAGGTAAAATATATATTAAATTAACAAATCCATATGCCATTCTAGTAAAATGCGTTTAAATTATTTATTTATGAGTATTTTAAATATTCCGAGTAACTGTTTTTGGCATGTCCCACCCCTTACCAACATTGATTTGGCCGAAATTACTAAAATAGTACTACGAATATATTTAAAAGTTTTGCTGCAATCATAGTATGTTCCTCTCGTCCCAAAAAATATTTTTTTACAATTTAAAATCTAATAAAACATACTGAAAATACATTTTCAAAATATGTTCTAAACTGATGCCGGACGGACATGTCAGTTTAGTGACGGTTCCAGTTGTTCAAAATATTTACAAAAAAACTCATAGTACCTAAAAAAAACTCATCTATACTTATAATAAATCTGTAGAGAGGTCAATTCTGTACATGAAATATATTTACAAAATAACTATCAGGGGGTGATTAGGGATCGATACTGATGCCAAAAATACAATCAGTAAAATTATTGTCTGTCTGTCTGTCTGTCTGTCTGTCTGTCTGTCTGTATAACCGTTATAGAAACAAAAACTACTCGACGGATTTTAACGAAACTTGGTACAATTATTTTTCATACTCCTGAGCTGGTTATAGTATACTTTTCATCACGCTACAATCAATAGGAGCAGAGCAGTGAAGGGAAATGTTGGGAAAACGGGAGAAGTTACTCCATTTTTTAAGCTTCCGTCGCGTGTGCAACCTTAATGGTTAAAGCTACACAGAAATCATTTCATGACGGAAATGCTTTCCTTAAAATTATATAAAAAATATCCCACGACAGCATATGTCTATCTTTTATGGTTGACTCACAATAACACGTGTAATTCCCGATAGCTTAGCAGTTCAAAGCTTTCTGATTATAATATTTGTCTACTCTTACGTTTCTAACACTCTCAGTCACCCCTAATTGAAAAAGTTAACATTATTAACTATTCCATAAAAAAGAATCATATAAATAGGTATAGAAACACCAAAGTTAAAATTCCGAAATTTAAGACCACCACAACTTTGAAATGGAACTTGGCTAAAAGTAACCCAGTAGCAACAAAATATAATCGAGGCTCAAATTTTAACAGGTTGCGGTGCAGGAGAAACCGTCTTTATTCCCAGAATTTTCATAATACCAAATAATTTTCCATTCCAATTTAAAAGAACGCAATTCCCAATATCGGTGTGTTATGCAATGACAATTAATAAGGCTCAAGGGCAGACTTTTCGTGTTGCTGGAGTAGATCTCGGTGTCAGTTGTTTCTCGCATGGTCAGTTGTAGATCGCTCTTTCCCGGGTTAGCAGTTCTAGAAATCTTTATGTTCACGTGCCGGACGGGTCAACTTTCAACATAGTTTACCCGGAAGCTTTGCGCTGAAGTATTTTTGTTCTATAGGTACTTAAGCCTCATGTGAACGTGATCTAAACAATATTACCAATACATTAACTTAATAACACACAAGGAGTTACACGCTGACGGAGTCGCGGGCACAGCTATTAACAATAATATTTTCCGTATTGCGATATTTTTCAACAGTATTATAGATTGACATATTATATTTCCTTACTAAATTACGAAAGTTAATCTGTCTGTTACATCAAAATCACTGAACCGTGAAGAAGGACATAGGCTACTTTTTATTTTACGAAAAACGACGGAAACGCGGACGAAGTCGCGGGCAACAGCTATCTATACTAATGATATAAGGCTGAAAGTTTGTTTGTTTGTTTGAACGCGATAATCTCAGGAACTACTGGTTCGAATTGAAAAAATTTTTTTTAATTAAATAGTCAATTTATAGAGAAAGGCTATAGGCTATATATCATTACGCTAAGGCCAATAGGAGCGGAGCGCCAATGAAGAATGCTTCAAAATCGGGGTTAAATTTAACGTTAGCCCAAAGTAACTATTCCACGCGGACGAAGTCGCGGGCAAAAGCTAGTAGTACCTAAAATACCAACATTTTGTGAAGAAGATCTAGGCCAGCATTTAAAAACGTGAGTTTTGCCACAGTGTCTCGAGCGAAAGGGTTTTTTAGTTCGTGTCGGCGGCTGTCTCCACTTTTTTGTCAGGTTTGTTATGTTATTTCCTTATTAATGCAGGATGTTTAATATCCTACAACTGTTATAAACGAATCAGATATAACTAAAAACTATTTTCACATACTTTATTCTTACGAAATATTTAGCTGTTAGAAGTAAACTTATTTCTTTTAATCTTGCCTGTGAATGTGACGTCCGTGTGGTGACATTTTTATTGCGTCACATATAAGACTGACTACAAAATGTGACTAAACTGACACATAAAGATGGGATCACATCCACCATTTGCAATATTCATTTTCAGGTAGTGTTTTTAAGTATATCTCACAATGCCTTTAAGTGGCGCGGAAAGAACATGATAATATATAGTCATAAATGCTTTTCTTCTGTTCTTAACCAAAAAGGAAAATGTATCTATTTCTTGCAAAAACTGGTTTTGTTATGAGTACATGGCAGAACCTAACTGCCGTAATTATGTTTGCGAATCATGTTTGGAATTGAAAGGTACTATATTTTGTAATAGAGCTCTATAAGATTAATTCAATGAAAGTTTTTTTTCTATAAATATATTTATTTTTGTTTCAGATTGATTGAACGCTTGAGTACCTAAGTCCGATGCAATTAGGTATATCGCAAAATATGGTGATTTTCCATGACGTGGATGAGGTACTCACAATGCATGATTTGATGCAGTTTTATATTGATGACGCTAACTGGCCCTGGCCCATGACTCATTTCATTTTAGTTAAAAAGTTTATTGGATGTCAACAAGAGATAAACAATTCAACAAGACTACAACATTTCACTTTGAAAATGACTAAAATGGATATTTGGAATTCGTTACAATGTTCATACTTCTGGTGTTTTTTTTTTTTTTGTAATTATTTTGTTTATGACCATTTTACTCCAGATGAATGTGATGTTTGTAATTTATATGGTTAATTTGTTATTACGTTTTGAGTTCTTATTTTTGAAGTTTTATATAAGATACCAAACTAATATGTTTTGGTATATAATTATATAGGTATTGTTGATATAACATTCCTAAGTTGATTGATAATAAATGTAAGTAATCATAATATTATTAAATATAATGCCAAAATTAGTTTTCTTAAGAAGTAGAACAGTTGGCTAGTTTACTTACTATTTAAATTATATTATACCTACTCTCATTATATCAAAGACTACTTAACTTTAGACTGATTAAATTCCTTTTAAATGTAATTAAAAAACCTACTGTAGGTATTTTTGCAGTTATATTTAATCATAAATTTAGGGAGGTTGGTCCTTTTGCATATTGATTAATAGATTAGATTCATTTATTTGCCTAAAATATGTTCCTTGGTTGTCGATAGATGATTCATTAGATTAAGATATATTAATACATAAGTTTAACTTTTAATAAAAAATGTAAACCAAAAAGATGTTTTATTTTGTATCATGTAACCTCAGCTTAAGGTTTTTCAGTGAGTCAGTTTGGTGACTGTCCCAATTTAAATGTGGACAAAATATTTTTTTACAGCTTTTGTTTTGTTGTTTCACTAAATAACTGTTTAAATATTGTTTTAGCCAGTTACAATATTGAACACTACAAAACGTATAAAAAAACTAACCACTTATGATTAAGTTAACGAATATAATAAAAAAAAACAATCTTCGTAGCATCACTTGTCACCAAACTGAAGTTGAAACCTCATTTGATTAAAATGAGCTTTCAATTCAAGGGGATTATCCGTATTTTTCGATAGATTGTAATATGTAGTAGCAATAGAAAATAAAAATTAAGTCAAATTACTTAAAACATAAAAACAGGACGATTTTTAAGTCGTCACCAAACTGACCAGTAGTTTTCTACAATGTCCATATATTTTCCATTTTTCATAAGGAAAATATGCTATTTATTTAAAACAAAACACTATTTTCAGTCCGTCAGACTATGTAGTACAGCCTAGAACCTTTAAATATATTAAAAAATAACTTAAAAAAAAATACTCGTATTTTTATCAGGGTACACTTAAAAGTGAAAATGCCCAAATAGAAGATGAGTCATTACGGTTAAATTGTCTGGTGAAGATCCAGAGAATCTACTGTGTGCCAGAAATATAGAACAATTGAATGCAGTAATGTTTAACCTATTTCCACCTGCCCGCCTGTCTAACCTTCCTAACCTGGTAGTTGGGTATCACCATGCCCCTTGGCAAGAACGGTGTCTCATTTTCTGATTCCTGACTACCGGTAATTTCTATCTACTAACGAACCGGTGTCATATCCGATCCAAATAGAGACTCCAGTTGGATCGGATCCATGCGGAAAGACAGGATCCCTTGAGGTGGACTTCGTCTATCAGAAGTAAGATACAACTTATCATAAACACGAGAAACCAAGAAGAATAAACTAGAATACTGTTATGAGTATGAAGTTATCTTATTATAGTTTGGAAATAGATTGGTAAGATGTTCTTTTGTTTGGAGTTTACCAAAGGAGATAAAACATTAGAAATGAGGTTGTTTTTACTTACTTGGAATATCGTGGAAAAGGCTCCTTTTTATTAACCTCTTTCTCTGCCATTCTTCATCATAACTACAGTAGGTTCGAGACATTTTCAATTGACACTTTGTTTTAGAGCGAACAACGCGTGAAACTCAGACCGAGGCGTGGCAATGAAAATTATATTCATGAATGTGGGTACTTCGATAAGAACATGTTACAAAATATGTAGGTATACAATACCGGCCAAATGTGGACTTTTAAACATGTTTTAGGTTTTTAAGTAATGATTTTATATATTTACTATAAACTAACAATAAAATCTTGAATAATATGCATGAACACAATAAAATAGCATCTTGATTTTTTTTTTTTTAATTGGCAAATCGCTATTTGCGCAATGCCATCAACAAAAAACGAGGAAACTTGGTAGAAAATGAAATGGTTAATTTAGGACACGGAATTAGGATGGATATTGGATAGGATTATTAGGAAAGGCATAAACATAAGTGAAACTTATATGCGTAAATTATTGTGAGTGATGAATGATGATAGATATATATATATATATTTGAATCATTAGAAGCCAGTAAGACAGAAATGGAGGTAGGAAAGGTAATGTTATAGGAAAGTAAACTAGAAATAAAAGAATCATGACTAAGAAGAGGACAGGAAAAAATATATGATTTAAATCGCCAACATCACCACATTCGCAAAGGTCACTGGCAACAGTCTGCAATCGGGCAAGGTGGATTTTGGAGCAATTGTGACCCAACCTCATTCGAATAAGGCAACTGGTAGCCGCCTTACCAAAGTTAAATTTAAAAAACCATGGTGTTTTGGGAATACAAGTTTGAATATGAGAATAATATTTTCCTTTAGTAGTGCTGCTGTCCGCCCACAACTTGCTCCAGGCATCCCAAAGAAAGTTCATTGGCAGATTCGCCAAGTCGTGGCTAAAGTTAATGTAAGGGAACAAATCACCACAGTCCACAGCCTCATTAGCAGTGATCGGAGTAGGTAGATTGATTTTTGGTACTTGTATCATAAATGCACACAGAAAGAATAACATGGATAAGCCATTTTCCCGGAAAGTAATTCCGGTATTTCCGGATTCAATTAAACATTGTTAATGTTGGTAGTGATATTATTCCTACTCAATTCAAAATTTAAAGGAAGGTATAAAAACTAAATTAATTCATTATTTATCTGTTGAATAATAAAAACAATCTAACTCCGATCGAAGCTTTAATTTTTATTTTTTTATTTTTAGCCTTTTATGGCTAGAACTTTAATAGATAGACATAAATTGTTGCACTTAAATTTAAATATTTTCATAGTGGTCATGGTAATTTGCATTAAGGGTAGAATAAAGAATAATATTGCTCATTTTATTACAATTCCTACCTTTTTTTTGAGGATGGCAAATCATCAAATGACTCCTTCCACTCTGGCAGAATAAAATTCCTACATAAGTTCCGGTTTTTTTTTAATAATCCACCAATTCCGGAGGAATGTCCATATTAATATATACGTTTCGGATCAATGACCCCGTTTCAATCTACCTACTCCGATCACTGCTCATTAGCCAGTTGATCGGCTCTCACATTTCCCGCGATACTACTATGGCCAGGTATCCAAGCGAGAGAAATTTGAAGACCTAATTTGGAGCATTTATATAAGAGACCTCTAATAAAAAGAACTATGGGAAATATTGGTTTACATTTAAAAGGATTCCTTTTAATAGCCTGTAATGCACTTAGAGCGTCTGTAAATATTATTGCTTTTTCCAATTTCATGATGTAAATATACTCTAAGGCTTTGAACAGTCCAAAACATTCACCAGTAAATACTGATGATTCAGGAGGAAGCTTGATTTTTTGTACTATATTATACTGTGAGTGAAAAACCCCAACTCCAACATTTCCTAGAGAAGAGTGCTTAGACGCGTCTGTGTAAATATGATGCCAATTCTCCCATCGCAAGCCTTTGGAAGAATTAAATGATTCTTTAACAAAATAATCAGTTTTATTAATGCCTAAGTTCAGGATAACATCCGGAGAAAACACCAATGATTCATAAGAATGATTGAAGAGAGGAAATGATGGTGACTTGTAAATTGGAGCTTGCAAAGCCATAAACTTTTTATAGCTTATAATAAGACAAGGAAGAGATTTATTAGACCAATAACGAGAAGAATTGGTTTCGTCTAGAAGAGACTGCAATTTTTGACGTAACGGGTGATTAGAAAATTGAAATGAACGGAATAGAAATTTGTCAGAAAGATACTGACTTCGAAGTGAAAGAGGAGGATCTACAGTTTCAACCTGTAAAGCATTTATTGGGCTTGATCTCATAGTTCCGGTCACTATTCGCAGTGCTTTTGACTGAATTCTGTCTAATTTTTTAAAAGCAGCTGAATTTCCAGGTTCCAATAAAAATGTTCCATAGTCAAGCACACTTCTAACTATTGCGTTATATATTAATTTCAATGAATAGGGGTGGGCACCCCACCAGACCCCCGATAAACATCTCAATATGTTTATTCTTTGTTCACATCTTGCCGTTATATAATCACAGTGTGGAATACCAGTAAGTTTACTATCCAAAACCACTCCTAAAAATTTTACCGAAGATTTCACAGGTATTAAATTATCATCATAATATACAGAAACAGGGGGAGGAAGGCGCATCCTATTAAAAAGTACAACTGTACTTTTAGAAGTAGATAGCTCAAGGCCATTGCTATCCATCAATTTTTTTAAAAGGCTAAGACCCGATGTCATGGTATTGCAAGCCGTTTGTATAGAGCTGTGAGGGCAATATAAAAGAAGATCATCAGCGTATTGTAGCACTTTTACTTCATTGTTTAAAGAACTCTCAAGATCGTAAGTGTAAATGTCATATAATAAAGGGCTAAGAACTGATCCTTGAGGAAGACCTTTCCACACGACTCTAGATTCATAACTAGAATCCTGAAGTGTAAGTTTAATATACCTCTCAGATAACATGTTTAGAATGAAGTTTGTGAGTAAAATGGGGGACATTTAACTGCTCCAGTTTATATTTTAATGTTGATATTGTAAGATCAATGAAAGGCGCGGGTCAGCAGCAGACTGGTTTATTCTAACAAACTCAAATACGTTTCTCCATGTTGCTAAGTAAACAACCTGACAGATGTCACACATCTCCCCACCAAATTAACAATTATCCTCTAAACAATAATACACCTTAAATAACTAATAACAATAATATCATAAATCTAAAGTACAACTACAAATTAAATAAAACACCTTTTTGCTCTATTGAAAGCGCGCAGTGCTCGAGCGGATGCACCAAGCGGAGCGGGTGACGGCGGCTGGGATGATGGTCCCGGTCCTGGGTGAGGCAATGACAATGACTGCTTGGGTTGAACCTGTGGTGACTTTAACACCTCTAAAGGCTGCATATCCTTATTGTCACTCTCACCACTGGATGTGTCCTCGGGCAGTTCACCTTCGACTCTGCTATCGACCCCTTGTGTGCCTCCCTTTGAACCCGTATCCTCAGCCCCAGCCACACCACTCATTCGGGACAATGAATACCTATTTCTACTGCTAGCTGGAATTATTTGGTCGGCATGTCTACGCCATTCCACGCCGTTACCAATGTCCACTTGGTACGAAACTGGACCCGTTTTCCTAATTACTGTGGCTTCTTTCCACTTGTCCCCTCTCGCCGTGTAATCGCGCGCAATGACCGCATCCCCGACGCTGAATTCCCTATTAGTCCCTGAGCACCGGGCTACCTGTCGCTCTTGTTTAGCGCGCACCGTGGCTGCCACGTCCGGCCGCAACGCATCCAGAATGCTGCGCAAGCGCCGCCCCTGGAGCGCTACTGCCGGTGAGACTCCAGTGGTCGCGTGCTCACAATTCCGGTATTGTAAAAGAAATTTACTGAGAGCAGCATTAACGTCGTCACCCTCGTACATCGCCCTTTTTATAGCTTTCTTCCCCCACGACCGTTATTAACATAGATACCTTCAAATCTTCTGCAATATCGTTTAATTTGATGAACTGGTTGACACGACGAATGTATGCTGGCCATTGTTTTGAGCTCACCGCAAATGGTTCTATTTTACCGATAGGCATGGTTCCAAAAAAAAAAAAATTTTTAAATCCCGTTCTCGTCGCCAATGTAAGATCAATGAAAGGCGCGGGTCAGCAGCAGACTGGTTTATCCTAACAAACTCAAATACGTTTCTCCATGTTGCTAAGTAAACAACCTGACAGATGTCACAGATATTACAACATTATCATAAGCAGAGGTTATGTCAAGAAAAGCAGAAATTATGGATTGATTCGAAGAAAATGCTAACCTAATATCAGTGACAAAGATGCTTAAACTATCTATGGTACTTTTACCTCGCCTAAAACCAAATTGACTCTCACTGAGTAATTTCTTGTTTTCTAAAAACCATTCTAACCTATTTTTTACTAAATGTTCTGTGATCTTTAGCAAAACTGATGATAGAGCAATTGGTCGGTAAGTAGTGCTATTGAATGGACATTTGTTGGGTTTGAGAATAGGTAAAATATCTTATGCTTTCCAAGAAAGCGGAATATTTCCGGTTATCATAATTTTATTAATTAGTTTTAAAAAATATAAAAGAGATGTGTCACTCATATTTGATAGAAAAGAGTACGGAATACCATCTGCGCCTGGAGCAGAGTCTTTACTGTGGCATACAACAAGTTTAAGCTCTTCTAAACTGAATGGAGAATTAAGGTCACAAAGAGAATCTATTGTCGAAAGGGGAATAGAATTTATAATAATCTTTTCCGGGACGTATGAGGGAGCTAATTTACCTAAAAAACTATTTACCAACTCAGGTGGAAGGAATGCGCTAGATGAATCTGAGAACGCCGATCTGAACCTTCTAATATTCCGCCAAACCACAGATGGTTGAACGTTAGGGGAAATAGAGAGGCAAAATGATTTCCAGCTTTCAAATTTCTTTTTTTTAAATAATTTTTTTGTCTCTGTAATTGAGGTGCTTAAAATATTAAAATTTTCTACGGTAGAATTTTTAAGGTAATTTATTTCACACTGTTTCCTTTTTTTAATTGCATCTGTGCAATCTTTGTCCCACCCACAGAGTACTTTTGTATATAGGTATAGAGCGTAGACAGAGAATGGAGGTAGACATGCTCTTAAAATAACAATAATTGCGAAAGTGAGATGACACATATGTCAAAATGTGAATGTGTGAGCAGGACATAGCATATTTTTTCTATCTCTATTTGCGTATCGGTTTTTTGTTGTTTGCCATCACTAGTCATTGACACAGAGTACATTTTTATATGTTATTGATGGCAAACAAATTGTGGTGTCGAAATATTATCGTTGATATAAACTGTGAAACGCATATTTTGTATAATTTGTGACTTTATTGATATTTCACAAAGTAATATTTAGTGTCTAGTGATGGTGAATTGCTGTATATATGGCTGTAAAAGTCGTAGTGAACGAAATCAACCAAACATAACCTTTCATCGGTAAGTAGCATTTTTTACCTATTACAGCAAGTAATTCAAAGAATTATTGTACTCAAGACTATTTTGTGTCAATATTAAGTAACATTTATTGATAATTTCATCTAAAAAGATGATAAAATCCTAACTTGTTTTTTTTTGTATTAACCGACCAAAGTATGAGGCATTTTATGTTAGGTTGTTATCTATGTTACTTCGCGTCATTTGTCAATAGTCGGATAATAACTTGACGGGGATACCAGCACTTAATTATTTTTACCACTGAACGTATTTAATTTTACTTTTTTTTTTTAGTTTTCCGAATGAACCATTTTTAACTTTAAGAAATAAGTGGACTGAAAAATGACACCCGGTTTCTGATTTGAGAAAAGTAGCAAATCTTAACTGATTATTCTCAAATACATAAGTATGTGCTTAAGTTTTTTGCGTTTCACAAGTTAAAATCGAATTTCGTCAAACCTTAATCAACTGATCATTTGCTTAAATATTCCTGATTAAAGCTATCACGTTTCAATTTACATTAAAAAACCGGTACTTTTTAAAACTTATATTATTAAATAATTTTATTATTACAAATTTAAAACAGACTTATAAAGTTAGTTAATTTTAAATAACGGCATTAGTTTCAACAAATTTATGTTATTCGAGTTGCTAATGCATATTTTAGCAATTTAATATTTGACGTGTTTGTATGAACCGAATCGTGAATGTCAAACTGTACTGTCAACTGAAAATAAACGCAAATTTTATTGGAATTCTGTTAGTATTTTTACATAAACTACCTATTATACCAATTAAAATGGATAAAGATAAGAAAAATAGATCGCCTAACTATACTCTAGAGGAGAAAGAAAATCTACTTTCAATAATAACAAAGTAAGTACATAATACCTAACCTATAATATTTCAATCAATCAATCAACTCAGCCTATCGCAGTCCACTGCTGGACATAGGCCTCTCTTAGGCTGCGCCACAACACCCTGCCCTCAGCCTTCCGCATCCAGTCTGTCCCAGCTACCTTCTTAAGGTTGTCGGTCCATCTAGCTGGAGGGCTACCCACACTATGCTATAATGTTTACCATAATATAATTTTACGTTTTACCACATTAGGATGTTTGTTATTAACTATTATTGCTTCAGATACCAAAGTGTAATAGAGTGCAAACGGACTGGGGCGTACTATATTCAAAAGAAACAAGAAGCCTAGAAGTCCATTACTAAAGAGTTCAATAGCCTCTGCACGACTGGACCTAGGGATGAAACAATGTTAAAACATTTTTACAATAACATCAAGCATCGTGCAAGAAAAGATTCTGCAAATGAGAATGTGAGCATAAAAAAATTATGTCATAATATGTACCTAAGTACCTACATCATATTACTTTAAACAACACTGGTCATATTCCTAGTAGGTATGGTGAATATACATAAGTAATGTATAGACACCACAGGTAGACACTTGCATTGCATTCCCATATTTTCATAGAATGTGTTTAAGTAAAGGCAACAAAGATATTGAAATAAAATACTCTACTAACGAAAATTTTTCAGAAGCAAAGGTACCTCAATACACTCTCAGATGAGACAAACATTGTGGAAGTCTCCCATCCACCACAAGACCTTCAGACTGATCAACATTTAAGTGTGGATGAGGTAAATAATGACAAAGTATTTATTAAACCTATTTATAGTGGTAATATAGTCTGCTTCTACCAGGGTTGTCCGTTGGCACAGCATCACAAATTATTTATGTTTTTTCCATGCATGTTTCTGCATAAACAAAGATTAAAATATCATGAAACCATTTTTAATTTATTTAGCTAATTGTGTTATTTGGTTTTCAGGTTATAGTCGCAAATGAACATATAATATTAAAGGATTTAAAGAAGAAATGGTCTAATGAGCAGGTTACCTGACACATGCAGCAGTACTTATATTATAAAAACTTGTTGCTTTTGGAAGTTGGTTTAATCTTTGGCATCAATATTTTTTAGAAAAACTTATAGAAGACTGGTGGTGGGTTATTCAGTCCTATATTAACCGATGCTGATCATCAAATCCTTTCCGTTTTAGATGACCAAATACGACCAGATGAGAATCCATATGATGAAGCAGCTGAATATTTTGATGGGTATAAATCAATATTTTTCATAAACCACAGAATTATGTACATTTATAGTAATAAATAGGTAAACTATACATTTAATTTTTCAGGAGAACAAAATGAAGTCATATCCAAAGAATCCAACCCAGTACCAGAATCCAATCCACTACCAGAACCTCCTAATCCAGTACCTGTGTTAAGGAAACGAAAACTTGTGCCCAAACGAAAAAAGAAGGCAATAGATAGCTTATCACATATAAAGCATTCAGCTGAAGCTCTCAAGAAAATTTATTTTAAGAAAAAAATACAACTTGCTTACTATCAAAAAAGAAATGAGATGCAAAAATTTAGATTTGAACAGAAGAAGCATGAACTGGAAATACAAATTTTAAGAAAACAGTTGAAAAAGGCTGATAGGGATTTGATGTAGTAAATTAAAACTAAAACG
Source organism: Tholera decimalis (assembly GCA_943138885.2). Taxonomy (NCBI): domain Eukaryota; kingdom Metazoa; phylum Arthropoda; class Insecta; order Lepidoptera; family Noctuidae; genus Tholera; species Tholera decimalis. The sequence continues at coordinate 27,656,883 of OW964548.2, forward strand.
AATAGATGTGATCTCTAAAATATTGTGCCGTGATTTGTAAATGCAAGGAAAAACATGTAACTGTAGGTACCTATTTGGTGATTTTATTTAGGTGCCCTAATTATTAGGTATGAATGGCTGTGATTTCTAATTGTTAGTGTTTATTACATAAAACTGTAACTATTTATTTTATGTGTCATGATTATAATGAGTAGCTGTTATTTATGATAAAAATGTAAGTGATTGCTTCTTAGAAACATACTTGTGTAAAATTTATTTTTAGTTACCATTTATAGGTATTAAATACCTACATATCTGTGATTTTATATGTAAATGATAAAACTAGGAGTAATTAAAAATATTACAATATAATTTTTTTTACTGTAGTAAGTACCTATACAATTATTTACACTTTTATTGGGTAAAATAAGTTTGGACTATGGATGTTCTGACAGCAAAATTTTGAGTATTTGACACTTGAGGTAATGGTTCATCACTTTCTCCTTGTACATGTTCATCATATTCCACAATGTAGTCATCAAGATGAAGAGTCATATTATGAAGAACAACACACGCCATATTCAAAACTTTTGGAAGTTTTAGTTGCATTCCTGAATGTAGGCATGGAAATCTTCTTTTAAGAACACCAAAACACCTTTCAATTGTGTTTCGTGATGCTATCTGGGCTCTATTATAGGCTTCTTGGGATCGAGAGGCAGGGTTCAAAAAGGGTGTCATGAGATACCTAAGGCATGGGTAACCACTATCTCCGAGAATAAGGTATGACCCAAATCTGCCAGCTTCAAATTGAGCTGCAAGTGGTGAGTCATTCCAAATAGTTGTGTCGTGCACGGAGCCTGGCCAACGTGCAATGATACTACTTATTTGTAAATTGGCATCACAGATGGCTTGAACATTTATAGAAAAAAACCCTTTTCTATTCCTATACAGCTCAGCTCTGCTCCCTCCTGGTGAATTTATTTTTACATGTGTGCAGTCTACAGCACCTATGACTAGGGAATCCAGCTATATCAAAAAATCGTGCCGCCACTGATGGTCTCTCCTGTGCAGTGGGCATACGAACATATTGTCGTCTCAATGACGCTATCACACTAGTCACCTTCTCTACCACGCGACACACCGTCGCTTTGCTCACATTCACGGTGTCCCCCACAACAGCTTGAAAGCTACCAGTCGCGTAAAACCTTAGAGCTATTAGTAGCTGCAACATGGGAGAAATGCAGTCCCGCCGTTGAATACGACAGGTCAGTTTAGGCTTTATTTTGTTAAAAATAAACCTAACCGACTCTTTCGTAAAGCGGAACCGACTCTTAAATTGTTCATCGCTTAGCGTGATGAACAAGTTAGGCCGATGTCCTGCTATTCTTCTGCGTGGTTGTCTGCGTTGAGGCATCTCCAAAGACGACAGGGAAGTATCGTCGTCACTCATTATGATCAAAATCACTATTTACTTTAACTGATTACGTGCTGATTACAGTTTGAGCAGCCGAAATTGGTGTCTCAACTTTCAACTGCCTAACTTGACCACAGTATTACGATATTTCCTACAGTAGCGCAACGCCTTTGAAGTCGCGCGATGCCGCCGCCAGTGTAGGTACTTACGCTGTTACATGCAAATATGCTAGGGTTGTCATCAAATGGGAAATAAAATAAAACAATTGTGATTATTACTATTATGATGTAATCATTTATTCATATGTACATTTAAAATAATTGTGATTATATATTTATTCATATGTATGTAAATATATATTACACTATGTAAATATATATTTATTCATAAATATATATTTACATATGTTGCACTACTAAATACGTGACACTTTATTTTTGGATGTTCTTAATTGTCTATTATAAAATTTAACTACGTAATGTATTCGCATTCGGATGAACAATCTGATAAGAAAAGAATGAAGAAAACATGAACATGGCTGTGATTTAAATTCTACAGTACTTAGTATTTCAAATAATCTATCTAAGATATTGTTTCCAACAAACGAGTGGAAATTTTGTCTAAAACAGGCTTGCAGTTTAGTACAGTATTCAACGAAATCAGCTGGAGGTACCTGTAGTCCACCAAAGGTATCATGCATAGTATTGTATGCACGGTTACGTAAGTTTACTTAGATTAGGTGATAAGAACTTGTCACATCCTTGTAAGAACTGTTCAAAGGTGACGTCCGTCGACTTAGCTTCTTCCATCAACTTCAACTTTTTGACACAACTTGTAACTTGTTTTCGAAGTTTTCTTTTTCTTGGAGTATGATCTGTCATTTTTTTTTTTTGTAGTCTGCGATGCTTGGGCACTAGTGGATGCCACAACTGATACGCCTACGGAAGCAATGTCGATCTATTGTTGAACACCTCTGTTTCTTAAATCTCTTATAATCTCTATTTCTGTAGTCTCAGTTTGTGTACTCATAGGATGTAGTGAAGCAGACGGTAAGTTTGATACGGGAATAGCAGTGCTTTTTAATTTTGTTTTCATATACATCCATCTTTCAAAGTGTAAACCACATACGTACATATTATATAACTGTTCAACTGTTTTACTTTTCAAGTCCGGTTTTTGACAAGCTTCTATCCATAACTCGCGCCTAGAAAGTAAGTAGGTACCTATAAATTCAATAAACAAACACATAAGTACCTGTACAATTATAATTATCAGACATAAAAATATAAGGTAAAGTGTCCGAAATTGTGTGCACAAGTCAGTTTTGTCTTAGCGGCAGCGGCGCGGCGTTTGGAATATTCCATAAGTTTATGGTACACAAATGAAAAAACCTACCTCTCGTCGCGGGGAAATCTATGAAACTTTAAGTCCTTCTGGGATTTCGATGTCGATTTACTTCCATACACAGAACAGTTTGTGCGCACCATTATAGAATATGTAAGTATAATAAAATTATTACCCAAAAAACACGCCCGCGCTTGCCCTTCGCGCTCGGTACCGCAAACTAAGCGTGTTTGCGGTACGCTTCCCGCGACGCCCGACACCCCGCGAGTTCCCCTCCGTTGCTCTGTGCAAGTACATTCATTGCGCTACTGTAGGAAATATCGTAATACTGTGACTTGACGTTGATAAAGCTTTGAGTATTGTCAAACATGTTTATCTTAGTTCAGAAACGCAACTGACGACCTTAAGCATGAGTTAAGCATGCTTTCTGTCAAATTTGAGTAAATGATGTTAGATTACTCAAATCTTGATTAGAGTTTAAAAAAAATTAATTCAGAAACGAATTTTTTTTAAGTCATACTTAAGTACAGATTAAGACGTTCTCAACTTCCAATTCTCAAATCAGAAACCGGGTGTTAGTGTACGTGCCGAGTTAACTGGTATCCAAGTCGTCACTCCCGAATCTGCTCACGACATTTTGAAGCTAGTTGCATTCGACAGAAATTAAATAGTACACACTTAAATCCACGTTCGATACCCACGCTTTTCATCCAGGTGAAGTAAATTTATTATACATACCAATTTATTCTACAGCTTTGATTAACTTTGATACATAAAAATTTGTTGTGACTTGATTTCGTGTGACACGGAAATAAAATTGTAAACATTATTTAAGATTACTTTTTTAATATTATTACATGGAATTAATAGTGGAATATATACCTAATTATTAAGCTACCAAACAACGTAAAGCAGATACTAGCCGTCGGAAATATCTGCGAACCTGGCTTAATGACGTCATGCAAACTGGAGAGATAGCAATAAAAAATACGAGAGGTAAAATTATAAAATATTGTTTATTTATGGCGCTTACGTTGGCAATGGTACTGGATAGGCGAAAACGGGGCGAGGTGCGGGAAGCGCGAGGGGTAGCGCATTCCAGCGAGGTTCGCAGATATTTCCGACGGGTTGTACAGTGAAACTTACTAGCTCATTTGAAAAATCATTCATTCTTGATTATTTTAGCAGTTACGTACGTAAAAATGTACGGGCACAAGCCTATAGATATACTGTTTACTGTTTAATGTTGAGAGAGAGTAGGAAATGACTGTTACTGTTAACTGTTTAAAACTGTTTAATTAATTATTAATAAAATAAATTATTGTATTCTAAATACAATGTTATAAAACTGTTGTAGACTGTTAAAATTACTGTTGACTGTTACGACTGTTAAACTGTTGTGCCCGCTCGACCCGAACTGCCAGAGTTTTTACGCACTCTCGTACGTGATGGTACGAGATTTAATAAATTAACAAAATTATATCTGGGTCGAGGTCCACTGTGCGGTTGCTAACCGTACATCTTGGCCGGCAACATAAATAGTGTCAACTTAATAGACAGAAAAAATATAACGTTCTAACAACAAAAGTTAATTAAAACCAATCTAATTAACAAAAATGTAAAAAGAATGTACACTTAGATCTAAAAGTAATAAAAAATGTAAATTTAAAAATTAAAGTTATGAGGTGTTGCATATGTATCATTCCTGAACGTGGACATTTCTATGTTTTCGTTAGATGATGCAGCCCTCGGTGGTTTCGGTGGTGGTAGTCTAGTTGGAGCGGCGCTGATGCCGACGGTGACACTGCTGCTACGTTTCCAGTAGACGTAGACTCCTCCCGTGACGAATGCTGATAAGATCAGAAGTCCCATTGTTGTATAAGAGACGATATATTGGTGTACATCATGTTGCGACATTTCCACCTGTTCAGTTTGATCTTCCAACTCCTTCAAGGAATTATGAAGTTTCTCATAATCCGATCTCACAAATTGCGTATTGATTTGTCCAGTTGATATATCAATCGGCTGAACCGATGTCAGATTGTTGATGTCCTCCAGATCTATTAGTGGTACTTCCGGGTTGACATACATGTTGTTAGAATAATACACTTGTGTATAATATGTTTCTTCACTGTTTCTGATGATACATCCTGCCTTGGCTTCTAAAATTCCTGTTGAATTTATAGCTTTAGAAGTCATACGACCTTCGCAGATAACTTGTAACTGACACTCGTTGCAGCAGACATAGAGCCACGTGTTAGGCCTTTGAAGTGGTACCCATTTGTTATTGCAGCCTACGGATGCGTAGACACATCTTGCTAATTTAATGTTTGTTATTGCACCAATTTCGCACGGAATTTGATGATTTCTTAGATTAAGTGTTGGTTTATTTAATGAACAAATATGGGTACTAGGTTCAATTTTAATGCAGTGTTCGAGATCCTTGCTCGTTAGTTGCATATATGTCTCTTGCCGTATATTGACTGCAACATATTCTGAGCTTGTTTTCATGACAAGCGACTGTTGGTTGTTTGTAATCATCGGTATAGGAACTGTTCGGTATATAGTGAACTGATTGTCTTCTTTCTTCGTTAATTCTTAAGACTTATATTGTAACTGTATTTTGCACTATTTCTTAAATAAATAAAAAAAATAAATAAACATAAGTTAGTCGCAAGTTCGTGTCCTTTTTGTTTCAAACTTCAAGTCCGACCGGCTGTAGACCAACCGAGTTTCTCTAAATGTTTGGGGGTTGATACGGAAGCAAAGGATTATTTGGTACTTAAATAAAATAAAAATACTTAAAATACTTTTTAGAATATCTATAAGTCGTATATAGTATAGGTATATATATATATATATAGTATAGGTATATATATAGGTATATATATAGTGTAGGTATAGTATAGGTAGTCTTTCATGTATAGGTACTTATTCATTTGGGTGATAAATGTTAAAATTAAATACAATAATCATATTTTTCAGCTTGACGATTCATCCGTGACAGATAGTCATGGTCATCTACCTTTATCATCAGAAGAACTTGCTATGGAAATAGAAAGTACTACAGTAAGTTTATTCTTGATCAGTCTATATTTATTAACCGACTTCAAATAAAGGAGGAGGTTCTCAATTCGTCTTGAACTTTTTTTTTATGTATGTTACCTCATAACTCGGAGATGGCTGGACCGATTTGGAAAATTCTTTTTTTGTTTGAAAGGGTATACTTTCTAGTAGGTCCCATTGTCATCATGTTTGAATCTGATGATGGAATCATGGATAAATCGAGGCACACCTATAGCGTTTTGGTTATTTCTTATAGTAACTTGTGCAGTTGCTCTCGATAAGCACCATTTGAAGAAGTGGAACTGATGGTGAAGACCACAGATGGCCACCGAAACTACTCAATAATAAGTGTTTCGTGGATTGTGATTAGATTACTTGAATATGGATGTTAAGCACTTTATGCTCGTCACAATGCATATGGTGAAGTAGAACTGATGGTGATGTACCAGGAGAACTCCTCAAAAATTAACGGCTCTGCACCAAGAAAAGCAATATTTTATAAAAGGTGATAAGTATAAATGACATTTTTGCTTTGGTAACTAGATAAATTACAAACCGACCCACTAAAAAGCGTGAAATAAAATTTTTAGCAAAAAAATAGAACCGTCTTTCATATCAAAACACTACAAAGCCTAAAATAACTTTAATTTCGGAAGACGGTGTCAAAAAAAAAAAATACAAAACAAATGACCATTTATAACTCAAGAACGGCTAGACCGATTTTTATCATATTTTATTTGTTGCATTTGTCTTCTCCTCGAACAGCAGAAAAAAAAATCTGAGGCGGTATGATGTTCGTCGAGTCAGCTAGTTAGTTATAAATACAGAAATATATTTTGTTATATTTCAGACACAAGAAATATTACCTATGGTGGCAGCGCCGGAAGTTGAGATGACTCCTCATAAAAAGAAGTTAATTGGGAAGTTGGAAAATAAGACAATATTAAGTGATAATAGAAGGAAGAAATTAGCTGCTTTATGATCTAAGACCTGGCGTTTGCAAAAGAAAACTGCCGAACAATCTACTGTAATTGAGGAATTAAAAACTCGTTCATTAATCAACCAAGAAACGGCTGACTTGCTGTCTTCGATCGATGCAACCAATCGAGATTTCTTAAAAAAGTTTTTGTGTAAAAATATAACTGAACGGAAGTACTCGCCTGAACTGCGGAAATTTGCTTTAAGTCTCCACTACATCAGTCCCAAAGCTTACACCTTTGTTAGGAAACAATTTAACACTTGCTTACCCCATCCGCGTACGCTATCGCGATGGTACCAATGTATCGATGGAAATCCTGGTTTTTCCACAGAATCTATCAAAGCTATCAAATTTTTACATGAAATAAATATTTAAAAAAATGCATTACACAAAACAATATGCGCCCTAAGTTTTGATGAAATGGCAATTAGAAAAGGTTTGGATTTTGATGGCAAAGATTGCATAGGATTTGTTAATTTTGGCAATAACGTTAATAACGACCAATTAGCTAAAGACGCGTTAATTTTTATGCTGACATGTGCAAACGGATCCTGGAAAATGCCTTTAGGATATTTTTTAATCGATTCGATAAGCGCTGAACAAAAGGCCAGTTTAGTAACAAATTGTATCGAAATATTAACCCAAGATTGTGGTATTGAAATTATCGCACTAACTTTCGATGGATGCCCGACAAATTTTTCTATGGCCAAAGTTTTAGGTTGTAAATTAGATGATGACATTGATCCTTCCTTCACCGTCGGCAGTAATAAAATTGTTATATTTCCAGACCCTTCACACATGCTGAATTTAGTTAGGAATACCTTAGGAGAAAGGGGGCCAATAACAGATCCACAAGGCCGTGTTGTATCATGGGAATACGTAAAATTACTGGTAGAGCTCCAAGACAACGAAGGATTGCATTTAGGTAACAAATTAAATAAATCACACATACATTTTTACAAACAAATCATGAAAGTCAAGTTGGCAGCCCAAGTAATGAGTGAATCCGTTGCAAATGCTATTGAATTTTGTAATACAGAACTCAATATTGACGAATTTAAGAACTCTGCCGGTACTGTTGATTTCATTCGAAAAATTAATAATCTATTTGATGTAATGAATTCAAGGAATCTGAAAGCATATACATACAAAAATCCACTATCTGTCGGAAATTTCTCACACATCAAACCATTTTTAGATGAAATGATTTTATACCTGAACAAATTAAAGATAGGAGACAGAAATATAATGTCATCAAATAGAAAAACCGGATTTTTAGGCTTCCTAATTTTTATTAAAAGTGTAATTTTTTTGTACGAAACTCAAGTGATAAATAATAACATTCCGTTTTTAAGCACTTACAAACTAAGTCAAGATCACTTGGAGTATTTTTTTAGTGCCATTAGAGCCAAAGGAGGGTTTAACAACAACCCTTCTGCTAGACAATTAAAATCGGCATTTAAAAGAATGTTAGTTCATGGTGAAATGAAACACATTACGTCAGGAAATTGTATTCCACTACAACATATAAATATTTTAACATTGACCAAACCAGAAACAGCAATTAACAAAACATCAGAAAAAAAAATAGATCAATTGATAATATCGCTGAAGTAGTAATTCAGAATATTTTGATGAAGTTATAATGAAGGATCACGATTACTTAACTGATCCAAGTCTATTAACCGAATTTTCTAAAGATGTAATAGTATATATTGCTGGATTTGTTGTAAGCAAACTGAAAAAAGAGCTTCAGTGCGAGGAATGAAATGAAATTAAATGAAATATTTATTTTGTAAATTGGTTATAAATAACACTTTTACACGTCATGTTTTTTTGCGTGTTAAGTTTAGCTAGATGAGGCCGGTATTTCCTAATTGACTACTCTGAGAAGAAACACCGAAACAAACTCAGAGGTCATAGTCTCTTTTAAAGTCCAGACAATTTGTATTTTTATATGAGAAGCATGTAGGTTCATGTCTGTGGTATTCTTTTGAGGAAATAACCACGCAAATTTGAGCGGACCTGTCCAGACAGTGCAAGCATTTGTCAGTTATCGTGTATCGTGCGTGTCTGCTATTATATCAGATATTAAATACGCCAGTCTACAGTTACAAAAAGACAAAGGTGGACTATTTTACCCCTCAAAAGATGTAGTGAGATAATAATTCGTAAAAATCGAGGTCTTAATAAAAAAAAAATATTCTTGTGCTCATGCAGGAAAGTCTTAAACGATGTTTGGGTTTAACATTATTTTTTCACCTATCACATTTTAATACCCAAACTTTCCTTGACTGTCATTATTCTCTCTTAATTAAGGCTATAAGTTTGTATTCATTACGCAACTAAAAAGCTTTCAGAAAAAACTGATAAGGTCAGAAATTTTTATAATAAATTAGTTTTATTTAAAGGTCAGTAGTATACAATTAACCTGTTTCGTTTTTCAGTACACAGATCAAAAGGAATGATTAGTTTGCCCTTAGTCCTAAGTACCATTTTATTATGTATAACTTCGTCATTCAAGGTTTTAATTAAACTATACTTGATCTACACAGTTTTTTTATTGCATCTAAAATTATAGGTCTATGCTACGCGCGCGAATTGAATTCTTTTTCGGCCTGTGCCTAGTGTGCTAGGCCTACATCTTGAGGTGAAAATAAATTTATATCATAGTTTAAATTGTAATAAAATAACAATAACAACTCATATATTTTCGTGCTTTACCTTCGCCCCGGTCGCATTCAGGTGGCGCGCGTAGCATAGACCTATAATTTTAGATGCACACTGCCACACTTTTGTTAACTAATAATCTTACAGCACTTGATTATAAAGTTTTGCTATGAGACTAATGGCCGTTTTCACCAACGACCCCTAAATTTTAAGTAACCCTTAAGCCAATTTAAGTATCACTTAATGCAAGTTTTGTTTTCACCAACGTTTAAGGGACACCTAAACTCTTAAGGGATCCCTTATATTTAGGGGCCCGAATATTCGGCCCCTAACCGACCCCTAGCCTAAGGGTTAGTTTTAAATTGTTAAACAAGTCGTGTGTTCTTTAATTTTTGTTAAAATGGAAGATCTATTAAGTGAGTTTTTTGATAGTATTGAAGCTGTCGCGACGGTGGAATTATTGGCAAACCCTAGGTTAAATACACGGCCACGTGTTTATCGTGAAAGACCAGACTTTTTCACACAGTATGATGATAAAGACTTTTGTACAAGATATAGGTTATCCAAGGATTGCGTGATATTTCTACTACAAAAACTAGAACATATTTTTAACCGAATTCAAAAACAAGGAGGTTCTCAATTCGTCTTGAACTTTTTTTTTTTATGTATGTTACCTCATAACTCGGAGATGGCCGGACCGATTTGAAAAATTCTTTATGCGTTTGAATGGGTATACTTTCTAGTTGATCCCATTGTTTCGAAATCAGGATCTGATGATGGGATCCTGGAGAAATCGAGGGAAATCTTCAAATATTATAGGCACACCTATAGCGTTTTGGGTATTTCTTATAGTACATTGAGCAGTTGCTTCCGAAAAGTACCATTTGAGAAAGTTGAACTGATGATGAAGACCACAGATGGCCACAGAAATTCCTCAATAATAAGTATTTCGTGGATTGCGATTCGATTACTTGAGTACGGATGTTAAATACTTTATACTCGTCACAATACGTGATGTAGAGCTGATGGTCAAGTACCAGGAGAACTCCTCAAAAATTAACGGCTATGCATCGGGAAAAGCTATATTTTGTAAAAGGTGATAAGTTGTTGACATTATGGCTTTTGTAACTAGATAAATTACAAACCGACCCACAAAAAGAGTGAAAAAAATTTTTTCAAAAAATAGAACCGACTTCCATATCAAAACACTACAAAGCCAAAAATAACTTTAATTTCGGAAGGCGGTGTGAAAAAAAAAGCAAATCCAAAACCAATAACACCGACTTTGTAGTGTTTTGATATGGAAGTCGGTTCTATTTCTTGTTAAATTTTTTTTTTTAGAATATCCAGACGACAGGTAAGCTACTACCTATACTGTAAGATACTAATATTAAAACAGAGTAGGTAATAGGTAGGTACCTCCAATATCTATGCAATGCCTAAAAATGTTTGCTATAAAGTGTTAGATGGTCTTAGTAGGTGCAAGTATAGAAACTTTAAAAGGTTTGCTATTCTAGCAGGTACCTCTATCTATATTATCATTAACTTTTAAATTATTTTTATAGAAATAAATCTGTGCCCCTGATCAAACAACTATTATGTGCCCTATTACGTGTTGCAACTATTATGTGTTAGATTTTATGCTACCATATGTGTCCACGTTTTATTTTCTCAGCCATTGTTATTAATTTAATAGGTATAAAATCCAGACAAACACTAGCAAAATAACCACACAGAAATAATCACCTAACATCAACCGAAATCTCACTGTTAAAGATGATATGTCTCAGAAAGTCAGAACTTTAAAAGAAAGGCACTGGAATTTCGTTACACAGCCAAAAAATTTAGTAAATATGTTAGTTTTTTGATGTTGACATATTGTTTTGTAACGTAATTGTTATTATAATATGTTCCTTATGTAAAATATTTTTATTCTGTTCTGAATTGTTGTAAAAATGTAACTTAAAAATATTGTCGGTAAAAGTTCGGTTTTCGGATTAACTATGACAAAGAAATCTGTCACTTAACTAAGTAGCCCCTAAGTAGGTGTCCCTTAGCATGGTGAAAATGAATTAAGTTAAGGGATACATTTAAGGGGTACCTTAGCCTAAGGGATCCCTACCAAGGGTATAGTTTAGGGGTCGTTGGTGAAAACGGGCATAACTCTGACATATATAAAAAAAAAGACAAAGTAAAAATCTGTTTTTATTTGCTATTAAGAGCATTTACGACGTACGGCATTTCATACAAACTTTCAAGCCCTTGTTTTTCGAAACGAATGAACCAATTTTCATAAAACTTCGTACGCATAAGCAGGATACCAAGGTCTAAAAAGTTAGTAAAGAACATTTTCGAAATGTCCTATTTAAAAAAAGATAACTGATAGAAATGTCTGTATCTATGGAAAATTTAAAATAGGTCTAATTTGGCTGTTACACTATTTTTCGAAAATGTTATAAACTAGCTTTGACCTTTGTACCCTGCTTATGCGTACCAAGTTCCATTAAAATCAGTTGATTCATTTCGAAAAACGAAGGCTTGAAAGATTGTATGAAATGCCGTACGTCGTAAACGCTCTTAAATACCTATCAAAAAGTTACAAATACGCCACACCGTGAAAGTCTAATGACAATAAACCGTGGAGTATAATAAATCAAGTGCAAAACGCTGCATGGCGCTTTATACAGAGTTACTTTCTCTCTAACTGGGAGACACTGAACTACGTAGGAAATCTGATTCTTATTCATATATTTGTTTTCGTTCCATAATATCGTTTTAGATGTAATAATAATCGCTTAAAGCTAAGATACAATTATGGACCTTGTGGGATTCGGCAAAACATAAAATTAATACAATAATACTAAAAATAAAATTTTAGAAAACATAAAAACGTGTACCTAAATAGATTGAAATAATAATAATAATAAGTGTCATAGAATAACAAAAACCAGTCGAAATATTAACCGTTATCATGTCTAAGTAAAATAAATCATAATTATATATATTAAGACCAATGCCCATATAATTTAATTATTATTATTCTCATTCAAATAATCGTTGAATGTATGAAGTAATATCTGCTTGAGTTGGTTAATAAATAATATTTCACCAATTCCATTTATGGCATCCGGAAGTTTATCATATATTTTTAACAAATCAAATAAAATTCATTCAATTTGGTACAAAAGATGTTAGCATAATATAATACTTAATGCAATGACACATTTCGCAATAAATTGGCTTGCAAATATTAAACTATAATGGAGTGCCTAATATAATCTTAACTATAACTAATTGAATACTTGCAATAATATTTTAAAAACATGAAGTAAAAACAAAATATAAAAACAAACCAAACATTACTACCAAAATTTCAAACCAGAGTTTATACAATAATAATAAATTTACAATATATTTCTGTAATGGACAAGAACCTTTTTTTAATAATAAAAAAAAAAACTCAGCTATTGAATAAAAGCTGAGATGTGAGCCACTTTAAAAAAAAAAGAACTGCAGAATTTTCTGTAGGGAAGATCGGTAATAAATTTTGTTATCGAATTATAAACAAGCGGGGCCATATAAACACAGCTGAATAATTCTATTCTAGGTACAGGCAATTTTAATTGATGTTGTGTAACTTTCCGCGTATTATTATTTTTATTAGCATGAAGCACAAAAGCGGCTCTTATGTAGCTGCAAACCGTATGAAATATTAATCCATGCAAGCTAATGACGATAGCGACATCGATAGAATAGGCGATGAAGTGGACAGCCATTATTAAATGAAATTAGTCTGTTTTGAAGCCCGTACAATCTGTACTGGTCGAATCATATGTGAGCCTTGTAAAGATGCACACAGATTTGAATGGGCTCGTCCAGAAAGCGAAAGCATGTGTCGAAAAAAAGAAGTATGTTTATCCCGATGTTTATACAACCTACATATTATTTCAAATATTCATAATAATTACACACACGTACACATTACAAATATATATATATATATATATATATATATATATATATATATATATATATATATATATATATATATATATGCTTTATAATTAAAGCAATTGTTCATGTCTAAAGAATTAAAAAGTCTTAAGAATGTCAATTTGTACAAGATAGAATAAAAGAAATTATAATTTGTAAGAATTACTAATGGCTCTTGTACAATATAATAATCTGAGCGGCTCAACCTCGAGCCTTTTTAACTTCAATATATTATGTATTTCGGTTAAACCATATTTTATATATATATATATAAGTACATTGAAGGGCCGGATTATGGATCAGTATCTACATATTATATCATATTTGAGTAAGACTAATGTGTATGAGGTTATAGTAATTTTGAAGTTTTTGTTGTTAGAACAATTTTTATGATAAAACTTCTGTAATATTTGCTTGTGGTACAAGTAAAAGTAATATAGATGTGTTCTGTAACTGTATTTGGTTGCAATTATTAAGATAATGATGTCTTTTGTTTGGATTATACGAGCAAGTGATATGTACTACAAAGATACTGTTTAAGTTAAATTGTTGAAGTAAGCTATAACGTTGAATTTGTACTTACTGCATTATTTTCCTTGAGTGAGAACATATTTGCTCACTACCATATAACTATATATCACTGGGTTATAAGATTGTAAGTTTTATTTTTAGTAAATCTTTATTGAGAACAGGTTAGCTCACTCTATATCGATAAATGGTTTTATGAACAATTGTAATAAACTTGCTGACTGATTGTAAACTTTTGTGAGAACAGGCTAGCTCACAGTCACACACTGTAGTGTTATGTGGGAACAGATTTGCTCACTAGGTTAGTTAATAACTAATATTTCGAGACCACGTTTGCTCGTACTATATATTAAATGTTTTGATATGAGAACTGATTTGCTGTGTAATTTTTTAATGAGAATGGATTTGCTCACTCTATATCTATATTATCTGTAAGAACAGCCCACACATTCTCATGTTGTGGAAATAGTTTTGCTCACCAGAGTTAATTACCAATATTTTGAGATCAGGTTTCCCCTTGCTAGATTTTAGATGTAATGTACATGAGGACTGATTTGATCAGTAAAGCTTTAGAGAGAACAGAACTAATATTTCGAGACCACGTTTGCTTGTACTATATTTTAAATGTTTTGATATGAGAACTGATTTGCTGTGTAATTTTTTAATGAGAATGGATTTGCTCACTCTATAGGTATCTATATTATCTGTAAGAACAGCCCACACATTCTCATGTTGTGGAAATAGTTTTGCTCACCAGAGTTAATTACCAATATTTTGAGATCAGGTTTCCTCTTGCTAGATTTTAGATGTAATGTACATGAGGACTGATTTGATCAGTAAAGCTTTAGAGAGAACAGAACTAATATTTCGAGACCACGTTTGCTCGTACTATATTTTAAATGTTTTGATATGAGAACTGATTTGCTGTGTAATTTTTTAATGAGAATGGATTTGCTCACTCTATATCTATATTATCTGTAAGAACAGCCCACACATTCTCATGTTGTGGAAATAGTTTTGCTCACCAGAGTTAATTACCAATATTTTGAGATCAGGTTTCCTCTTGCTAGATTTTAGATGTAATGTACAGACGCCAGCACATCAAGCTACAACAATCTGTCAATTTTTTTTAATAGATTTTCAACTTTATTGTTAAAGAAATTAGGTTCATGGTTGATTGGGAAAATTTGACAGTTTCGGGTAGCTTCATGTGCTGGCGTCTGTACATGAGGACTGATTTGATCAGTAAAGCTTTAGAGAGAACAGGTTAGCTCACAAATAACTCGTGTTATGTGGGAACAGATTTGCTCACTTTAATTAAGGACGCATTTACATTTATCACTCGCTCAATTTTAGGTATCCTAGTAGCAACACAACAACATTGCGTGCACACACACTTACAAACCATTGTTCGCCCGATTTTATACATTACTTAACTAATCTTGATACTGGGAGGTAATATTATATTTTCTTTAATTATATTGTTTGACCATAATAAGTTGTAACTTATTGTTTACAAAGGGTTACATGCTTATTGATTAGATGTTAGTTTCAATTTTGTATTAATGTTGTTGACGCCCGATTAGGAGTACTAGGGGACTTTGGAAATAAAATACTCATATGTGATAAAATAATTAATAAGAAATAAAGCAAAGTTTCGTCATGCCTGTCTGTCTGTTTGTCCATCCGTCCGTATGTCACAGCCACTTTCAACCGACGAAAAAAAACGGAGGAGGTTTGATAACCTACGCGTAAAAAATAAAATACGCGTAAAATATACGCGTCGAATATCAATTCGACGCGTATATTTTTTTTTAAATGTTTGATCACCGATTACTCAAAGACGGCTGAACCGATTTGGAAAATTCTTTATTTGTTTGAAAGGGTATACTTCGAAATTGGTCCCATTGTCACCAAATCAGGAGTTAATAATAGGATCTTGGAGTAATCGAGGGAACTCTTTAAATATTATAGGCACACCTACAGTGATTTGAGTATTTTTTATAGTAACTTGTGTAGTTGCATTCGAAAAGCACCATTTGTGAAGTGGATCTGATGATGAAGACCACAGATGGCCACTGGAACTACTCAATATATAAGTAGGAATAAGAAGTATTTCATGGGTGCCGCTTTGATTACTTGAATATGGTTATTAAGCACAATATGCTCGTCACAATGCATATGATGAAGTGAAGCTGATGGTGAAGTACCAGGAGAACTCCTCAACAATTAACGGCCCAGCATTGGGAAAAGCAATATTTTGTCTACTTTCTAACTAATTTCGGAAGTCGGACACCGCCTAACGAAATTAAAGTTATTTTTCACTTTGCAGTGTTTTTTGGAAATCGGTTTAATTTTTTTGGTAAAAAGTTTTTATATTCCGAAACTATTAAGACTATACATGTGAAACTTGGTAGGTAATTGTATTCTGTGAACCGATTTCCAATTTTAAGAAAAAAATTGAAAATTTATTTAAAAAAAAAATTAACTAAATCTGATTTCTTTTTCATCAATCTTATGCGTATGTGGTATTAATAGACAGGTCTTTAAAAATTACATTGATGTTTCTAAAACCACTTTTTCATTAAAGTTAAGCGTTTAAAAGACATACACTTCCAAAATGGTAAAATGTGTCCCCCCTCTTACTTCTATAATAATGGAGTGAAAAATTATACAAAAAATATATGATATGGTCCTTAATGTAAACTTTCAACCAAAATTGGTTTGAACGAGATCGGGTTGGCAGTTTTTGAGATACAGCATATTTTCTAAAACCGCAAATAAATCTTTGTAATTCATACAAACACTATGAAAAACAAAGTTATTTGGCGTAGTTACTACGGAACGCTTCATGAGCGAGTCTGACTAGCACTTGGCCATTTTTTTAGTTTTTTGTATAAACTGAACATTTTGGCATATTGAACCGTATGAAGTAAGCCCAACAAAAGGTAACTATTGTATATCGTTGAGGAATTCCCTCGACTGTGCATGGTCTCCATCATCAGACCTGTAATGGCATTTATAACCCATATGGGTGCAAAGTTCTCATCAATATAAATGAATTAAGTCCAAACACAAGGTAGCTACTGTAAACCGTTGAGGAGTTCCCTTAACTGTCCTTCGTCTTCATTATCAGGCCTCTAGAGACAGTCACAAACTATCTAGGTGTAATGTTCTGGTCAATTCAAATTAATCAAGCCCAAACAAAAGGTTAATGCTGTAAATCGTTGAGGAGTTCCCTCGACTGTCAGGAGTCAATCTGATGAAAGGCTCCATCATCAGATCAACTCTAGACCTTCCTTAATTTGTAGTACTTTAAGATACTTAATGAAAAAAAAAACATTTATACGGTCGAATTAAGATTAGTTTAGATTTAGATTACCTCCTTATTTGAAGTCGGTTAAAAAAAATGTTGTTTCCTGCTAGGTTCAGTAACCAATATCCATCCAATTCTAACAATAATCATGATTCTCGTTCTTACTTTTGTTTCGGTACGAAAAAGTATCAACGTATTCTAGTCACAGTATACAAGACGCCACACTTTTTATTATAGGTTTCGACGTGTTTATTTTTTCGAGGAAAGCGATACACCCCTGCGTTCACGAGCGCGTCTCAGCGCGGAATGACGGTCGGAGCCGTGCGTTCGGTAGAAAAATGTATGAAGAAATTTGAGACCGATTTTATTTTTCTCATATATCATAAAGTTTTTTATGTATGTTCAAAATAATTAGCTTAACGTATAGATAAATACATAGGCTATAATTTCTTGTTATTTTGAAGTTTAGAATATGCTCCAGATTTGGCTTAGAGGTACGTATTCAGACCCCATTTTTTGTAATTTTCTACGATTATTGCGGCGATAAAAACGTATTTGTGTTAAAAATATATATAGGACTGTGTAAATATAATGCATTTAATGTGGAGATGAATAAATTATCTTGAAATGAATACCATAACATTGTAAAAATTTTAACTCCTTATGTATCAAAATGGTTCCAGAAAAACATTGATATTTGCGAGAAAACGTAAATGCGTCCTTAATTACTACTATAGCGAGACCAGGTTTGCTCGTACTAAATTTTAGATGTAATAAAAATGAGCAATGAATTGCTTAGTAAATCTTTAGTGAGAATAAGTTTGCTCCTTCTATATTGATAAATGGATAATGGTTTGATTTTGTATTGATACTAATTGGTTTGAAACTATCTTTTGTGAGAACAGGTTAGCTCACACGTCCTTGTCTTATGTGAGAACAGATTTGCTCACTGTAGTTAATTATTGCCAGACCAGGTTTGCTCCTACTAGATGTTAGATGTAATGGATATGAGGATTGATTAATGTTGTTAATCGTAAAATTTTTATAAATTGTAAAGAATGTCTAGTCGGCCGAGTGTTAGGTTATCACAAGATAGTAGATACGTGTATGAGGGCATACACGCTGTCAGGATGGACGAGTGTTAGGTTTAATTTAAAATGGAAGTATATTTTGTTAAACTCGATTCAATTATTGTTAGTTGAGGGTAGTTGTTAAATAATTATTCTCATAAAACGCGGTAGAAGGCGTAATGACAGAAGGTATAAAAGGCTATATGTGAGGCTGACTCGGCATTCTTGTTGTAACCAGCGAAGAGTGTAGTATTTCTCTAAGTATTGGAATATTTTACTGTAGGGGAAAGTGGGGTAGATTCATACAAGGGGCACCGTCATACACCAAACATATCTGATGTTAGGCGCACATCAATAGAATGACTTATGCGTGTATGCGTAGCTTACTTTTGTGTATGGTTGCTCACGGAGTTTGAAAGCAGTCGGTGTGAAACGCGCGTCGGTGTGACACAGAACGTGATTCGGCCAGGCATAAGTATTTTTATAAGCTCACTTTAACGTCTTTTTTTTTATAAAAGCTGCCCTCTAGATTATTCAGTTCTATTTTATTTAAAAGATAATAGGGTCAAGTTTGTGAATTAATCTGTGAATAATTTTATATATGCTTGCTTTTTTTCTAGAAATATTTTGATTTCATTTTCTTGTGATGGGGTAGACTCATACAGGAGTGTACGGGGCACATTCATACTGTATGAATGTGCCCCGTTTTTTGTTTGTTTATAAAATTATACCATAATTTTGTTTTGCAGAACGATTATGTTCAGAAATTACAAGATAAAGGGAACTAGGAGTGGAGTGGTGGACGAAGAGGCAATTTTTAAAGCTATCGATAAAGTTTTGGAAAACAAACTCTCATTTCGGAAATCAGCAGCCAAATATGGAGTATTAATAAATAAGAATTAAGCAATAGGATGTAGATATTTAAAAAGTGATGTGACTGATCAGAAAGACTGTTTTTTTTTATAACTGGTGGGCCCACTTCTTGATCTCGATCTCGCCTGATGGTAAGCGATAGATGAGGTCTAAGATAAGACGAGCGAGCCCAGAAGATGCCTATTTACTCGTGCTTTAAAGGCTGAAAGGTCATAAGTGGCAGGGAACACAAGCCGGCAGAGAATTCCACAGCTTGGCTGTGCGCACAATAAATGTGGAGGAGAAGCGCTTTGTACGACAAGACGGTATATCAACCAAGTGTGGGTAGTACCCAGCCATGCGTCTGGTAGTCCGGTAGTGAAAGGGATATGGAGGAATCAGGTCATGGAACTCCTGCGCACACTCCCCGAAGTACAATCTGTAGAAAACCGACAGGCAAGCAACGGTTCGCCGATGAGTCAGGCTCAGTGGCGTGCCTAGGGTTTCAAAATAACGCAAGCCCAATAAAATTTTAACCGATTTCAAAAAAAGAAAGTTCAGTTTTCGACTGAGTATGTATGTATCATCGCAATTTTCTCATAAACTACTGGTTAGGTACAGTAAATTAAAAGTGAATTCATCCATCTTCTTCTTTCCTCTTCTTTCTTCAATTTCACTCTTGCTTGTCGTGCGGTGAATGAGGTAACCAAAGCACACTGAAGGCATGCTAGTGCTAGATTGAATATAATAAACATATCAGCAATTGCATACCTCCGGTGGCTTTGAAAAAAGCCGTTTGGTTTGCTTCATTGCTTGAGGGAACAAAGTTATGGTAAGTAGTTGCTTCCTTCGTAACAGAACCCAGGTTACAGACAAAAAAAAAAACAAAACAAAAAGTTACAAAACGAAAGTTAAAAAATAGCTAGATAGAATGTAATAAGGAATTTAAATAAATTATTTATATTCTAATTGGAATCGTCTATCTTTCTTAAGAAATGATTTAATTACATCAGAGTAAAATGTTGGTGATCGTTTTAATTCTACCAACAACTGTTTTTCAATAGCTATCATTGATAATTCGGAAAGACGCTCTTGACCTTGTGTATTTCTCAGATAGGTATAGATACGTTTAAGAGACGAAAAAGCACGTTCCGCGGAAGAACTTGTAGCCGGAATAGTTACAACAAGATACGCTAACTTTAACAGCTCGCTGCTCGGGAAAGGCATCTTCGAGGTTATTCTCATGAATGAAATGATTGACTGATCTATTAAATTTTCGTTTATGCGATTTACTAGTCTGAGAAATACACAGATTAGGCGTCGGTTTTAATGAAGAAATTAACTGTTTTTTCTGAGCAAAGTTTAAAGATTTTACCTTATCTTCGCCAATCAAAACTTGAACGCATTTTAAATCCTCACAAGGTACAATTACCTCCATTGTTGTAGGTAAATCACCAAAACAATTGTATCACTGAGAAAATCTTAGAAAACAAACAAAACCTTTTCTCACTCACTCAAGCAAATGAAACTGAAGTTAGCTGCACTCTAGGATGTCGGGAACTACTCAAGTGTTGTCATTTAGGCAAAAAAAGTCGCCAGGTATATGAAAAATCTAGCTAATTTATTTTTTATTTTTAAGATATTGCTTGAATACAGTCAAAATCTGTTATAACAACATCCAAGGGACCACTCATATTTGGTTGTAAAAACCGATAGTCGTAATAACCGTTGATGTTTTCAAGGTACAAAGTATTTTGTACCTATGATTTTGGTCTATATAACCGGTATGTTGTTCTAAATGATGTTGTTGTAAACGGTTTTGACTGTATTTAATTTCGTTATTTTAAAAGTCGCTAGTTTTTATTGTTGATAAATGTTAAAAAAGTTTCCAAACACGTTAAAAATCTCCAAGATCTTTCAACGTGTGGCTAAAACGGCAACACTGCAGAGTTGGCAAGCTGACAAGGTCACGCATACGCATGCAACTTCATACGAATGCCCTGCTTAAATCTGCCATAGTGATCGATTTTTTGTAAGCACAAGGCCTAACTCGTTATACGGCACATCGCTATAAGTGCGAAAGTGACAGATATAGTATTTGAAAGCCCGGTAAAAGCCGGTGCGTGTAAGCGAGATAGCAATATGTAGATCATTAGATGCTACAAATGCGAAACTCTGCGCGCGAACAATCGCGATGCGTAGTAGTGTACTCAGTAGATACATTGTGTTATTTTGATAAGAATTAAGCGCGCGAACTTTTAAATAGTTCGGGTTTGACATTGATTCTCTATCGAGCATTTTTTAGTAAGGCATGCCGGGCTTTTGGGCTTATATGAAGGTACCGCCACTGGTCAGGCTATGAAGCTTGTCCACCAGCACCTCGTCACCTATAAGCCTTTTAGCTCTGCGCTCGATCGAGTCCAATGTAGCAAGTTGGTACTTTGTGGAGCCATCCCACAAGTGGCTGCAATACTCCACGCAGGAACGGACCTGTGCTTTATACAGAATTAGAAGCTGTCCAGGCGTGAAGTACTGCCTCACCTTGTGTAGGATTCCCAGTTTTTTTGTTGCAATCTGAGCTCTGGACTCGATGGTTGAGCCGAAGTTGAGGTCTGACGTCAAGTCCATGCCCAAAAGCTCCAGGCGATTGGTAACTGGCACAGATATACTTCGAAAAGTAGGGTTCAATTCAAAAGGGCTCCTTTTAGCGCTGAAAAGACAAGCCTGTGTTTTGACCAGATTGTCGTCACCCCGTTGGGAAACGAAATTTAAGGTCAAATTCATGCGCTCTACCATGGCCTTTCTGAGTGGCAATTTCGTCGCTGTCAGCGCTAGAACTGGATAAGTATCTCTCTGTGTGCTGTGTGTGTTAGGTTAAGTTAGTTGCCTCGGTGCCATAAAAATAAAAACTAACTATATTTGTCTTTTTTATAATATGATTATGTAAGTATTATTTGATAATAGAGACTAATATTGCTTTTGTTTTCATGAACGTTGTGTTTTGATACTTTGATTTTGATAAATAAATAAACATTTCACGCAAAACTTGTGTATTTTGTCAAATGTATGAATCTGCCCCATAGGCTGTATGTAAGTGCCCCGCATGTGGGGTACATTCATACATTTTTAATTTTTTCTTTCAAGTGTTACAAAAAGTCGTACAAATGTAGTTACACAAATTTCATGTTTTTTATATAAAGTCAGATAGTAATACTATTGATTTTTGATGAATCAATAAAGATATCGATACCCGAGAGCATTCTATAAGATGAAATATAAAAACTGTATGAAGCTGCCCCACCTTCCCCTACTGTTGAAATATAGAAAAAGTTATAAATGTATGAATAAAAGTAATACATGAGACGCACGGAGTTTTCTTTAAACGAGTCTAACACGTTCATATTCTAAACATTTCTTGCTAGTAGCCTCATGAAAACCATTGCAAAGACAACAAGATAAATTATCCTCAGAGACTGTGCACCCTTCCCCAGAGTGACCTTGACCACACTTATAACAGCGGGGTTTGGACCTGCATTGAATCTTGACATGGCCATATCTGCAACAATTGTAACATTGAATTGTTGGGTAAATGTACAGGTCAACAGAAAGTGCTGTATAACACATATATACACGCTTCGGAAGAATTTGGCCATCAAAAGTTAAAATAACGTTTTCTGTATTTTTTAATAAAGGTTTATCATCAAAAATAGTTTTTCTTTTGATTCTCCTTAGCTTTAATATTTTGCCACAACCAATTGGCACAGAGATGTTTTCTAATATTTCATCATCATTCCACTCTATCATGGGTATGCCTCTGACGACACCCATGCGAGTCACAGAAAATGAGGGGATAAAAGCTTTATAACACTCCCTTTCCAACAACTTGCTGGTTATAAACGAGTTGGCATCATTATAAGTGGAAAAAGCAATAACCAGCCTGTTTCGACCTATTTTCTTTAGACTACCATTAATTATGTTATTGAAAGAATTCCTTTTTAAGAATCGACCAAAAGTAACTGGATTCAGAAAAGTATTGTCATTAGAGGCAGTTTGCTCCCTCTGAACATGTATTAAAAACGGAGCCGCATCGGAGGAATTGTATAAGAGCCGAGCAACTGAAGCTGGACGCTGAGACGACCCACTCAGATCGTCAACGCCAGCCCTTAACAAAGGAGTACGCGGAGGATCAGATGCGTTATTAGTATCATCTACAGTAATCATTGTATCCATCTCGCCACAATCACAATCGTTAGAACGTTTCCCGCCATTCTTGCGCCTTTTTTTATTACAGTGTTTGCAAATTGTCGGCCGAGCAGACACCCTTTTGCGTTTTGAGCTATTGTTGCTTAATGATAATGAACAATCAGTATCAACTGCACTGGTTTCATTATTAGAAATTGTCACATAGTGACCTATTTCTAGTGGTGCCGTTCCTCCGGGGTCACCCGGAGGATCCATATTAAAACTACAAGAACTAAAAAAAACTTACCAAATTTGAAGAAAACACTACGACTACACTAAAACTAAATAATAAAATGAAATATATACAAAAACTTAATCTAATCCAATATACAAAAAATAATTTATAGAGAGCCAAAAAAAATCACGTCCGCCAAAGTTCAGGTTTCCCGCGCTTTTTCATGAGGAAAGTTGAAGGAAAACTTATGCCATTGGGTACCATAGCAGTTACTTTTTTTTTTTTTTCCCCTTCGTCCGTTAGGACAGGCAAAGAGTCAAGCCCATACAGCCAAGTCTGTAATATTTGTTTCTGTTCCAAGTGTGTAATAAGGCCGGAGCCAAGTCTTCAATGTTACATCCGATGCATATTCCATATTCAATTGTTAGTTATTTACCCAGATATTATCTCATAGAATTTATTTCTAAGTCGAGTCCGATATTTGTTAAAATCCTTGTTTCATATGTCCTTGATCGTGTTTTTAATAAAATCGTAAATAAATACATAGGTGTCTTTATTTTTCAAAATGTCTTCAATGCAGCGCGGTATATTCTCTGGTTTTTCATATAAATTCAATAAATTGGCTACTAAAGACAGTCTTTGAATATTAAAACTTGAGCATTGAAAGAAAATATGATCAAGGGTCTGTTCATCATTTGTTGAGCAATAGGTGCAAGAAGGCGATTGAATTATGCGCATGCGATGTAAATGAGCGTTGAAACGGCAATGTCCAAATCTCAAACGGCAAAGAATAGTATAATATTGTCTGCTTCTGAAGTAACGGCAATTGGTGAACCAAGGGCTTTTACCAATATTCTGATTAATTTGAGCATACCAAGTACCTTTTCTAGTAAGAGATTCTGTCCATGTGTCCTGCCAATCTTTTAAAAGTTTGGACTTGATTATAGGTATTAAATCGCTATAAGGAATAGCGACATCGTCGACGGGGCTGCCGCTGTCACTGTCAACAATGTCAGCAATCGCACGTGCTAGAAAATCAGCTTGCTCGTTACCCGAAACTCCGATATGTGATGGAGTCCATAAAAATGTAATACTATAGTTTCTTGTTGAAAGATTATGAAGTATGTGCCTGATTTCTATTATAATGCAGTTTGTGTGAGCATTGATTTGATAGTTTTTCAGTTAGCGTCAGAATGGCTGGTCGCCTATGGCAAGCAGCTCTGAAAGTATATTCAAGAATTGCTACATAATTGCTTATATTTGCTACATTTCTTCAATAATTGCTACATATGATACATTCAGAGAAATATGAATATTTTTTTGACCAGCCATTCTGACGTCAGGATGGATGGTCAACTTCGTGTTCGGCATGAAGGGCGCAGAATTTGTAAAAGTTTGTTGTGTCAATAATTGCTTACTAATTGCTACATTCACGAATTTAAGTTTGAGCTTCGTACTTGTACTAAGTAAAAAGATATAGCTTTTATTAAAATTTGCATGAACAAGTGCCTTATAATTTAGAAGGGCAACAGATTGTTTCACTACAGCGTCTTGCTTGTCTAATCTTGCAGGCGTTTACTTCAACTTAATTAAATGATGTTTGGTGTGTACAGTGTGATTTTTAAGTCGACGGAATTCTGACAGCTGTAATTTTTTGCCAATACTTCACAATTATGGGTCACCCACCTCAGATCTGATAACGCAGAATCGAATTTAGTTATTTGAAAATACAAATAATATGCCAAAAATTAAAATACAAAACTAAAGACACCGACTAACGAAATTAAAGTTATTTTTCACTTTGCAGGGTTTTTTGGGAGTCGGTTTAATTTTTTGGTAAAAAGTTTTTATTTCACTCTTTTTAGTTGCTCTATTTTTAATTTACCTAGTTACAAGAGCCTAAATGTCAACTACTTATAACCTTTTACAAAATATTGCTTTTCCCAATGCTGGGCCGTTAATTGTTGAGGAGTTTTCCTGGTACTTCACCATCAGCTCTACATCACCATATGCATTGTGACGAGCATAAAGTGAATAATAACAATAAAACAAAACGTCCATATTCAAGTTATCTAATCGCAATCCACTCAATACTTATTATTGAGTAGTTTCGGCGGCCATCTGTGGTCTTCATCATCAGTTCCACTTCCTCAAATGATACTTTTTGAGAGCAACTGCACAAGTTATAGTAATAAATACCCAAAACGTCATAGGTGTGCCTATAATATTTGAAGAGTTCCCTCGATTTCTCCAGGATCCCATCATCAAATCCTGACTTTTATGAAAATGGGACCAATTTCAAAGTATACCATTTCAATCAAAAAAAGAATTTTCCAAATCGGTTCAGCCGTCTTCGAGTAATCGGTGATCATACATAAAAAAAAAGATATACGCGTCGAATTGATAACCTCCTCTTTTTGTCGTCGGATGAAAAATACAACCTAATTATTCATCAAGCATTGATTAATAATGTCTTATCTTTGTATTTATGCTCTTATAGGAATAAACCGTAGTCTATCATAAAATCTTATTTTAATTTTATTTCTGTGTACATATTGACAGGCCTGTTGGTCTAGTGGTCAGTGGCCCTGACTGCTATGCACAAGGTCGTGGGTTCAATTCCTACCCAGGACAAATGCTTGTGTGATGAGCATGATCATTTGTTCTTTGTCTGGGTGTAATTTATCTATAATATGTATGTATTTAGAAACATATATGTATGTTTATCAGTTGTCTAGTACTCATCGCACAAGCTCTGCATAGTTTGGGACTAGATGGCGTTGTGTGAATAAAAGTTGTGGAATATTATTATAATTTCCTTTATTAAATTTTATATAGGTACATATTATTTACATTTTAAAATATTCCTATAAAAACAAAAAACATTTAAAAATACAAAACAGTTTATTATTATTTTCTCTTTATTTCCAATATATACATATAAGTTTCATTTTTAAATATCCTAAAAAAAAAACATTAAAAATATAAAAAATAGTAGCCCACCGGTATCGGGAACAGGGTCCAAGCTACCGGCGGTCAGGGCTCCATAGAGAGGAACCTCCTGACGATACGCGCCGTGTCCAGGAGTACCGCTTTCTGAAGCAAGCCCTTGATCCAACCGTCTAACGAGAGTCTCCTGAGGTGTAGGTCGAGGCTCTTGGCTATTAAGCCATTGGCTGAGATGACTATCGGTACAATGATTGCCAAGTTCACGTTCAGTGTATTTTAATTTAAAAATATATTCCTTTACTCTTTTTACAATTTAAAATTAATGTTTTAGTTAATGTGCATTGAACGGGCAACTCGCTGTCCGACCATGGACCATGCCCGGGTCGACGACGGCGCGTTATGTTCCACGCGCGCCTCAAAGAGCGTCTGCAAGTTGACGAGGCCCCCTCTGTAGAGGCCCGAAGCCTGCCGGGGTCGTGGGACTTATCCCATTACCGTGACCCCGGTACGTAAAGGGCTATTGAAGGAATACCGTGGATTTTAGTCAGTACAAGTCTGACAGTCCCTCCAGCCCTGCCCGGGGTGGGAGGACTCATCTGATGATTTCACCACGTTAAAAAAAAAATGTGCATTGAATGCATATAAAAAGTATATTTTTACATTGTCATATAGTTTTCTTGATCTCATTTCTTTCATATTTTTGTTATTTTATATCCAAAAATGCTAGTCATTTATATAAATTTTAGTATACTTATCTGAAATGTCAAAAAATTCCGTAGTCTTAAAAATCACACTGTACTCACCAAACATCATTTAATTAAGTTGAAGGAAACGCCTGCAAGATTTGACAAGCAAGACGCTGTAGTGAAACAATCTGTTGCTTTTCCAAATTATTAGGCACTTGTTCATGCAAATTTTAATAAAAGCTATATCTTTTTACTTAGTACAAGTACGAAGCTCAAACTTAAATTCGTGAATGTAGCAATTAGTAAGCAATTATTGACACAACAAACTTTTACAAATTCTGCGCCCTTCATGCCGAACACGAAGTTGACCATCCATCCTGACGTCAGAATGGCTGGTCAAAAAAATATTCATATTTCTCTGAATGTATCATATGTAGCAATTATTGAAGAAATGTAGCAAATATAAGCAATTATGTAGCAATTCTTGAATATACTTTCGGAGCTGCTTGCCATAGGCGACCAGCCATTCTGACGCTAACGTTTTTCAAAGCATGCAATACGCTCATGCTATCAGTGATAATGAGCCAACGATTTTCAGATTGGTCTTGAATGTATTTAAGTGCAGCAAGAATGGCATAAGCTTCGGCGGAAAATATGCTTGATTCTTTCTTCAGTTTTACTCCCAGTCCAAATTCCTTATGAGGAATGACATAAGCCATAGAAACCCTTTCATTACTTTTAGAGCCATCTGTATAAATGTGGTGATAGTTTGGGTATTGATCTAAGAGGTTATAGACTTCTTGCCGATCTCTTAATTTGTTGTCAATTACTATATCCAGCTCATGAAATAGACATTCAAACTCTTTCTCATAACACACCCATTCATTAGATTTGTGAAATTTAAACTGACCATCTAACTTGATCATGAATGAAAAATCAAAAAGCATAAATGGAATATTTTTGGTCAGATGAGTGTTAACAGGATACTTAATGTGAAGTGAAAATAACTTTTTAATCAGAGGATGATGATTTACAGAGAAAAGTTTAAGTAAATAACAGAATTTGAGATACTGAAAGCGTAAGATTAAGGGGGGAGTATTACATTCTACTTGTAAAGAATTAATGGGAGTAGTTCTCATGGCACCTGTAATAAGTCTAAGATTATGATTTTGAAGGATATCTAGTTTATTTACCAATTGACTATCTGAAGAAAAACAGAGGTAACCATATTCAAAGTGGCTTCGTACAAGGGATTTGTATAATTTTAAAAGAATTTTAGGGTCTGAACCCCAGTATGTCCCTGCAAGAGACCTCAGGACATTTAGGGCTTTTTGAGCTCTGTCACATATACAATCAACATATTTTCTCCAAGAGAGGTTGCTTGTAAAAATAACACCCAAAAATCTTGCACTATTCTCCACAGGCAAATCAGTGTTGTCATATTTAATATTGACTATAAAAGGCCCAATATTGCTAAAAACTACAACCTTAGATTTATCTATACTAATGTCTAATGCGAGATAATTAAAGTAACAATTTAGTTTATACAAGGCAATGTTAAGCTTGGAGCATACTGTACTGGTATTATTACCAACACAGTACACTACCAGGTCATCCGCAAACTGGAGATTGGATACTTCAGTGCCTAGGATAATATTAAGTTTGTGGATGTATAAAATAAATATTAAAGGACTCAATATACTGCCCTGACAAGTGCCCTTGTAAGAATACCTAGGGCCTATAAGCCTATTTTTACACTTAACAAATACTTTTCTACCATTCAAAAAGTTATATATCCATTCTATCACCTTTGCAGGCAAACCAACAGCAGCCAATTCTGAAGAGAGTATATGATGATTAACATTATTAAATGCACCTACCACATCAAAGAAAACACTGACAAGAGCATTCCTTGATTTGAAGGCTTCAAAGATATCAAGATGTAAATTAGCAATGCTTTCCCTTGAAGACTTACCCCTCCTAAACCCAAATTGATTCGAAGGTAGTATATGGTTCTTCTCAATAAAATGTTAGATAACCTTTGTTTGATAAGTTGCTCGAAGATTTTACCCATACATGAAGTTAAAGCTATAGGTCTGTAAGAGTCAAAACTATTTTTATCTTTGTTGGGTTTGAGAATGGGGACAAGGCAGGGAAGTTTTCCAATCTTCAGGAATTAGAGAATGCTGCCAAAGAAGATTGAAGATTTCAAGCAAAACTAATTTAGATTGATCAGGTAGATTTTTTAGCATTTTATAAGAGATATGGTCGAGGCCAGCTGCAGTATCCCTACGAGAATGAATTGCTGTAGTAAATTCAACAAATGTAAAAGGTTTAATTAAGTGAAAGTTACTAGGAGAAACAGGATGAGAAGGCTTGAAAATAAAAGCTGGCTCTACTGTATCTGGTGTAAATTTTTTAAGGAATTCGGGAATCCAAGAATATATGTTATTATTTTGAGATGTGGATGCAGAACTTTTATTAAATCTACGCATATATGACCAGACCACAGACATAGGTGTAGTTCTGTTGAAAGATTCACACAACTTCAACCAACTCATCTTTCTTTCATACTTGATAATGAACTTTTTCTTTGCTTGGAGTTTCTTAAAAGCTAGGTAATTTGTTTCAGAGGGATTGTGTTTAAAAGTTAAGTAAGCATTTTTACTATCTTCCACAGCTTTGCTGCAGTTAGCATTCCACCAGGGGAGTGGAGTTCTTTTCTTTCTGTTGGAGGTTGAAAGGGGCTGAGCCTGCCCCCCATCAGAGGAGTAGCGCCTTGGAGATGGAATTGAATCTACTAGTGCCAAATGTAAGAGTTTAATAAATTTATTATAGCTAAGCAAAGGATTGTGTCTGTCTATAGAAAAGTTACACAAAAGAGCATCAATGCCGGATGAATATGTTTTCCAATCAACAGTATTGAAATTATAAGAAAATGGAAGAGGAATACTGTCAGGTATATTAAAGCTAGAAGAATTATTGTTATTCACTAAGAATTTTGTAATTACAGGAAGGTGGTAACTGCCTAAAGGATCATCATGAACTGACCATTCACACTCCAGGGCTAGCAAAGGAGAGACAATGGTCAAATCAAGAGCATTTCGCCTCCAAGTGTGGGAACCAACAGTAGTCGTTTGACCATAATTTAAAAGAACAAGATTGATTTTATTAATGGAATCCAAAATATCCCTACCTCTGCAGTTAGAAGCTGAACATCCCCAGGTTGTATGCAAACCATTAAAATCGCCAGCTAAAAAAATTGGACGAGGTAAAGATTGAATTAGTCTATCTAATTTTGTTTTAGAAAAAGGAGGGTTGCAATTAGTTGGACTGTAAAAACTTACAATAGTAAGTTCTTTATTATTAGCATATTTAATACGAACTGCTATATTTTGTAAGGAATCATCATAAATTGTGTTTATTTTAGTATACATAATAGATTTATGTAAAATAATGGCGACACCATTATGAGCATTCCCTGAATCAAGTCTGACTACATCATAACCACGAAATTTGATAGTGTGACGGGGCTTAAGTCAAGTTTCACAAACTAAAGCTATATGAATAGAATTGTCCAACAAAAAGTGATTGAAAATATGTTGATTGTGTAATAAGCTCTGAGCATTCCATTGGACTATATTTAAATAATCCATTAAAATATATATTTTTTAATACCTACCTAATATTTTTAAAGGATTCTTGCAGGACATCTTTAATGCTAGTACTACAAATTGATTTTTCATTCATTTTATTTTGTGTTATTAATTTAACTATTGATTCTGAAATAGTTTTTAAAATCAGTTCTGAATTTAAGAGTGACAGAAATTGATCAGTTTTGTTTAGTTTCGGAAAGTTTGTGTCATTAAGAGTTTCAACATAACTTCTTTTTTTCTCATATTTTTGTTTATGTAGCAGAATCTTTTCTTTTTTTACAGGGAATAAAGAAGATATAGCAATGTGATTGCCCGAGCAGTGACAGCATTTTGCACCCGAGGCGGGAACTATACATGCTTTGTAATTATGTGCTTCTCCACAAATTGAACATCTCTCAGAGTTTTTACAGAATTTGGCAATATGATCATATCTCAAGCACTTAAGGCATTGCTTCACTGGAGGAATATATGGTCTTACCTCAAAACGCCAACTGTTGAGGTCGACACTCTCTGGCAAAACTGGACATGAGAAAGTAATTGATACTGTTTTTGTTGGTGTATATTTTACAGTTTTATTCTCCACTAATTTTCTCATAAAACGTCTTATAGAGACGATGTTCTTGGTGCTTGTTAGTGCGGAATAAATTTGTTTATTTGAGAGTTCAATGGGGACATGTGTGATGACTCCAGTAACCTCCGTAGCGGCAGCCGGGATTGACGCTTTTAATTTGTGACCGTCAAGAAACTTTTTATTACTTAAAGCAGCATTGGCCAGTGCTGGTCTTTCATATATGACACCTACCTTACTCTTGTTAATCCGCTGCAGTTGTTTGACACTTTTGTTGTAACGCTTAATTGCATTTGCAAGGGACATCATACCCCTCAAGCCAATGGGTTTATCTTCTTCTATACTTTCTAGAAACACGACATATTCAAAATTACCACCATCTTCGGGGTAATATCGGACGTAATCTGGGATTCTAAAAGGAGTATACTTATCAGTATCCTCTTCGGATATTACAGAGCCGACGTCAGACGCTGAGCCCTCATCAACCGACTCCGCCTCTCCGTCTTCAGCCGAATGTTCCTTTTTTCGTTTTTTACGGCTCCGGGCCATCTCTACCACGTTAACTAATAAATTTGTTCAAAAATGAGTTGCTTTTTATTTATTACAAATTAAGTTTTTTAAAAAAAAGGCGCCTAACAATCTTGAAGGTTCCCGCGCTTTTTTTCCCATAGCAGTTACATTCTTTTTTTTTTTTATTTTTTTTATTTATTCATAACCATGGATACAAGTCCTTCAGTTGTAGTCATTAAACTAAATAAAATCGATTAAATTTTTTTTCACAGTGTTCAATATAAATGTAAATAATGGATTAAAATAAACTGCATTGGAAAGTAATTCTTGAACGTGGCGGGGAACGCTTAAAGAGTTTTGTTCAGCAATGTCACTGATTTCTAGAGATGAGATATACTTGCAAATATCAATACCAGGGCTTGCAAGTACGAGTCTGTAAAAATACCAGGGTTGGAAACCAGGTATTAAAATACTAGAAAGTATTTTGAGCCACTTCGGATTTCAGTCTACTAGTCCAGGTCGTACCATGCCACAATCTAGTACGGCTTTTGTAGATGAAATCTTTCCTTCCTACTTAATTTACAGAAATTAATAATTCACTTAATTAAATTCACGGAAATATGTTTTCTTTGCACATGCAAGCATAAGGCATAAGGTTTGACACTCCCGATTTGTATGATATTAATGCTTTGCACATTTTACATTCAGCTTTATTTTAGCCAAACTTTTCTTAGGAGCCATGGTTTGTAACTGTATTTTTATTTACAACTAGTAAGTCTTATCAATTTTAAAAGAAAACACTTAACTACAGTTCAAAAATCGTCTTTTACCTATTTAAATATTTACATTCCTAACTAATAAACAAAGTCACGTACACATAAAAAAGCAGTTTTGTTTATTTACACACTAACTGTTAATAGTTTAAATTCAATAAACTCGCGAAATAAGAAAGTCACGGTCAGTTGGTAAATTGCATAACAAGCTCGCACTCACTTCTCAGTATTTATATGTATCATCTATGCACTCACTCAAACGACAACTGACGAAAGAAAAATAAAAAACGTAAACAACAAAATATTTTCTAAAATACTTTCGTTCACGCAATAATGTGTCTTTTATTAATAGTCATTAGGGTGAATGGCGCCGCAAACTACTCAAAAGAAAAGAAAAAGTTCCCTGATGCACACACCTACACAGATTTCGGTTTATGTACTCAGACAACTTTGGCCGTGCGCGCACTGCCTTGCAGTGGCCGCAATTCCGGTAGTTCTACCGCACCGGTAGACTGACCGCAGTGCGCGCACTTCTATGACACTCCATACTTCACAAATTTTGCGTTTCCAAAACGCAACGCAGTGCGCGCACGGCCTTTGGAATATTTAGGCCGTGCGCGCACTGCCTTGCGGTGGCCGCAATTGCGGTAGTTCTACCGCACCGGTAGAATGACCGCAATCTCAGGTGCGCGCACTGCGGCGAGAAAAACGCACCTTTTGTGTGACAATGTTGCCATACATACAGATTTCTTCGTATTTATACATATTTTCGATTTTTCGAAAATCTGTATCGAGTGCTAATCTGAATCACACGATTCAGATTAGTACTCGATACAGATTTTTATACAAATTTCACACTGTATTGATAAAATTTACTGGTACAACTAAACACAGAACTTGGCAAAATAAATTACCTAGATACCGCATTTATTACGTTACACACACCATTGTATGATTCTATTCTTTATAGTTATTTTGTATTTTTTTATAAACAGCGTTAATTTAAACATTATAATTAAGTATTTGTATTATAGAGAAAATTCCATATATTTTGTGATGATGCTGCCAAAAAAACGATTTCAAGCTCTTACATTGCAAGTACTACGTCAATAGACACCAGCCTATGTTAAAATAATGTACAACGGAAATTAATTAAAATAATAAATTAAAATAATTAGAATATTATATTAACGTTGTTTATAAAAAAATAACCATAAAGAATAGATTCGTTCAACGGTGTGTGTAACGTAATAATGCGTGTAAATCTAGGTAATTTATTTTGCTAAGTTCTGTTTTAGTTGTAACAGTTATCTGCATATATATTTTAATAATAATTTTTTTCTCTGTTTTTATGAGTAGTAAGTACACTAACTTTGCCCTCCCCACTTAAATTAAAGTTTTTAAAGTCCTTCCAAAGGTTGTCTATCTATCAATACAGTGTGAAATTTAGATAAAAATCTGTATCGAGTGCTAATCTGTATCACACATCAAAAATGTATAAATACAAAGAAATCTGTATGTATGGAAACATTATCAGACAAAACGTGCGTTTGTTTCACCGCAGTGCGCGGTACTACATACATTCCTATGCGATACAAAATATTTGCGGTAGACTCACCGCAATTTTGCAGCGAGGGGCCACCGGTGACTCTACCGCACGCGTTTATTCCACCGCAGTGCGCGCACTTCTATGACACTCCATACTTCACAGATTT
The DNA here is from genome assembly GCA_943138885.2 of Tholera decimalis. Lineage (NCBI taxonomy): Eukaryota > Metazoa > Arthropoda > Insecta > Lepidoptera > Noctuidae > Tholera > Tholera decimalis. The sequence continues at coordinate 27,691,368 of OW964548.2, forward strand.
TGCGTTTCCAAAACGCAACGCAGTGCGCGCACGGCCTTAGAGAACTACTACACAATCGCATTTGCAAATGAAAAATACTTTGAACCTTGCAAGTATTTTTTTTTTCTGATACGATTATGCTCCTTTTTGCTGAGGCAAAACGAATCAATTTCCTATGCAAGTATTTTCACATCAATCCAAGCCCTGTTGGAAGAAAAAATACTGGCATAGGAAATTGACCCGTGATTTCTTATAAATAAGAAGCACAATCGCGTTTACATATAAATACTTGCAAAGACAAACCGTATACTAGAATAGACTTGCATACGAAATTGAAAGTATTTTCTATCTGTATAGGAAATTGAACCGTGATTTCCTAAGAATAAGGAGCACAATCGCGTGTACAAATAAATACCTGCATAGAGACGAAAGTTTTTACTTTTATTCAATCCAAGCCCTGTTGAAAGAAAAAATACTTGCATAGGAAATTAACCCGTGAGCTCTTATAAATAAGAAGCACAATCGCGTTTACATATAAATACTTGCAAAGACAATCCATATACTAGAATAGACTTGCATACGAAATTGTTACGTAGTGTCTTACAGATAAGGAGCATAATCGCATAGTCGGGTGATCGTCAAGCCCCGACCGGAGCGAGTCCGACTCCGAGTAGCCGTATAAAATACTTTGAAGTCTTGCAAGTATTTCGGATCGGTACCTGGTGTACGTACTTGGAAGTAAATACCTGGTGTAAAAACCTGGTCGCGTAAATACGTACCATCCCTAGTTGGTAAGTCTTGCTGTAATTCTGCATACCATTTTCCTTTTGTTTCTGTCGTTGCGTCCCAGTAATCCTTTCATATCTTCTTAAATAAACTTTTAAATTGTTGATAATAATCTGTAACATCCTCGTCGTTATCCTGACGAGTCGCCAGATCCACTACTTCATTACCAGCTATGCCACTGTGAGATGGAACCCACAAAAATTCTACATGTTTTCCCATCTTTTGTAGAATATACTTAATTCTATGTACAATATAACTTTGTTTATAACTCAAGTTACAATTACATAAGCTAGATAAAACACTCTTAGAATCACTTATTACTAATATATTATTTACACTATTTATACTTTTGTTTACACTATGTTCATTGTCATTTACAATATTATTTACATATGTCAAAAAGGCTAGTATAGCAAAACTTTCTGCAGTAAAAATACTACAATTATTAGGCATTTTAAAGCATTTGGTTATTTTCATTTGTGGATCCATAGTATGCTGCTTTAACATTATCTCCGGATTTCGATCCATCTGTGAATAATAAATAGAAATTTGATTTGTCATTCAGAAATTCTAAGAATTCATATTTATTTTTGACAGTATCTAAAAAACACTTGATATTGAAATAAGATAATATAGTTTTATATGGGAATTCTTATACTGGCCACTTATTATTGATGTACATGTCTCTTGTCAGGTTTCTTACTTTAACTAGAAGGGTCTGAATTTCAGGTAATGAACCAGAAATAAAAGTATTTGCTGAGATGGAGGATGTTACTGCTGTCTGTATGACTTCTGAAGGATAGTCAATATTATTGAGAACCATAGCATTATTGCAGGATAACTCTTTGAGACAAAATCTTTCAGCCAACTGTAAACGTCGCAAGGATAAGGGAGGTATAACATTTTCAATTTCCATAGAATTTATAGGGGTGGTGCGCATTGCTCCACTAATTATTCTTAAACCCATATTTTGTATCACATCCAGTTTTCTCAAAAATGTAGTACTTGCATTCATATAAGCTAAGCAACTATAGTCAAAATTACTTCTGACTATGCTTTTATACAACATGCTAAGTGTTTTTGGGTCAGAACCCCAAAATGTTCCTGCTAAGCTCCTAAGGACATTAATGCTCTTCATGGCATTTTGACAAATATAGTCAATGTGCTTATCAAATTTCAGTTTATCATCTACTAAAACACCTAAAAATTTATGTTGATTAACAATAGGAATAACATTGTTACCATATACAATATCTATAGTGGACTGTGCTGATTTATCTTTACTAAATAATAGTACTGAACTTTTCTCAGGACTTATATCTAATTTTAAAGTATTACTGTAATAATATTGCAATTGAGCTAATGCAGTATTCATACTTTCAACAGCCATATTCAAGTTTTGATTTATTGTGTACAAAAGCAAGTCATCAGCAAATTGTAATATTTTGACTTGAGAAGTATTTACATAATTAAGGATCTGAGATGTATACAAGTTATACAATAAGGGTGAGAGTGTTGCTCCCTGCATTGTGCCTTTACTAACCATCCTAGGACCATGGAGCTTGTTATTAAATTTAACATATAAAGTTCTCCTGTATAAAAAATTAAAAATCCCGTTCAAGATTTTACTTGGTAAGCCCAATTCATGTAAAACACGAATTAGGCATTCAATATTAACATTATCAAAAGCACCTTTGACATCTAAAAAAACACATATGACATTAGAATGACTGACTTTTTAAGGTCTGATATGAATGATACAAAGCTTTCAGAGCTACTTCTGCCCTTTCTGAATCCATACTGAATATCAGGTAACTTGCCTTGAGTTTCAGCAAAATAATCCAAACGTAACTTAAGCATGTTTTCAAAAAGTTTACCTAAGCAAGATGATAAAGAAATCGGTCTATATGATGAAGGACTATTAACAGATTTATTGGGCTTTAAGATTGGAATGACACATTGAGTTTTCCATGATTCTGGTATAAGTAGACTATTCCAAAGTTTATTATAAATATTTAATAAAATTTGTAAGGCATTAGGGTGTAACTTTTTTATTAAAATGTATGGTATGTTATCCAGACCTGGGGTTGTATCTTTTCTACTTTTAAGCGATATGTGCAATTCATTTATTGTTAATGGACTATTAAGAAAGCTATTAGTGTCAGATTCAACAGACTGGTTTAAAATATCTATTACTAGTACTCTCGCGGGGCTTCGCTCCCGTGGATTCTATCACGGTAAAAACATAACTCTCCTTTTTTGCAGTCGGGTAAAAAGTAGCCTATAACCTTCCTCAAGCTTCAAGCTACTTCCATACCAAATTTCATCCAAATCCACCCAGTACTTTCGAAGATTAGCGCGTTCAAGCAAACAAACAAACAAACAAACAAACTAACAAACTTTTCCGCTTTATAATATAAGTATAGATATTATTTTCATTCAATAATGATGAGTCTGATAAATTTTCTAAAAATTCAGGTACCCAATCTTCATTTAAATATTTGTTTGAAGAAGAACCTATCCGTTTAAACTTTTTAATATATCCCCATATTATTGCAACAGGTGTCATTCTATTAAAACTACTACATAACTCATGCCATGAATTGATACTCTCCTCTTTTAATATTTTCTTCTTTTGAGCATCAAGCTTTTTGTATTTTATGAAGTTGGAGATGCTAGGTGATGTTCTATACTCTAACAGAGCTTCCTTAGATTTTTGAACTGCCTCATTGCATGTTTTGTTAGATTTTCGTTTTGGGATTGTATTTATTCTTAAATCATATAAAATGTTCACAAAATCATCATACAGTTGAAGAGGTTCTATATGTTCTATTTATGTCTAAATGAGAGAAACAGGTTTCTGATAATTTGTAATATTTAGACCAATCTGCTTTACTATAAATGTATTTTTCTTCCACAGGTCGGACTTCATATGTTGATGGCTTTACATTTAAAACTACCTGGGTTGGGTAGTGATAAGTGCCCATAGGATCGTCATGAACCCGCCATTCACAAAGAGGAGCTAATGCCGGACTGACCAGAGCTAGATCAATAGCCGATGCATTCCTGTTTGGGTACTGAACAGTGGTTGCCCTACCATCATTTAGAACACACATGTCAAATTCGTCAATGAGATTGTATAAACTGTTACCCCTATTATTGTTTGTATGACATCCAAACAATAAATGGTTTGCATTAAAATCACCCATGATAAGACATGGCTTGGGGGTTTCAAGAAGCACCTTTCTCAATTTATTTGTATCAAATCTGTTGTTATTGGGAGGACAATACACACAAAGGATATGCAATCTACCCATGGATGTTTCTATGGAAATACATATATTTTGGACTGACTCATAAAAAGTTGTATCTATAACATTATAGGCTAAATTTTGTTTTAACAAAATACCTACTCCATTGTGTGCATTAACAGAATTTTTATATATAAAGTTATAAAATGTAAAACGAGGAATTATACTACTATTTTTAAGCCAAGTCTCATTCAACAGGCAAATATCAATTTTTTGTTCAAAAAGAAATGTTTTTAATAAGGCCTTCTTACTCTGTAAGCTTTGTACATTGAATTGTGCTATATTTAAAAATGTATCCATTAATTATTAATTAAATTTGCTAATAACATTTCTTTAATTCTTTTATTGTTAATTGGTGCATTATCTTTATTATTACCAAGACCAATTAGGGATTTTACAATGGCATTTATAATTGTTTCATTATTTACAATTTGTTCAGCAAAAGACTGTGTTCTCACCCAGAATCTTTTCATTTGGTTTTTTGAGAGCTGGGAAAACATTATGATTTGATATGGTTGGAGGTGTACTCACCACAGTGGCATACAACTGGTTTCGCTTGAGGAACTTCTTCTTTTCTTCCATTTTCTGTTTCTTGATGGGGCAATCCCTAGAAATTGCCAGGTGGTTTCCGCTGCAGTTAATACAAATAATCTCCCCAACATCGCAATCTTTATATGAGTGCCGACCGGCACAAGAAGAGCACATTTGCTCAGCACGGCAAGCTCTCGCTGAGTGATTATATTTTAGGCACTTATAGCACTGTAGTAATGGTGGTATATATATTTGTATAGGGTACCTAAACATTTGTATGTATGCATACTGTGGCAACACTGTTGCGGCGAATGTAACTGCGATTCTCTGGCGGGAAATCAAATTGCGCGGGTGCTATTAAAATTCTCGTACTTAATTTTTTGTAAATTTTGTTCTATATTTGATTAAATAGTTAATTTAAATCCTAGTGTCATAGTAAAATGAGTACGGAAAGCGATGGGGGTGATGCCCCCATCGATAAAGAGCCGAAAAAGAGAAAATTGGCTCCCATGGATTCGGCACAGTCTGCAGCACATAAAATCTTCATGAAACCGAATAACAAGAGACAATTTCCTGAATGCCATAGCGGTGATTGCATAGTCTATGTGGAATCCATAGAAAATGAAAAGTTGGGCAACAAAAATCCAATTGGTCTTACCAAATTATTTACCGAAAATGTTAAAGGCATAGTAGGTGTACACCGAGTGAATGCCTACAAAGTAGGGATAACTTTTAAAAAACCTGCACCAGCGAATAGTTTCCTCAAAATGGACCATTTCTTGGGAAAAAATAAGTTAAAAGCCTTCGTTCCTGCCCACCAAAGAGTATGTAATACACTATGCTGCCCACATGACAGAAACAACAGGCGTTATCCGCTATGTACCTAAAACCATGACCAATGAAGAGGTTTACAAAAACATCCAAAGTGACGTCGAAGTTTTTTTGAATTTAAAGAGGCAGTTGTAAATAGCGGTTTTGTAAGTTAAAAATTATAAATGGCACGTTTAATAACTAGTTCAGCAGTTTAAACTAAGCAGTAAAATAAACAAAAATGAGTAATAAAAAATAATGAAATGGATCAGTGAATATATAATTGAGCAGACAAATAATGAAATGATCGGTAAAAATTATTGAACGAGCGGTTACGTGTGGGCAGTAATACCTAACTAGGAATTTGTCGGTAAGAAATCTCATTCTAACCTTTTTTTTTTTTGTTGCGAGGTGGAAATCCTCATGGATGTGCTCCGCCCTAGGGCGGGCGAAGGGGCCTGTCAGATTCGTACTGACTAAAACCACCCCGTGTTCCCTCGTACACATGCGCCGGGGGTTGCGGGAGCACATAAGCATTCTTCAGCGCAGCCCCCGACTAGTGCCGGCCCGCCTCTACGGGCCCCATCTCTTTAAGCAGGGGGAGTGAGGTGTTTTGCTCCCCCTGTGACTACTGAGAAGAGCGCGCGTGGAACAAAACGCGCCGCCATCTCGGGTCTCGTGTATAGGGGACGGCGTGCATCCCCAAGTCCGCCGTCCCTGGACCAATTTAGGGGGGCCGCCAGAGGGCATTGTCTGCCCTCTGTCGACGCCCGGTGCGCCTTCTACGGGCCGGGAGAGCGCTCAAGATCTCCCTCTCCCTTTCCGCAGCCTCCTTCTGCGACATAACAACTTCGCAGAAGGAGATCACCGCGTCCCACGACGCTGCGTCGCCGGCCATGGAACGTATCACAGCCGGCAGCGACAGGTCATTTCCCACTTCTGAAACGAGGGCACGGCGCGGCTCCTCCCAAGCTGCACACTCTGCAAGCGTATGCCATGCCGTGTCCTCCTGACAATGGACGCAGTGATGACACCGAGCGTCTGGTTCCCTGCCTATGCGACGCAGGTACTTCCCGAAGCAGCCGTGCCCCGAGAACAACTGCGTCGCCCTAAAAGATAGGGAGCCGTGCCTCCTGCCAAGTCAGTTATCGAGCACTGGTCGGACCGCCTCGATAGTAACGAGGCCAGCGGTAGGGTGCATAAGCCTGTCCCGCCATTCCGCCAACAGGACCTGGTGGAGCTGAGACCGGCGCACCGTAAGCTGCTGCTGCACCAATACTATGCCCCGAGTCCACGCCTCCTCACGCCACCGATGAAGTGACGCGAGGGCCCTTGCTTCCAGGTCCCACAGCGGGGATCCGGCCAGTGCGCAAGCCGCCTCGTAGGAAATCGTGCGATATCCTCTGATGACCCTGACGGCCATCGCCCTCTGTGGTTTTCGCAGTACTGCGATGCTGCAGGCCGCACAGCAGGCTGCCCACACTGGGGCCGCATACAGGGCCATGGACCGCACGATTCTCACGTACAACCGCCTGCAGGCGGTGCTCGGCCCCCCCAGATTGGGAAGCAGCGTTGATAGCGCGCCTGCCGCGCCCATCAGTTTGGTCGCCAGCCGCCGAAAGTGGGGGCCAAAGTCCCAGCGGCTGTCGAGCACCAATCCTAGGTACTTCATGGTTGACTCGACAGCGATCCGGGTCCCCCCAACCACGATGTGTGATCCCGGCGGTGGCGCTCGTCGGGTGCCATGGAATACGATGGCCTCAGACTTGTTTAGGGCCACCTTTAGGCCCAGGCGCCTGATGCGGCTCACCACTTGCGAGACCGCCGCTGTAGCCAGCAACGCTGCTTCCCTGTACGAGCTCCCTCGAGACATAACCAGCGTGTCATCCGCGTAACACGTCAGGTTCACGCCTGGCTGTAGCTCGTCCCTCAGCACCCAGTCGTACCCGATGTTCCACAGGGGTGGTCCTAGAACCGAGCCCTGTGGAACACCGCATGACATCTCGCGCCGGCCTCTGCCGTCGCGTCCCCTGTAGGTGACACACCTTTCTTTTTTGCAAGGTAAGCCCCGATCACGTGGCGGAGATAGAGAGGCACTTGGTGATAGCGTAGGGCCTCCCTAATATAACTCCAGGGCAGAGTGTTGAAGGCATTGGAGATGTCTAAGGACACCGCCAGCACCACCTCACCCCGGGACACTGCTTTCTCCGCCAGGGCTCTCACTCGCAAAATTGCGTCAATGGTAGAGCACCCGTGCCGAAAGCCGAACTGGCTGTCGTCCAGGTCCGGCCCTTCTCATCTCATTCTAACCTCATCTAACCCAAATGATTTACCAACAATAGAAAGGATCTGACGCAGGTATATATGACGCCATAATTTTTACCGCTCATTCAGTTATTGGACTGCTCAATTATTTTTAACCGACTTCTAAAAAAGGAGGAGGTTCTCAATTCGGATGCTTGCATTTTTTTTTTTTATGTTTGTCCGCGCATAACTCCGTCGCTTGCCAACCGATTTGAAAAATTCTTATCTTGTTAGAAAGGGTATACTTCCCAAATGGTCCCATGAAAATTTTATCGAAATCGGACAAGCCGTTTCCGAAAAATCAACAAAAGTCTAAAAAAATATTTATGTTGATGATCTTTTCGTTTACTCTGCATTGCGTTTTTTGTTCGCGCATAACTCCGTCATTTACGAACCGATTTGGAAAATTCACTAACCCACTAAAAAGCACGAAAATAAAAACTTTTTTGCAAAAAATAAAACCGACTTCCATATCAAAACACTACAAAGCCAAAAATAATTTTAATTTCGGAAGGCGGTGTGAAAAAAAAGAAAATAAAAAACCAATAACACCGACTACCGAAATTAAAATTATTTTTGGCTTTGTAGTGTTTTGATATGGAAGACGGTTTTATTTATTGCAAAAAAGTTTTTTTAGAATTGACATTGTATGATAAAATAACCGACTAATTGATTTTTTTTATAACTGTCCATGTTTTACTGTCATAATAATTAATCAACCGCCATTAAATTAAATAACTGCTCAATATGTTTTTCAACTGATCATAATAACATCTCGAATATTTCAATAACAGCTCAAAAATTAGTTCCCTTAATAGGTATTATAAACTAAACAAAATAATTCTTTCGTTTGTAGTTTTCTTGTTTTTTTCAGTTTTTCCAACGGTGTTGGCCTTGTAGTTTTTGGTGATAAGATGTATGTATAAAGATATTTTCTTCTTAACCGACTTCTAAAAAAGAGGAAGTTCTCAGTTCATCGGAATCTTTTTTATTCTTTTTTTATGTGTCAGGCCCGTTGGTATAGTGGTCAGTGGCCCTGACTGCTATGTGCAAGGTCGTGGGTTCGATTCCCACCTAGGACAAATGTTTGTGTGATGAGCACGGTCATTTGTTCTTTGTCTGGGTGTAATTTATCTATAATATGTATGTATTTAGAAATATATATGTATGTTTATCAGTTGTCTAGTACCCATACCACAAGCTCTGCTTAGTTTGGGACTAGATGGCGTTGTGTGAAAAGTTGTGGAATATTATTATTGTTATTATTATTTCGTTCGCCGGTTAATCGAAGATGGCTGGACTGATTTGAAAATATATATATTTTTGTTTGAAAGGTTAAACTTTTTAGTTAGTCCCATTGTCATAAAGTCAGGATCTGATGAAGGAATCCTGGAGAAATCGAGGGAACTCTTCAAATATTATAGGCACACCTATACCGATTTGGGTATTTTTTATAGTTACTTGTGCATTTGCTCTGGAAAAACACCATGTGGTGAAGTGGAACTGATGATGAAAACCACAGATAGCTACCGCTACCACCGCTATAATAAGTACCTATTTCATTGGTTGCGATTCGATTATTTGAATATGCTTATTAAGCACAATATGCTCGTCATAATGCATATGGTGAAGTATCAGGAGAACTTCTCAACACTTAACGACTTGGCACCGAAAAAAAAAAGTTACGAAAGGTGATAAGAAGGTGACATTTAGGCTTTTGTAACTAGGTAAATTACAAACCGGCCCACTGAAAAACGAAAAAAATAAATAAACTGACTTCCCAAACAAACACTGCAAAGCGAAAAACTTTAATTTCGGTACCTAGTCGGTGTCTTTGGTTTTGTATTTTCGTTTTTGACACCGTACTTTTCACTTTGCATTGTTTTTTTGGGAAGTTGGTTTAGTTTTTTGTTAAAACGTTTTTATCTATTACCCTCTTTGGAATCAAAATAAATTATTGTAAAAAGAACCTTTCCTTTGATTTATTGTACGGCGCTGGCTGAAATACTTTACAATATAAATATTTAGGTATATTATAATAAGTGAATATATAGATAACCATAGAAACCATAATAACTTATTATTGTAAGTGTTACATCATCCGGTTTGAAATATTTATTCTCATAAGAGTACAAAAATTCACTTACATGATAATATTTGAACTAAAAGTTAATACAATCTTATAACGTTGAAAGAAGAATAAAACTAGAAGTTAACATAAATCATTCAAATTAATACTTTGTGAGTTGAAATTCAATCATTGTAATCACTGGTAGCGTTGATAAATTTTAACTAAAAGCGTAAAATTGGATAATAATTCAATTATGGTCAAACAGGAGGTTTAAAAATTAAATATTTATCACCGGCCATGTAAATTGTTCAGTGTTAAAGATAAATATTATACGTTTACCAGTGTAATAAATTATTTCAGCTTACTAGTGGTAAACAAAATTGAATGACGCTAAATAATTTTAAATTCAGCATCATTTTCGTTGCTGTTGTGTAATATTTTATGCAAAGCCCATTATCATTTTAAAGCAAACCTGGAAGAGAGATCTAATGTTATCAAGTTCTTAATTGAATGGTGGTGGAGCAAAATAACGCAGCTTTCTGAACCTGTTTCCAATGCAAGTCTTTCGTCATCCCCACCAACTGTGTCCCCACGTTGTCGTCGTGGTGGGGCTTGCGTGTTTCGATGATCTCTGGGGCCATGCCGGTAGAGGCACTCATGCTGGACGGGCCTAGAGGGCGAAACCAGACCAAGAGGGACACACCGGGGAAAGGCGCGCCGCCTGGAGGATCGAGCAGCTAGCTCGAGCTTCTAGAAGGCGCGGGGCCCGGTCTCAGAGATCGGGTCAAGGGGGAGGAAAGGTTCACTTCCGGTATGCGTCTAATCTTTAGATGTAACCGTGAAGTGAACCAGGGGAGGGGAAATGGGGTGTAGGGTCAGAGGAACTCACCTCTCTAAAAAAGTAAAACAATATGCAGAACAAAGCTTTTGTCAAAGATACCCAGGCGGGTCCCAGCTGCTCTTCAGCTGGGGAGTCCCGCACCGGACACGTCCGGTCAGTCCCACCGTACTCTAGGGGGGACAACAACCGCTTTTACCCCAAATTTCCGGCAGTCGCCGCATCGAGCCAGGGAGGCTCACGTGCCCGTGAGGTGGAGTCGCTGGACTTGTCCAGCACGTCCACCTCACCGGCACCGAACATTGAGCGAGCGCAGAGCGCCGCTCCGCGGAGGAAGGGGGCGCTGATGCTCGGGTCGGAGACCGACTCGGCATCGGACGCCGAGAGCTTCCAGAGCTTAGTCTCTGGGAGCGCAGTGAGGAGCGACGAGGGGGGCGCCGACAGGAGGAAGGAGTTCCTCAAGCGCCCCCGCGACGACGAGTCGTCGTCGGAGGAGGGGCTTGTCTCGGCCCGCAAGATCCCCACTAGCGTGCGGGGTAAAGGCCGAGGCAAGACCTCGGGGAGGGGGCCTCCCTCTGGAGAGCCCAACACTGGTCTGGCCTCGGGCGAGGCCAAACTAGAAGAGGCCGTGGCAGCTGCCATCCGCACCATCTCGCGGAAGCGGAACCGGCGAAGCAAGGAGGATGCGATCGGCGAAGCCACGGCCTCCATCATGGCGGCCGCGCGGACTTACGGCGGGGCACCGGCTGCAAGGGACGATATGTCCGATCTGCGGCCGGAGGTCACCCGCCTGGCTGCCGCTATGGAGGCTCTCCAGAGGGAGAACGCCGCCCTTAAGGCGGACCTGGCCGCAATCCGGGGAGACGGCCAGCGGAATGCGCCGCCGCGGGGCCAAAAGGAGAAAGGCCAGCCCACACCAGCGGAGAACTCGGTTCTCGACCTGGTGCGACAGGAGCTGGCCGCCTTCCAGCAGCGGTTCTCCGTATTGGAGAGCCGCGTGCTGCGACCCCCGCTGGCGGCGCCTTCGTACGCGGCTGCGGCCGCGTCCAAGCCTCCCCGGACGGTGACGAGGCCGCCTCAGGCAAAGACGGCCACTGGGCAGACGGCCCCAGCGGCGGCAGCTCCTGCGAGGGCGAAGACGGCCCCGGCCAAGCCCAAACTGGGCCCACCAAAGCCGCCTCCGACCCCGACACCTGCGGGGCCGAAACAGGCGGCCAAAGGGAAGAAGGCCCAGGCCGGGAACCAGCCGTCCCAGCAGCCTCCTCCAAAGACTCCTCCGGCCGGCGCCGACTGGCAAGTGGCCGGGGAGAAGAGGAAGGCTGCTGGCGCAGCCAGGTCCTCGCGGAGAAGGGAGCGACGGCGGCGGCGAGACGCCGCGGCGCGATTGCGCGCCCCCAAGACCGCGGCTGTAGTGATCACACTGCAGCCGGACGCGGTGAAGAGGGGCGTGTCGTACCGCGACGTGCTGGCGAAGGCGCGGATGGCGATCGACATCACGGAGTTCGGCATCGTCGGCGGCCTCCGTCACCGGGTCACTGCGACGGGGGCTCGGATGCTGGAGATCCGCGGCGCGGCCAGTGGCCCTGCCGCTGACGCTCTGGCCGAACGGCTCAGAGCGTCCTTAAATGCGAAGGAGGCCCGAGTCTCCAGACCCACCAAGCGCGCAGACATGCGCATATTGGGTCTGGATGACTCCGTGATGGCCGAGGAAGTGGTGGCCGCCGTAGCCAGGACTGGGGGGTGCCCTCCCGATTAGGTGAGGGCAGGCGCCCTGCGTCCTGGCTTCACGGGGACGCAAACCATTACGGTTAGCTGCCCCGTCCCGGCGGCCAAAAAGATCCAGGAGGGCCGAAGGCTCCTGGTTGGTTGGGTGTCTGCGCAGGTGAAAGTCCTGGACCCCAGACCCCTGAGGTGCTTCCGCTGCCAAGTGGGCAACCATGCGGCATGCGTGTGCACCTCGGAGGTAGACCGCAGCGATAGGTGCTTCCGCTGCGGTCAGCCCGGTCACAAGGCCGGCTCGTGCTCCGCCCCGCCTCACTGCTTCGCATGTGAGGCGGTTGGCAAGCCGGCCGATCACCGGGCTGGGGGCAAGTCCTGCGCACCACCCACCAAAGCCAGGCGCAGAGGTAGGCCCTCTGCCGCCGTCGTCACCGCCACCACCGCCGCCGCCGCCGCCGTCGCTACTGCCGCCGCCGTCGCCGTCGTGGCTGAACCCCCGCGAGGGGCCCTGGAGGAGGCTGCAATGGATCCCGATTAATGGCCCCATTGCGCTTCCTCCAGGCGAACATCAACCACTGCGCCGCTGCTCAGGAACTTTTGCTCCAGAGCATGGCGCAGTGGTTGATCAACGTCGCCGTGGTCGCCGAGCCGTATTTTGTCCTGCCCAGGAACGACTGGGTGGCGGACTTGGACGGCTCGGTGACCCTCGTTTCGTCGGCCGCCGCCGGTCCCCCGCCCCTCGATCGCGTCAAGAGAGGGCGTGGGATCGTCGCAGCACGGTTCGGAGAGATCGCTGTGGTAGGCGTTTATTTCTCCCCGAACCGAACTCTCGCCGGGTTCCAGAACACCCTAACGGAGCTGGGAGACGTCGTCGTCGCCCTCGGTTCCCTCCCCGCCCTCGTCCTCGGGGACTTCAACGCCAAGAGTCCGGCTTGGGGTTCCCGGTCCACGGACTATAGGCGGGGCAGGATGCTCGAGCACTGGGCCCGTGCGCAGAGCCTGGTGATCGAGAACCGGGGTTCTGTCCCCACGTGCGTGCGGTTTACGGGCGAGTCGGTGGTGGACGTTACGTTCGCCACCTCCAGCCTGTCACCGCGCGTCACCGACTGGCGCGTTGTGGAGGAGGTGGAGACCTATTCCGACCACCGGTATATCCGGTTCGACGTCTCCGCCCAGACCCCAGACGCGGCGGTCCGACGGGACCTGAGTGGTCCGCGATGGGCGCTGAAGCAGATGGACTGGGAGCTATTCCTGGAAGCCTCGATCGTGCAGGCCTGGGGGTCACCCCCGGACAGGCCTGCCGACATAAACGACGAGGCGGAGTGGTTCCGGGAGGCCATGTCGGAGATCTGCGACGTGGCCATGCCCCGGGTCTGGCAAGGACGCGCCCGGCGTCAGCTGTACTGGTGGTCGAGCGAGCTAGCAGCGCTGCGCGAAGCGTGCGTTGCGGCGCGACGCCGGTACACCAGGTTCCGCAGGCGCCGCACCCGACCTCCGGATGCGGCGATTGTAGAGGCGGAGCTGTATGAGGGCTACAGGGCAGCGAAGGCCGTCCTCCGAGACGAGATCTGGCGGGCCAAGGAACTGGCCCGGGAGGAGATGCTGGCGACTCTGGACGGGGACCCATGGGGCCGCCCCTACAAGTGGGTGCGAGAGAAGCTCCACCCCTGGGCTCCCCCGTTGACGCAGAGTCTCCAGCCTCAGTTCTTGGAGGACGTGGTGAGCGCCCTGTTCCCATCGCGAGGGGAGCACGCTCCCCCGCCCATGGCTCCGTCTCCGACGGAACCTGAAGCTGGCGCAAACGCGGACCACAGCGACGACGACGTCTACGACGCTCCAGAGGTGACCGAGGTAGACTTGAGAGTGGCGGTACAACGGCTCAAGGCCAAAAATACCGCCCCAAGACCCGACGGCTTGCCAGGGAAAGCGTGGGTCCTGGCCTCGGAGACTCTCGGGCCTCGACTAGGGGGGCTCTTTAGCGCATGCCTGGAGAGGGGCCAGTTTCCGCTTCGCTGGAAGACGGGAAAGCTGGTCCTGATCCAAAAAGCCGGGCGCCCTGCGGACTCTCCGTCCGCATTCCGGCCCATCGTGCTGCTCGACGAGGCGGGTAAGCTCTTGGAAAGAGTAATTGCAGACCGCCTCTTCGGGCACCTGAATCGGGTGGGCCCGTATCTTGCGGAGTGCCAGTTTGGCTTCTGCAGGGGGCGCTCGACGGTGGATGCCATCATGCGCGTGAGAGCCCTCACGACGGGGGACGCGGTATCCCGGGGCAGGGTCGTCTTGGCGGTGTCTTTGGACATCACCAACGCCTTTAACACCCTGCTCTGGAGTTGCATCATGGAGGCACTCCGGTTTCACCGGGTGCCGACCTACCTCCGTCGCATAGTCGAGGACTACCTGACGGACAGAGCCGTCATCTACCCCGGTCACCGGGGAGAGTGGAACCAGCGAGAGATGTCGTGCGGTGTCCCACAGAGATCGGTCTTGGGGCCGCCCCTGTGGAACATCGGATACGACTGGGTGCTGCGCGGCGACCTCTCTGACGGCGTCAGCGTAGTAAGTTCTAATTAACGCCATCTGTATTGTTTTTGCAAAACCACTAACAAGGAGTATTGACCACCTGAGCTTATTACGTCTTATGTCAATAGATAGCGCTATTAACAAAACTAACATTGGAAAAAGCTAAAATGGAATCAGTATGTGCAGGATGTCTTCAAAAACTAACAAACAAGGAAAAGTTTACCTGTAAATCATGCAACAAGGGTTACGATTTACAATGTGCAAATATTACTTTATCACGTTTTACTAAAACTATGACACTAGCTCAGAAGAAATCATGGATCTGCCAAGATTGCAGTTGTAAGTTACCAAAAACGGGGAATGTAAACACCCCCATACGTACCCCTGGAATTGAATGCGAAATGAGCTCACCTTCCGAAGAAAATAATGTTACTTTTAGAAAAAGGACAACAAATTCCAGACCAAATTCATCTTTCTCCACCAGTTTGAGCTTATTAGGTGACACGCAGTATACAGAAAATAGAGACACACCCTTGAGTGCAAATACGCAAGAACTTACAGTAAAAAATCTGAATGAAATAATAATTCTTCGTTTACGAGAAAACAATAACGCAATAATAGCAGAGTTACAAAACACCATTCAAGTTGAAATTAACAAAGCTCTTATCAAAGTTAGGGAAGATATTGAAAGGAAAACTGACACATTATCTAGAGAAAATGAACAACGGCGAGAAGATATAGTCAAAATCAACAAGAAAATAGAAAACCTGACCATAGAAAACGAGAAATTGAAGACACAGATTAAAAACTTCACAACTCTACAAACAGAAAGACACTTGCAATGAACTGAAAGCAACTGTAAGAAAATCGTACTCTACGGTTTTCCAGAGTACTATAAAGAGCCAGATTACGACCAACAATACCGATTGATTGAATTCTTTATGAAAAACTGAACATTGATCTCACGGGATATATTGAAGAAAGTTATAGAGTAGGCCGAAATTGTAATAAAAACCGGCCCCTAGTCATAGAACATAAGTTCTATGACTAGGGGCCGGCAGCAAAAGAATGGCCAAATATATCATAAAAAATAAACACTGTCTACAAGGAACTAGAGTGTTTATATCTGAATTTTTGGATGAAAATGTAAGATCTCAAAGGAAGGAAATGTATGAAAAAATGCTGAATGCTAGGAATAAAGGATTGTACGCAATAATAAGAAATAATCAGTTGTTTATAGAAGGTAAAAGAACACCGATACAAGAGCAGCAAACCGAGTCATACAGTAATAAAAAACAAATGCAAAACGATCAAAATCAAACCCGCAAAGTTACATAAATGAAAATAGCGATAACCACACTTTTTGAGACTCCAGGCCAACAATTTAACATTTTGTTTCAAAATATTCAAAGCATTTATAATAAGCAACATATTCTAGAAGCGTTCATCAACGACAAACCCACATATAGTGCGATATGCATGTGCGAAACCTGGCTCACCGAAGATAAATTAAGAACATTACAAATTAGTGGATCATATAGCCGCCGTTTTCGAAGTGGTGGCGGTGTATGTATTATATTAAAGGAAGATATAGAATATACAGAATGCATATAATAATAAATAAATGCAATAATATTGCATTATAATGTTTAAAATACTCATTTTATTTAAAATATAGTAATTTAAAACATGTTAAATGTTTAATTAGACATAATTTAATTATAAAAACATAATAATAAGCATTAAAATATGTAACGAAAATCATTTGAAGCAAAATTAAGCAATAAAAATGGCGTCAAGATAAAATTTACTAGAAAAACGACAGAACAAAACAAAACAGATTTATGAGTGGTTTAAGATTATCTAGTAACTGTCATCCAGGTCATTAGATGTGTTGTGAACAGAAGACCATTTTATGTAGTAACAGAGCAATCTAATTAATCAATTCAAGAGGGTAAGTAAAAGAAGAAGTATAATAGTAGTTAGGTATGTATAGATACGCCGGTGGCGACGGTGCCAAAGACACAAAGTGTTAACATAAGGCTGGTATACAAAAGTGGACGGATCCCTCCGTAGCTGCGTACCCCTACCTATTCGTATTTAATTTTATTAGTTATGTGCATATTCGCAGATTTGTAGACAAAGCCCGTAATTTGACCGAGTAGTAGATGAGTAACGCATGTTTTGACATGTTCGGTTGTATTATACCTACTCAGGCGCGGTCGCAGACTGCAATTTTGGAGGGGTCACATATAATAAAATAAGTCGACTAAATTTGACTTTATTGCACAATACACTATTTTATTCCTTTTTTAGCGGAAGGGAGTGCCCGGCTTCTTCTGACTAAAAACCGACCCTGTTCCTTCAGTTGCCCTTGTGGTCCGGGGCCGTGGTGTCTCGTTAGAACATTCCCAGCAGGCAAAGGCTCAACACGACGCACCGTCTCTCCGAGCCTGGTAACCAAGGGCTGCCATCCATCCGGTTTTCCCCGGATTTGTCCTAGTTTGGAGAGCGTCCGGGGGGATTTTCCCTATAAGCGTTCATGTCTTACGGGTGCTAAAAAGCACGATGATTTTATCACATTGTTTTTATAATGTTGATTTATATAAAGAATGAGACTATATGAAAAAAATATAGAGCTCTATCATAGCTCTATAATGTTATAAAAAAAATAAAACCATAAGTAAACCTCGTTTTGTTTTTAATTCGAAAATATTTTTTTCTAGGGTGTCCGGGGCGGGCACGCCGCAATTGCGGCGGTAAGACCCCTCTTTGAGGAGTGGCTAGATCGGCATCACGGCGTCCTGACCTACCGCATGACACAGGTCCTCACCGGACACGGAAGTTTCGGGAGGTACCTTTGTCTGATGGGGAAGGAAGAAACGCCTGGGTGTCACCACTGCGAAGGCCATCCTGAGGACACAGTAGAGCATACGGTGCAAGACTGCCCCGCTTGGGCAGAGCACCGACGTGTCCTCACGGCGGCGATAGGCGGAGACCTCTCGCGCCCGGCATTAGTCGAGGCCATGCTGCGGGGCGAGAGGGAGTGGGAAGCGGTCGCCTCCTTCTGCGAAGCAGTCATGCTGCCGAAGGAGGAGGCGGGCCGTGTGAGGGAGAGGATGGCGTCCTCCCTCCAGCTCAGCCGCAGTGGTAGACGCCCACGGCGTCGGACATCGGCCGACGTTCTCCGGCCACCGTAGGCGCGGGCATGCGGACAGCGAGTAAAGGGCAACTCGCTGTCCGACCATGGACCATGCCCGGGTCGACGGCGCGTTGTGT
The DNA here is from genome assembly GCA_943138885.2 of Tholera decimalis. Taxonomy (NCBI): domain Eukaryota; kingdom Metazoa; phylum Arthropoda; class Insecta; order Lepidoptera; family Noctuidae; genus Tholera; species Tholera decimalis. The sequence goes on from OW964548.2 coordinate 27,709,516, forward strand.
TCCACGCGCGCCTCAAAGAGCGTCAGCAACATGACGAGGCCCCCCCTGTAGAGGGCCGAAGCCTGCCGGGGTCGTGGGTCTTATCCCATTACCGTGACCCCGGAACTTAAAAGGTTATTGAAGGAACACCGTGGATTTTAGTCAGTAAAAGTCTGACAGTAAGGGTGGGAGGACTTATTTGATAATTTTACCACGATAAAAAAAAAATGCTGTCCGGGGAAAAACTATAATTTTAGTTGGGGGTTGGTTTTTGAAGTCTGAGGCCAGCAATTTAGGTGACAGCAGACCTATCCTTACCGAACGGTGGGCTACCACTGCTCGCCAGCCGCAAACCCACGCCAACGGTGGCCGGACATCGGCTGCCAACGCCCGAGGTGTCTCCAGCGGCGGCTGGGGCGTGAGGAAGCAAGTTGTCTCTCCCTCACGCATTCAGCCTCCTCCTTCGCTAGCATGACTGCGTCGCAGAAGAAAGCAACTGCATCCCATTCCCGCTCGCCCCGCACCGTGGTCTGAACCAGGAACGAAAGATTGCTGCTGCTGATCGCCTCCACAAGGACACGGCGGTGCTCCGCCCAAGCGGAGCTCACTTCTACCGTATGCTCCACCGCGTCCTGCGGGGTATCTTCGCAATGACGACACCCAGGCGGGTCCCTCCGCTGTATCGAATACAGGTACCTCCCGAAACAGCCTCGAGTTCGGTCAGCACCTGCATCAGGCGGAAGGTGAGGACGCCATGGCGTCAGCTCATCGGTGGCTCCAGCCACTCCTCAAAGAGGTGATTTATCGGCGCGATTGAGGCATGCCTAGTCCTTGCGCCAATTGTGCAAGCGCGCGAGTCCTACCACCTCCAGATCCTATGGCAAGGACCTTACAATCTCCGCGTAGAGCGTTTGGCCGTCCTAGATTGGGCAGGAGCTGCTTTAATGCAGCCTCTGCCTCGTCCAGCCTTAGAGCCAAACGTCGGAAGTGCTTTACGAAGTTCCACCGGCTGTCGAGGACGAAACCAAGCACACCATAAAATGTATCAGAGCCTGTTCCCACTTATCCGATCAGTCTTTTTTCTCGGTCAGTGTAAATAGACGGATGTGCCATTGGCAGTACAATTCGTATGGAGCTGTTCACATTATGACTGATCCGGGAAAAAAGACTGATCGGAGTTATTTGACGGACGTTTTGCCACTGCGACGATCAGTCAAAACGCCCGGATCAGAACGTTGCGTCTAGACTGAAGACGAGACCCCCTCCGCCCCGCCCTTCCTCGCGTCGCTAGTGTCATTTGGCGTCTAGTGTATTACATTCTCTTTGGCGTCAGTGCTCGTGCAAAATGGACGTGGTATTGTGGGATAAAACGTTGGACGAGTACAAATTAACAAATCGACGATTAGAAGCATGGCGGGAAATTTGCATACCTAATATTAAATCCTGAGTTTGAGAAACTGGACGAAAAAGAAAGAAAAATATTTGGTAAGTTAATTTTTTATTCAATACTATGTAGGTAGTTTCATATAGCTGCTTCTTACTAAGGTATTCTTCTCTTGCTCTTCGAATTATATTTGCAGTAGGACCACCTCTACACGGTCGCGGATGTGAACGATGTGGAAACGGGCCTGTTTCTTCACTTCTTCACTTATTGTGTTTTGTTGTAAATTAATACCGTCTTTATCTCGGACAAAGTTATGTGAAACCGTAGAAGCTTTTATGACGTTAATCGCCGTTTCTATTTAAAGATCTATCGGCCGATGTAGGCTAGAATACCAAAGGCACACTCAACATATCTTCTAGCTCGGCTCAAGCGATAGTTGAAGATTTTTTTTTCATGATAAATGTGTACCCCGATAGGGTCTTAAGAGATTCGGTGTTAAGCTAAAGCCTTCGTCCCCAATGAGTACATACGGCATTTCTTCATGATTGTGTGGTTTCTTGTACAGGCTTGGGGTTTGGTAAATTTAATGAACCATCATTAAATTTTTGCCAAAAGGTACTGTTCTTTAATATGGTAGAATCACACTCTTTTCCATATGAACCAACACTTATTTAGATGAATTGGTATTCTGAATCGACCACAGCAAGTAATACAAAAGAGAAATAATCTTTATAATTAAAGATATAGAACGACTATGGCATGGTTTTATAATTCTGATGTGCTTTCCGTGTACAGCTCCAAGACAATGAGGAAAGTTAGCTTTTGTTTCAAATTCATTTGTAATGGCTTCCCATTCTCTCTCTGTATCAGGCAACTTCATGAAATCTGTGAATAATCTCTTCCAAATAATGACGCTGGTTTCTTTTATTATTTTACTAATAGTCGATATTCCTACCCTATAATTATGAGTAGTGGAGTTCCTTGAACGAACACCCAAAAGCAAAATATCTGAAAACAAATAAAATGGATGAAAACACTTAAACAACAAAATTTTATATCGTCATAATTGTATCGGATAAATGGAACAACATTCGAGACACATGGCGAAAATCGATGAAAAATAAGAAAGATGAAAAAAAATTTGGATCTGCTGCCAAAAAGTCTCGACGTTATGTACACGATGATAGATGATGTTTTTAAAGAAGGTTTATGAGCCGAGATCAACCGAAGAGTCAATTCAAAACTACGATGAAGGAAATGTGCAAAGTGGTCCTAGTAATGAAACTGACTTTCGTAAACCTTCGATTCCCATAAGCACGAAGAGCACAATAGACGTCGATGAAAAGATGTCTAAATTCCTGGACTTTAGGATGACACAAGAAAAAGAAAACCCAAATTTATTATTTTTCAAGGGTGTACTACCCGCCGTTGATTCTTTCACAATGGATGAAACTTTAAAGTTTCAAGCAGGAGTTTTAGCTCTTATACAAAAAATCAAAGGAATAGTGTTGGTTTCCAAAGATAATATGATTATCAAACTGAATGGCAAGATCAATATCGTGGATACCATACACAACCTCTTCAGCAGCCGGCAGCGTTCGTACATTCACCATCACCAACCTTTCAGTCATCGTACCATTCTCAACCATCTCCTGCAGCGACAAGTGCATTACAATCTCTTCAGCACACGGCAGCGTTCGTACTGTTACGAGCTGGGGTTCGGAATAGAATTAATTAACGCCAATTAAACCAAAATTAACACTTTAATTAATTAAACACAAAATAAAAATTGAACACAATTATTCGCACCACAACACTTGTCACTTAACACTTAGATCACACTTAAATTGCACTGAAATTCACTGATAAGGCTTCGATTATGTCTCGTATTCGCCTCGTAATAACACTGACTCTCTGCGCCCCTTTGCGCTCTATTTATACCCCAGTCTATGAGTTCGAGAACATTCTTATAAAATCGACTCACTGTTTATACTGCCTAGAAAATATTCGAAATATATAGTACCGCTATTCGACGCTAGATGGCGTTAGTGTCTCGACTAGATAGCTCATTCCTGCTACTTGCCGCTAGATGGCGTTAATGTCTCGAACATGCTAGATTTATGTCGAAGTTTCTCGACGTACATCACTAAGCGACTGGCGTAACAGTACGTTCACCATAACCAAACTCACAGTCATCGTATCATTCTCAAACATCTTCTGAAGCATCGAGTGTATTAGATTATGATTTTGAAGGAATTTAGTCACTATGACTTAATCAAGACGACAAAAACAAAAGCTCTAATGTGACTGTTTCCAATAAAAATATTTCAATAATTGCATATCTGTATTTTATTAAACTCCTAAAACTGTATTACAATCCAACTAGCCATCTTGGAAGAGCATTTCCTATATAAATATTTGAAAATAAAAAGGACGTACCTTAAACATATGGACAGCCTTTGTTGTGGACAAATGCACTCTCTAAATCTCGTGTCTTGTAATTTTATGCCCGTTGAAATACTTCCCAAGAGATCGTCGAAACAGGAAAAAGACATTCGAAAGTAATTAAAGAACTTCGCCTCATCATTCCTTAATTCACCCATCAATGTTTCAAATATGTTGAAAATCTGTCTCGAAGTCTTAGAATAACAACGCATAGAAGGATAGTACGAGTGCAAAAAGTGAGGCAACTAAAACTTAGCCATTTTTGGCTAACTTTGCTCGACGAGCCGTCAGTATTCAAGGTCACATTCTGCCGAACAGAGCTCGCGAGTAAATAATTTAAAACGACCGTTTGTAGCGTAAAGGGATGTCATAGTCCTTCAGGAAAACAAAAAACGTGTAATTAAATTACATTTCACAAGTAAATACTTACATTTTATACATTATATTTAAGTAAATCGACCATCAAACAAAAATTCTAATAACCTAAATTATCACAATTCAATGTTGCTATCCGTGAGGAAAAAAATACCCATATTGATTTCTTTAATTTGTGCTTATTTTTGTTTAAAAAAATATAGGGTAAAACTTTCCTTTATGGCCCGTCGATTTTTGGGTCGGGGTGAGAGGGGAGGGGTGGGGGGGGGGAGTAGTGCTACTCCCCTGTACCATCCCCCCCCCGCGCAAACCCATGGTTATAGTGATATCCATGGTTAAAGTTTTTAGGTTAGAATAAAAATTTCGGAAAAATTTAGTATTGTTTGGCAGGAGGAAGGCAGCGGGAGTGGAGTGACGGGGCAGGGGGTGCTCCTCTCCTCCCCGGCATTACTCCAACAAAAAGGTTGTCAAAAAACTCAAAAGTTGGCTAAAAGGTGTAGTCGGAGCTCAATGGTTTAAAAAAAAATAACCACGAAGGTGATGGCCGGGTCTGCCTACCTAACCTAATCTGTCCGAGTCGGGTTGCCCCAAGTCCCGAGCTCGCTTTGCTCGCTATTGCATCCTAACTTCTCCTAGTAACGGTTGGAACTACCATGAATATTATTTATCATATATTGCGTACTATTTCCCAATTTGTATGGAAACTTTAAATATTATATCTCACTTTCACATTATTATCACCCTTCACTTTCCGTTCCACAGTGTAAACAAAAATTCGTAATATTTTTGTGTAAAAACGTCAACGCAATTACATAATACAGCACAGCTATAATGCCCACTAATAATACACCAAATTTAATACGTGAATATGTGAAAATAAAATTATTTTTACGTAAAAATATGACATAAAATTGAACAAAATACACTTCTTCTGTCAATGGAACGTGAAATGTCAACTTTGACGTCTACCATGACAATAAACAACCTAAAAATTTGCAAATGGCGTGCTATTTTTCAGTATTAAACGAAACTTTAAAAACTTATATCTCGTAAACAGTGAATTTGCGCAACTTAACAATTCGTAAAAAGCTTTCTATTTATGAGTACTATTTACAGTAAAACTATGAACTTCCAACTCAACGGGCCATAAAGGAAAGTTTAGCCAAATATGGTTTTGGCGGCAATTATGTATGCGTCAAACTAAACTATATTTATATACAGCTACTACCTACAGTGTTTTATAACTAAAAGTTACTGTTAGTTCGAAGAGTGGCATCATAAAGATGACAATTTTATTGATTAAGATTTTTTTCATTTAAGTAATGTTCTCAATAATATTTTTCTATTTCGTAAATACAACACATACTTTTAATTGATATCAAACTAGATTTTTCAAGCAATTAATACATTTCTATAATATCATTATAACACATTACACATCAAACATTCTAAACGCAATAAACGATATCTCATTTCGTTTACCTTCCGTAAATATATGTCACATAAGTCATATTACATGAAAAAACATCATCTTATTTAGTTTCATAACATAAAATACTTGATTTGAACCAGCAACATAATAGTGCGTTTTCCCATTTTTGTGGTAATGGTACTGGTAATGGTATCACTGAAAGCTATATTTGTGTGCGTTTGAAGAACGTAGACACATTCGGCTCACGCACACAAAGAAAATAAAGTGGACACACGAAATCGCTCGTGTTTTGTTCTAGACGCCTCTTCTATGCGTTGTTATTCTAAGCTCGAAGTATAGGATGCACCCAATGTTGTCTCCGTTTTCTACTACTTTTTCGTCTCAAATACCACCACAATATAAGAACATCATCGTCGCCGTCCATCGCGTACGAAATACAAATGTAAACTGGCGGCGAAAAAAAAACTGTAACAACAGCAAAAAAACTTCATTACATAAATAAAATTAATAAAGCGACCAATAAAGTTAAGACCATGTGCTTGCGCAAGTTTTATTTAGTTTATAATTTTCTACTGTCTAGTTTCAGAAAAAGATGCCGCATTTTTTTCACTTTTCCATTGCAAAAAATCGTCATAACGACGTCCCCCGCGAATAATCCGGTAATGACCTATTACGGGGTTTTTCATGTTATGCAATTTTCGGCATCTAGAAGTTAAAATACACCATGTAATTCTTTTTCAGAATTTTTCTAACTTTATTTACGAAGATATGAAAAACTACGCGTATATTCCATAAAAAATCATTAAAATGTATTTTAAACGAATACTATGGTTTAAGACCTTTACGAAAAAAAATATCAATATGATTTAATAATTAAGTAAGTGCTAGTACAGGCTTATTCGGGGTTTTATTAAGAAAACGATTTCCAGCTACATTCATTATCGAGTGGCTCCTTACGCAACCCTTTTCTTTATTGATATTACGATATTATTCGTGTAAGTTATAATAAATCATCTAAATATAAATAGACTATTACCAATACCCCGCGCTCGTTTTCTTAACCTGTAAGGACATGTATCGTCTTCGGTTATGCCTATTGCAACGGCAAGAGCTATTTTATTTTATTTAGACATTTATTTCAGATTAGATACATCCATAAATAGATTAGTAACACTTACATCTATGTTATTAGTTAAAATTATATTGCAGAACATTAATAATTAAGAATCAAATAAAAATAAAACAATTAAATATCAAAATAGGATAATAAAAATAAAACAATAAATTAATTAATCAAATTCCGAATAAAATGATCAAGATATTTTACTTTAAATAAAAATAGCACCGCCGGAAACGTGGACAGTATTCCAGTGCTTCACCACAGGACAATCAACTCTATCCAATATGGTGTTCAGAAGGCTGCTGGCGCTACCGCGCACACGCTGCATCAGGGAGGCAACTCTTTTACGTACTATTGCTCTAAAGCAGTCAATGTTGGCCTCGGCAAACATACCTGATGCACTGCAAAAGCGAGGCAACCCCAGCAACATTCTGGACCCATTATTGTACAGGACACGTAGGGCGTTGAAAGTTTTCTACGTATATATGACCCACAGGCTGCAGGTATAAAAGGTCTGGCAATACGCCTTGAAAAGTGAAATTTTAACATCCCTAGTGCATCTCGCAAACCTGCGCGTTGCATGTTGCACTGTCAACGCCCTACGTTCCCTCTCAATGTCCATGTCATCGGAGAGATCCTCAGTGACCCAGTGCCCCAGGTATTTAAACTTAGTGACCCTGCTTATCGGCATTCCCCCAAGCCTAACCGGTGGAACGGTCTTGGAACTTCTATTTCCCGACATAAAAACAAGTAGCTCACTCTTATTGTGGTTATACCTGAGGCCATGTGTCACTGAGTACATCTCACAGATGCCTAAGATTATGTTGTTGGAGGGCCCTGTCAGGGGACAGATGAACTCAGCAGGACCATATCATCAGCGTAACTGATGTTGTTCTGACTGACTCCATCCATTGAACAACCCACTCCAGCCCTGCTGAGCTCATCTATCAGTCCGTTTATGTACAGGTTGAAGAGACGTGGCGAAGCTAGTCCACCCTGCCTCACCCCACACTCCAACCTGTACTCTGCCGAACATGAACCTGCCCACTTAACATTATGGGTTTGGTTGCCTTATCTTAATATATTTATCAAATCCCCAGGAGTGCTAGTCTCTTCTTGGAGCTTACGCCAGAGTACGCTATATGAGACTAGATCGAATGCCTTCGACAGGTCCAAAAAACAGCCATAAACAGGTTTTTTCTCGTGACATAGTACTGAATGGTCTGCTTGAGTCGCAGTATCGCAGCTTCAGTCGAATGTCCAGCTCCGAAACTAAACTGTGCATCGTGCAAAACTATGTGCCGATTTAAGCGATTATCAAGCAGCCGATCCAGCACCTTGGTAATGACCGTGGCCAATGAAATAGTAATTGTCTGTAATTGTTCCCGTCAGAGGCATCACCCGTCCTATTTTTAATTATTGGTACAAAAAGAGTCTTCATAAGCTGCTGGGGTAAATATGAATGTCCTATACACAAATTAAAGAACATGACCAACACCCTAGGCAAATGAACACCTGCATGCTGCAAGTGCTCGATGCTGAGGCCATCATGTCCTGGAGACTTACCTCTCGTCATATTTTTAATAATATGAGAGACTTCTTTCACTTGAAACCGAGCTCTCTCACCACCCTTGACCTCAGCATCCAGCACCTGTTGCACACCTGCTAGTGGAGACACAACCTTAAAACGTTCCTTAAACATCTCGGCAATCAGGCGTAGCTCATTCTCGCCCTCAACACACACAGGCACGCACAAACCAGCTTCCAAATTCCTAGTATGCTTCCAAAAGCGCTTGAATTCCTTCTCTTTGTGGTGCGTGGCTAATATTATGTCAATCTTAATCTGATCCACGTTGTCTTGACACCATTTAAGCTTTGGCTTAAATCGTTTTCTGGTTTCACGCATAGTGTTATGAATATTACCAGATTTGGGTTTACCGTGTAGCATCCAGGTCTGAAAGCTACTTCGTGCCTCCATATGAGTCCTCCGCACATACTTATTCCATCCAATAACATGTTTTTGTTTCCTAAACTTTCCTAGCCCATGACTGCTTCGCGCAGCTTCAGTCAAAGCACCTACAATACTGTTACAATTTATCAATTATTACATAATGACACCTGTTGCTACAAACATTATCAGCACACAGGCCAAGTTCCACAGGAAAGTCAATATGCCTTAATTTACTATTAGCAAGTTCGCAATATAACGTGATCTGATCAGAGTCTCTTTCACCCCACTTGACCTCATTGCAAGATTTAAATTTACCTCACTTCCTACATTTCGGTTACATTTCGGAGAGTGTGCGATGGAATTACACAATCTGATTCCGCCAAGCCCGTTCCATCATCGGACTACGCGACAAACGGCGAAGCGCCATCGTTACATGGTGGACATACCACCCATACGTACAAAACATTTTGGGAATACCTTCATTGTACGTACGGCTAAGGAGTGGAATTCCCTGCCGGATTCTGTGTTTCCCGATACCTATAACCTAGGAGTATTTAAGTCAAGAGTGAATAGGTTACTTTTAGGTAAGCGTGTTCCATCTTCAACCACAACATCACTTACCATCAGGTGTGATGGTGGTCAAACTCGAACCTATTTTCAATTAAAAAAAAATACTACAATAATCATCAAATAATACTTACCTAAGTAAACTGTTCGAATAAACAGTAATAGTCAGAAAGAAAGAAAGAAAAACTTTTATTGGCTACATGCCGCAAATTTACACAGTAAAACATAATAAAATAAAAACTTAAAACTAACATCAACAACCCACTGTGTTACTCAAGGCCGCGCCAAATACGTCCTGTTCAGCATAATGCCAGGCAACTAGTGCCCGACGCTGATTTTCAACAGGACCTAACAACAAAACAACAGTCAAAACAATAAAATGTACGTTACTGTTAAACAATCGAATAACATAATAAATGCGTTTTACAAATGTTCAGTATACAAAAAAAATTACACGAATAATAGCGCAACACGATTTTACTGTTGCCGTCGAAAATATAAATTTACGCGAATAATAACGCAACAAGATTTTACTGTTGCCGTCAAAAATATAAATTTACACGAACAATATCGTAAATGACATTACTGACCAGAGCTTGACCTACACTAATATAGTAAAATGCATCCAGCTAAATAATAACGAAGCCCTTGGGACTACTTAAATTTTGTTGAAATTACCAGATAGATGAAAAAAATAGCTTCCATATACGATATAAAAAGTCTCTGATACTTGTTGTTGAATGGAGTTATTAAGGAAAAATGGTTTTTTATTTTTCCTGAACATTTACACTTTTACGATTACCGGATTATTCGCGGGGGGCGTCGATAAGTTTTATTATATTTTTTAATTCATTTCTGTGGTAAAAGGTTATCAATCAGTATTTTTGCTGTTTCCTTCAACTGCGGCGGAGTTATATCACTACTTATCATTTTGATAGTTTTATTTTACTTTCTACGAAAACTGAATTCTCAAACAACACACAAAATGAGAATGGCGCCAATGGCGTCTGCAATTTTCACATGTTCTTTTTCAAATTGTTTATCCTGCCGCCGCAGGGTCGCACTGCCAGCCCGACACCATCCAACACACAGCTAGTGGCCAGTGTCATTTTGTGAACTTGGAGATAAAAACTCCCTGTAAAAACTTTTTGGCTTTTGATATTTAGGTTACCGGCGCATAGTCTTACCCAAAATTAAAAAAGAAAAACCACGTAAGAAATGGATTTTCATACACTTTTCTCTCCCGCTCAGATGCGTTTTCTCCCCGCATATTTGTTCGATATGCAATGACGTACTTTCTACCGTAAATTTGATAAAGAATCAAGGTACTTTCCAAGTAGGTGTAGTATAAAATATATTTTTGGCTCGGGCGACGTACTTTGAATCCCTCGCTACGTTCAGGATTCTACTAAAGAATTCCTCACTTCGCTCTGGATTCAAAAAGCACCTTCGCCGTAAAATATTATTTTGCTCCCTTATGATACAATCTACTATTGTGCAATGATATTATCACCCTGCTCTCAAAACGGTGACGGAAACATCGTGAAGAAACAGGCATGCCCTAGGACCGAAAAGTGCTTTGATATGTGTCAACGACCAACTGGATTACGGCCCATTCCCTATCACAGAGAGGAAGCCTGTGTTCCCAGCGGAAGCGCGGTTGGTTATGTTGTGTTTATGTAAGTTGTTTTTGGTATCCAAAGAAATTAGGCTTTTAGACGACTTCGTGAAGATCTTCTTGCGTTGAAAAATGTTACAGCCGATATTTTTGTATGGGATTCCTTTATGGTGCCACCTTTATAGCACCATAAAGCACCAGATCACTTCACCACAAATCAAAACTATGGACGGCAAGTTCAGAAAATCCAACTTGATATAATTAAATACAATTGTTGGCAAGCTTTGAATAATCTCTCAAGCAAATTCCAGATTACAGAACTTTAATTACCTACATCATATTCTTGTCTATAGATTATGATGTAGGTACGTATTCCACAGCTAGTGCCTGCATATTAAAAATCATAAGCAGTTTGTTCCCAGAACCCGAGCCGTTCAACTCCGCTTCTAGTTATTTAGTTGGATTAAATTTCATGTAGTGTTGCCCAAACGAGAGTCTCGCAAGAGTCTTGCAATTAGCGATTATCCTATTGCTATTTATTAAACGGTAGTTGAGATCTCAGAACAATGTAACAGAGTCTGTTACATTGTTCTGAGATCTCGACTCGTTTGGGCAACACTAATTTCATGTCATTAATAGATTGCAATAGGTATACAGTTCTGGTGTTACCGTTAGTAATGAAACTTCCCTTTTTTAGGTTTAATAAACAAACAAACAAATAACGTATTTGTGAAATATGCGTAGTATCTACATTCGTTAGATATGTGCTGCGTCGCGAGCAACAGTGGACGAGTCAACATCTCCTGATGATGCGCCGCCGTGGAGAGGCGAATTGCGTGTCGAGTGTGGTTTGCTTGCACGTGGTATGTTTTTTATAGTATCCCTTCATATGCATATAGTAGGTGGGAGTGAGGTGCTGCATAAAGGATTGATCATCTAGTTCTAGGCGGAATGAACACTAGATATTTTTCTGAATTATTCGTTTGGTATGGATTTTCGCAATTATAATACTTAGGTACGTCATTGAATGTAACGCCTAATTCCATTCTGTATGGTCAAGAATTTATCAAACTAAAAGCAAAAAAGGAAAGAGTTGTTTCAGTTATATTCATAACTAGCTGTGCTCTCGACTTCGTTCATGTGAAAGTCGATATTCCGCGCTTAAATCCCCAATCCTATGAGAATACTACGATTAGAAGCTTATAATGTTCTCCAATAATCTCCACTGTCATCCAGTATAAGTCCAATTAAAATTGGTTTAACCGTTCTAAAGATTAGCCCAGAAAAACAGAAAGTCAAGCAGACAGAAAGGCAGTCAGATAGACAAAAGAAGTTTGTGTTTTGATGTCGTGTAAATAACTAAAAGCACATGAGAAAACACAGTTATTTTGAAATCAAAGGCAGACTAAATTAATTATTTATTTATAAGTGGTTATAGATTAAAAAGTTAAATAATTGTTTTATTCCTATCCTACTAATATTATAAATGCGAAAGTTTGTGAGGATGTAAGTATGTTAGTTGATCTTTCATGCACAAACTATTCTTCCCGTGTACTGAGACGCCAAGACAAGCACAAACCCTACCTTCTTTCAAAATCATGGTAAAAGCATGGTAACATGCTTCTCTCTCTTTAATTTGTTACAATTTTTTATATATCCCAGTTTTTTTTGTGTATGTATATATATATATATATATTGTGTATGTAGGTTATTACTTATGTGATGTATATAAGTGAATAGTACACCGTGGACTACCCGCGTATTTACTTTCTTCTGCTGTGTCAAATCCATCCAAAGGTTGTCTGTAAGAGATCGCTCATTGTAACACCCTTTAGTTTTTAAGTTCTCATTTAATGCTGTTATGGTGTACAATAAAGAGTATATCTATCTATCCATCTAACTATTGAATGGATCTCAATGACATTTGGTAACTAAATCGTGAACATTCTGGAATAACATATAGGCTACTTTTTATCCAGGAATTCTCACGTGATCGGTATTTACGGTACGCGTGAAAACCTCCCACTAGCCCAAAAGCTAGTTATTAACAAGGCTCAATACCCTAATGGATGAAGTGTCCGACTTGTGATCAAAAGGTCGCATGTTCGAACCCCCCACTGCACTATTGCCGCAAACCCACTCCATATTTAGCTTAGCTGGAGATGGAATAATATTCCTAGTAATGTTGATTCTACCCCCATAGATAGTACATAACAACAATAAAAAAAAAAAAAAAACATAATAGGCTAGCGTTTGACCACCATCTCATCTGATGGTAAGTGACGATGTGGTCGAAGATGGAGCACGCTTACCTAAAAGTAACCTATTCACTCTTGACTTAAAGATCCACAACTAAACAATGATCAAGTTTCAGACAACGAAGAATTTTATAAGTAGGTATATAATTAGTTAATCCTATTTATACAATCTATTTATCGTTATAACTAGTTATACTATTGAGAAAAGTTCTAACTCATTTCCACAAGAGGATAACAATTATCCCTTTATTAGGTACCTATTTAACGTTAAAGGATCTATCTGGCAGAAGCGCAGTGGAAGCAAAACATCACACCTATTTCTGATTCGGCGTCGCGTATTTCAAACTGGCTATCACTGTGGTTATTGAAAGGATGTATAGAAAAGATTTATTTGAAAAAAAAACCTATAATTTAAGATTTTAGGTTTTTTTTTTCAATTAAATACGGTAGTATTTTATAAAAAAAAGTTTTTAGTCCGTTTGTTTTCTTTCGTTGTTTTCTTTTGTAAACTGTAAGTTTTAGTTCTAATCGTTTTAATAAAAATAAAAATGAAAATTTTGTCCAGATGCATTAAAACGTGCGTAATATGTACGTATTTTGATTGAACGCAAAAAAAAACGTAAATTTACCGCCCTGAAAGCCTTTGCACTTAATAACCAATTATATACATTTAAGATTGTTAATAAACTTTGAAAACTTTAAACCGCAGTAATGATATTTGAAATAAGAATATAAGGCATCGATAGTGGTTGCGCAGGAGTATCGATGAGCGGCGGGCAGCAGGTGATGCGTCGTGTTCGTTTTTGGCGAATCAGAGGCGAGCAGGTGCGCGGGCGCAGGTGTCTCCACGATCTCAGCCGATATCGATATACAGGTTGATGGTGATTGATCGTCTCGTCTCTCTCGTTTCCCTACGATAATGTTTATGTCGCTTGAATTGATATTATTATTGGAAATTATATACATAAGATTATGAATTAGTCAAGAATAATGTTTCACTTTGAGTAATTTTGATTTTAATTTAATTTGAGTTTAGTATTATATCGATAAATTGGGTATCTGAAATAACGAATTGAAGGTATTTTTGAAAAACCTGAGCCTTACGGTTTGTAATTTGCCTTGAATTCCTGTTCGCTTATGTTTGGATAACAATCTACTTTAATATAAAATAATGTTTTTGTTTTTTTTTGTTGTTTTTCAATTCGTCGTTTATATTTGATGAATATAAATGACGAATTGTTTTCCTTAAATGAGATACTTAGTAAAAAAAATCTTACAATCATATTAATTTTTGTTATTGAGGCGGACGAAACGAATAAAACATTATTCAACTTGAGCCATATTCGTAATTTTGCGAGACTAACGCACGGCAATTTATATTTAAATGAGTAACCATGTGAGGAGATATTATTTTTTATATTTAGATATGGGTGATCTATAGAAAAAAAAAACAACAGTAACATTATCCGATTTCAAAAACTTTAATAACTGATAGAAAAGATGTCCGTAGAAATTGTGATTGGATACGTTAAATCGTAGCCAAAATCCTGGGGATTTGTGAGATGAGGCACGGAGGCAGTGACGATTATAAACACCACGTGTAAAAATTGTAAACACGCCAAAGTTGGAGCAGCCTGTAAGTTCGGCCCGTGCGCTACTATGGTACCGTGCGCGAGATAGGACAGATGCGCGCGGCATATGCGCCCGCGCAGCCCGCCGGACGCTCGCCACTCTCACCCTGAGCAAGTTTGGTTCTATACATGGCCCGGATTTGTTGAGACTTTCTGTCAAGGTGTCCGGCCAGAGAAACTAGTTTCAGTTTATTGTTGCCGTAGTAATTAATTATAAACTTCAAAAATCTTTAAAAGGCATCTGTATCTCCAGAAGTTCTGCTGTGGATATTGCTATCAGCAATAAGACTACTGGTAAGCTAGGTATGCGCATAAAATTTGCATTTGGTAACTATACACATGTAGATAATTTTCTATAAATCACATCATTTATATATACAACTTTTCTGTACAACTATACTAATACATTACTTACCTACGGTCTTGCTTAGCTTATGGTACTTACGTGTGCCTGAACTAAGTAATAATTTGTTTTTGGCTATAAGAACATAATCTTAAATAATAATCAATAATAATTAAAATACAAATCTTTTAAAACGTATATGATTTCAAACGTATTGACATCTATTTAAAACATGACATACGACAGCTTTTACAATGTTACCTGTGCGGCAGAGTTAATACAATCTAACGGTAGTGAATTTAAATTTTGTGAGTCCTAAATACATGTCAATCCTTATTCTTCATTTTCTCTTATCTCACGAGAACTCGATCAACGAGGCAAAATGATTAAAATTACTTATCTACATAAGTTCAGAGAAAATTGACTTTTGTCCTTTGTACCTAACCTACTTAAAAAGAGAAGTTCAATCAAAGCTTAAATTTTATCAGAAACTAAGTTAATTACAATAATTTAAATAAGTTCAACAGCTAACTACGAGTACTGAACTTATTTCAACAATGCTGGGTTTGTACTTAGATTGTGTTATTCAATGAACATACGATTGATAATGGATAAGGTTTGGAAATAACTGTTTGTAAATAATAGAGATCGTTTGCATGCCAAGCCGTAATTGCTGGTATCTACTAATTAATTTAACTTATTTAATTAAATATGTTACATGTTACTAAGTTTTAGTTTATGTATCAATGTTATTCTATCATATAAATTAGATGTTACTTTACAGTAATTTGTGCAACTAATACTAATCATTATACCGCCAGTGAGACCAACATAGGACTTTACTATTGCTACAACCAATTTATTTGATAATGATTAATTATGCCATGTTGTATGGAATTCCAAATCATTGAACATCAATTAATTAATTATTCGGCAACAATTGACACGAGATCGACCTACATGCCGTCAAAATCAACAAAGCCAAGCTACAGATATGATGCCGTTACGACAATGATACGACTGTATAATAAAATAACACAATGCAGCATATTACTTTTTGTAACTTATGTCATTGCTCATATCGGTGAAGGATAACCTCGTGACGATACCGGCATTTCCTAGGACCAAAAGTTCAAAGACATGTGACATATACACTACCCCGCGCTGGGGCAATGTGATTATGGCCCATACCTGCTCATAGAGAGGAGATCTGTTCTCGAACATAATAGGTTGAATTATTATTATTATCACAACGTTACGGAAAAACTGCGACCAGGGACACTTTCGATTACACACAAACACGAATCATTTCATACTAGCTACCAACCGTAGCTTCGTTCGCCAATTTTCTCAGATTAAAAAGTGGCCACTGTGCCACAATTAATATTTGATAATTTTAACATGTTACCTATTAGTTGGTAGATCAATACCATTCGCCCCCCCTCCCCCTCCCTCCATAAGTCCACGGGCCAACATCACCGCAACAAAAAATCATCGCCACCGACAAGATTACTTAGATATGAGTTCCTTGATATCTACTGACAACAAATCCAAAGTAAACTCATGATTGTATAATAGTAAGCTCACACTACCGGCCATTGGCCCCAAAGACAGCTGTTGTCAATCGAAACTAATTCGTCAATAAATATACGATCCCATACCCATTACCTCGGTTGCGATTCAATGTTTTGAATATATCGGCCCACTTTTGATAAACTTATTATTTAGATAGAATGCGAAAAAAATCAAAATTAATGTGAAGCTACCTATAATATTAAGTTGTGCAACAAATACATATTTAAAGCAGCTTTTTTATTGATATAATAAGACTCGAGTTCGACCACTATCCCACCTGATGGCAAGTGATGATGTGGTCGAAGATGAAGCATGCTTACCTAGAAGCTTAAAGACCCCAGGTCCAGGTCAGGTATAGCTATCAGGAAACACAGACTCTGGCAGAGAATTCCACTCCTTAGCCGTACGCAGTTCCGTCGGTTACTTCTTTTTATTTAATAATCAGTATACATTGTACATTTTGTTCTTGTCACCGTTATAATTTTGTGCTTATTTTGCATTATCGGATAATGTGGTCAATTTGCAAGCAGATGTTAATTAAATAATAATTATAAACTCGAGACCACGATTTAATACTGAAATATAAACAACTTTAAAATTATAGCCAGAAATAAGGAAACCAAAAAACTGCGGCTCAGGTAGAATGATCGGCTATGCCTACTTAATATTAAGGTTCCTTAAGTAACACGATGAACTTATACTTACCAGCATGATTTCAAAGTATTTCTTTCGTACCGGTCCGAGGATACCAGTTTTTCAAATTGCTAATATACACTAACGAAAAGTTTAATAAAGTACTCGTTAGATTTTGATGAAACATGTATCTTACTTTGAATAACTTAGTCTTTATATCCGCAATGTATGAGCAACATTGCATATTGAAAAGAATTTATCTTCGATGAAGCTTTAGCGAGAAATGAAGGATTTTCCAAGAACGTTGTAAAGTTTGTAAGTAGCTGAATGTGTCAGGCGGACGTACTTACAAGCCAAGTTCGCATCCACTGCATATTGTGAAACTATGTAAACTTTGTGCCGACGGAAAAAACCGATAGTTAATTAAAGTTTGATTGATTCAAGCGTAGCATCTCTTATAAACTCAAAGCTTTTGAAGAGAGAACCGTCTGCGAAGTTAAAAAAATAATATTAGTGAAGAAAAGATTAGCCAATCATGTTCTGTGGGTTGCCCGGGTTTTACAGACGTAGGTACCTATGTGCAGAATTATTGTCGATACTTGCAAACAACTTAGTATTTGGTGTTGCAAAAAATAACAACAATGAATAGGTACGGAACCCGTGCCACAAGGAAGATGTTCAACTGTCGCATATAAAATAAAGGAGCGTGCGTTGCAGCTGTCGTTATTAACAATGTGGCTCCAAAAGTATCAGAGCGCGCGCTTCGAGCACGCACCGGCTCTCCTTAATGCTTTCGAAAATACAGCTGCCTACACCAACGAAAAAAATAAACTCCTTATGACCCTCAAGTGTTAGTTAGTACATTAGACCGAATCATTAAATCTCTGCAGAACAATTTGTGCCCGTTCAAATTCTGGTATTTCTAAAGTTGGAAATATTTGGCGCGCACAGGAATGCGGTTAGGTAACAATGTATGATCACGTATTTTAGCTGCTAGAGCACTCTCTTTATAATTTGGCGTGATGATTACCTAATTGATTATAGCAACCGGATTTATAGTAAGTAAATACATAATTACGTTAGATTTTTAAGTGAGAGCTATAGATCTGACTTACGCTGGTGGTTTAACAAAGCGAAAGTACCATTTCATTTTCGTGTTACACATTTATACCTACAATGAACAGGTCTGCAATCAACAAATGCAAGCAGGTAGGTATGTGGATGTGGACAATGTTTTCGTTTTCCTCAAGCCCTTTTAGTGAAACAGAGGGTAGAAGACAAAAGGAGGCTCTGATTAAAAACGGAAATGTTGAAAAGTCGAGTCCTTGGTGACTGCACAATGACTCTTGTCGTGTTCAGGAACATCCAAGATAAAGGAAGACTTACGAAATTACTAGATGGATGTTATGAATATCAGATAATTTGGACGCAATAGGTAAAAGTTAGCAATTTTTTTCTCCTGAAAGTTATTTTTGTGGTTTTCTATTTAATCTTATGATGGCCAAATCTTTATTGGTAAACCAAAATAAATGTGTCGATAAATACTCAAGTATCACTATTATTTTGATACGAGATTTGACTATTATTCATTTGAACAGCGTGATAGTCAAACAGTCAGTTTCGCTGCAGTCATTGAGTCAATGATTTTAGCAGTGAACTATACGATTATGTAAAATGCTCAGCATCATTTAATAAAATCAAAACAAGATTGTTGTCTAAATAACTTAACAGCCAGATAAGTGTATCGTTAATTTGCTCAAAAGATAGCATTTCTACCACAAGAACATTATCTGACTATTTGCTACTGCACTCTATACAACAGGGTGTTCCTTTTACGCCTACGATGTGAACAAAAATGGCATGCACATTTGTAAACCCTCTTTGTGCAATTTTCCCAGCCGCTGTAAGAAATAACGTAGGTAACGCTTTTGCGGTTAAAAGCATTTGTTTGGTCAAAGTACAATTCCATTCATTTTAGACATGCGCATTGTATTGTTTCAGGAACACTAATTGATTCTGACGTTTGCGGTTAAGATGACCGTTGTGTTTGGTTGACCAATTAAATACTAAAGAGGTGAGCAGAGGGATTTGACAGCTGGTTAGCCCGTCTGAGAATTGACCGGGCCGGAGGAGCAATCAGCTATAATGCAAAATATTTTATTTCTTTCATCTTTTCAGAATCTTGAACTTATGATCTTTAGTACATAATATTGCATGAGGCTATGGTTTCCTCGGAAATGTAGACACTGACTACACTACACTAGACTGCTTTTTAACTGTGGTTTTATATAAACTCATAACTACATAAGTTGTAAAATGTGTTCCCATAAATATTATATTTTGTTCGGAGAAGGCACCAGACATATCACTTTAACAATTCAATAGCAATATAGCAAACCAATCTTATCGTCCAGACTAGACATAAAGACTTATTATTATTATTATATACATTTATTTCAGACAAAAATTATCCACATACACATAATTAAACACAATACAAATGACATACAAACAAACACAAATTACACATAATACGCACACTACACAATGAACATATTAAATATTAATACATATTTAATATAGTTAAACGTTGGTACCATTTGAAGTAAATAAATATTTATGGCCAGTTCTAATATCAGACGAGGAACCAAGTCTCTAGCTGCTTTTATGGTGTTATCAATTAGGTTTCATGAGACTTGGGACATGAGATGGAGTCACTACCGACATTTTGATCTGCTGGCTAAATGAAAACTTAACTGGGAAGATATTGCACAGTTACTCTTTTAAAAGTACTTATTCTTGCAATATTTACATTTTGAATTATTAATAGGTGTACCTAGGTAGTGTAAAACACGGTGGAGCATATGGTCGAGGTGTGCCCTGCTTGGGCACCACCGTGTCCTCGTGGCGGCGATCGGTGGCGGTGACCTCTCGCGTCCGGCCCTTGTTCAGACCATGGCGAGAGGAAATTGGATGCAGTCGCCTCCTTCTGTGAAGCAGTCATGCTAGCGAAGAAGGAGGCTGAACGCACGAGGGTGAGGCAAATCCCTTCCTCGCACCGCAGCCGCCGCAGGAGATGCCCCGGGCATCGGGGATCGCGAGCCAGACTTCGGTCACCGGAGGCGCGGGCTTGTGGACAGCGAGCAAAGGTAGCCGTAGGTACCGTCCGGTAGGGACCAGGCCCAGGTCAGCGGCGCGTCGTGTTCCACGCGCGCTTCAAAAAGTAGTCAGCACTGGTGACCGAGCCCCATAGGGAATAGCCCTATGGGGCTCGGTTGCTTGTCGGGGTTACGGGAATGTTCTAACGAGATACCGCGGCCCCGGAACTTAAGGGCAGCTGAGAGAACAGGGTAGGTTATTTGTCAGTAGAAGCCTGACACTCCCTTCTGCTCCACCTAGAACGGGAGAAGTCATTCGATGATTTTACAACAAGGAAAAAAAAAGAGGTAAAGAAAAACAGTTGACAAATTAAGCGCATAAAACGAAATGGATATAATATTTGCTAAGCTACAAATAATTTCAGTTTTATCAGAATCAATTCTTTAATAAAAAAGGACCATAAATCGGTCAGAAGCTCACAGAAATGTAAATGCTTCAAACAACTCAATTATGCAATTAATAAAGATAGTAAGGTAATACGAAGTAAAAGTAACTATCATTATTGGAAAAGATATACGCGCCGCTGTTTCTTAATTCTTCATTAAGGTCAATATTATTACAATAAGCCGCATTATATTTTTTTACGTTTACAAAGACGTAAATCTATGAATACCATAAATGACCACATCGCCTCCGGTAATTTCATGCGTCATAAATATTTCGGTGCATTTGCAAGTTTCAAGTTGCATATTTTCGCAACTGTGCATGTCAGTGGAACTGGAAACCTGCATATTGAGGTAAAACAGTATCGATCTGGAAAGTTAGTAGGTAGTATTTATATAAGGCGTAAATCTCTGTTACATGAATATGTCAGTTGTTTTATTAAGCTGGCTGTGATTGTTCATCCAAATAACAAACAGGCATTCCTAGAAGTTGGCAAGAGATTTGACAACAAATTAAATTGAATAAGCTTCAGAAACTCGGGGCTTAAAAGCAACGACACGCGTACGACGGAAGATGGGACGTGTCATACACAATTTAATAACATACCTACTAGTCTGAAACAAATTCGCTTGACATTTTGCTTGATAGCTGGTACCGCATTGTGATGCCGATATTAACGAATCAATATCTTCTTTCAATTTGGATCAGTCATTCAAATCGGTTCTTGTACACATACTAAGTCTGACATGCCAATATCAGCCATATCCTTCATTTCTGAATCTTTCAACCTTTTTATTGAAACGTGTATCTACATTAGTCATAAGGAATACAGATTTTTTTCGATATGCTCTTGACCACGGTCATTAGGGTGTCCCGTTCATGTATGGGGAAAAAAAAATGAGCTACGGCTACGCAAGAGGTATCAAAAGTTGCGTTTTGACACATATATTACGATTATTATAAAATTTAATTACATATCCGGCATCTTGAGGCCTCTACCAGTCCTTGAAGTTTGGGTACAACAATGAGTTAAAGCAAGGTTTAAAATAGTTGAAAGACAAAATAATCAATGGCAACTTTAAAAACGGAACTGGTTTTTGTGACCAAAATTAGGCATTTCTGAGCGAGATTTTAATCTGTTCCTAATAAAACCATCCCGAGCTGTAGCGTCCGTTACGCTTTGAGAAGCCTCCGTCACTAGTTTTAGGGGAGAGTTGGATAATACCGAGCCCCTAAGGAGTCAGGTCCATAATTAGGAAAATGTTTGATATTAAAATAAACAAAATGCAGTAATTAGTAGGACATTTATTCAGGTACATATACCGTATAACAAAAAAATTGAAAATTGAAACAGGAAGTAATTATTGTAAATTTACAAAAAACGTTAAAGGCGTGGTATTGTCAAACTGGTCTGATAATATCGTGCCTACATTAATTGCTTGATCCCATGACTTCTTCTTTTTCTTTGGCACAGATTCATCCATCTAAAACGAAAATAAAATGAAGTTATATTATGTTGATTTGTATGTATTGTATTTTAATTAGTCATATTCATCACAACAATCGATATCACACACAATTGTTTATCTTAAACTCAATTAATGACTCAAATTAAATCGAAATCGGTATATTCGTCTAGGAGCTACAATGACACTGACAGACAACAGACGCACAGACAGACACATCATACATAACTTTTTTTTCGGGGGTAAAAACAAGTTAATGTAAATAATACACTATTTTCATAGTTTACAATTACGCGCCCTCCTCTGAAAATATCACGTCCCGGGCGCGAAATTGTCAAACTTACTCTTTTCAATTTTTAACCTCCAAATAATATGGAAAAACTTATAGTATGTAAAAACGTATTTTAACATTAATTCTACAGTGTACAAGCATTAAAACTCTATAGTATCAAAGTATTATAATAATACAGTATCACTTACCTCTTATCGAAAGTATATACGAAATTTTATAAGGAGTGACGATAAAAACTTCTCAAGCAAATGCCGTCTCCGTCATCGCGTGGAACGTATTGGCGATGCACGGGGAAGGGTGTAGGCATGTCGAGCTTCGATGTTTATGCACTGTATCGCAGAACTAATGGATGGTTTTTGAAATATGCTGATGCGCGGAATTATTAACATCGCGGTAATATCCAACTCTCCCCTACACATCTTTCCACTGACTGTGTGTGGCAGGGAAAGTCAATAATGTCGAGGATGTGTTCTTTAGCCTTAATTCTAAGTTCATCGTTGGAGATGTGTTGCAAAATTGGTGGAGCTGATATTTTACACTCTTGCCAAAATATTATATCGGTGTAGTCTCGCGCACAGAAGTTAAGCTTTGGTGCTTTAAATACCCTGCGAGAGTTGCTCTTTTCTGCTTCTCTGGCCTTTAATATTTTGCGAGATGCAAACTCTCGAATATGCTCTCTATCGTCGAATAACATGGCAATAAGCAAGTTTTCTGGGTGCGCAAAAAAGCGTTTCTTTCGATCACCGAATTTACAATAGATCTCTGACTATCAGGCAAAAATCGAGAGTAAATAACCATTTGAAAAATATGCTTGACTCCATCTTTAAATGATGAGTTTTGCTTGATTAGGAACCAAACAAGAGGGTAAACTTTGACCACGTAGTTCACAAGCAGCTGCAAATTATTTGACGGCGAAACAGTACTTACGTAAAGTCTGAGTATGCGATTGGCAGTAGTGAGCCATCTCGAATGCGCCATTTTTCCAGGTTGGCGGTTCGCTAGCTCAAGGGAACAGAAACCAGCCATCACAGCATGACACATTTCGTACAGATACTTTTGATGCGTGCTTAGTTCCTTCACAATATTATCAGGTAATACTAGCAAATTGCCAGACACTGCACAAAAAGACGCTAGAGGTTTACTTTCACAAGCAGCTAGCTGTTTTCCAATAGGTCCT
Organism: Tholera decimalis; assembly: GCA_943138885.2. Taxonomy (NCBI): domain Eukaryota; kingdom Metazoa; phylum Arthropoda; class Insecta; order Lepidoptera; family Noctuidae; genus Tholera; species Tholera decimalis. The sequence goes on from OW964548.2 coordinate 27,733,305, forward strand.
GGATATTCTTTTGGCCCAGATGTGCTACCATCCAGAGACATGAACAAATGACGAAGCGGTAAAACATTCGCGTGAAGCATACAAACACACCATTGCAACGGTCTCTTTAAATAGTTTTCCAGGTATTGAATGACACCTCCCTTCCAACCTGTATTCGTAGCAGTACCATCGCACCCCACACAGATCACCTCTTCCAAGTTCAACCCTTGATTTTCTAACAAAGATATGATAGACTTGGCGTCATATGTCCCAAATAAATAGATCCCGGCTCTGTGAGAACTGAAATGTGTTCTTGCAAGACTTCTCTTTTTGTACAGCATTATTAAAGAAAGTAAAACGAAAATTTGATTCTCAAGAATTAAATAAGGCTATGTATAACCCTAAGAAACTTTGGGAAACCATTAATAACATCACAAACACTACCAAAATCAAACACTCCTACTCACAGTTGTTATCAGCTTCATCATCTCCGATACAGTCTTGCAACGACGTAAATAATTTTTTTGCGAGCATAGGAAGAAATCTTGCAGATAACATAAATAACTCACAATTCCGTTCCCGCATTTCACTTCCCCACACGTCTAACTTCGAAAAATCGTTAGTGTTGGAAAAAACAGATCCTGACGAAATTATATCGACTATAAATATGCTACGAACTAATGCGGCTACCGGCTGGGATGGTATCTCAACCTTATTCTTGAAGCGTTATTCTGCAATCCTCGCACCTATACTATGCCACATTTTCAATCTTTGCTTTGACTTAGCCATCTTCCCTACTTCATTTAAAAAGGCAGCTATACATCCCATTTTCAAGGGCGGCGATGGGTGCCTCGTTAATAACTACCGCCCCATAGCAGTACTTAGTACTTTATCAAAAATACTCGAACGCTTAATGAATAAAAGACTCATTCTCTATCTTGAGCATTTTAATATTTTATCACCTCAACAATTTGGTTTCCGTAAAAACAAATCCACAAACGACGCAATACACAAGTTGATTGATCACATAGTGAAAAATATAGACAGTAATAAAAAGGTATTGACCATTTTCTTAGACCTTACGAAAGCTTTCGACACGGTGCCCATTCCGACTCTTTTACTCAAGCTAGAACGTATAGGTGTAAGGGGCCTACCACTAAATCTATTCAAAAGCTACCTGACAAGCCGTTCGCAATTCGTAACGATGGACAATTACAATAGCGATACAGTCACTATTGAATATGGTGTGCCGCAGGGTAGCATTTTGGGGCCCACATTGTTCCTAGTATTCATAAACGACCTCTGCAACTTACATATACCAAATGCCCAAATAATTTCGTATGCTGATGACACTGCAATAACTTTTACTGCTGACTCATGGTTAGAACTACAGTCAATAGCACAAAAAGGATTTAACTCAACACTAAGATGGCTTTACTCACACACCTTGACCCTGAATACCTCTAAAACTAACATTATTACTTTTTAAATTAAATCAAATTCACAACCTAATCCCTCTATCTCTCTAAAAGCTCACTTGTGTTCCTTAATGTCTCAGCAGGCCTGCCAGTGCCCATCACTTACTCGAGTTGAACAAATAAAATATCTTGGAATTTTCATTGACCAACACTTGAATTTCAAATCACACCTTAACACCTTATCCGGCCGCGTACGCAAACTTATATATATATTCAAAACACTGCGACATGTAGCTCACGCTTCAGTTATCCATAACGTATATTTCGCTCTTTGCCAATCACTAGTAACTTATTGTATTTCCTGCTGGGGAGGAGCTGCTAAGACAGTGATGAAGCCCTTAGAGATCGCTCACAGAGGCATACTTAAAGTTGCAACCTTCCGCCATATCTTGTCTCCAACCACCGAACTTTATAAATCCTGGAATGTTTTAAATGTACGACAACAGTACATTTTACAAATTGTATTACTCCAACATTCCAGGACACCATACAGACATATTTCTAAGCGTCGGAAAGACAGAATCTGTATTATTCCACCTCCACGTACCTCATACGTAAAAAGATTCTCTTTTTATCTTGCTCCATCTCTGTATAACAAAATTAATGCAATATGCCCAATATATAAACTCTCACTCCACAATTGTAAAAAATCTGTACGGACATTCCTTTTGGACCTCAATTATGATGACACTGAATTATTTCTCACAAAGTAATCACGCACGCACGCCCACACAACACTCACACTCACACACACACACACACACACTCGCAAAAACACCCAGACGCACTTACACACATATTGATATGCTATGAATAATAATATTAAACAATTAGAATATAAAAATATGTATATGAATAAATAGTAATAAAAATTATTGTATTAAACTATTGCATTATATTAGTACACATATAAATCGACCAATCAGGGGATCGGCACTGTCTCTCCTTAACACAGGCCGACTTTCGGCCTAGCTAGGAGAACAGTATCTCACCTGTTTTGTATTGCATTGTATAATATAATAGAATCTAAAATTACAGAATTCCAACAGTTGTGAACATTGCAATCCCATTATGAAATAAATACTATTACTATTACTATTACTATTATCAGGTAATACTAGCAAATTGCCAGACACTGCACAAAAAGACGCTAGAGGTTTACTTTCACAAGCAGCTAGCTGTTTTCCAATAGGTCCTGAATATTCTTTTGGCCCAGATGTGCTACCATCCAGAGACATGAACAAATGACGAAGCGGTAAAACATTCGCGTGAAGCATACAAACACACCATTGCAACGGTCTCTTTAAATAGTTTTCCAGGTATTGAATGACACCTCCCTTCCAACCTGTATTCGTAGCAGTACCATCGCACCCCACACAGATCACCTCTTCCAAGTTCAACCCTTGATTTTCTAACAAAGATATGATAGACTTGGCGTCATATGTCCCAAATAAATAGATCCCGGCTCTGTGAGAACTGAAATGTGTTCTTGCAAGACTTCTCTGCGGTGGTACCGATCGCCTATTTTCTCGTTTATGAGTGTTTTGTCCTTTCGTCCATCAAAGTAGATACTTTTTATTACAATCGTATCAATGTCTTTGCTGGCCTTGGTCCGTGCTTTTGAAACAGCTCTATGAATTTTATTCTTATCAATAACAAGACTTAGATCTTCGGAAGATACCAATCCTACGTCAGCTAAGACCGCCGAAGCGACCGCAGCCGCAGATCGCGTTGATAGTCCATACCGATCACATACCTTAGCTACTGTTGGCAGCGCCAGAGTGTTCCGATTCAACGAAGTAGATGGAGTCTCATTTACAGGCACGTCATTATTCGCAGAAAGCTCTGTTACAGGCGACTGCGGTCGAGGCGGCAACTCGCGCACCGGAACAGGATTGGTTTTTAGTGATGCACTGGGAAAACATGCGTGCTCTGACTCTTTCCGATTCAAATTTTCTTGTCTCTGATGTTTCTTTAAAAATCTTGCTGTTTCTTTTGTGTCTATACCGCTTATTGCCATTTTTCTATCACTTCCTTGATCCAGTAAAAAGTCTCTTTCAGAAATAGGAACTTTCTTAGGTTTTATGCAGGAAGAAATGTCAAACGAAGTGCACTTACAAGCAGCAATATCGAAGAGCTTGTTCGACGATTCCAAAAAGCACTTCACTTTGCTTTCGTAACTATCATTTCTTTTATTTTTGGGATATCTTATCAATGACAGGTATTTGTCGAAATATGATTTCAGCAATTGGGTAACTCGTACGTTGGAAACGATAGGAATCGAAGCTTTGGTCCAAATCGTATCAAGTTTTCCAGAAACGATTGAATAAACTTCTGTGTTAGAAGGATCTTTCCCATTCTTCTGTAGTTTTAGTTCATTTTTAGTAAACAAAATGAATTTGATAACGTCACTTATTACTGGTAACTGGCGATCGTCAAGTTCTTTATATGATCCCAAAATAGCACAAGTAGTCTCACTTCGCCTTGAACCCATTATTATATATAACAAAAACACGTATTTTATCACAAGGAAGTGCAGAGTGACACCTTACAGCAATAAAACCGCAATAGAAATGAGATGAACTGCCTCACAGTAGAAGTAGAGAATTTAAGAAAAACAAGTCAAAACATGAATTTTGCGAGTTTGTTCCAAACGAATTCCTAACAGAAAAAATCCTGTCGTTGCCTGCAAATCATAACTTAGGGTTTCACTATCAATAAAATAAAAAATAAAATGGGAATAATGTACATAAAATAGAATAGACGACATTGACTGGAGGGTTATTGTGATAAAAAAATTTAAAAAAATGCCGGTAGAACCCTCAAGATATTTTTTTATGTTTTTTTTTATTATTTTTACGGTAATCTAAAACTAATAATGCAACTTTTGAGGGGGCTTGAGTAGCGAAAAGCGAAAAAAAAATTTTTCGGGACACCCTAACGATCATGCCTGAATGTAAACGATAGATGAGGTCCAAGATGGAACGGACGAGCCCAGAAGATACATATTATTGTGGTATGTAATTTAGTTTAATTTCTATCCATCCAAAGGTTGTCTGTAAGAGATTGCCCTGTGCGATAAGACCATCCATTGGACACTAGTTTTATTATTTGCATCCTTAAGTGTATGGTAAGGTATACAATAAAGTATATAATAATAATAATAATTATTATTAATTTATATTGTTTCGCTGTCTGGGCCATTCAACGCGAATTAGCTATATTAAGATATCGTTTTATGACTAAGTCTAGTCTGTCTTAAGTTCTTAACCTGCCACAGTTTGAGTCTCAGGGACACATTTGCTTCCGTTATTCAGTAGCCCTTCATTTAAATAGGTATATACTCAGAGATAAATAATAAAATAACAAATGGATTCAGTCTTATTTAGCTGAGATATTCGTAGGAACAAAAGAGCAAATAGTCAACAAATTTCCTTTCGCGCGTTGGTACTAATTTCCCCATCGCCATTTGTTAAAGTTTTCTTTAACTTTGATTGTTTGTTAGGTTGGCTCTTACTAGCGAAATAAGATTCATTTTCTCGTATTCTAAATAGGTAAAATTATATGTTCTCCGTCTAGGATACGCTCCAGACGAAGCACCTTCCGTCAACAGACTTGTAGCACATAAGTAGGTACCTTTTTTTTGTCAGGTGGGAAAATCATCGAATGACTTCTCCCGCTCTGGGTTAAGTGCAAGGGTGTGTCAGATTTCTACTGACTAAAAACCCACCCTGTTCCTTCAGCTGCTCTTAAGTTCCGGGGCCGCGGTATCTCGTTAAAACATTCCCGCAACCCCAGCAGGATCCCTGATCCTTACCGGACGGTGAGCTACCCCTGCTCGCCGTCCGCAAGCCCGTGCCTACGGTGGCCGGAGATCGGCTTGCAATCCCCGACCCCCGGGGCGTCTCCCGCGGCAGCTGGGGCGGCATAAGTAGGTACCTACGTTTAAAAAACGTCACCCGCCGCGTATGTCTATTCACGATAAACTCTAAAACTACTGAACTGATTTTCATGCGGTTTCCAATAATGAATAGAATGATTTAAAGGTATGTTTGAGTATATAATTTATTATGTTGTTTTGTTATTTTGCAGAATTAGGTCGTGCATAATATTTTAGCTAATTCATATATTAAGGGACTTAAAAAATAGTTTCTAAAGCAATTAGAAACTATTTTTGTTTATCTCAGTAAGTAGGTACCTACTGCAGTATTATATCGAGTACAATATTGAGTACCTCGTCAAAACGTACTCACTAGAGATGTTGTTTTAATAATCGTAGTTATGTTGGTGCATTGCATTCGACGCGGTGGTTCGTTGCTAATTTACACGTCAAACGTTAACACGCTGTTAGTGTTTCAATAAAGGAAATCCCAAGCGCAATCTTGGGATTTTAATTAATGTGGTTTCTTCGCTTATTTTTATTCTTATTTTTGTATAACGTCGTTGAAGACAATCTTACGAGCATTATAACAAGTGCAAGCCAATAAATATGATTTCCTATTTTTATAAAACTTCCGTCCCTTCTTGTGCTTCAGTAATTAGTGAATGCTCTTTTTTATTGGCTAACAACCTACTTATAATGCGTGTATTGCCTACCTTAATAGGGCAATTAAAAACATTATAATAAAGTTAATATTATTCTCTGATATTAATTCGCGCATAATATAAAATAATCAACACATAACGTTTTTATTGGAACGCATACTTCCTCTTTATGAGGGACTTGACATCGCTCAATCTTCAATAAAAGGGCTTCAAAGAAAGAAAGCCTCCTCATAATACGAGCCGTGTCAAGGAATACTTTCTTCTGTATCCTTTTCTTTATCCAGCCGCGTAACGCCAAGTTCCAGCTCCTTGGTAGTAACAGCAAATGGCATAATGACAGCTAAGTTCACATCCCACATGTTGACAACCTCATGCATTCAGTCGAAACTCTTGCTATGAAGGATGGAAAGACAGATTATTAGCATTGGTCTATCTTTACAAAGCAATCATAGTTATCATCTATTTTTCTTGTACATGCATACGCCTCAATAATACCTACCTCTTGTCTTTCTCGGATTCACTTTTCATGTAACTTTTAACAGAAATAGTTAGGGCAATTTGGACTGGTGCAATCTATAAACGGAGCATTTTCGCGGATTCATACACTTTGCAAACTGTCCGAACTTTCAAGACGGAACAAAATATTAATAGAACTTCTAGGTTTTCTTGACCTCGGCTCCAGCTTATAATAAAAACAGATATTGATATGGTAATTCTATATTAAAACTTTGATTACGCTCATGCATCTCAGGCCCGGAATAAGCCGTTTTAGAATCACTTGGAAGCATTCAAGACGCTGAAATGTTTGTAAGTCTTGTAGGGGAGGTCAGCTCAAAGCGGCCATAGGAGGCAAAGCGGCCGCTATTAATTTTTCGTTAATTTGAAATGATAGCGCGGCGTGGCCATTCTGTCCACATAACCAATCCCCCGCCCCGTGCCGTTCAGTCATTCGGTAGCAGTGGAACCGAGCGCATGGCTGCATTGACGAAATATATTTATTTGTTCATGTTTTGTTAAAAAAACGCAACGTAAGTTCAATCTGCTTTGGTCAAACCTCTTTATATTTCAATGCTTTTATTGAACGTGTATTGTTACTTATCTATTTGTCTTTGTTTTTGTTCTATTCACTCTGAAATTTAATAAATAATGTGAGAGCAGTTCATTGTCAAAACAAAATGACCGAAAAAGGCAAAGCGGCTCGGGCAAAGCGGCCAACTTTGCCTTTTGTAAAATTATTATGATTCGATAGATAATGCTTAATTATTTTGTTTAGATGTCATGGATAATCACGAGTCACATAAGTACTTGCCAGCTCTAGAACTCGCCTCTAAGAATAATGTCATATTTGTATCACTGGCACCACACACTACACACCGCATGCAACCACTAGATTTCTGCGTATATTTTAAGTGTAGTGTGGCGACATTTCAGAAAACTCACGTGGGTCAGATAATCAATCAAAAAGATGTAGCCGGTTTGTTTGGAACTGCCTATTTGCGAGCGGCAACGACCCAGAATGCAGTTAGTGGATTCGAAAAAACAGGCCTATGGCCTCCAAATAGATTTATTTTTGATGATGCTGATTTTTTACCTGCAACGACTATGGAGAATCCGCCTGGTATAAAACACCCGACACGATCTAGTAATCAAGAGCTAAAAAACAAGTCAATATCCGCTATTGAGGATATCGACTTGTTTTTTTTTAGTTTTAAAATTTTAGAGTATTAATTTTTATAGATGTTAAGACTGTTGCAATAATTAATACTTACTACTGATTAATAATAATGTTAAATAGTGTCAAAAACTAAACTTGATTATAAGTTCTTAATAGATTAATAGAAGTTTTTAAACTAAATTATATAGCATTATAGTTAGATTACTCTCAAAACTGATTGTGATTAAAATTAAGTATACATGCATGTATGCTGATTATTTTATAAAAATGTTAAATAATAATAAATAACATTGTAAAATATTTTTTGTTATTTTTATTTTGTCAAGCACGATATTTTCCAACTAAAAACAAATACATTTCTTGTGTACTTTTGGGGTGACCACGTTGCCCCTACCCCCATGGCCGCTTTGGGCGACCACTCGGGCGAAGCGGTTTTTTGACAAGTTTTCGTAATTTGCAAATCACATGGTTATTTTTTAATTTGCGCGAATTGTAATTTCACATTATGAAAATTTTATAAATTGTCTGACTATTAGTATAAAATTCTCTTCAAAAGTCTATAGTTTAATAGGTTTTTTGTAACTCAAAGTTAAGATGGCCGCTTTGAGCTGACCTCCCCTACGTAATGCGGATAAATATGGTTAAAGCAAGAATGTTCAGTTTATTTATTTATTATATACCTATGTAAGTAAACTATTACTTTATTTTCTGGGTGGGAAAATCATCAAATAACTCTTCCCGCTGTGGATAGAGCGGCAGGGAGTGTCAGTCTTCTACTGACTAAAAATCCACCCTGTTCCTTCAGTTGCCCTTGTAGTCCGGGACCACGGTATCTCGTTAGAATGTTTCCGCAGCCCCAGCAGGTAATGGCCATGTCGGGCCCCGTCGGTGCTGCTGACTGCTCTTTGAGGCGCGCGTGTAACACGACGCGCAGTTGACCCGCGCCTAAGGTGGCTGGAGATCAGCTTGTGATCCCCGACGCCCGTGGAGTGATTCGATTCGAAAATGAAACCAACGAATGCTCGAATAAGACTGAACTATATTGAAATAATAATCTTTATAAATACATATTTGGGTTACCCGTGTATCTACATAAAATAGGACAAATTACATCACTAAATATTATACCACTACATCACCGCAACAAAAAAAAAATTTTTTTTGAAGATGTATGTATACATTCTTTTTTACTTTGAAGATTACAATGCACATTTTAATGAACAATATCTAGTTTACCTTTATCATTAATTATTTTTACATTAGGTGATTCGTCTCTAAGGGGCGTAAGTATAAGTATACATTATCATATTTGTTACTACATGCTACATTTTTTACTAAAATTAGATCATTTTCCTTATATTCTACAGGGTTTACATTTTATCATATCTAGTTTTTCTATATCTTACTTTTCAACAAATTACTTTTTACTTCTCTTTGAGAAAGTTGCAACCGATACTTTAATTCACATGGATAATCGTCAAAGTTATAAAGTGGTTCTAAGTTATTTTCTAGGTTACTGGGCAAAGAACACTTTTCACTAAATACTAACTCATAAGGTGTATGTGTGTCTCTGTGTGTACTGTTGTGTTGTACGAAAAGCACCAAAAGGGAAGCCACTTACTCCACATTTTTTTATTTTTTTTATTTAAAATGGGTTCGCGTTTGACCACAATCTCACCTGATGGTAAGTGATGATGTGGTCGAAGATGGAGCACGCTTACCTAAAAGTAACCTATTCACTCACATTTCAGGATAGTTCTCAGTTTGTATGCGTAAAAACGCATTCAGTTGTTTATGTGTAACCTCCAACGCTCCTGGTACTGGTACTACTGGTGACGGTATGCTATAGAGTTTAGTTGTCTAATGTTGAGTAGTGTATAAACCTTTTGAAATAGTTTTGATAAAAACTCCTTACTTCTGTCTGTTGCAATTTTTTTTTGGTACGCCGTATCTTAGAATAAAGTTATTTACAAAAGATCTCGCCACCTCGTCTGCTTTTTAGGAAATTAAGGGATACCCTTCCACATATTTTGTGAATTTGCATTGTAACGTCAATACATACGTAAAATTGTCGTTATCTGTCTCTAAGGGTCTAACAAGATCTAAAAATACCTTTTCAAATGCAGTATTTGCTGTGCTTGTAATGACCATTGGTTCTTTCTTTGGTATTGAATACTTTTGTCGCTGACACTTATTACAACGCTTTACAAATTCCCATACGTCAATATCAATACCAGGCCAAAAATAGTATTTCTTTATATTGTTTGACATCCGTCTCATACCAGCATGGCCACTACTAGGTAAGAGATTGAAGTCATTTAAAATAACTTTTCTATCATCCTTACTTTCTACTCTTATCACATCACTGAGAATACATATGCGCGGTCAGAACCTACTTTTATTATTTTTAATCTCAGCTAATATCGACCATACAACTATGAGCGAAAATATTTTACATCCCAAACTATCGCAAGTAGTTCTTTCTCAATTACTGGATAGTTCTTTTTGCTTTTGTTTAAAATTCTACTAGCGTAAACTATTGGTAGTCCACTTCTATTTGCTAAAATTGCTCCTATGTTGTAGATAATTTTGTAAAGTAATTATTTTCGCAGGATCAGGCTTTATGCTCTCACTGGAAATAACATGTCCCAAAAACAGATTTTTTTTTCTATTATATATAATTCTATTATATAATTATAAGTTAACTGTCCTTAATCTTTCAAATATATCCTGAAAATTTTATGAACTAACAAGTTTCGGCCAAAAACAATCGAGTCATCCAAATAAATTAAACATTTTTCATAATTTGTAAATAAAGTACAGATACACAAGTACATATTTGGGCTACACGTGTACATAAAATAGGACAAATTACATCACGAAATATCATACCACTACAGGGGCGTCTCCCGCGGTAGCTGCACTGAAAAAAAAGAATGATTGATTTTACTAAATTCCGCGTAAATTTTATCAAATCCGCGGGTTAATATAGGTCCTACACACGAAATTGTTGATTTTACCAAATAGAACTGGTTGATTATGTAACCCATACGTTTAGTAAATTTACACATTTCATTTTGTTTATTCAACTAAAAAGTCCTGTGTATTTCACATCGATTATTTTCGATATTTTACGATGAGATTTAGTAAATGTCACTTAACGTGTTATGTAAAATATGTGAAATTAATTTTGCTACATTTACTCATTTCATTTTGTACATTCAACTAAAAAGTCCTGTACATTTCACGTCGATTACTTTTGATCTTTTACGATGAGATTTAATAAATACCACTAAACGTGTTATGTAAACAATGTGAAATTGATTTCGCTACATTTACTAATTTCATTTTGTATATTCAACTAATCCAGTACTGTATATTTCACGATGAGATTTAATGAATGTCACTAAATGTGTTATGTATAATATATGAAATTAATTTTGCTACATTTACTCATTTAATTTAGTATATTCAGCTAATCGAGTCCTGCATATTTCACGTATATTACTTTCGTCCATTTAACGATATTGATTTAATATGTTTAACTAAAAGTGTTTGGTAAAACATGTGAAATTAATTTCATACAATTTACCAGATATCTTCTTGTTGGTTTAGTATATTTTACTTAAAATATGCAAAACTAATTTTGTGATATTTACTCGTATGATTTCGTATATTACATTAAATAAGTTTTGCATATTTTACGTAAGGTATTGTAATAAAATATGTAAAATTAGTATTGTAACATTTACTCATACCATTTCGTACATTTTAGGAGAGCACATTTCGTATACTTTACTTCACTTTTAGTAGTAAAATATACAAAATGCGCTCTCCTAAAATGTACGAACAGGATGTAGGTATATTCTATTAAACATGTTTCGCCATTATGCATGAAAGCTGTAAATTATTGGTTGACTGAAAATCTCTCGTAGCGTAATATACTGCGTGACTAGTGCGCATAACTTATAAGGATATTCATACCATCAAACTAATGGTCCGACTGAAGGAACATCCTCAAAAATTATGCGCACTAATAAAGTCACCGTGTATACTTTGTCGCCAGAGACTTGGAGTCAGCTGCCTAATTTACAAATCAGTAAACTACCAATAAAAAAATAAACGAAAGACAAAATCACCCGCCAGTGAGCGGTATCATACAGTACAAAATAAAAGAACATGTTTAGCAAAATTTACCAAAAAGTACTCCAATTATAACTGTTAAAAATACACATTTAAATATTAAACAAATTAAATCTGAATTGTATGATAAAATGTTACAATAATTTTGTTCGGTTTATAACTAAAATAGTAAAAGAAAACAAAATATTAAATGAATAAAATTAAGTATATTATAATTGTTATCAAATTGCTTTTACAATAAAACTTAAACAATTCACTTACATGCGAGGTAATAACTGAAATATCACATAAAATAATCAACTCAAAACAAATGTGACACAAAATAATCATAAAAGGCTTTCAGGTTCAAAATGAACACTTCCCATAGTGTACACCGGTTTCAAAAGGTAGGTACAACTCCCGAAATGTCCACTTCCGAAAAAGTGCTTTTTCCAAAATGCACCTTTCCCGTAATGTATATTTCCCAAAATGTACATTCTTAGAACAGATAGGAATAACTGACTGAACAGATTTTAGAGTACCAGGATCACATTAATATGGAGATGGTTAAATGAATGAACATATTTATATTTAAATGTACTTAAAACTAAGGTTGCGGTAACCTCTTACAAAAGGCTCGTCTTAAAGGATGTCCAGAAGGGATCATCTTCAATCATGTGACTCTAAGGGTAGTTAGATATGCTGACCCATTCTGCACTAAAAAGAAAGAATTATCCGCCAACAATGTCCAACATACCAACGCCATGCAAAACCTTAATATTATATTACTTAACATTATTGCTAAGTTTACATCTAACGCAGTTACAATTCAGCTTTATACTATATCAATACATACAAAAAATATTTCTAAGTTTTATCAAAATATGCTAAATAATTCTTACAGTCAAATCACAAAATAAAATATTTGGCACAAAATAGAAATTTCAGTCTAAAAAGGTTTTAAGACAGATCCGCCATAAAACAAGCTACACTTGAATTTTTTTTATCAGATTTGCAATCAATTCCGTAAAAATATTTTTGTATAAAAGTCCACACGTTAACACATTCTGTCGGGTACTCTAAATTGAAAACATGGAAAATTTTAAAGCATACATCTACTGCTTTTAGTAGGGTGTCGATCTTATAAATGACTGATTCATAATGGACATAGTAATCGGTTATTTCTTCTATCGATGACCCTACCACGACTATCAGTGGTTGGCAAGTAAGTCCTTTGGCCAAGTGCTCATCCTGACGCAGCTTGATCTTTGTTACTATTTCGCTCTGATTCTGTAATAGAACAAATACAAGGTTGAACAAATACAAATATACAAGATGTTCTGGGTCATAAATAATCTACCACACTGAACCCATTGCCTGTAAACTAATATCACAAGTCTTCATTGTGTTGAGTTCTTAAGACTTGCTGATTTCCTCACGATGTCTTCCTTCACCAAAGAGCAAGTCATAATAAGAAAAAAAAACGAATCGGCTACCACAGGTAGACACAAATACTGTGTTATTTATTTTTTTAATTTATTGCGCACTTTATTTACTTACCGCGACATGTAAAATGAATTGAACTGTGTTGAACTGGAATTTTAATGGTGGGTGGCAACTTCGAACTCATAAGTTTTAGGTAAACATAATCTCTCACATCTGCAAGGAGTTAAAAATTATTACAAAGATAAGCCTGTAAAAATGAGGACTATCTATTATCTTTATTTAATATAATGAAAATAAATTAACATCTACTGACCTGGTGTGTTACTATCGTCGTTCAAAGTTTTCAGATTATCCACGCAACTTTTCATTTTACTGTAAATTGGCAATGCTTTTTCCATGAATATTGGCCACTTTTTGAACAATTCTAGGTCATGGTTTGGGTACATGAATTCAAAATCTAATTCAACCTGAAAAAATAAAAAATAAAATTGAATGATTACCTACGCATAATTTTTTGTCCTAAACATAAAACCTATACTGTTAAATGGCATAAATATCAATTGGCATAATATTTATTATTAAAAATTCTAAAAGCATAATATCATAAGGCCGAATTTTGTCAAGCATAAATATTGAATGGCATATTTGCAAAAAACTTAAATATTTAAAAAAAAAATTAAATATTTAATAATAAATTATACGAACAAGTTTGTAGCCCAAGCTTGCTTTGATTGAAGGCCACTCATTAAATAAGTCCGGGTGGTTTTATCTTTTCCAGATAAATCTTCTTTTCGCAATGTCCTTGTTAGTTTCCACTTCTTCACAACATCTACCCAAGGCTCTTTATTAAATTTCAACCATAGCTTCATATTATTAAGATCTTCAAGTGATACATTTTGGGACTCTTAAATCTCTCACATCTGCAAGGAGTTAAAAATTATTACAATGATAAGCCTGTAAAAATGAGGACTATCTATTATCTTTATTTAATATAGCTTCTACCCGCGACTTCGTACGCGTGGGAAGGTTTTCCCGCGCAAATCCCGATCCCGTGGGAATTTCGGGATAAAAAGAAGCCTATGTGTTATTCCTGGCTGCCAACTATATACTTACCAAATTTCATTCTGATCCGTTCAGTGGTTTTTGCGTGAAAGAGTAACAAACATCCATCCATCCTCACAAACTTTCGCATTTATAATATTAGTAGGAAGTAGGAAGTAGGATTAGTAGGAAGTAGGATAGGAAGGATAATGAAAATAAATTAGCATCTACTGACCTGGTGTGGTACTATCGTCGTTCAAAGTTTTCAGATTATCCACGCAACTTTTTATTTTACTGTAAATTGGCAGTGCTTTTTCCATGAATATTGGCCACTTTTTGAACAATTCTAGGTCATGGTTTGGGTACATGAATTCAAAATCTAATTCAACCTGAAAAGATAAAAAATAAAATTGAATGATTACCTACGCATAATTTTTTGTCCTAAACATAAAACCTATACTGTTAAATGGCATAAATATCAATGGGCATAATATTTATTATTAAAAATTCTAAAAGCATAATATCATAAGGCCGAATTTTGTCAAGCATAAATATTGAATGGCATATTTGCAAAAAACTTAAATATTTAAAGAAAAATATTAAATATTTAATAATAAATTATACGAACAAGTTTGTATTTTATTAATGTGAAAAAACAATTTCAAGTTGACTCCAGCTAGATCAGTGCTCATACTATTAAGAGCATTTGATCTGAGATACATTAGTAACATTTCTACCAAAACTAAAAATCTTTAAAATAATAATCTTTACTAATATTATTAAGCTGAAGAGTTTGATTGCTTCTATGTTTGAACGCGCTCATCTCAGGAACTACTGGTTCGAATTGAAAAATTATTTTTGTGTTGGATAGTCCATTATTTGAGGAAGGCTTTAGGCTATATATCATCACGCTACATACAACCGCGGGACATTTTCAAATTAATGCGTGTGAAACCGCGGCGAAAAGCTAGTAATATATATGTAGTTTATTTACTTCTTTTCTCTTATAGTACAAAAACAAAATAATATGAACAAATCAATCAGTTTTAAAACAAGCAAAGCCTGTGCTTGAGATTACCGAGCCTCACCACACTCTGCCTCGCTACATTCTGGAAAGTAGGTACAATAATAGGTATACTACAAAATACTCACCAGGGATTTATTTTCATTTTTAAATTGAGCTAATCCAGCCTTGAATTTAATTCTATCCTTTATTCTTGATTTTGGAATCAGCTCATTTATATCAGAATCAGAAATATTTTCTATGCAAAATACATCCAAGTCATATTCTAAAAAAAGAAGGACAGGGCCCAGGGAGTGATATTAAAATTTGGAATACATTTATCTACAGTATCTCTAAAGTAAGAACTTACCTTGCAATACAGCTTGTGTTTCCTTCGAGACTCCCCAGGAATCGAGAAGTGCTATGGCGAAGTTGGAGTGTAATGTAAATCCTAACGTATTTTGTGACGTCGAGTCCATTTTCACTCACTATGAACTGCTATGAACAATGATTGAACTACTATTACTTTAGTGTAACTATGAATGATATAAATATTAAATATCTAACTAATCCAACACAGCCAACACAGAGCACCGCGGCGCACGCGTCAATAGAAAGAATTTGAAGAACAGTGTTGCCAACGAGATATTTTGAATTCCGCTATGCAAGTTGGAATTTTTCCCCCAAAAATATTATATATTATTTTATTTACGATTACTTCATTGGGTAAATCGCACGAGTAACATGCCTTGGCATTTTTTTTCAGTCCAAAATATATTTAGAGATGGTATTGGCCATATTTTCTGTACTTCATTTCAATTATTTAGATTTTACCTTATTTCTGTAGATGCTTGGAACAAATGAGAGAGAAGCATGTTTTCGTGTACTCGCATAAAAGTGTTTTATTTTTTATTTTCATGATATTATAAATCTTAAAATCCGAAGTTTATCTAATGGCGGTAGCTTCTTGGCATAATTATGAGTTTTATACGAAACGCTCAAGGGTGTCAGCGCGACACCCTTTCTTATCTTGTTCAGTAGCGTCAAAATATCATGAAAATTAAAAAAAAAAACTTATGCGGACGGGAAAACACAGTACCTACCACCCAAAATCTACAGGAATACTATTTGTCACGCTGAAAACGTCCGGACATGATATGACCAGTAGGCAGTATGCAATATGTCTAAAAATCGGCCAAGTGCGATTCGGACTCGTGCACAAAGGGTTCCGTACCAATCGTTATTAATATCGAGCAAAAACGGCAAAAAATCACGTTTATTGTATGGAAACCACCCTTAAATATTTATTTTATTCTGTTTTTAGAATTTGTTGTTATAGCAGCAACAGAAATAACTACATCATCTGCGAAAATTTCAAATGTCTAGCTATCATACAGCAGCCTATGATACAGCCTGGTGATAGACAGACAGTGAAGTCTTAGCAATAGGATCCCGTTATTACCCTTTAGACGGAACCCTAAAAACGTTTAATTTTAGTCAAAATTATTCCCGTCATTTCCTACTTCAAATTACTTATAATAAAATTAAAAAGGGCGGAGAAGTGTTAATCTGGCAACTCTAAGTCGTATCGAGTCGAGACGGAACGCGAATTGGTGGAAGAATAGGTATGACGTCACGTCAAATGACATTGTAGTTTAGTAAAATCTCAAAGATGTTTCGTAAAATCAACATTTTAATTAAGTAACATGTAGGTAGATATATTGGTATGGTATAGATCAAAACAAAGAGTTAAATCGTTACTTTTTTATATTTATTCTTACTAATATTATAATTATGCGAAAGTGTGTGAAGATGTTTAGATGTTTGTGACTCAATCACACATAAACGGCTTAACGGATTTGGATGAAATTTCGCGCATTTGTAATATTATAGGATATGTGACATTTTGTTAAAAAAAAATTGGGTACCAAATGAAAGGGCTTAATAAGCACTTTTCAAATATACAGGGTGGCAGGGACATCGACGCGCAAACTGTAACCGTAAATTCAGCACACGATTGTAGACCCTCTAGCGAAGAAATTTTTCGTCGGTTATCAAAAAAAAATCATTAGTTTCACAGAAAAGTGCAATAGCTACGCGGTCAAAATGTATGGAACATCAACTTTTTTTTTAATAACCGACAAAAACTTTCAACGCAGGGGGCTTCAGAACCCGGGTCGGCGGCGCGTCGTGTTCCACGCGCGCCTCAAAGAGCTGTCAGCAAACTGACAGGACCCGCCATAGGGCCAAATGCCAGCTGGAGCCGCGGGACTGTCTAAACAGGACACCGTGGCCCCAAAACTTAAAGGGCATCCGAAGGAACACGGGTGGATTTTAGTCAGTAAAAGTCTGACAGTCCCTTCCGCCCCACCCTGGGCGGAAGGACTCACTGGATGATCTTACCACCCAAAAAAAAAAAAAATTCAGAATCATGTACTTACTGAATCCATGGTAA
The DNA here is from genome assembly GCA_943138885.2 of Tholera decimalis. Classification (NCBI taxonomy): domain Eukaryota; kingdom Metazoa; phylum Arthropoda; class Insecta; order Lepidoptera; family Noctuidae; genus Tholera; species Tholera decimalis. The sequence continues at coordinate 27,751,049 of OW964548.2, forward strand.
CAGGATGTGCGTCAATGTCCATGCCACGCTGTATATAATATACATTGTTAGCTTTTGCCTTTGCTTGCATTCACCTGATTTACAACCCCAAAAGTATGTTCATTATTATTATTATGTTCCCTCATAACTTCTAAATTACTTATGATAATTTGATAAATGAAGTATCGTTAGAGGCGTCTAAATTGTCTTATGGTTTTAGGATATGTGAAGTCACATTTAACTGAAATTTGAGTGCAGAAACTACTTTTTTTAGTTCTTATGTTGTAGAAGATTATGCCTGCGTGTGAACCCGGTGTTTTGACTTACCTACCGTAGTTTCTGTACTCAAATTTCAGTTGACCTTAAAAAGTATTTGGCGATTGCTGTCATTTCTATTACTCATACCTTAAATAGTCCCATAGAGTCTTTTGATCCCCACATGAAATAGGATCGATTGGCATTTTTTTGTATTTTAGATTTTTTTTGCTGACTGTAAACTTTTTCCGAAATCTGTGAATGCAGTTCAGAATATCTTAAAAAGTTATGGATGGTCTCATAGGAACAATTTCCTGTAACTATACTTAACGGTTAAGGTTATAGTATGAATGAACTATGTTACCTATCATAGCAAAATTATTTCATTAAATGCTGTTGTATTCGGTATGTTTGTAGTATTTGCCGAATACAACTTTGATTTGTACAAATGAGTGTATATGCACATACTTAATTTGTATTCAGCAAATACTAAAACATATTGTATATAATGACATAATTTTGCTTTCTTATAGTACATAGTGAACAAATTGCCGTTAGTTGTCGGAACACGCTAAAATATATAATGTAGAAGATAAAACCCATGGAAACCACGTTATGTGCCTACAATAGCGAGTCATGTCACGGGCTAATGTTTAACCTTAAACAAAAGTTCTTTGTAAATTTTACTGACAAGCTTGTGTAAAATGTACATACTTGTTTCTAATATCATAATTTGTTTCAAATAAAATCAATTTTCCAGTATGTTAGTTTTTACGAACAACTTTAGTATTTGTAGATTAGCAAGCGTCACCTGTCGGGAAGAACTGACTTCGAAACTCGTTCCCTTGTTTAAATAAAAGTTCTTTGTTGATTTTATTTACAAGCTTGCGTAAAATTAGCATATTTCTAATGTCAATTATATGAAATGTATCTCATAATTTGTGTCAAGTAAAATCAATTACCTAATTTGTTAGATTTTACGAACAACTCTAGTAGAGTAGCAAGCCACACCTATCGGATATCTGGAGAACTGTGTTGCTAAATTCGTACTGTTGTTTAAACAAAAGTTCTTTGTTGATTTTATTGACAAGCTTGTGTAAAATGTACATATTTGTAATGTCAATTATATTAAATATGTCTCGTAATTTGTGTCAAGTAAGATCAATTTCCTAATTTGTTAGATTTTACGAACAACTTTAGTACAGTAGCAAGCGACACCTATCGGATATCTGGAGAACTGTTTTACTAAACTCGTACTGTTGTTACAAAAGTTATTTGTTGATTTTATTTACAAGCTTGCGTAAAATTAACATATTTCTAATGTCAGTTATATTAAATATATCTCATAATTTGTGTCAAGTAAAATCAATCTTCCAATTTGTTAGTTTTTACGAACAACTTTAGTAGATTAGCAAGCGTCACCTGTCGGACATTTGGAAAACTGTTTTGCTAAACTCGCGCTGTTGTTTAAACAAAAGTTCTTTTTTGAATTTATTTACAAACTTGCGTAAAATTAACATATTTCTAATGTCAATTATATGAAATGTATCTCATAATTTGTGTCAAGTAAAATCAATCTTCCAATTTGTTAGTTTTTACGAACAACTTTAGTAGATTAGCAAGCGTCACCTGTCGGACCTTTGGAAAACTGTTTTGCTAAACTCGCGCTGTTGTTTAAACAAAAGTTCTTTTTTGAATTTATTTACAAACTTGCGTAAAATTAACATATTTCTAATGTCAATTATATGAAATGTATCTCATAATTTGTGTCAATTAAAATCAATTTCCTAACTTGTTAGATTTTACGAACAACTTTAGTCGAATAGCAAGCGACACCTATCGGATATCTGGAGAACTGTGTTGCGAAACTCGTACTGTTGTTTAAACAAAACTTCTTTGTTGATTTTATTTACAAACTTGCGTAAAATTAACATATTTCTAATGTCAATTATATGAAATGTATCTCATAATTTGTGTCAAGTAAAATCAATCTTCCAATTTGTTAGTTTTTACGAACAACTTTAGTAGAGTAGCAAGCGACACCTATCGGATATCTGGAGAACTGTGTTGCGAAACTCGTACTGTTGTTTAAACAAAACTTCTTTGTTGATTTTATTGACAAGCTTGTGTAAAATGTATATATTTCTAGTGTTAATTATATTAAACGTATCTCATGATTTGTGTCAAGTAAAATCAACTTTCTTATTTGTTAGTGTTACGAACAAATTTAGTAGCGTCACCTGTTGGAAATTTAGAGAACTCTTACGAAAGTATTTTACAAATTTTCTTTAGTGTATTCAAATATTTGTTCGATAAATTTTACTATACTTAAAATAGTTTTAGTCAATCTGTTTTGTTATGTAAAATCAACAAAGTGGATTTTGTTAAATTCACTCTTGTTATAGTAAAATTAACTATGAAAAGGGTTGACTATGGCAGTTCATTACTCAACCTACGCTACTTTAGTACATTCAACAATTCTTTTTTTTCAGTGTGGGGCGTGAGGAAGAGCGTTGTCTCTCCCTCAAGCGTTCAGCCTCCTCCTTCGCTGGCATGACAGCTTCGCAAAAGGTATACTTCTTAAACGTATACTATAACTAGTTAAATATGGACGCACATCGTAAAAAAAAATTGGCTGTCAGACTTGCCCGTGAAGCGTTCCGGAGTAACTACGCAAAATAACTTGGATTTTCATAGTATTTGTATGAAATACAAAGTTGTCTTTACAGTGTTAGAAAATGTTTCAAAAACTACTAAATCTATCTCGTTCAAATCAATATTCGTTGAAAGTTTTCATTAACATCTATAGCATATTTATTTCAGTTTTATACTCTGCTATTATAAAAGTTAGAGAGGGGGAGGTTTACCACTTTGGAAGTCTTTGAACGGTTGACATTAAGAAACCCATTTTTTATAGTCCTGTCTATAGACATCACACACGTATAGATTTGATTTTTTGTTTTAGTTCTATGTATGGGTAGCACCTATTAATTTTTTTTATATACCTATATGAAAACCGGAAAGCGGTTCACAAAATACATATCTACCAGTCAAGTTTCACATGTCCAGTCCTAATAGTTTGGAATGAAATGGCCGTGACATACGGACGGACAGATAGACAGATAGACAAACATGACGAATCTATGAGGGTTCCGGTTTTTGCCATTCTGCTATGGAACCCAAAAAATAAGCTAAACATCTCTCATATCTATTCTAATTAAAAGATACTCGTATAGATGTCAAGATTGTTTTATAGGTAGCTGTTGACAGTCGAAACTCGCATTCACCTCCTGTAATTTGCTAATTAGCTTATATAGGTAATTAAAAACACCTTGTATAGTGTTATAGTTTTAGTGTTCACCTTTATGTGTTGTGCTGTCTTTGAGGATACCACGTGTGTCCAGCTAATTATACATTCCAATTCGTGTCTCTGGCCACACAATAAAAACCTTGTTGGCTCCAGAAAATAGGTTGTATTACTTATACAAATGACATTCAATCAAAGATATAATAAACTAAATACGTCATTGCATTCAATTAATTACAAGTATCTGTTACTTGAAGCCACACTCGCACGGCAAACCAAACAATAAATAAAAGTTTAACCCTAACAGTTATTTTTGCGAACCTATTCAATCACTTCGGATTGGAAGCATATATGTTTAGGCATTATATTTGCACAGGCAACCTCCATTGTAGCCACCTAAGCTCCATTGTAAATTCTTGAAATTGATTGTATATCTTCGACAACAATATCCGAACCATGCTTTGTTAAGGATTGATAAAGTCCTTTGGACAATGTGTTTTGGACATGAGCAAATTAATGCTATATAGCGCTCAGCATCGCAACACTATCAAGTTCAAAGGAAACGGTAATTAATGTAATTATAATATAACATACCCATTGACATATATATTACTTCGTAAGGACTGGGCGGATCGCATGTTATAATGACGCCTCGAACTTGGTCCCAAAGTGGTCTAACCTTTATCGAAGTGAACTAGAACGCGATCGGCTATCTTCGGGAGGGGTCGTCAGTTTTACAAGCAAAAATGCCAAATTGTGTCGTGAAGGGTTGCGTGAACTACGACGTAAAGCACAATAAAAAAAAATAACATTTCATATCACCGCTAAGTTAAAAATATGTCATTAAATCAACTTCTAACATTATTTAAAACAATTTTCTTTCTTGTTTGTCTCAACCTTTAGCATAGACAACGCGAAGCCGCGTAAAAGTGCGACATAACTTTGCAGCGGCGCGCGTTGCAGCCGATGAAATAAAAAGATTTAATAATATTACTATAAGATTAAATTATGTACAAAATTATTTTTTATTGTTTATTAAAAGCAAATTAAAATGTATTTTTATGTATAACAAATATAAAATTCAAAAACTAAAAGGTTTTGTTTTATTTCTTTGTACCTCGAAAAATACCACACCCCGCTCTTACAACGTCTAGGAGCAGACCACACCGATCTTAGTTATCATAGATGGCGCTAGTGTGTTTTGTAGGGTGACCGCGTCCGTCAAATGTTCTGCGGGCCTAAAATAGCCACTTTGTATGAATCGTATTAGGATAACAATATGAATCATATTGCAGATCGTAAAATGGTCACAAATTGGCAATTCATAATATGATCTGCGTTCAATTAATATCCCGCAAATCATCTGTTTGACAGTTTTGTATGGAGATTCGTAAAATGGTCCACTAATGATGAATTGATTTAGTGTCAGTTAGCAGAATCATACGGAGTTACGCAAGACCAACATCTTTCGATTCATTTCGCAGATATTTTTAAGAAAAATAATATAATGGCAGATTTAGGACCCTTGAGCATGCGCGTTACGGAAAGAATTTTATATCGCCGCCGAAACGTAGCTCTTCGGAAACTGGAACTGGCTTTTGAAATGCCAGTCTCAGAATTTATAGGACTATATCGGCTAAATAACAGTGTGTGTCGTGACCTCATACATGAGTTGGAAGCGTACCTTAGCCGAGGAGGTGGAATAAGTGCTGTCGCTAAGGTAGGGGAATAATTAAGAAGGTAGTTATTATTTACTAAGTACCATTACATAATATAGAGGTGAACAACATAATATAGCCATTTATTTACCCCCATTATTTGTATTTTAGGTGTTGTGCGCACTAAGCTTCTGGTTCATAGGGGCTAGTGCACACCATAAGATGCATCAAGTGAGTGTATCTAATTGTGTGAAAGCTGTCTCATAAAAAAAAAATCCACTTTCCACAAATTCGGGAAGAACGGAGCGTCATTAAAAATGGGTAAGTTAAATAAATCCTTTATTACATTTAAAATACGCGGGACAGCCCAGTGAATAAAGATCGCACTCTCTGTGGACATCGAGGCAAATGGTTACATACATACATCACATATTTATTACAAACTCGCTTTTGCCCGCGACTTTGTTCGCCAGGGAGGTTTTTCCCGCGTAATACCCGATCCCGTGGGAATTCCGGGATAAAAACTATCCTATGTCCTTCCCAGGGTCCTAAACTATTCCCATGCCAAATTTCATCTAAATCGATTTAGCGGTTTAGGCGTGAAAAGGTAACATACAGACAGAGTTACTTTCGCATTTATAATATTAGTATGGATGGATATAACCATGCTGTTCCTGACCATTAATAGTTTACAATTTTCAGAATATGTAGAGATGTTTTTTAACCTAAAACGATATAACTCTGTATATATGTATATATGATATAAATCTGAATCTGAATCTGACACTGTAATTGTTACGTCTGGAGTTCCACAAGGTTCCATCTTAGGTCCTCTTCTCTATGTCATATTCATAAACGATATTAAACAATGTTTCGTTAACTCTCGGTTTCTAATGTACGCAGATGACATCAAAATCTATAAACCTTGCAAAACGATAGAGGATTGTCAACTTCTTCAAGATGATCTAGACAGGTTACATACTTACTGCATTGTTAATAAGCTCATTCTTAGCCTTCCAAAATGCCACACTATCTCTTTTACTAAGAACAAAAAGAAACACATATATACCTATTCCATTGACAACGTTCCCCTAAATACTGTTCGTTCAGTACGTGATTTGGGAGTAATACTTGATTCCTGTCTACACTTTGACTTACACTATGATACAGTAGTAAATAAAGCTTTTCAAATGTTCGGTTTCGTCATGAGATCGTCCCGTGACTTTGTGCGTCCCTCTACCTTCTTAATGCTATACAAAACATTGATTAGATCACAATTAGAATATGCTTCACCTATCTGGAATCCTTTGTACAAAAAGTACGGTGCTGGCTTAGAAATGGTACAGAAAAAGTTTTTGCGTTCTATGAACTACAGGTGTTATCACTCTAAAGTTCCCTACACACATTTATTAAATAAATATCATGTTCTAAGTCTAGAGTACAGACGATTGCTTCTGTCAGTAATGATGTTGCATGGTTTGTGCAACAACAGATTTGACTGCACAGATTTAACAAATAAATTATGTTATACAGTACCCAGAACTGTTATCCAGCGCGGAGTGCGCGTGCCTCGTCTGTTTCATACAGAGTCCTGTAAAACTAATGCCGGAGTGCGCGTGCCTCTGCGTCGTATTGTGGACATATATAACTCGCACTTCACACGGCTTGATATATTTTGTCTATCTAATAAGCAATTTAAAGTAGAAGCTTGTAAACTCTTGTCTGAGATTTAATTTAATAATATGTTAATCAGTTACGGATTTATTAGATAATGTTATTTTAACTATTTCGTTTTTAGCTTTAATGTGTCATTGTAACTTTCATTTCTTTTATTAACCTGTGGACAATGGTGTGGGTTGCATAATTGTTTAATTAGTTATACGAATTTTAGTTAATATGTTTTTATTATGTAACTGTTATTTGTCCCTAAATAAATAAATAAATAACTCTTTAAATGCTCAAATAGTAAGTATATATACATAGGCACTTGCCCCAAACACAACTGTGTTTGCTCTCATAAACATAGTTAATCTCACTTTGCTGTTACTAGGTCCCTTTAAAATATTATACTTACCATATAACCAGGGAATGCTAAGTACTTCAATTAAACAATAGGCATTTTTAGGCAAAACTATTTATTAATTAATCAATTTTTAATAACATAAATCTAACAATCATTTTAATATAACTATAATTTAAAACTAACATTTATTTACTTCTAGGCTTGTGACTCTGATTTGAATATAATTATTAAGTGTGGATGCTAGCCATGGAGGGGCAGACCATGACTCCTTTATATGGAACCACCATATACTCAAGTCCCACTTAGAGGATCTTCACCAAGCTGAAAATGAAACAGTGTGGTTTTTAGGTCAGTATTATTTAACATTACCATCCCACTATGGCTGGTTTTATAACTAATGCTTGTGTATTGTTACACAACATTGCCAACATTGCTAGGCTTCCGGTAAAAACATTATCACCTCAAGATGAACAACATGAGGCAAATATGCAGGTCAGTAATTTACAAAGAAATCAAATTCAACCATTGTGAACATTCAAAACTATTGACAGATTCTGATAATAATAACACTAATAAGCCTATGAAAATTTAACATTGAAATTTATGTTTCAGATAACTAATACACAGATTGGAACTGCATCACGAAGAAACCACCACCTAGCTGCTGGTGAAGCAATGAGAGATGGTCTTGTACAGCGACTTTGGTCAACATCATTGTGGTTTAGATTACATTTATTTCACTTTGTTATCAATTTTTATGTTTTATTTGGCTAGGTAAATGTTAAGAATATAATTTATTTTTTGCATTAATATAGTGCAAAATAACATAACCCACAAACCTAATTATATCCAATATGTTACTAACATACTGTAAACAAATTTTAAAACATAAAAATGTGATATTGGAATGACATTAAAATAACAATGTAAATAATTATATAAATACATAAAATGGACCATTCTTTTGAAGTCCTAGTTGTCCCACTCCCCTCAGCATTGAGCACTTCAGCCACCTCCGTCCACAAGCGCAAAGATTCTGCTCTTCCTTGGGCGCTGTTGTTATAACCCTGAGCCCTAGCCAGGTTAGGGTTATGCTCCATAAAATCGAGCAAGATATTAAATTGAGCCTCGGAAACTCTTGCTACACGTCTTGCCATTTCTACAAAAGGGGTAAATACAAATTAATTGATTTGCATAATGATGATTAAACATTCATCAAAAGTAAACTTAGTTAACACTTACTTTCTTATAAACAGTCCGACTCTAACGAAATCCGCTAGGAAAATAATCGAATGCTTTGTAGAAATGCATTCACAAAATTTACAAGAGGTGCAGGCACAATCAGTTTTTTTAAACAGCACGAACTCTTGAGTTGTTGGATATGTAGAAAACCACTTGAAACCATGATTTATAGTTTCCGACTCAGCCAAATGTTTTGAAATTTGAATTAACATTGCACAACTCTTTAAATTTAAGTTGATGTTGACGAATAAGGGACAAGGGAACCTAATTATTATTTATTTATTAATACGGAGTCACGTTACGGCATGACATTGACAAGCTGCCGATTAAATTAAATTGCCGATAAAGTTAAATTCTAAGATCTAAGAACTTATTTGCCATATTTCGTTGATTATTTGCATCCAATACTTAATTATGTTGTACTAATTACAGAAATTCTGCACAAATAACTTACTCGGCTAATAAAAACTGCAAAGGAAAAATAACCGGTAAAAATACGATCTTTACTTTTTTCCTGCGACAACATTAACACCAAATATGATTCTGCTTTGCGTACGATTCTGCTAATTTTGGTAACCATTTTACGAATAATGGAGGAATTGCTTAGGATCTGCCGGGAATTCACAAAGTGATTCACTTTTAGCGGAATTGCTCTATGTGGCCTTTTTAAGCCCGCTGATGACCGTATCTTTACTATTTAAATCAATGAACATACCGCAGTCGATGTTAGGCCTATTACTGAGGAGAACTCGGAATCCTATAACTGAGATCAAAACAGCAACGCAATTAGTAATACTTGTGTTCGACTAGTGGTCGATATTCGACCATAATTATTATTGAAAATATTAGCTTGCGCAGAAAGCTTGTATTTAGATAATAAATATATCTCTCCATAATTAAGGATAATTATTGTATTATATTCAATTTAAAGCTTTATTTTATAAAAATATTCATTTTCTGAACTACTTCTCCATATAAACTACAACCGTGTCAAATTTCATACTCCTCCGTCAGCGTCTGTCTGGTTTTGTATTTTTAGTTATTCTTACATTCAAGTATTCTGTGACCATAGCATCAACTTAATAGATAGACTATATACCTACGTATGAAATGATCTACTTTAGTAAGTGTGAATTGCTACTGAGACTCCCTACACTACTACTACACTGATATATTTCGAAACAAATTGAGCAGCTCTCCAATTACTAGACAAGCTCAGGTATACTTAGAGGACTGAGCCAAATATTATCTTGTCCTTGAGCTTCAGACGATTTAAGCTTTCATCAATGCTTTAAGCATCGATGTACTAGCTTCTGCCGGCGACTTCGTTCAAGTGGGAGGAGAATTTTCCCGCGTTAATCCCAATCCCGTGGAATTCCGGGATAATAATTAGCCTATATGTTATTCCAGGGTGTCATCTATTTATTGTATTACCAAATTTCATTCAAGTCTGTTCAGTAGTTCAGTTATTGCATCAAAGAAAACTTACAAATTTATAAAATTAGTAAGATAAGATTTGCAAAGATACATATTACACTTGGGTCCTGCTTTACCTTATTTTTATTGATTTCTTTTGAATAAATCATGCTGATGTCCAATCACCAAATACAGAGATAAAGGGCTAATCGAAGTTATCGTATTCAAATTTTCCTCCCACGCCAAAATATTGCTTGTACATAGTATATTTTCGCTATACTTTCAAGGAATTTGTAACCGTATATCGTGGCCACATATTCGACCCATGAAAGGTGGCCATCGCGCACATGTCGTGGGAACCCAACTGTTAAAATAGCCAGTTTCATTGGCTTCATATCAAATTGCTGAATTGGCTTTCAATATAAACGTTTAAATGACGAATAAATGGCTGCTCCACATAATGTTATTGAAGCAAATTAAGTCTTTATGCGCACTTCAAAAATCGGCCGTTATTGTCGCATGACTAACTTTACATACATAATACATGTCATTTAGATTTTACGCTCGGCTTTAGTAAAATTAAATGCTTTATTGGCTGAACGCGTGAGTCGAGACAACTCTCTTCCTCATGCCCTCATCGCCGCTCCAATTGCCTCGGGGGTCGGATATGGCGAGCCGAACTTCGGCTACCGTAGGCGCGGGTTTGCAGGGAAGCAGGGATGGAAGGCGCGAATTCCACGCGCACCTCAAAGAGCAGACGAGACCCGAAAGATCCATTGCCTGCCGGGGTTGCGGGAATGTTCTAACGAGATACCACGACCCCGGATCGTAGGGGCAATTGAAAGAAGGAACAGGGTGGGTTTTTAGTCAGTAGAAGTCTGACACTCCCTTTCGCTCCACACAGTACGGGAGTCGTCATTAGACGAGTGTTCCACCGAAAATAAAATCGCTGTCATTTGCCGGGTCCAGACCAACCGAGCACGGCTCGCGAGCCACGCTCGGGCTTCCTGCTCTCGAGCCGTGACACCCGAGGCTTTGAAAAGTTGCGAGCGTGCCTCGCGAGCCAAGGTGAGCCGGTTTGAGCATTCAGTTTCTCTCCGTATAACGATGGAAAACCACGTGTTATTAGCTGCTACGGCGCTTATGTTGTCTGGATTAGGGCGTCCAATCCCGCAGCCTGAATTCAATCTCGGTATTTGCGGGACTACGAATTATTAATCCCACGGGATCTCGGTATTTGCGGGATCCCGCATATTGAAAATATTCACATTTATATAAGGCAAATAAAACAATGAATTAATCAACTAACTCCACGTTTATTTACGTATTAATATTAGTATGAGATCAATCAAATTACACCGTTTATTTATCACAAAAAAACAATGAATTAATCTACTAACTCCACATTTATTCCAGTATTACTACTAGTATGAGATTAATCAAATTACACCGTTTATTTATCACAAAAAAAAAATAAACAATGAATTAATCAAGTAACTCCACATTTATTTACGTATTACTATTAGTATGAGATCAATCAAATTAAATCGTTTTCTTCACAAAAAACAGTAACAAATACTGATTAAAAAACTTGACTAATATTTTAGGCTACATAATTAGGCTACCACTGACTGAAAATCGGCTATATTAGGCTACATAAGCTGTAAAAAACGGGCGACATCGGCCCCCGCGTTGTTTGCAACACTGCCGGCCGCCAGTCATCGAGCGATCGCACTCGCGAGAGGTCGTATGCATGCTTTTTTTCAGTACCGCAAATCCCGCGGATCCCGTGCCCGTAATCCCGCGTCACGCGGGATTGGAAAATGACGCGAGATCCCGCAATACCGACATCTCGGTATTCCGGGATTGGACGCCCTAGTCTGGATATATAGTAAAAAAAAGAAAACAGAAACGAAATCTCTGGATTAAAAAATTGTACCAAAACCGAAACCAATACGGTAACAATTTGTTAAAGGAACTAACAATCGACTATTCAGTCTCAAATTTTACACGCATGTCTTCGGGAGACATTGAATATCTGTGCTCCTTAGTGGCTGTGAAAATACAAAAATGTGACACTAACTACAGAGAGGCAATAACTGTATCAGAAAGAGTGCTGATAACATTGAGATACTTGGCAACAGGAGACTCCTATCCCAGCCTTCAATATCTTTTTAGAGTATCAAAACAATCTATATCAACTGTAGTTTCAGAAACGTTTGATGCAAGGTCCTGAGTGATTACGTTAAGGTAAATAAAAATCATGGTAATTAAGTAATCAAATTCTATGTCGTAAAGAATATTTCATGCATGTATAGTATTTTAGGCCGTATGTTATCACGTTGTCAGTCATCATTAAATGATTAAATTTAAGATTCTTATTACCAAAAGATACGAAACAGCAAAGCGTTTTCTTTTATTGATAGTTTAAATAGTAACCTTAACGTAAGCTAGCCGAAACGATTTGCAGTATTGATGCAGAAATTGTTAGATAAAATGATTTTAAGACGACAGCGTCCTAAACATAAACCCTCGAAATTGGAATTGAATTTCCTAGACTACTTTTTCGCTTGGAAGCTGACGGTATTCCATAGCTGGCGATGTCGGTTGACATAAAAAATCAGATGTATTATTAATATAATCGATACAGTGGTGTTTTAATTGTTTCCAAGTAGAGATATTCCGGACACAACTATTTGTGGGAGTTCCTGGTCGATCGGAGATTATAGAACAGCACTTAAAATTTACTAAAATGGAAAAGCAGGCATACCTATGTTTTTGTTTATTTTTAATTAATTAAGTAAAAAAATAAATATATATATATATATATATATATATAAATATATATATATATATATATATAATATATTTAAATATATACAACGTGTAACGGAAACCCCATATCTGTCCAAAAGGACTGAAGACAACATCTGGTATGGAGTCTCTATGCAAAGTTTCAGCTCAAAATAAGTGACTCACAGAATTTACCCCAAATTGTTGATTTCGTATGTTTCTTGAATACCAATAATAACAAACGTGTCACATCACTATGAGGGTCATCACTTTCCACGTCACTTGCCAATAAAACGATAGGTAATTCTTTTCGTTCCTCTTAATTTGAAAAATTCGGTCTCTGGTATTGATCCCGACTTCTCTGTTGGGAAGCGTGCAAACGCTGGCATGGAAAATGGTGCATAGATTATCGCTACAACTTATTTTGCACACAGATCTAAAGCATCACCCCTTTAAAATTCAAAATTTGCGTACACACAACGGGCGATTCGCTCTCAAACAACGCTCCATAGCAACTAAATTCTTAAGAGCCAGGCTACCGACTGACATTCTTTTCAGTTCTTCGCGAGTTACTTGGGCGGCAGACAGCAATATATAGAATAGGCGGGGCACACGTCAGAACCATATTATACCAGGTCAGAAGTGAGTCAGGGCAGCAACCTTGGGCCTCTGCAGTTCGTTCTAGTAATTAATGATTTGCCAGAAGTAGTCGAACATGCTAAGTGTTTCAAACTGTCGCTCACGATAAACAGCTTGGATGACTGTGCTAGGTTGCAGGCTGATAAAGACAGTGTGGTCACCTAGAGCAAAGAGAACCTTTTGCAATTTAACGTCTCTAACTGCGTAATCATCACTTTCTCTCGCGCGCTTACTCATATCCAGTAGTGTTGACGGGTCTGTGATGGCTTAGGGACTTAGGGGTAAAATTCAACACAGAGCTACCGTTTCGTAATCACATCTGCTTCATCACATGAGCTGTTGCAGAAAAGCTTACCGTAATTTGGATTCCGTGTTGCGTATGGTGCGTGACTTTACAAATATTAAAGCGGTTATAGCTCTATACAATGCATTGGTGAGAAGTCAATTAGAAAGTAACGCAGTCATTTGGGCTCCGCATGAATCTAAATATAGGGTCATGCTGGAGCGAGTACAAAATAAGTTTGTAAGGCATTTATACTTACGCTTGTATGGAGTATATCCCTTTTACCCATTAATGTTTATTACTACTTTATTTATTTTGGGTATGGTAGGATATAACGAGCTGAGCGTCAGGAGGGAACTCGCACTCATCTCGTACATATTCGAAATATTTAGAGGGAAGATGTATAATGCGGACGTATTAGGGAAAATTAGTTTGTGTGTTCCGGACAAGTACGTGTGGTGCCGTCGGCACCCACGGCTGCTGGTGGAGCCGCGCGGGCGTACCAATCTGTTGGGGGAGGCGCCACTGACGCGTGCGCTCCGCACTCTCAACCTCATTGCAACCGTTTTGGACTTATTCTGTTGTTCAGTGGGTGAATTCACTAGGAGTGCTTTATTTGTAATTTGTTACAAAAATAAATAAATTGTTGAAATACTAGAATAGGTACACTATCGCATTAGGTTACCCTGTAATGATAGATGTAGAGTGGATAATAAATAAATAAATTAAAAAATCTAAAAAACCCGACTGCTCAACTGAAATGCAAGGTACAAGCACATTTTTATTTTAAAAAGTGACAAGCAGGCGGGACCCAATTGAACGTATTTTTTTTTTTAAATTTGACGGCTACAAGACTAATATTTTCATGGACCCCCAGCATATGCTTTGCGGCCTTGTCCTAGGGCTGTGCGGAGCACACTTTGAGTATATCTCGCCTAGATGATAAGACCTTACCTCACAGTGGGAGATCCTCGCGTATGAAGGCATTTTGTTGCAAACAGAGTTCAAAATTTTCGGCAGTGTATATTATGCTCCTGAGGTATAATTCCAGAAGAAATGGTGGCTGTTATTGAAATGTATACCTACCTAAAGAAATATAGACATTAAGACTGACTGATATTGCATCTGTGAATACCCTGCACTAGATCATGTGTTTTTATAGTACTTGCGATGCGAGGTTCCATAGCAGAGTCTACCAGGTGGTGTTAACTTAAGTTCCCGCTTCTTGAGCAAACGTGAATTCATTAAAGCTTGTACCTAGAACACATGTGAGGTTTGTAATATATTTTTATAGTTTTTCTAAAAATCGTGTTTTGTTGTACCTACATCATGGAGATGATGAGGACGGGCCTGTTGGTATAGTGGTCAGTGGCCCTGACTGCTATGCTCAACGTCGTGGGTTCGATTCCCACCCAGGACAAATGTTTGTGTGATGAGCACAATCATTTGTTCTTTGTCTGGGTGTAATTTATCTATAACATGTATGTATTTATAAATATATATGTATGTTTATCAGTTGTCTTAGTACTCATACCACAAGCTCTGCTTAGTTTGGGACTAGATGGCGTTGTGTGAAAGTTGTGGAATATTATTATTATTTCCTTTATTCAACACATATCTCAAAAATTACATTTTTAAATATTTTTCTATAAAAACTTACAATAAAAAACATTTAAAAATATAAAAAATGGCAGTCCATCGGTGTCGGGAGCAGGGTCAAAGCTACCGGTGGTTAGGTCTCCAGAGAAAGGAACCTCCTCACAATGCGAGCCGTATCGAGGAGAACTGCCTTCTGTATCAGGCCCTTTATCCAGCTGTGCAACGCCAGCTTCGACAGATGGTCGTCGAAGCTTTTAGCTATCAGCCCATTGACTGACATGACAATCGGCACAATGACAGCCGAGTCCACATTCCACATGTCATTAACCTCATGAGCTAAGTTGAGATACTTTCTTTGTTTCTCTTTCTCAGCTTTCACGAGATTCTCGTCATGTGGGATGGTAACATCGATTATCATTGCGCGGCGCACTAATCGGTCTATCACCACTATATCAGGCTTATTGGCAACAATAGTCCTGTCAGTGATGATAGACCGATCCCAGTACAACGTGACATGGTCATTTTCGAGAACTGGGTCGGCCACATACTTGTAATACGGTACCTCAGAATCGACAAGTTTGTATTTCAAAGCAAGTAAATTATTATTATTATTATCATCATCATCAACTATGGCGGGGTCGGCTTCAAGTCTAACCGGATACAGCTGAGTACTAGAGTTTTACATGGAGCTCCTATCTATCTGGAGTCCACAACCCTGTAGTTGGGTAACACGATATCCCTTTGTTCCAGATATTCTACCTTGAGCTATTGGCAACGACTGGTAAAGATATAGATAAAGTACAAATAACAGCTAGGACCAACGGCTTAGGGAGCGATTCCACCAGAGATGTGCGATGGAAATGTGTCGTGCGAGGATGTCTAGCTGTGCTGTGAAAATGTGTGGGGGTTTCCACCAAAGCTGTGCGATGAAAATGTGCTTACGAGGATGTGTAGCGGAGCTGTGAAAATGCGCATTAATGTGTGGTGCGAGGATGCGCAAACCTCGCAACACATCCTTCTCAACACACATTCCTCGCAACACATCCCTCGCAACACATCTCTCGCACACATCCCTCGCACACATCCCTCGCTTGTTTTGTATGCGCAAAAATCTCCCATAGATCCTTACATATTTCAAAACGATGATGGCGACGTATGCGCAAAAATCTAGGTCCGCTGAGCCGTTTCCACCAGAGCTGTGCTGACCGAGGCGAGGTAAATGAAGCGATTCGATTGGTTCTTTACAAACACATCCCTCGCTACGCATCCTCGCACATCTCTGGTGGAAACGCAGCCCTTTCCGGGGCACGGCGGAATCTATGTAATGAATATCTATGGACTGACCTCGGCACGTTCTCCTTAAAGATTGACCCGTGCAGCTGTTATTATTTACACACATCCACATCCCATAGATCCTTACATATTTCAAAACGATGACGGCGACGTATGCGCAAAAATCTAGCTCCGCTGAGCCGTTTCCACCAGAGCTGTGCTGACCGAGGCGAGGTAAATGAAGCGATTCGATTGGTTCTTTACAAACACATCCCTCGCTACGCATCCTCGCACATCTCTGGTGGAAACGCAGCCTTAACCTCGCAACACATCCTTCTCAACACACATTCCTCGCAACACATCTTTCGCACACATCCCTCGCACACATCCCTCGCTTGTTTTGTATGCGCATAAATCTAGCTCCGCTGAGCTGTTTCCACCAGAGATGTGCCGACCGAGGCGAGGTAAATGAAGCGATTCGATTGGTTCTTTACAAACACATCCCTCGCTACGCATCCTCGCACATCTCTGGTGGAAACGCAGCCCTTTCCGGGGCACGGCGGAATCTATGTAATGAATATCTATGGACTGACCTCGGCACGTTCTCCTTAAAGATTGACCCGTGCAGCTGTTATTATTTACACACATCCACATCCCATAGATCCTTACATATTTCAAAACGATATATCAGTAAATATTAATATTGGGAACAATAACATTATTGCATTATAAAGAAAACTCCGCTATGAAATTACTCCATTCAAATAAGCTTCTTAATAGCTTCAAAACATAAACGATTAATTACTTAATTGGCGAAGCTTATAAGGCATGAGTCTCATCAATTAAGACTTGCGCCGTGTGCTTGCCAAATGACTAAGTAATATATAGGGAAAGGTTGCGATAAATGGACCGGCGCCTTCTTCAGACCACCTAAGTATTTCAAAAATTAAGCACGTTAGAAGATGTCGAGTGGGTGGGTAGGCATCGGTTTCGAGCCCCACGAGTGTCTTTCAAACCTCAGGATCGGCAGGCCACGCGTCGCGTAGTGACGTGCACGGAAGTGTTGGTGAGTACGGTGATATAAAAACCGAGCTATATAAACATCGATGTAAGTATTGTAACATTTTTGATTACTCAATGCTAATATTTTACATTAATTCTTTTTGATTGAGTATCTAGTTGCTATCATTGGCCCACCATAGTGAAGCTATGAATGGACTGGTCCAATCAAAGAAACTTTCATGATACTAACTTAGTTTAACTTGGGTAACTTGGATGGTGGACATCCCGCCCATACGCACAAAACGTTTTGGGAATACCTTCATTGTGCGTACGGCTAAGGAGTGGAATTCCCTGCCGGAGTCTGTATTTCCCGATAGCTATAAAACCTTGGACTTTAAGTCAAGAGTGAATAGGTTACTTTTAGGTAAGCGTGCTCCATCTTCGATCACATCATCACTTACCATCAGTGAGATAGTGGTCAAACGCGAACCTATTTTCAAAAAAAAAATAAACTTAATAACAACTTCTTCTAATTCTTTCCAGGATGACGACAGAAAGAAGAAAAAAGATATTATGAATGCAACGAAGGAACATGAAAGTTGCCATAGAATCCGTCATAAGAAAATCTGTTGGTTTAAAGCAAGTAGAATTTATGGTATTCTGAAAGCAACTTTGAAACGCAGATTGGATGGGAATAACAAAAAAGATTCAGAAGAGATCCAATTTATATTGCCAAAACTGCTCAATTTTATAATGAAAGAAATATAGCATCGTATCTATATCAAGAAAGGATTAAATACAATCATTAGTTTTATTCTATCACTTTTATTTAATTAAATATGACACCTTAAAGTTATGTGGTCCATTCATAGCAACCTTCCCCTAAGCTTTAAATTTTTAAAAAAGCTCACTGAAATGTTTGTAAGAAAGTTTGGCCGATGAAATACGACAAAAATTGGCCACGTGCGAGTCAGTCTCGCCCATGAAGTGTTCCGTAGTAACTACCACGCCAAATAACTTAATTTTTCATAGTATTTGTATGAATTACAAAGTTATATTTGCGGTTTTAGAAAATATGCTGTATCTCAAAAACTGCTGACCCGATCTCGTTCAAACTAATTTTCATTGAAAGTTTACATTAAGATCTACAGCATATATTATTAATAGATTTTTCAAGGGGGGGGGGGGGGGCGGGTACACACATTTTACCACTTTGGAAGCGTATATCTTTTAAACGATTGACTTTATGAAAAAGTGGTTTTAGAAACCACTTTTTCATAAAAATTTCAAACAATTTTCAAAGACCTGTCTATAAATACTACACACGTATAGGTTTGATGAAAAAATATGTTTTCAGTTTCAGTTCCATGTATGAGGAGCCCCCTTAACTTTAAATATTTTTTTATTTTTTTCTTATAATCGGAATGCGGTTCACAGAATACATCCTATACCTATTAAGTTTCATGTGTATAGTTTTAATAGTTTCGGAATAAAATGACTGTGACATACGGACGAACGGACAGACAGACAGACAGACATGACGAAACTATAAGGGTTACGTTTTTGCCATTTGGCTACGGAACCCTAAAAATTGGCATTATAAATTTCATGTTGTTACCGCTGTTTTCAGCAGGACCCGCGGAATGCTTTGTTTTCTTCACACACTAGCCTATTGACAGATTGTGTGTCAAAAAAGTTGTATCTGTTACATTAAGTTAGATATCTGAAAAGCAGGCTGCGAACGTAGGCTGTGGGCGTCTGGACAACTGTTGAACGCATCTGCGTCTTCATACTCCCTGGCAGATTGGCCGCGCGGTATATACGGCGGAGTGGGCTAGCGCGCGCTCATTCCTGTCTCAACCACCGAGCGAGGCAGTTGCCCCTTTTGCGATTTTTCGCACTCACAACTTACGATCGCGTAACCATGAAGTGCTTTATAAGTGTGTTTTTGACTGTTACCGGCATTCTATTTGTGACCGCAGCCGAACTTCAAATCCGTGATGAGCTCCAAGCAGTAGCAGAACAGATCTCCATCCTGAAATCCCTGCACAAGACAGAAATCTCCCAATTGAAAATAGAAATTGAGGAGTTCAAGTAAGTGGAAAATATATTTTTATTTGATTACTTTGTAAAGGTCCTGTGAAGAAATTGTGGCGAATTGGTTGGAATTAATGGATTTTCCCCACCGTATGTAATAGTTGCGTGAATTTCCATGATTTAATTTTCGTGGCGCGTCTAACATTTGAAAGTTTGCTGACCCGGGCTTTTTCAGTGATGTATTTGGCGCGTAAACGCGACAGTTTCCAGTGCTTTTCTCGGTTCTTTTACAGCCGTACGTAAATTACAAAAATTGTTCGGCTTAAAGTTCTATAATGCTCTGCTTCATTTTCTTGCGGCCATTGCGATTTTATTTAATTGCCGGGGCGCACTTCGAAAGTTTTTTTACTGATAAATACTGGCTCTTTACTCTTCAAAGTTCACATAATTTGAATATTGCTTTTTAATTGTAGAATAATTTTTTAAAGCTTTATTTTGTTCAAGTTCAAGTAAGCCAATGTATTTATCAGTTCAACCATTTAAATATTTGAAAGTTATATTGTTTGAAAAGGAGTTTTGTAACTTCTTTTTAAATAATATAAGATATTTTTAATTTTTTGCTTTCATTTTAACCTATGCGAAAAAATCATAATTGCTACTAAATACTTTGTAAGTAAAATGATGTTGGTGCGTCGTATAATGTATCGGCACTACACAAAAAGGGTCTTCGCAATAGATTTAAGTATCCCAAAATGTAACGTCTTTACGATTTTGGTTATTGCCAATGATTGGGTCCTCCATATATTATGCATTATTTATGAGCACTTGTGATATTTTTTTTTTTGTCAGGCAATATAATCTTTTATAAAAGTATCTCGCAGATATTCAATAAAATTATTGATAAGTTTGATTTTTTTGTGGGAGTAAAAGTCTTCTTATATTAAACCAGATTAATAAAACATGAACCGTTGGGGGCAGACTCGCTTTATGGTCGTGACGTACGCAAGTGGTTACAAATTCCAAAATCACACGTTCAACCTTCACGAATGACTTTCGGAATTATCGAAACTACTGAAAGAAGATTCAACTTCTTTTAATATGAAGAACATTATAACTAGTGGTTCTACAGCCACTTGGTTTGTTCGATTGAGGTAACTAGTTAGCGTACCAATTAGGCATCACTTGCAGCCTGTTCTTAGTGCTCCCCTTAAAGCACTTTTGATCTTAAACTGATACAATAACTTAATTTGGATCCGCCTCAACAAGCACTGCTGGAATACACTCATAAATTCATATTTCACATGGCCAATAACTGCAGTATAAAACAACGATGTTAATGATTAGAATAAAGCTTTATCTTTACTTTTTACTGCCTTCCCTCAAACCAATCCGGAAGGAATGAAAAGAGACTCATACAATATGGAATTGCTTTGTAATTTTTCAACCCTCTTCAGATCTCAGCATTTATTCATCTTTATGAATTATTATTTTAATTCATAAAGAATACGACTCTCAGTACTGCTCACAATGTACTTCCGGAATATTGGAAACCGCGGATGTTACTTTGCTGATTGAGTATTATTTTTACCGAGGCATTAACTATTTTCAAATAAAGGATATACGAGAGTAAAAGATAATCAGGTCCTTCCAAATACGGCAAGCTACCTACGCACGTACGGTACCTTTAGATATCTCAACACGGATGAGTTTGCAGATTTGACAAATATTAGCAACGTGTGCGCCTGAACACACGAGTGGCGGGTGCGCACGGCGGGCTGGTGTGAGGCGCAGGTGTCCCGTGTGATACGATACGCGATACAAATGACACGAATACGTGACGTCGCCCTATACATAATATCACCGAGTCATGTCGAGTAATTTCTGCACTCCCACGATCCGTCTTGTAATAAATAAGTAATTTATTTTGTCTCCTTAACGCCTCAGATACGGGTTGATATAAATTGAAGCAAGCAAGGAAATTTTACATTGTATTATGCCAATTTTACAAACAAGTGTTTTAATAAAATTGTTATTGAAATAGGTTCTGTCGTAATGGCAGCCTAGAAGTTTAGTTGGAGTTTACATCTAAGTTTGCAATATTATGGATCGCTTCCTCGAAACCTACACCAAATATTATGAAACAAAACAAAAGGTTTATAATATTAAAATTTTCCGAAGCAATTTCGTTAATATTTGGCAAAAACAACAAAACAATTTGAAACTTGTTAAGCTCTTGAATCGAAAATGGGTCAAGAGTAATTTTTACTACAGAAAGAGATTTCACAATGGCCCTCGAGGAGGTGTTACGGGGTCCTCGTGTTTACAGAACTGATTGTTTAGGACGGTCTGTTCAAATAATACGCTTAATAGTACACACGAACCAGTAGCGGCCATCCACTTACATATTCATTGCAAATAACTCGATTCATAATGAATTACCATTAATTTACAAACAAACAAATTTGTATAGGATGTCTCGAGACGTTACGTAGGTATTCCCTTTAGATTGATTCAAGTGGCCACAAAGCGTACGAGTTCGGTATGAAATGAAGGAGGAGCGGAGTTCCCATAGGAGGCATTAAAAATATTGCGAGTTGACTCGAGGCGTCGGCGGCGAGGCGTCGAGGACGTACCTCATCCTACCTCACAATAGGTGTCGCTGCAGCCCCGGGAGCGGTAATGGCTCACTCCCGGGGCTTTGAAGTCTTGCAAGACGTGTCATAATATAAAACTTGTAAACGCAGGAGTGTTTCAAGATCGGGAAGCAAGGGCCTCTTCACGCGAACCAGGCCATCTGATCGACACGATTATTCCTCTTCGTCTTTCCCTTGGGGGATTTACAAAAGACATCGTCGTTTTTATTTCTTACTCGATACGCTGCTGAAAAATTAAGCTTCGAGTGCCGTTCGATATGATGCACACTTAACAATGAATTCTTTTTCTAGTTCTTGGTATTTTCATTTTATAACTTTCATATCTTATAACGCTATACAATTTCCAGTTTTAATTTATAATTCAGGCACTTCGGGGCCTAGATTATAATTGATTTGCTTACTAAGTTGATTTAGGTTCTAGACCCAGTTCCTGGAGAATATATTTCAGCTAGTGAGCAGAATTTGAAAGATTGTTACGTCAACTAAATATCTATAGCGTTCAAGGCAAAATTCCTTCAAAATCATCAGTGTCAGGTTTATTTCCAGTGTGATGAGATTTCTCGAGAGCTCTCGTAATGCACATAAAAGCAGCTGGTGAACATTTGACGATCAAAAAGAGTCTCTTCATTTGCAGAGCGCGGGTAGCATTTTTTACACATCTTCCATAAATCTTGCTTTAATGCAAATTATGAGTGTCGTTCGCCGTTTGTAACACGTCTCCCTTTCCATGCATCTTGCCTACTCAGCGGTTGTTGATGTGACAGGACATTTTTTCAGTTGCCACTTCCTAAACATATGTACGTCTAATCCCTCCGAAATAACAGCTTTAAGGTGTTCAACGTTAATATATTTTATACATTTTTGTCGCTATGTCTACAAATGCTAAGAGATTGCTACACCATATGTTGGTTGCGTATAATTGGCAGTAATTTAAGCTCTATCTATGAAAAGCACCTGCGAGTAGTGAGAAGTGGTGGCTCTTGATCGCGGACGTATGGAACAGTCTAGTTTATACCTTATTACAGAGGATTAAGATTTAAAACGAATGGGGGATGAAAAATGTAGCTATAGGTAGCTAAAGCCATCTCGTGTGCCAGATGAGTTTGCATCTGGGAACTGCAAAGGTACCCGTTTGCATACTTGAAATTCAACGTCGCCAGCTGTAGATATCAGTTTTACTCATCGATTTTTATTAAGTCTCAGTTTATTTTTACATGGAAAACAGCAACCTGTTACCGTCGTCGTATTGAGTTAATAGTGAACGTATTGTAATTGTTATTGTATAATTTATGTGTTTGTGAGATGATTGCGTTAATATTTGGACTATTATTACTGAATACATTTGAAATTTAGTCCACATGTCGAATATCAGTTTGCTAAAATGAATTTAATGTTTTATTTGTATGAAATTATAAGTTGGGATAATGTCCTTGTGGATTGTTCTGGAGTCTTTAGTATAAAAACATGTACTCATTATTTTTAATACAAACCGCGTCGAGTTCGCCAGGTCGGTAGGTTCTTGATGTACCTCCATCTGAACTATTTGTTGCTTATTTTATATTAAAGACTTACACGTATGTCGTAGCACTCTTTATAATTATGCTATATTTATTCTTTAAGTAATGGCGTGCACAGCACTTTAACTTTGGTTAACGGCTGTTTTCATGAGCTGCAATAACGTATAGGATAGTAACTAGATCTGTCATAATATCACTAATACATTTGAGCTTACGTCCGAGAATCGTAGATACTACTAATTCCAATTACTTAATCCAAATTAATAGATTGGCTACAAATGATTTGTAGATAATTGTCTATATTGGTTTCAGATGAGAGTCTCCTATGGATATGTATTGCTTGATTAATTTGGCTTTAGTATAGCTAAAAAAGCCAAATTAATAAAGCAGTGCTAACTGGCCGCACTGATTCGGATGAAATTGTTCATTTCGAACCTTGGTTTTGTAAACGTGAAGCTTAATATTGGATGTCCGGCTCGAAGCTTTGCGCTGTTATTCATTTTAACTGGTGTTACATGGCTAGATAGGGAGGGGTATTGAACTTGCAAATAAAGTCTGAAAAGAATTGCCAACACGTTCAATAGACTCTCTTGACGGTGCTAATTGGCTGTGTTATAAGACCTGGCAAGCTTTTCCCCCGATTGCTTCTGTGAATATGTTTAATTGTTTATTAGCCTCGTAGCGGCTTTATTCTATACACATCTGATCTATGTACACAAAAAATCATACAACGCGAGACGACTGGAAACATTTTGGTAGCTACAAAAATATATGACAAGAACTAACACACGATGTTGGTCTCGTAATAAATATAAAAAAGACCAAACTCCTTCACATACATTCGCCCTACCTGACAACGCCTACTGTGCCTGCGATCGTTGCGCACGAGCACCTGTGTCTTCACCAACCAGTCAAACCGTGTAATTGCCAAACATTGGAGTTAGTCACTAATCATATGTATCTTGGTCTGATACTATATCATAATTTCCACTGGCGGCCGCACATTGATCATGTGTCTAATAAGCTGAGGTCTATATTATCAAAGTTATCAATTCTTAAATATAAGTTACCATACAAAATACTTAGAACCTTGTACCTTGCACTGGCTGATTCTGTAATTGATTATGGCCTCAGTAGCTACGGACGTACATACAAAACCTACGTCGAGGACATTTATAATTTACAGTTGCGAATTTTGAAAACTATTGTTCCCAGTGACATAAAAAAAAACAATTTAAAAATATCGAAAAGGGTTTATTTAAGCACTGTTAAGTTGTAAATGTCTTCGACAAGATACGTTTACGCGTCATTAACGATAACTTCTACAGTATTAGTAATATCCAGAAATACGAAAGGTTGCAGTCGTTACGTTGTTTGTCCTACTTACTCACGTGTAAAATACCAAATCACAGTAATGTGTATGGTGCAAGGACATGGGAATGCATACTACCATCATTCTTAAATGACTAAATTTGACTAGAAATTAACTTCAAAGAACTGCTGTAAAGTGCTAAAGAAACACTTTCTAGAAAGTACTACGATCTAGAAAGTTTTTCGATTCATAGTTAAAGTGTTACTTTTAATGATAAGTGTGTATGTGTGGTATCGAGTTGCCGCGGCTAGCATACCACAGATAAACCCTCGATGGTTTAGGTGGTATGTTTAAGATTGTAAAAAATGTACTCGCATGTTTTAAATAATAAACGATAAAAAAAAAACAAAGAGAGAAGATTTAGATTTAATACAGAATATAGAAAAGTATAGATTTAATTTAATCCAGTTAGGGATACTCTATACAATGCTACTAAATGGTGATTGCAATTTGCGAAAAGCTGAGCCTATCTTAAGTTTATGGCGTAAGAACTTCATTGAAGCTTTTAGAGCCAATCGTTAACTATAAAATGGGGTACAATCTGTTATCATGTTGGAGCGTATTTATCTACATTTTCCTCATAGGATAGGACTACACGTGTTCTTATGTCTTCACATACGCCTAAGAATAATAATATAATATGTGAGGCACACGATTTCTTTTGTTGCGCTTGGGATCCATGCCTCAACTTAACTAGGCGTCATTCGCCGAATTTACATGTGAAAAAATAAAAAGATTCCTCCACTATGTTCTTTGTTTATTTCAACGTTTCTCGCGCAAATCTAACGTAATATTTTAGAGCTAGTTATGGGTTCTGTATATTTATATCAGCCCCTCACTGGTCGTAAAAGGAAATGAACAAGCTTAGAAGCTTTTTTCTTGTTCAAAAATATTTAGTAAAGATATATTTGTCACCAGATTTTGATAAATGTGAAGGTTTTTGTCACATACTTAAACAAACAAGATTACAAGATGATATCACTTACCGTATGTATAAATGAAAATATTTATTATCAGACAGCCCATAGATTTAAAGTAATTGATTGAACTTTCACTTTCACTTTCACTCTGGTGAAATACAGGTATTACGGATATTCTCTTGAGGAAACCGTAATCGTACTGAGACTTACAGAAACATATGGATTTTATAACGTAACTAGTACCGAAATGATGGAAAAAATGTTTTGGACAAGTATTAGTTACCTAATAGAAGATATTCAATTTCAATACCATTATTTCGCAAAAAGCCAAGAATCCAGCACGCTTATAATTGCAGTGCAAAACGTCTATAAAATACCAAGTAGGTACTTTTAGTTTCAGCAACATAATGCAATTGATCTCTATTACATAATGTTCGCATGGCACCGCATCGAGTACCTTAGTATTTATAATAATAATTCTAATTTTGCCTTTTTAATAATACGTACCGTATTTTTAAGGTTACGGCGGGTTGGTAAATGTCACATGTGTTTCTTCACAATATTTTTCTTCACTGATTTGTGAGCATTGGTGATAATATAAATTATACATATTAATGTGCCTAACTGTGTTACAACCCATAACCTGTTACTCGCAATTCGGGCCCGTAACCACTGAGCCACTAAAGCCTAAGGCTATTTAACCTCGGTAAAAATACATCGAACCAACTTAATTAACTTAGCTAAAAATAGAACTAAACATGACTGAATTGCTATTTACCATGCTATGTAAACTGATACTAGACAACATCTGGTTTTAGAGTTCATTTTATGTTTTACTTAATAAACGTAAAACGTAAATAGATGAAACGTTAATCTATGGTTTAGTCCAGTATTTGAATTTGCCATTTGAGTTTGTTATTCAAATGCTATCTTTTGATCTGAACATTTAAGCTGGGTTCAATACGTTCCTAACACAAAAAAAAAACAATGTAAGGTGACGTTTATCATAAAATATTTACTTTAAGAAACTTCTGAATTAGCCCCCCTTGTCTATCCACATAATTATACCTAATTTCAACAGTTGGGTAAAATTATATACAAAAACGTAATAGTTAAAGGTAATTTTATTTTGGTATAGACGAGATCAAACCCATACTGTTAGTGCAACAACTATGGGGGTGAACATCTGGCGCTGATGTGATGTTTATTTATATCCCGACCGGAAGTAGTGTGCTAGGAGCCCACATCCGGTCGCCGGGAATGACGCGCGTGCGCATGCTAGCTACACCAAATATGGTCACAAACATTAATAGAAAAAAAACTGATAAAACCACCATAAAATATCATGACACGTGTGTTACTCTTCTCGTTTCTCTCTCACTCAACAAATGATTTCAGTATAGGTATCTACACTAAGTTACACCCAAAGTGAATTAGTAGCGATATAATCGAAATATTTCTTAATCGAAGAAATCTCGTAACCGTGTCAGCTTTTATTATGTATGTTAGGAAAATAGCAGTCACGAGATCTGTAAAAAGCAGGCTTTGCTTTTTATCTCGTACTTGTAAAATACTGGTCACTGAACGTTTAGAAAATACAGCGCGTAGAATAAGTACACTTAGGTTAAATTACCTTTCTATCCGTAAATTCAAATTTACGTTTAGAAAATACAGTCC
The DNA here is from genome assembly GCA_943138885.2 of Tholera decimalis. Taxonomy (NCBI): domain Eukaryota; kingdom Metazoa; phylum Arthropoda; class Insecta; order Lepidoptera; family Noctuidae; genus Tholera; species Tholera decimalis. Next base: position 27,778,694 of record OW964548.2, read on the forward strand.
ACAGAATAAGTACACTTAGGTTAAATTTACCTTTCTATCCGTAAATTAAAATTTACTACAATCGTGCCGACGCTCCGGTGTCCCCCTCGGCGTCATGCAAAGAGACGCACATTATTCAACTTCTAATGTCTAACAGAAGCCAGGTGCTATTTCTAATGACGGTCATTCTGTTTCGACAGCATTTGGCCAACTGACAACAGTCTGAGTTGCCTAAAAGAGGCTCTGGACTACATTCAAACAAGGACCAAAATGCTCGGCCGCCGAGAAAGCTCAATTTGAACCTTTTTTTATTTAAAGCGATGTTTATCAAGGAGTTCGCCCGCACTTTTGTTATAAGGGTGATATTCGAATTGATTTTTTTTTCTAATATCTTTGAGCAGCACATGGCATCCTTGTATCTGCCGTTACAATGAAAGGTTTTCGAGGACTTTTTTTCCGCTGGCAGGTATAATCTTTGTTCGATTGTGCGGGTATCTCGCCACTCATAAAAACTGTTTCGGTAATTATGGAGTATTCAGTTCCAGTTTAGGCGCGTGTTGCAGTCATATTATACAAATGTTTGGCAGCTGTTACGGTAGAAGGCACCAGGTAAATCATATAATTTGATCCCATCAACCTACATTAATTGAGGAAAAGCACACGCGTACGTTTCTATAATACTACAAGTAAGTAAGTCGATTCAAATATACAATCGCTTAGGCCATTACGACATTGCATCCATTTCATACCATTTCTTTTTCACCGAATCTTAGATTTTTTATAAGGACCGTCATAAATTAGCTATGCGGGCACGTGGCGTCATGGTGGTGGATGGAGCTTCGTGGCGTAGTATCCTTGTGGCGTAGTGGCGTCGTAGCGTGGTGTCGTTGTGGTGTGGTAGGGTCGTGGCGTGGTGGCGTGCTTAGACCGCGCTCCGCTGCTATTATTCGCCTTTACTGAAAACCGAAGTCTAATAAAATATAATTTATATTTAAACTTCTCTGAAAAAAGCAATTCGGCGCTCTCCCAAATTGTTAATTTTAATAATGCCTCTGAAATGCTACTCTCCATCCTTCGCGTTTGGAGATTATTGCTGCCATAAAAAAGTGCTATACTACAATAATCTCTTTAGTGTCTGGAGAAGTAACAAATCGACTCTATGCCATAGGAACACTAACGAGTGGTAGCTGACAAAGTTAATTAGCAACACACGTTTTATGACCCGGCGAACTTGTGCCTACTGCCTCCTTGTGGCACGTAAAGTAGGCCACACGCGGCACTCCGGGGCTCCCGTACGAATCGCATAGAAGTATATTTTTGACACATACACGTGTCACCCACTCACCTCTAATTATGTAAATTATTTAGATGTGAACCAATGTGGACTGACTGAAAAACGACTGTGTTGTACCAAGTACTTATATACTTGAAGAAGGCGTCAGCTAAACTACGAATGTAGACGTACGTTCATATATAATTCGTTTCGATTAAATGACAGTAAGTTATGGTTTCGAGCTGCGAGCGACCCGGTGAACGCAGGTACTACTTACGGTTTTGTAAATGGACCTACGTGACATTATCTGAATGCCATGACATTTTAAATAAAATATTTATTCGTGAAAAGTAACGTTGTTCTCGTTCTGTGTAACTTGCTGAGAGAGTTTATTTCACTGTCATTTTCAGCATAAAAGCTGTGTTGATTTGCTAATTAAAAACTTATTTTACTAATGCCCTCAGCAAAAATGCAATTTCTTTGTAGTAACTGTATAAAAATATTGAATGGCATACTTTTCAGAATTTTTTCGGTTATGCATTTTTGGTGCTTTAGGTTGAGATTTAGATTTTATGACACCAGATGACATTGCGATTTGATTTGTTAATTTTTTAAGTATGTACTAGAAATGTGATTCAGGTCTTGTGCTTGCAGCCCTTCACTGCTTGAACCATTGACACTATCTTACACTTAAATCGTTAATTCTAATCGGTAAGCCTTTCGTTTAAAATAAATAAGGTTAAGAGTCTTCTTTATTTTGTACAGAAATTGCGGCGAAGAAGTTTACAAATGATTGTGGCAAGTTTTATAACGATAGTGCCAAAATATATGCGCATTATTTAGGCCTCTATAAATAGAAATATAAAGTTTAATATCCTGACTTACCATCTGTTAGACAAGCGATCCATCACAGCGTTAATATCGCAGTACGAGAACCACCTACAAAATCATATTTTAATAAAACCTTTCCTATATATTTATTATTATTCTAATTTCTCTTACAATATACTTAAACCTGTCTTTGGGTATTTAAATAAATTATTTTAAGTTACATACAAAAAGAGTTTTTATTTGTTGACCAGTATAATTAACAAAGTTCATAATTGCGGTCGTTGCTAACTGTACCGTTTAGTATTTGTTTGGTGGTCTGAGATGCGCAGTCAGCAAAAGAGATTGCATTTTGTTTTGGGAACGAGACAACGGAACGAAAATCATGTTGTTCTTGATGTTTGTAGTCGTTAAGAAGATGGTCACGTTTTTTTTGTTTATTCAATACTTTGCCCTACACTAGCATTAGCACATGTATCACCAGTGCATTTACAAACATATAAAATCACGTACACTTACTATATGTAGGCTATACAAATATTTGTACCGCGTGGGAGTTGACCCCATGACACGCTGCACAGCAGCTAATCACTCAGCTCCTGTTCCAACTGTGTCGTCAAAGTTAAACAATATAGGAGCGAATAAATCTAAAGTCAGTTGATTCGCCCTACAAACTAACTGTCTTCCGCTACGTTGATTCTGTAAACCTCATGAATCAAACCTCTCGACAGTGGTGACGTTCGCCCTCCTGAGTCTCCTGGTGGATGCGAGAGTAGTATGTCGGACATTGGCATCCATCAGAAGGACGTCCGTAGAATGTCTGGTCGAGGCAAAGCTCCAGAGCCTTGAACATCGGCGGCGTATTGCAAGCCTATCAGTTTTCTATCGGTTACACTTCGGGGAATGTGCGATGGAATTGCACAATCTAATTCCACCGAGCCACCCTCCGCGAGCGCGAGCGAGCCGGTTACATGGTTAGGGTTACCATATGACAGGCGTTTGCCGCATTTGACAGGCATTTTAAGGTTTAGACAGGCGTGCGGCTGGCATTGGTCTGAGACAGGCATTTTTAAATTTCGATTTTTACGTTTATGTATTAGTTAGAAAAGAAAGAACTATTAAAAAAAATAATGTCCTCTGACAAATATGAATAGTAAATATCCTTCTTCATTATTATCTGTTGGCTTTTACTTATTACCTACAGCGTTTTGCTTTAGACAGGCATTTTTCTGAAAATTCAGGCATTTTAGGTACCATAGACAGGCATCCCTCTATTTATATATGGTAACCCTATACATGGTGGACATCCCACCCATGAGCACAAAAGGATTTGGGAATACTTTCATCGTGCGTGCAGCTAAGGAGTGGAATTCCCTGCCGGAGTCTGTGTTTCCTGATAGCTATAACCTATAAAAGATATATGAAAGTGTCTTTAAGTCAAGAGTGAATAGGTTACTTTTAGGCAAGCGTGCTTCATCTTCGACCACATCCTCGCTTAACATCAGGTAAGATGGTTGTCAAACGTAAGACTATCAACTATTAAAAAAAAACAAAATAACATTAGTACGAGGAAACAGCACCTGACAGGATTGTGTCCGGTGTACGATACGGGGAGATTAAATACCAACGTTTGCTTACACTTTGGAAGTAACGCCTTATCTTCACACACTAGACAAATATTGAACATTTGCCAGCTCGGCACGGTACCTAATACTTAAATAAAGTATTTTATTGATAAACTACCAATATCGATTCTGAGGAATAGCTAGGCACATATTGGGATTAAAAAATATGAAAGTTTAACATATTTAGGCTACTTTTTAAAATCATTTTATTTCAATAAACTTAAAACTGGCTCTTACTTACTGCCTTTAACGTTAGGTGCAAAATCCTGTCAATTTCAAAAGTATTTATCATCGATTTCTATCTGCAACTGCTTTTATTATCCCAATTATAACGCTCACCTAGATGTTGATAGCTTTTTATCTCAACAACGAGTGAAAGCTAGTAGAAATAGAAATAGAAAGTAGTGCTGAAAATTATAATTACATATTAGGTAAGTATATTATATTTGATCAAATTAACTAAGATGTATGCGTATTTTCAGTAAAATCACGTTCTATTTTGTATTTGAAATATAACTCTATAATACAGCAAGTCTCTTCTTCAAAAAAGAAACGATATGTAAAAACATATCAGATAGAAACTGTATGTAATGTAAATTGACGATTCATGAAATTATAAATATTTGTTCGAGTTATTGCGTCAAATAACACGTGGGTATTTGTAATTGCAGTCACTCGACCTTCTCAGTATATACCGTCACGCCAAATTGCTTGCAAATGGATATTTGACACAACATAAGTATTATGTATGCAAAAAAATCTGAAATGCAAAGTAATTGATTTCACGTGTATATCGTTACAACACTATCAAGTTATGTATATTTCATAATTATTGTTCATAGAATGCGATCCATATTTTTCCAAGAAAATAAGAATATGTCAAACACGATACATTTATGGAATATGGTACGGGTAAACGTCAGATATATAATTATGTATATCTGATGTTTACTGGACTGACCAGTATATAGACATACTGGACTGATTAGTAGTAGTAGTTCAATAAAGTCTTATTGGACATAGTTTAGGGTGGTTGCAGTTCTAAATGGTATTTTTTAATAATTAGTAAGGGTTATTACAATATGGAACCGGAAGAGTCGCCATACTCGCTATAGCAGGATACACGGCGATGCTTGTGCGCCGTTGCATAACATTGCATCCTGCGTGCGCGCCGTATGAACGCAACACGCTTGTATTAACACAATTATATTGAAAAAAAAAAACTTCAATAAAATCTACGACTAATTAACCAACATGTCAGTAAAATATTCCATTAAAACAACATTAGTTGCCTAAATTGAAATAATAATAAATAAACCTTGTATATATTTCAATTAATCCCAATTTTGGGGAAACCTTTGTACAATCAGTTGAGAGTAATTAAAAAATGTATGCGATCAAATTACTCATGCAAATGTTGATCAATTTTACAAGACTCCAGAAAAGATTTTATTTTGCAAACGTCATTTGTGAATGTTTTTTTATTAACATTGTTTTCTTGTATAACAGGCGAAGAACTCCGAACGACGTGACCACCAACAACCACGAACGCAATGAACGAGCCACGCTGCAATGGGCAAAGCGCTCTATGGAGGAGATACGAGTGGAAATGCGGGAACTAGAGGAGAGCGTCAATAACTCTGTGTTGCTTCGTCAACTGCATGTCATTAGGAACGAAGTAAGGACCTGTCTTATCTTAATCATGAAGTTTTTTCTCTCATTGGTAATGGGACGTTTGTCATCGATACCTTAGGAACTGAAAATGCGGAAATTTTCAGCTCCGTTTGATGATCAAAGCTGGTCTCTTCTACGTATTGGGAAGTCTTGACATGAAATGGGATCATCAATACTCAGTTGAACAATAGCCGATATTCACTCGGGTTAACGGTTCAGCTATTTGAATAATTAAAGATTACAATAATATTAGAAAATAGGTACTCCAATAATATTATAATTTATTTCAACGTCTTTTCTTAAATATATTGATAAAGTTGACGGCGGAAAATGTAGACTCAATCCAACTAACGAAGTCCAGACATTTATAAATTCGTTGTTAGAATCATTTAATTAACAATAAATATTTGTATCTCTTATTATTGCCTTCGCTATGGGTGTTAATAACGCGGAATAACTAGAAAATGATATTAATTGAGAGGGAGTCTTGTCTAACAATTGCAGGAACATCGAGTTTTCTATTGTCATGTACCAACGATCTACATTAAGCGAGCGTCCATTATTAAGATCCTACATTGCGTATGCGAGAAACGCTGTACGCTACCTACATTATAAAGGCAGTCATTCGGTATTCTCTTTTGAAACATTTTCTTTTTCCGCAGTTAAAACAAGCTTTAATGGAGACTTCAGACTTGGCTCAGTTGGCGCGTACCCAGGAAGCTCGCATCGACAAGCTGGATAGCGAGGTTGGCCGCATGAAGTATGAGGGACAGCAGATGAGGAGCATGATCGCTGAGCAGCGCAACCATATCGGAAAGCTTTCCAAAGAGGTAAGTGGGGCAAGGTGAAGAAGATTAAGGTGCGGCTTTTATCTAGTGCATAAAGAAGAAACCTTTTCAACCGACGACCAAAAGAGGAGGTTATCAATTCGACGCGTACTTTTTTTTTTATGTATGATCACCGATTACTCGAAGACGGCTGAACCGATTTGGAAAATTCTTTTTTTGTTTGAAAGGGTATACTTCGAAATTGGTCCCATTGTCACCAGGTCAGGATCTGATGATGGGATCCTGGAGAAATCGAGGGAACTCTTCAAATATTATAGGCACACCTATGGCGTTTTGGTTATTTCTTATAAACTTGTGCAGTTGCTCTCAAAAAATACCACAGATGGCCGCCGAACCTACTCAATTATAAGTATTAGTATAGTGGATTGCGATTCGATTACTCGAATATGGATGTTAAGCACTTTATGTTCATCACAATGCATATGGTGATGTAGAGCTGATGGTGAAGAACCAGGAGAACTCCTCAACAATTAACGGCCCAGCATTGGGAAAAGCAATATTTTGTAAAAGGTTATAAGTAGTTGACATTTAGGCTCTTTTAACTAGGTAAATTAAAAATCGACCAACTAAAAAGAGTGAAATAAAAACTTTTTACCAAAAAATTAAACCGACTCCCAAAAATACTGCAATGTGAAAAATAACTTTAATTTCGGAAGTCATGCCAAAAACGAAAATACAAAACTAAAGACACCGACCACCGAAATTAAAGTTATTTTTCACTTTGCAGTGTTTTTGGGAGTCGGTTTAATATTTTGGTAAAAAGGTTTTTTCGAGTTACAAATAACTAGCTCCGCGCCCTCACCAGCGTTAATTTGAGGAAAAGAATCATTCATATCGGTTAAGCGGTTTAGGTTTCTCATATAAACTTTCATACCCTCATTCAACCTTTTAGGGGTTGATTTAAAAAAAGAATCCTATGTTTAAAGTTCTCTTCAACTATTTTCATTCCCAAATCGGTGCTGTGGATTAGCCGTGAAAGCATAACAGACAGTTAGACAGAGAGACAGACCAACTTTCGCATTCATAATATTACTTACTAGCTACCGCCCGCGACTTCGTCCCGGTGGAAAAAAAAATCCCCCGATTTTGAAACATTCTTCATTACTGCTCCGCTCCTATTGGTGTTAGCGTGATGATATATAGCCTATAGCCTTCCTCGATAAATGGGCTATCTAACACTGAAAGAATTTTTCAAATCAGAACGGTAGTTCCTGAGATTAGCGCGTTCAAGCAAACAAACAAACAAACAAACTCTTCAGTTTTATAATATTAGTATAGATTATTCTATGAATATCTGTTACTTACCAGTAGGTACCTGTTATAGTAAAGCATTCAATTCTAAAAGTAGCTAACGATATCATTGGAAGTGGCGATATAATACCATAACTATCGGGTCGCAGGTGGCGCTTGTTCTAACACGCTATGCCGCTTTGAAGTGCGTCCCTAAAACACGTGGTCATGGGGGGAAGTCTTTTGTAGAGTGGGGCTGGGGTACGATATCATTTAGAAAATTACCTAGATACACATTGCTACTGCGTATGGTATTTATTTATTTAGAGAAACTTTAAAAGGTATTTCATTTAATTTTATTACAATATACTACAATACTAGCTGCCCGCGATTTTGTTCGCGTTTACCCGCGTAAAATCCCGATCGCGTAGGAATTCCGGGATAAAAAGTAGCCTATGTGTGTGTATGTTCCAGGACGTAAACTATCAACTTAACAAATTTCATTCAGATCCCTTCAGTAGTTTTTGCGTAAAAGAGTAACAAACATACATCCATCCATCCTCACAAACTTTAAAATCTATAATATAATAGTAGTAAGAAGTAAGATAGGTAAAATATTACATATGCGATATGAACAATATTGTAGGCCATAACGCTGTGCACAGATTAACTGTAGAATATACTAAACAATGAATGTAACACGGGCAATTATTAATAGATACAAACGTAAAACTGAAGTTACCATCTTAAACTGAACTAACATATTGACCGTGTTTCATTCAGGAATCAGGCATTTTCTGGGCTCGCTCGTTCGATCGTAGACCTCATCTTACACTTACTATCAGGTATGAGCGAGGTCAACAGCGGGCTCATTCGTAATAAAAAAAAAAGAATACATTCTGTTGCAAAAATATACTAAACAATGAATGTAACACGGGCAATTATTAATAGATACAAACGTAAAACTGAAGTTACCATCTTAAACTGAACTAACATATTGACCGTGTTTCATTCAGGAATCAGGCATTTTCTGGGCTCGCTCGTTCGATCGTAGACCTCATCTTACACTTACTATCAGGTGTGATCGAAGTCAAGTGCGGGCCCATTCGTAATAAAAAAATAAAAAAAAATACATTCTGTTGCAAAAAATACTTTTTTAATTTACATTTTATTTTTAGGGTTGCAGAGGTATTCATAAATAAAGAGGTAAATATAAATTCATTATTTTCCATAACAGTCCTACGTCTACTAATATTATTTCAAAGTTTCAAAGAATGGTTGGTTGTTACCCTTCCACGTAAAATTCCTGAACAGATCTGAATCAAATTTGCTATAATATAGATTGCTGAAATCCTAGAACAACACATAAGCTAATTTTTTATCCCAAAATGCTTACGGGATTGGGATTTAGGCGGAAAAGCAATCCAACGGAAACGAACTCGCGAGCTGAAATCTAGTGTAACATAATTGTCGTGATATATAAAATTTAAATTTAAAAATATTTATTCGGATATTAACACACACAATAACATTAAATACAAAGTCACAAACACTCAATATTAAAGTGTATGCATGTAATTGGGTACTAATTAAAACAATTTGCGTGAATTCCACATAAGAGGATTCCAGGAAGAAATAATTCCAATAATCATTGTTACCAAATATAATTTGTTGGAATATGTAACATGATAATGATGTCATTTCATATGAAATTATGAATCTCTGCATTGTATTCAAAGCTTTCTAATATTACCAAATTGTTTTGTACATGACTGGCTTATTTCGGTGGAAATTCTTTGAAAAAATACTATCAACTAAATAATGTTTAACGTCTTGTTAATATTTTATTGCTCTCACAGAGTTCGTATTTAGTGTAAATAGTGTTACCTATGTTAAAGGATTATGTTACGCATCCGAAGATGTAAAAATGAAATTTGGATATTTAACTTCTAACTTACCCATATATATATATATAGGTACTCTGTATTTACTAAAGTAAGCAGATCGATAGAAAGCTCGTTTTTGAAGGACAGAAAGAATCAATTTAGAATTAAACACCGAGAACTTACATAAAGCACATCTATCAATACAGTTCTAAGCTAAACTCAGTTGCAAAGTGATATCTGTAGTCGGATTAGTCGCAATTATTTGTGTCAGGTATACCTGCATAGGGACGGCTAACACACTACGGAGCTACGTACATATTTGTGGCAAGTTGAACAAGATACAATACGCTCTGCCGCACTTGCTTATTTGCTGATAACATAACTCAGAACCTTGCCTCAACAAACATTTCAATATCAAAAACCATTTATTAGCATTTGTTTGAATATAAAAAACATAATTACGGCACATTCCCTCTCAATTCGAGTTGGTCTGTGTCCAGCAGTGGGAACGTTATGGGCTGATTATGTTATGTTTTTATATTCAAACAAATGCTAATAAATGGTTATTGATATAGAAATGTTTGTTGTGGAAAGGTTCTGAGTTATGTTGTCAGCAAATAAGCAAGTGCGGCAGAGCGTATTGTATCTATGATCCCAGTGCGGGTTGGTAGATGTCGCATGGCTTCGGAATTTTGGTTCTGAGACAATATATTTCCTCACTATGTTTTCGTTCACCATTCTGAGAACAGTGGTGATGATATAAATTACGCAAATTAATGTATCTGACTGAGTTTGAACTGACAACCTCCAACTCGTTAGTCAGGCCTGGAAACACTGGGCCACCACTGCTTGAGTGTAGTTTTAGTACAGCAGTTTTAGTGGTATGTTAAGACAAAACTAATTCAAATAAATGGTTTTGACTTTGAAAACAGAAACCTGTATCACTGAAAATGTTTATACAAAATTAAAAGCTCTACTATCAATTACTTAATTTTATATCCGACCGCCTTAAGCAAAACCCTATTGGCACGGTATAGATGCGGTGATGTAGATAAATTACAATGCCAACAATCTGCGCCCAAAAACCATTTTAATATGATGCGAAACCCTCGAGCAATCAGTCAAAAAGGTTACAGCTCTATCAGTCAAAAAGGTTACTCGAAGCCTACATTTGCTCAAGATATCTCACAATTTCCCCCCCGGACTTTCGTTTTATTTCTGAGGATGTATAAACGTGTCGTAACCAAATTGAATCCATTAAAACGATTTGTTCGGGATTTGTTTTGTGTGTCAGGAGAAGTTCCAGGTTATGTGAAGGTTTTATTCGTCGGGAATTCGGACAAATATATGAACGCCCTTTGAAATATTGAGTTACGAGTAAATAGAATCCGATTATATGACACTGCATCTGTGGATGCCAACGGAAATGAAAAAGCTTCGAGGAGAATGTACGGGAGAAAATTAGGTCCCGTGGCCTGGGAGGCTCGGGCGGGTAGGAGACCTGTTTCAGTTCAAATTAAAACCATTGTTTGAAGGAGTGATTTGGATTGCATTAGCCAACAAATATTCGTCTATGAATTTCAGACTAGAGACAGATTACAAGACACTGAGGTTTTCGCTATGGTAAAGCCCCAGAGCGAAGCACAAAGGAAGTTTACTAACGAAGACAATATCAATTTGTGTGCGGCCACCATGTAATGAACTAATCGTGTAGTTATATCATCTGCTAAGACCACTTTGAGGACAACTGCAGCATTCTATGCCGCACTTGGTTAAGAAAGTGACAATTAAATACTGCTGGCACTATGACACGTAACTCCTGCCTTGCTTCGCACGATATTGTAAATAGTTTCAACATTGCTAAACTCTTATTTTGAATTTAAAAAATGGAAAATCCACAGCTCGCATTGTTTGGGCGACTGCAATGTTCTTGTTGTGTCATGTGACGGAGGCTGGACATTTTAGGAATGACAACTAAAAACGAAGCGAAATAAATAAAATATTTTTTAGGATTTTTCATTTGTTAGGATAGTTGTCGAAACATTCTTGGCGTAGTTATGTATTACAGCCTCAGACTCAAAGGCTTAACATAGCCGTGCATGTTTTTATTTCATCGCTAGCCTTATTAAGTTTCCATAACAAAAGCCGGCGTGCTACAGTAGATCATAACTAACTTTACGAGATGAACAACATACAAAAAGGTATTGTTAACGAAACATGGAAAAATGTTACCCTTTACTTATGAAGATTTCTTTGAATAATTCCTAATTCACTTCTTTTTTATACAGAAACGTTAGTAGCGCAATTTTCCCTAAATTTATCGTAGGCCATGATGATTCACGGTCCGGTTGGCTGGGATTAGGACCGTATATAATGTAACCGTGGGTTGCGAACATTGTAAAAGAACCCTTTCCGTATTTGCCGATTGTTGATTTGACGGCGCTTGTTCCATTTGCTCGGTAATCATGTTAGCGGCAGATGACGGCACGCAAATTTGAGTAAAACCTTTTTATTTGGCAACACTGGTGTCGGATTTTATTTGAGGTGCATTTGGCTTAGCTTTAGATGGTCCCGGTTGTAGAGTCAACTGTTGTATTCCACAAGGAAAGATTTTCTGTAAATAAATTTTTCTCTACACCTAACTGCCGAAAGAGACGTTAAGTCGAGTAAGTTTTAGTGAAATCCTAGTGCAGGCTACTGGAATATATTAATAGCGTACATCTATACTAATATTATAAAGCGGAAAAGTTTGTTTGTTTGTTTGTTTGCTTGAACGCACTAATCTTCGAAAGTACTGGGTGGATTTGGATGCAATTTGGTATGGAAGTAGCTTGAAGCTTGAGGAAGGTTATAGGCTACTTTTTACGCGACTGCAAAAAAGGAGAGTAATGTTTTTACCGTGATAGAATCCACGGGAGCGAAGCCCCGCGTGAGTACTAGTATTTAATAATTTATTAGTAAAGTAATGGTAACATTACTTTACTGCGGACTGTAAAGTCCGCTTGATTAATTAACAACAGGGGTTTAAAGTGTATGATTAAGAGGTGAGGTCGTTATTGGTAGGACAGGGGCAATAACAGGTGGTATGTCTGTTCACGGTCGGTGATTATAACCGCCAACCGGTGACCGTTGCGCCCGGCACTTTTTACCGGTCGATATGCTTTTGAATTTAGAATATAGTTAGAGAGTTGCCAGCGTGGAAAAAGTTCTCATAACATAAACATGGTACTAATCGCTCGCGGCGTATTTGTTGAGGCTTGTAGGTGCTTACAACTGCCATTTTGTATACCTTAAATAGTATATTACAAGCCATTTTCAGTACGTATCTAGCACAATTTACGACTTACACGTGTATAAGAAAATAATTCGCCAATAGAAACACCTCAGATTCTAGCTGTCGTTTCTAATTCAATTAATAGTTATGTGTCTAAATGATTACGCAATTTTATCGTAAAATAAATTAAGCGTACTATAAAATAAACTGAGCGCCTTAAAGGTATTTAACTACAGTTCTAATGAAAACAAAATGAGGTCAATAGTTGTTTCTCAGTAAATAAACGTTATTAGGTACTTTTCAATCAACTTATATTACTGAGAATTTCTTTAAAGGGCAGTTTAAATTAAGCTTTCTAGAAACTTCGATAGAGTTACACCTACACCTGACTTTGCTACAAAAACTCTATCATATTTTATGAAGCTAATGTTTAAATCAAATATTATTTATTTTAAAGTAATACGTTTCAATTCTACTGTAATATAACAAGGTTCGTTTGCAAAGATTGTAAGTTAATCTGTATAAAAATGGGTGCCTATTTCGGCCTATTAAAATATTCACAACGGCCTACCCTCTAAGGCTCATTTACGTAGAAAAGTTTTTGGATTAGATAATGGAAGAAAAGTTAAATGACACTTGGTGAATAACAACTACACTTATGTGTAAATGACTGTGTCCGCGGCATCGCACACACTGCATATACAAATATAACAGCAAAAAGCTTACATGTGATTTTTTGGACTTTCGGATCAAACATTAGTTTTTAGGACTGGATCTTAGGTGTTCAAGCGAAGGGCGGATCCAGCTTTGGCGCCAGGGGGGGGTCACATAGTCGTGGTCAAGTCACAAGAAGTTATAATTTAATTTTGATAATAATACATGTAAATAGTAGGTACTTTATTAATGCCCCCCAGAATTTGCGTTTTAGGTGTGCACCGATGCAATGTACTCGCTTCTAGGAGTATATGTACCTGTTTCTTTTTCAATGTATCTCTGTACTTTTGAAGAAATATGCAAAAAAGGGGGCCGTGCCATTCAAATGTTTTCGGCACGTCCCGTTGGGGAGGGGTCATGACCATCATGACCCCCCCCCCCTTGGATCCGCCCTTGGTTCAAGCTGCGTTTATAATTGGCTTATTGGGATCACTGAAACTTCTTCTGCATTCAACTATTTTTTTTTTTTTTTTTTTTTTTTTATACACCGTAGTGTATTTGACTGTGCGCCACTCCCTACCATGAGCAGGGTCGTTATTTGCTTGTTGTTTTTTATTTAGTGTGTTTTGTATACATTTCCATCTTAATGCTATCTTCCTTCCTCAGGGGTTGCGTAAACGCTTGGCTTTCGCCAATATTTTACACTTTCTTGAGGCCTTTCTTCTGTTTCTGTCTCTTTTCTATATTGATTTGTAATATATTCTTGCATGGATTTTATTTTCTGTATACATATTTTATTTCTTTGTTTTTGTACGTGGACTAATTTTGTGAACTTTATTATTTGGTATATTTTAGATATTTTATTGTTCTGTCACTTTATTTATTCCTTTTTATTACGATCTCTGCTACTTTTTTTGCATATTTTAAAAATATATTTCTCTTCTTTTCTTCGCTTATAATGTCTCTTATTGTATTTATATTAATTTCCTCTCCCATTTCCTGTTCGCTTTCATATCTTGCTCGACCGAAGATCGGGCAGTCGAGCAAGATATGTAGGGCGGTTTCGTTGACTCCCGGGTGGCAGACGCACGATGGGTCCTCCTTACACAACTATTGGGGGCTAAATATATCATTAAATTTCTGTCTTCAGACTTGAACACGAGAAACTTTTGAAATGGGCGTGAATGCCAAATCAGGAAAAAAAAACGGAAACTTTAAGAAATAGATTTAATTTTGTTAAAATTAAAACTACGACATTCGCTCGTGAAGAAAATACTACTAAACTAAGGATTAATACGACTCATGCCTGACCAACATTTAAATTGACTTTTAATTCCATAGAAACCACTTAAAGCCTGCTAACTTTGTTTTCTTGTGTCACCTGCGGTTCAGATTTCATGGTACAATAGATGAATCAGTTGTAGGCAGCGTATAAAGTTGAAATAAATATATAATAAGTTACAACTGTATTCATACACTGAAACTGCAACCAATTTCCTGATGTAGTTTCTGCGTAGTGCGCGTACCTACATACCTCATTGTTGAGTTACAATTTTATAATATGAATTAAAGATAATATATTATATATTATATCTTATTGACAATACGTTGACCCAATATAAAAGAGCTTTATTGGGAAAGTTAAGTTATATTGCGTCCTCTTGTTCCGAAGCCTGATTTGCTATATCAATACTCGGGAATTGTGCAGATAAAAGAGAGAGGGAACCCATGTATCATGGATAGGTACGCGTATCTCTTATCACAACGACCTACAGGGTCGGTGTGCTAATTACTCACAATTATTATAAGCATACGTGCTACGGCCAAGAAAACTGGCGCGCAGCCAAGTTGAAAGGCCCAGATAAGTGATGAGATGGCATGTAATGACCGTTCGCCATGATTATATCTTGAAACTCGCTCCGACCATTGAGAGGGACTTGTACGAACGTTGGCAACATTTTGCTATCGTGAGATGATCGTATTTTAGAAAAAGCATTTTCAGTTATAAATGTCATGGATTTCAATTATGTCTATAGAGTTCATACAGTCAGTGATGATTTGTTTGTAGCAAGTACCCCTTCCTCATGGATTACAAAAACAAAAGAAGGGAAACGCGATTGATTTCACAGAACTGACGTACATAATAATATTATAAACCATAATTCCCTAAAGGTACTACAAAAAATAATAATTAGGTAAATTATGTTATGTATGGATAACTTACATGTGAAATTTAGAATTATGGTGACTTACAGCTGGCTCGGAAATGATTTTAATTATTTTTACAACTGTGTTTTACTAAATCATATCAAACTACGGAATGGAAGTAGAATTTGGAAGATTTCGACTCAAAACAGCATACACCCATAGTTTGTTCATTAAAGGTATTGTTTTTTTAATGTGGTCTAGTCTACTGCTGCCTTCCAATTAATTGTGATACTCATCAACTTGTCTAGAATATATAAGAGTTCTCAAAGCAGGTTTAACTGGCCTAATTTGCTATAAATCTTTTTCGTATACGTTAAATCATTAAACAAGCGGAACTATGACTTGTTAATACTACAATAAAAATTTAGTTTCGAGAAGTTAGCAGTTCGAATAACAGCAGATATACCAGGTTTTATTTTACGCATTCTAAAAAGTTTTTTTTTAAATAATTACTAAAGTAATATTCGTTGGGAACTGCATCAAGATAATGTGATCTCAACGGTTTTATATAGTGAATCGTTTAAATATTGTTGTAATGAAAGAAAATGAAGTGATGTATGTTCAATCTTTACACAGATTAAATAATTGTAGTAACACGTTGGATTGTAAAAAAAGATGTTAGTGATATTATACAGAACTGCACCGATAGCACATTTTTGTTTTACTTTATATTAGACCTATTAACACTTCGAAAATAGCCTTATGTTAGTAGTTATGCTAAAATCGTTACTTACTGAATGCAAAATTGCAAATACATTTGCCCATGAGCCTGCAAAAAATCTCACTGAAAATATTTAATTATCACGTGACTTGCAACTGTACGAATTTGTATTTAGATTTGTAACAACGTTTTATAGTGAGCGATGAACCAAATGCTGAAACTCTACAGCAAACGTGTAAGTCAATGATGAATTTAATATAACTGGTTGAAGCGGGGAAGTCTAGTGCCAGTATTGTGTGCACACAAATGACTAATTGTGTTTAACTAATTGTAATGCAACCACAAAAGGAATTACTGTAGTTCGTTACTCCTGTTAATTTGCTCTTTTTATGAAGGCATAATGGTAAGGCAAAAATAGGCACACTCTAAACTTACAATATATCGTACTATTAGAACAAAAGCGATCTAATGAAAAAAAAATTTTTTTTTTCGTGGTTAGCAACTTTAGCAACAAGTAAATGTACTTGTATATCACTCCCGTGACTAATGTATAGGTTGTCCTTTATTACTCGTAATTTGACCGTTATTACCACGGAGATTCTGAGTACTTGTTAAGGGGAAAGCTACGTATCAAAATCAGAGGTTACTGGAATTAAGAGTTAGGAGTTAAGTCACTTTCATTGTAAGAATGCTCAGGTCTCACTGCCGCAGAGTTTTGGTGACAAGCACTGATGTTATGAATTAAGATAAAGGATATTATTTTTCCTCAAACCACAAATCACTTTACCCGTGTCGAAACCGCGAGCAGAATCAGATTTTTTCAATAAGTCATAATGCATTTTTATCTAGCATGGAGGCCATCAAGTAGCTGTGAGACTACAAAGGTACAAAAGATCGAGGAAGGTACGTTAACGGGTTACTTAAACTAAATTTCTATATACAAACTTAAGGAAATTGGAAACTTTATTTCGAAAATAGCTTTGATGAATCACAGGACGATTCTTGACGACTGTTTTGCACGATGTGAAGTAACCTCCTTTAATGACTGATCGCTCTTTGTACTTTGGATCACGTGGTGAAAGGAGTTTAATATATTTGAACCCTCTTACAAGAAAGCTCTTGAGGTGTAAACGGTGATGTGGCACCGAAGATATGATATGATACCAGACACCACAATCTTGCGGTTTACTTAATCTATGTGATATGCAAAATTTTCTAAATGTATATTTAGAAATCATTTCTCCCTTAAAGTAAAAATAATCACTCTATATAATTACAACAAATTAGTACTTACAGGAGATACTAAGCAAACCTCCCTTGCTACCATTTAATATTAATTCAATTTGCTTATAATGTAGTCCAACCCACTTAATTTGTATAGGGAGGCCGTGAGAACTAACTCCGAAGTCCGAAAAGCCTGTGGGAATGAGAACCACTCGAGTACTCTGCAGGACGCAAAAAGTGGGTGGACCTCACACGGTACTCACTACACGTAATCCGATCACTGCAAGTAATTAGTTAATAAAGCCAGTGATCACTTTTTAATAACATGACATGTACAAAGAACGGATTAAACATAATTTTAAACTACTAAAGCCATGTTATTCGAACTGCTAACTTAATGATATAATTGTAATTGAACTAGCTTTAGATACTTTAATATCCAGAATAATTAATTGTAAATATGTCTGTAATTCAGACTCAACGTGGTATAAAGAGAATCAAGCGGAATTGGAATTTTAATTAAAAGTGAGTTTTTCACGTATAAAATAACAATGTTGCAAGGCTAAATAAAGATTTAAATCGTTATAAAAGTGTTGTAGAAATCTAATAGTGAGAGAGTACTAAAACTAAATTGTAGGTACAATATTGACACGAGGACATAAAACAATAATAAAGAAAGTATTCTGCCGAGTTTTATTTTGAGTATAGTTAGATATAGAATAATTTATATTTATGCCAAGAAAGGCAAAAGCTTGCTAACTTCTTCGCAGCATTTTCATATTAAATTATGGGTAAGAAAAAGTGCTTGAAAACTTAGTTAATGTTTCTTTTAGATGTTTTCAGGGCGTGGTCATTGAATTAGGGTGGACACTTACGCAGTTAGTCAGTTTAATTTAATCAAACATACATTTTTAGTAGGTCGTCCAATACGGGTGGAGGTTAATTCAACTGAACAATGTCACTGATATTTACTGCAGTCTGTTTTCAACTTAAAATGGTTATAAGTCATATAAACCAATTTTATACACAATATGTTCATGAGCGTATGCAATTGATGTTTTAATTAATCGCTGGATGATATACATAATTGCGTAGGTACGCTATCGGAATATCTTTGAAGTGGAATACTATTTTAACCAAATCCAGGCCGTTTGTGCATCCACAAGTTTTAAATTTATCGTACGTATATACATCGACCAACTAAAAAGCGACCTACAAAAGTACCTTTTGTCGATTGTAAAAAAAGCTCGTTTTAAACTGCAATAAATAAAACAAAATAAACGCCATTGTTCTTAATTTACACAACTTTTATTTATTAGCGACTCTTCAACGTTGCAATAAAATAAGGCGCACTAAGTGCGTCTCTGGTAAGCTAAATGCTTTATATCTGTGTTGTGAGATTGTGATTATTATTATTATGATAATAATAATAATAATCACAATAATAATAATTAGTCAATCATTATTATGATTTCATTTATTACATTTTACAAACATATTATTTACATTTTTAAATATTCCCATAAAAACAAAAAACGATGATTATTATTATTATGTGTTGTGAGGGAACTGCACATTATACAAAAGGTAACTACAATGGAAAAAAGGATACTACTGTAATGTTACTTCATGAATCGGAATGGCCTGCCGAACTCAAAACCGGAGTGGTTTTAGTATCCTGGAAGCTTGCTAATGTGCAACCTGTACCCAAAAAGGGTAGCCGTACCAATCCTGCCAATTATAGACCAATCGCCTTAACCTTCATACTGTGTAAAGTAATGGAAAGGGTACTCAACAACAAGTTGCTGGCATACCTTGAAGAAAATGAGCACCTCAGTGACCGCCAGTATGGCTTTCGCCGTAGTCGGTCCACCGGAGATCTTCTTGTGTATGTCACGCAATGTTGGGGCGAGGCTATTGAGAAACACGGTGAAGCCCTTGCGGTATCCCTCGACATCTTAAAGGCCTTTGACAGGGTCTGCCACGTTAGTCTGCTGAGCAAGCTTCCCGCATTCGGTGTCCCTGCTGGCTTATGCAACTGGATTTCCAAATCCTTGAGTGAGTGGTTGATCCGAGTGCTCATCGATGGCTGCTCATCGGATCTTATGGCAATTAATGCCAATGTTCCTCAAGGGTCTGTTCTTTCTGCGACTCTTTTTCTGCTGCATATCAATGACCTACTTCAGCTGGGAGCAGTTGGGTACGTGGATGACAGCACAGTCTCAGAGAGATACTTATCCTGTTCTAAAGCTGACAGGGACGAAATTGCCACTCTCAGAAAGGCCATGATAGAGCGCATGAATTTGACCTTAAATCTCGTTTCTCAATGAGGTGACGACAATCTGGTCAAATTCTTCTCAGCGCTAAAAGGTGCCCTTTTGAATTGACCCCTACTTTCCGAAGTACATGTGTGCCAGTTACCAATAGCCTGGTGCTTTTGGGCATGGAGTTGACGTCAGACCTCAAATTCAGCTCAACCATCGAGTTCAGAGCTCAGACTGCAGCAAAAAAGCTGGGAATCCTACACAAGGCGAGGCGGTACTTCACACCTGGATAGCTTCTAAATCTGTATAAAGCACAGGTCCGTTCCTGCGTGGAGTATTGCAGCCACTTGTGGGATGGCTCTGCAAAGTACCAACTTGCTGCATTGGACTCGATCGAGCGCAGAGCTAAAAGGTTTATAGGCGACGAGGTGCTGGTGGGCCAGCTTCATAGCCTTGCTCATCGGCGAACCTTTGCTTGCCTGTCAGTTTTCTACAGATTTTACTTCGGGGTGTGTGCGCAGGAGCTCTATGACCTGATTCCTCCATCTCCCTTTCACTACCGGTCTACCAGACGCACGGCTGGGTATCACCTACACTTGGTTTATATACTGTCTTGTCGTACCAAGCGCTTCTCCTTCACATTTATTGTGCGCACGGCCAAGCTGTGGAATTCTCTACCGGCTTCTGTGTACCCTGCTACTTATGACCTTTCAGCCTTTGAAGCACGAGTAAATAGGCATCTTCTGGGCTCGCTCGTCCCATCTTAGACCTCATCTTTCGCTTACCATCAGGCGAGTTCAGTAATAAAAAAAAATGTTCTTCGTAATTTTGTTGGTACAATTATAGCGTCCAATAAGATAATTAATTCTCTTTGTAATAACAAAGAGCACAGCTGCCTGCCTGCTAGCCTTCAAAATGAAATGAGAAAACTTCGTCAAACTGGTCCAACTTCCGCATCATTGAAGGACATCCAATCACCGACGATGCTTTTGATTTGTTTTTTTTTTTTCTATACACATTACACATGTCAGCCATTTTACGTGTACGAGTATAATGTGGCCGGATGTAGTCGCGACGAGTCATATTCTTTGTCAGTTTGCAACCCAACACAGTGGGAACCTATTGCAACGTAATGGCTCAGCAACTGGTAATTTGACGGTTCATTCAGACATAATAGAATATAATGATAAAACATTACTGTTATTGTTACACAATATGGGTACGTTTGTATAGTGTTCCGACCTACCCCAATATTTTGCTCGATTGGTTTTACGTTAGTAATTGGGTTAGGAGGTTATTTGGGCGGGGTGGAAACTGACCCAAACTTATAAGAGGCTCTATACAGATAAGTAGATAGATAGAATGTACTTTATGGACCCCAAAAACGGTAACACATTTCTTTTAAAACAATGTTATTTCTATGGCTACAATGAAAGTCTGCTGACGGTTTTGCGATATTATTGCTGATAAGAAACGATTTAAATAAGAGTGATGTTCAAATAAAATAACTGTAGAATTAAACAATATTCTTCGAGATGTAAAAAAAAAATTCTTCCATTTTCTTTCAAATCGCAATCAGTTCAATACGTTACGAGGACCCTTTAAATTTATGGGCATGTGACATCTTGGGAGGAACTGTGTCAACAATATTCAAATCACCATTAAATTCCGTTCTATCGATGTTTTGAAGCAGAGGCGATTCTATTAGAAAATTCATCGTTTAATATATTTTTTTTCTTTTCGCTAACAATGTTTAATCATTTCATTTTGAATGTTGTGGACGTTTGTTTAGGTTTCACTTAGTAAAGCTACTTAACCATGTTAATGTAAAAAAAACTTTTTAACAAAAAATTAAACCGACTCCTAAAAAACACTGCAAACTGAAAAATAACTTTAATTTCGGAAGTCGGTGCCAAAAACGAAAAAACAAAACTAAAGACACCGACTTCCGAAATTAAAGTTATTTTTCAGTTTGCAGTGTTTTTTAGGAGTCGGTTTAATTTTTTGTTAAAAAGTTTTTTTTTCACTCTTTTTAGTTGGATGATTTTTAATTTACCTAGTTACAAGAGCCTAAATGTCAACTACTTATAACCTTTTACAAAATATTGCTTTTCCCAATGCTGGGCCGTTAATTGTTGAGGAGTTCTCCTGGTACTTCACCATCAGCTCTACATCACCATATGCATTGTGACGAGCATAAAGTGCTTAACATCCATATTCAAGTAATCGAATCGCAATCCACTCAATACTTATTATTGAGTAGTTTCGGCGGCCATCTGTGGTCTTCATCATCAGTTCCACTTCCCCAAATGGTACTTTTTGAGAGCAACTGCACAAGTTACTATAAGAAATACCCAAAACGCTATAGGTGTGCCTATAATATTTGAAGAGTTCCCTCGATTTCTCCAGGATCCCATCATCAGATCCTGACTTTGGTGATAATGGTACCAATTTCGAAGTATACCCATTCGAACAAAAAAAGAATTTTCCAAATCGGTTCAGCCGTCTTCGAGTACTCGATGATCATAAATAAAAAAAAAAAAAAAAAATATATACGCGTCGAATTGATAACCTCCTCTTTTTGTCGTCGGTTGATAAAATAGGGAATATTTTATCAATTTATATTCAGAAAATCTATCAAAGTTTTTCAGCCTTTTTTTTCTGTGCGGGGAAATTATCGTTCCGCTGTGAGTGGAGAGAATAGGGAGTGTCAGACTTCTACTGACTAAAAACCCACCCTGCTCCTTCAGTTGCCATTGCATTCCAGGGCCGCGGTATCTGGATCTCTGTCTCTCTCTTTAATATGTTACTATTTTTTATATATCTCGGCTTTGTTCTTTTTATGTATATATTTGTATAATTATGTGTATTGAGTATGTAGGTTATTACTTATTTATTTATTGTATGTATATAAGTGAATAGTACATCATGGACTACCTGCGTATTTATTTTCTCCTGCTGTGTCAAATCCATCCAAAGGTTGTCTGTAAAAGATCGCTTTTAGGGATAAGACCGCCCATTCAACACCCTTTGTAGTTTTTAAGTCCTTATTTAATTCTGTTATGGTGTACAATAAAGAGTATATCGATCCATTCCCGCATCTCAAGTTTTTCTGACATGGATTTGATTAATTGTTCTAATTAACTAACTTACTAGCGACCCCGGCCGGTTTCGCTGTGGTTTTTCGGACTTTATATTTGCTTAGATTGTGAGCGGCGTCTTCGCTTCGCTTCATAGATATTTTAACTATTTAATTTCTCGACCGGTAATTTTTATTTTGCGATAACTCATAAGATATTATGGATATAGTGGAAAATGAACGTATCTAACGGATTTAATTGGATAAGAAATAATACTGTACTATTAAAAATAGCTTCGTAAATAACCCATCATTTTATTGTAATTTGTAAAAGAAATAAGTGGTTATTGTGGGTTATCCTTAAGAGATAGATATATACCATTGCGGACTTTTTTGTAGACCTATAAAAGAGGAATAATCCCATAAAACATTGTTTTGATATAACTCAAAAGGTTTTGGCAGCGTTTTCGATTAAAGCTCCCGATCGGCTTAATTTTTGCCAACTTGTTGAACTAATATCGCCGTATTTTAACCAATTTACACAAAACCTTAACTTATCATCAAAATTAGTTGCGTAGTTTTAAAGATATAAGTATACAAAGGGAACGACAGACAGCGGGAAGCGACTTTGTTTTATACTAGGATGAAGTGATTAATTTAACTTTTTATCATTACTACGTACCTACTACCTACCTTTTCTATCCAACACAAGGGAGGAGTGTCATAGTTTACTTTATCAATAGGTCAAGCTTAGAAGAATTAATTTCATCATAGTTCCGTATATGTTCCTCAATCAGAAACAATTTCATAAAGTTCGAAGCTGAGCAGAATACTTAAATTTTCGGTCACAATTCGTTTATTGTCTACTAGGTATTTTGCATTGAATTAATAACTACATAAATTCATTGACAGCCCGGTAGGGTGAAAGCTGGAGGACAATGCAAATCTAGTTATATTCTATTAAGAAACTTGCTCGTTCTCGAGCAAATAACCTTGAGTATTCGTTCGCTTGTCTGGGGCGCATGAGGTAGGTAGGTACAAGATATCTACAGAAGTGAGTACGCAGAAAGATTTCTTTACCTATATTATTATTATTATTATATTATATAAAGTTAAATTACCACTCACTCACTCACTGACTGACTGACTGACTCATTGACATATTTGTTCTCCCAGATGGTGGATGGGGAGGTGGAAATATTTTGACAGATTCGTAAACAAGTAACTCTCAAACCTACGGGAAAAGTGCCAAACCTCCCATTTTCACCCCCCTTCTCCCCCCCCCCCTATCGTATCTCGGAAACTACGAGACCCGTATTTTTTTTTTTTACGGATTCGTATAGAGGAGGCTCAGTAAAGAAAAAAACCATTTTTCAAAGTCCCCCCCACGCCCCCCTTCTCACCTCCTTTAGCCGGATCTCGGAAATTAAGAGACTTGGAACATTTTTTTTTCAGATTCATTTAGAGGGGCAATGCTTTAGTCAAAATACTTCTGAAACCCCCCCCCATTACCCCCCCCTCTTTTTTTTTTTTTTCACATGTACGCGAGGTGCTTGCACCTCGCGCAACACGCAAATACTAAACCGCCCCCATCTCCCCCATCACCCCCCCCTTTTTTTTTTCTTCACTAGCACGCGAGGTGCTTGCACCTCGCGCAACACGCAAATACTAAACCCCCCCATCTCCCCCCATCACACTCCACCCCTTTTTTTTTTCACAAGCACGCGATGTGCTTGCACCTCGCGCAACACGCAAATACTAGTTATACTATATAAAGCTAAATTACCACTCACTCACTCACTCATTGACATAATTGTTCTCCTAGATGGTGGATGGGGAGGTGGGTATATTTTGACAGATTCGTAAACAAGTAACTCTCAAACCTACGGGAAAAGTGCCAAACCTCCCCTTTTCACTTCCCTTCTCCCCCTCCCTATCGTATCTCGGAAACTACGAGACCCGTATTTTTTTTTTTTACGGATTCGTGTAGAGGAGGCTCGGTAAAGTAAAAACGATTTTTCAAAGTCCCCCCCCCCGCCCCTCTTTTCACCCCCTTTAGGCGGATCTCGGAAATTAAAAGACTTGGAACATTTTTTTTTCAGATTCATTTAGAGGGGCAATGCTTTAGTCGAAATATTTATGCAACCCCCCCCCCATCTCCCCCCCCTTTTTTTTTTTTTCACAAGCACACGCAACACGCAAATACTAGTATTATATAAAGCTAAATTACCACTGACTCACTGACATAATTGTTCTCCCAGATGGTGGATGGGGAGGTGGGTATATTTTGACAGATTTGTAAGCAAGTAACTCTGAAACCTACGGGAAAAGTGCCAAACCTCCCCTTTTCCCTCCCCCTTCTCCCCCTCCCTATCGTATCTCGGAAACTACGAGACCCGTATTTTTTTTTTACGGATTCGTGTAGAGGAGGCTTGGTAAAGTAAAAACGATTTTTCAAAGTCCCCCCCCTGCCCCTCTTTTCACCCCCTTTAGGCGGATCTCGGAAATTAAGAGACTTGGAACATTTTTTTTTTTCTGATTCATTTAGAGGGGCAATGCTTTAGTCGAAATACTTATACAACCCCCCCATCTCCCCCCCGTCACTACCCCCTTTTTTTTTTTTTTTTGTCACAAGCACGCGATGTGTTTGCACCTCGCGCAACACGCAAATACTAAGCCCCCCCCATCTCCCCCATCACCCTCCGTTTTTTTTTTTTTTTTCACAAGCACGCGAGGTGCTTGCACATCGCGCGACACGCAAATACTAAACCCCCCATCACCCCCCCCGCATTTTTTTTTTGTTTATTCACAAGCACGCGAGGTGCTTGCCCCTCGCGCAACACGCAAATACTAAACCCCCCGCATCACCCCCCCTTTTTTTTTTTTTTCACAAACACGCGAGGTGCTTGCACCTCGCGCAACACGCAAATACTAAACCCCCCCATCTCCCCCCATCACCACCCCCACTCTTCTTTTTTTTTTTTTTTTCACAAGCTCGCGAGGTGCTTGCACCTCGCGCAACACGCAAATACTAGTTATGCTATATAAAGCTAAATTACCACTCACTCACTCACTGACTGACTGACTGACTCATTGACATATTTGTTCTCCCAGATGGTGGATGGGGAGGTGGAAATATTTTGACAGATTCGTAAACAAGTAACTCTCAAACCTACGGGAAAAGTGCCAAACCTCCCATTTTCACCCCCCTTCTCCCCCCCCCCCCCTTTATCGTATCTCGGAAACTACGAGACCCGTATTTTTTTTTTACGGATTCGTATAGAGGAGGCTCAGTAAAGAAAAAACCATTTTTCAAAGTCCCCCCCACGCCCCCCTTCTCCCCCCCTTTAGGCGGATCTCGGAATCTAAGAGACTTGGAACATTTTTTTTTCAGATTCATTTAGAGGGGCAATGCTTTAGTCAAAATACTTTTGCAACCCCCCCCCCCCATCACCCCCCCCTTTTTTTTTTTTTTTCACAAGCACGCGAGGTGCTTGCACCTCGCGCAACACGCAAATACTAAACCCCCCATCTCCCCCCATCACCCCCCCCTTTTTTTTTTTTCACAAGCTCGCGAGGTGCTTGCGCCTCGCGCAACACGCAAATACTAGTTATATTATATAAAGCTCGATTACCACTGACTGACTGACTCACTGACATAATTGTTCTCCCAGATGGTGGATGGGGAGGTGGGTATATTTTGACAGATTCGTAAACAAGTAACTCTCAAACCTACGGGAAAACCTACGGGTATTTTTTTTTTACGGATTCGTGTATAGGAGGCTCGGTAAAGTAAAAACCATTTTTCAAAGTCACCCCCCTTGCCCCCCTTCTCACCCCCTTTAGGCGGATCTCTGAAATTAAGAGACTTGGAACATTTTTTTTTCAGATTCATTTAGAGGGGCAATGCTTTAGTCGAAATAATTGTGCAAACCCCCCCCCATCACCACCCCCCATTTTTTTTTTCACAAGCACGCGAGGTGCTTGCACCTCGCGCAACACGCAAATACTGGTTAATATTATAAAGCTGTAAAGTTTGTTTGTTTAAACGCGCTAATCATCGAAAGTACTGAGTGGATTTGGATGAAAAAGCTTGAAGTTTGAGAAAGGTTGTAGGCTACTTTCTATCTGACCGCAAAAGAAGAAGGGTTATTATTTTGTCGTGATAAAATCAAGAAAATTATTCATGATTAGTGCTTATTCATTGATTTCTTCAGTCGTGTTATGTTGAAATAGATAAAGTGATGGCGGCATGGTGATTGTAATCAATAATAAGGTATTTCTCTTCTGCGTGGTTTCCTTGTAGGGAGATAACGCACACCAACATCCATTCATTTAAAAAACCTAAAGTTATATAACCAAGTTTATTTATGTATATTACTGTTGTGTATTACTTGTTTTATTTATGTTAATATGGCTTTAAAATATCAAGTAGGTACAGAGTTTCTAAAGATATTATAAAAAAGTTTATGGCGAATGATGTTATGTCTACCAACTTACTTCAAAATTTCGCTGAAATTTAGTGGGAGTGGAGGGATATTTGCAGGGTCACTGAAATGTTTTAACGAGATACCTTAGTCCCTGAACGTTAGGGTAACTGAAGGGTGTTTAATCGGCGGTTTAGCGGTCTGACACTTCCACTTCACCCTGAGCGAGAAAATCAGGGCAAAATTATCAAATGACTCCTCGGTTTAGAAAAACCGTACCTAAATAAATTTAAGCGGTGGATCCCTAAAATCTTGATGCGTTGAAAAATAAATAATGTATGGAATATGAAAAATCGCATACGAGTCCTCGTGGAATACAATATTCCTAGAACACGGTACGATAAACAATTCAACGGCATTTTTTATGTATTCTGAAACGAAATGTCTTTTTGATCGTTGTCCTACATACAAAGTAGTGTTGCCCAAAATCAGTCTTGGTCTTGTTCTTGCATTTTTGCAAGACCAAGACCTTATTTTAGCAAGACCAAGACCAAGACTTACCCTGCAAGATTTAAGCAAGAACAAGACTAAGCTTGCGAGACTCTTGCGTCTTGCAGTTAGTTCAGACTGTCGTTTTCTTTGTGTTACTATTATTAAAATGAGAAAACTTACATTGCAAAAACACGGGAAGGGCGGGTGATGCGGGGAAACAATGAAACTTAGGCAGCTCTTAAAAGAACTATTTATATGTTCTCCTAATTTGGATTATTGTCCAGAGCCGGATTATTCGATAAGAACGTTAATGCGCTGACTCTGACGGAGGTGCTGCTTAAAGTTACTACCACCAACAGTGATACAGGTCCGGCAAAATCGCACAAGTTTAGCACACACACACAATATTCGATCCATGGTGTTTTTAAATAAGAAATCAGCGGAAAATATTAATTAATTAAAATTAATTATTAATTAATAAAAGTTAATTTAAAATTTTAAAGTGATTTCTAGTACCTTATATTCAATGAAGGTCAGGATAGCCACCGTGCCAGCGGCGGTGCCTTTGCTTAGGGATAGGATTTTTTGTATCGATTCATTTTTGCAGTTTTAAAGCGTAAGTATCAGTGCATCAAAATGTTAAAATGTAATCATACATATAAAACTATCTCGTTTTTTTTTTTTCGTTAATATAAGTACTTAAGTAATTAATGACATTTGATTTTATCAATAATTAAAATAAATACAGATACTTTTATCTCGTTTGCATTAAGTAAGTCAATATTGTTGTTTTACAGTTTTCATTGGATTTTATTACAAGATGTTTTTATTTTTTGTCGTGTCATATTATCGTGATTAGTTAATATTTGGTTGTATTATTTGTACGATATCGACTTATGCGCATTACGAAACAATAACATAAACGTACATTGTACAAAATATTGATTAAAAGAAAAAGAGTACATCCCTAGTTTTGAACATCGCAGCACTGTGATAGTGCGCGACAAGGTCGGGTCGGATACTATAACCTGTCAAGGAAAGTTCGCATCTATTTTGAAGTACAAGGTCAAGATACGAGTAAACGCGCAGGTAGCTTCTATTGATATCGCAAATAATCGGCGCCCCACGCTCCCATATGAGAAATATTGTAAATACTTTGTGTGTAAAAATTGTTTACAATACTAATCAAATGAGTGACGTTACCTCGGGAATATTGTGTTTTAAAATCACACACATCTAAAAATTGAGATTAGCATTGTCATCGTTTATCAACTTCTATCGTACTCTAGTAGTTATTAAGTACCTACATAAATACAGTAGGTAGCGTACCTAGACGAATTTTATTTAATTAATATAGATTAATTCCATCAAAAGAACAACATAATACACAGAATATTATTTACATAATATCTACATTTTATAGCTACCTAGTTACAATATACCTATCTGGTAACGCACCTGTTTTATTAATCTTCCAAAGAATCATTATTTTTATCAAAAAATGCCGTCCTTTATCGGTATTTCGGTATGTGCTTATAAATAGGAGTATTTATTTTAATGTTAGTAATTCCAAATTGAGCTTCCCTTCGAGTTTAATGCAATAATTGTTTTATACTGTAATCCTTGTTGTTCTCGGATTGTTAAGCTCACAATTTGACATGAGTGACGAATATTCAAACACAGTCAAGTTAATGTCATTAATTTGTTTTTATATGTTTTAACCATGTTTTAGCACATGTTAGCTTATTAAATGTAAATTATCATAAAAAAAAACCAACGGAATTTCGTGGGACACGGTAGGTAGCTCAGTTAGTTAGAGCATCGGCACGGATCGCCGAGGTCGTTGGTTCAGACCATGAGGTCTGAATACACAAAGATGAATGTGTCAATTGATATTTTGAATTTTTTATTAAATTTATTAATTTGGTTGGCCTTTACTATGCCTATGTCAATTCAAGCTCAAAATGTCTGTTACATTGTTTTAAAATCTAAACTACCGTTTAATAAATAGCAATAGGATAATCGTTAATTGCAAGACTCTTGCGCAAGACCAAGACCAAGACCAGGACCAGGTGTATTGACGCAAGACCAAGACCAAGACTGGCTAAGCCTCGTCTTGGTCTTGCATTTGGGCAACATTAATACAAAGGTATCTAGTGGAAATATAAGAATAAAAAACCAGCATAACATTTTAGAACCAGTACGAATTTTCCGAAGTTCAGTGAATTATTTGGAGAATGCTCTAATTTTCTACATTAACAAAAATAGAATACGCTTGAATAACAAGAATTTAAATAGTAGGAAATAAACACTTACCTATCTCTTTAGTATTGTATTATATCAAAGGCGAATAGCTACTCATTCTGATGGGTCAATATCACAGTATTTTGTAAAAAATGGTTTAAGTTCAACAAAATCGTAATTTCAATTAAGAGAGCACAAAAAAGTAAAATTTTCTGGCGCATGTTTAATCAATTCAGCAACCGAAATGGAGTCTCTTTTCCTCCTGTCCTATCCAAAAGGCTTACATATAATTTTCCATATTGAGTAACTTAGTAGCTAGTTATATGCATCGAATGCAGTTTAATGTTCGACGAAACACGGATTATGTTTTCACTGCAGCTGTCGTCCTGAAAAGTGGAATATAATTTGATGAGAACGTTTAAATGTGAGAGGAAAAACTGCATGTAGATAAAATGCTTTCAGTTTTATTTTTATATTAGTAGTTTTGTTAAAAAACCCTAAAATACACATTTCTACAAACTTGTCTATAATGTGGCTACTTTAGTATTGAAGTAGGTAGTAAAGGCGCGTTAACACTAATTTTATATATATACTGTTTATAAAATTATAGCTGTCAGTATGTACATCTGCTTCACGTTATGTGCTCAAAATACAAATTACAAACTAGGCAGTCCAGTGGCCGGGCGAGCGCGAGTGGTGCGCCCATCACGTCAGGTGTCACGCATCCTTAAGTAAGGAGGTTTCCATTATCCTGCCCACCACTCGATGACCAAAACAGGCCATATATTAATTTATGCCCAAAGTGTAGATCGGTAGCAGCTTTCAACATAACATCGTGTCGCACGCACCTTTAGTATTTACCCTCCATAAAACATCACGGAAATAAGACTACCAACTTCACCATGATATGTGGGTGGTAATTAACTAAACGGGATCCTTTGGCTGTAACTAAATGAGCCACACGAAAATGGCACTTTCTCATTATAACTCAGCAAAAGAAAAAACAATAATGCGGAATAATGGATGTAAGAACATCGAATAACTTCTCAAATATCCTCCAAGGTATACATTTCTCTATTACAAAAAAAAAGATTACATTTTTATATACACTAATGAAAAAATAATAGCAGTTATATAACAAGTGTCCTGTCGTAACTCAGGCTTTGTCATCAAACAAAATGGACGCGCTTTGAGCAAAGCGGTAATAAAACTTTGGTGATTCCTCCAGGAATTCTGCCTCGTCTAGGAGTTAACAGTGAA
Organism: Tholera decimalis; assembly: GCA_943138885.2. Classification (NCBI taxonomy): domain Eukaryota; kingdom Metazoa; phylum Arthropoda; class Insecta; order Lepidoptera; family Noctuidae; genus Tholera; species Tholera decimalis. Next base: position 27,809,824 of record OW964548.2, read on the forward strand.
ATGGACTGGAGGAAAATGTTGTAGAAGTACCTGAATGAACAATCGACGCCCACAGTCACAATTGAAGCGGCGCGGCGGATAGTCTCGAGGCACGAGGTGCGAGGCGATAGTGCGAGGCACAAGGCGCGGCGCGCAGGCGGCAGGATTGAGACAAGTCCTTGCCTCCTGGGTAAAACCAGTTCTGGCGGTCCACGTTAATTACACCCGCCGAGTATTCCGAGCAGATGGCAACGGCCACTCAATATAAATTGCATTACTCATCTTAAGAGTAAAGAGTTTATTGTTTTAACTTACAATTTGAGCAAAACTTTAAGTTCTCAAGCTTAAATAATAAAAGTTCCCTGATATTCCGAAGTGGGCGCATTTATAAGAATAGTATTCAAAGCGAGTCAAAAGAGTAAAAGCCATGAAAGGTATTTCTTTCGATTTAAGTTAACAGATAATAGAATTTCAGATTTAATTTTATATTATGTAATTAAAACACTCGTACATAAAGCCTCGTATAAATTGTGGATCTGAGCGTTCTGTTTAAAAAGATTTTCAACTGAATTGGGTATTTCACCAAACATGGCAAAAACCACTAACATTTTCTCATGACCTTATTCTTTCGCACGATGGCAAACATTAGTGAATGCAAAGCTAAAGGGGTACCTGGAGCTGTGTAGGTACCGCGCACGGCCTACACTGAGTTTGAATATTCTCGTGAAGTTTTGCATGCGAAATCTTTCGTTACGAGCCGAGTCTAATAGCAGGTATGTTCATGCGAAGTGCCAGAAACTACAATATAGGCTTTAAGAGCTGAACTTTAAGAGTCACGTGGAAATCAGAAAGAAAAAAACTTGGTCGAAGGTATGAATATTCTGGGCGCCGCGTCGCTCTGTTGCCGCATCGCAACCCGTCACAATCTTCATTAGCATTCTGTCTCTCCCTTTTTGTCTGCCATTCCATCTTCTTTACAATTTTACCTGTTTTCGCTGAATTTTTCATGTATGTTTTTGTTAGAGGAGCAAAGTGGATTACAAGGTAAAATATCCTAATATAAATATTTGTGAGTGACTTGACACACTGAAAAGATAATATTGCCATTTTTGTGCAATTGTTTGAAAGTGATTTTATTCACGGCCGTGAAAGCCGTTCTTTGATTCATGGGAATTTAAATAAAATATAACGTTGGCGGTAACATTTTTAGCGCGTTAATAAGTTAATCCGCTAGTACCTAGTTAGAACCACTTCATACCTCTTTATAGACGAATTTCTCTTGTTAACGTAAGCGGGGTCAATGCATTGATCGTGTTTACGAGGCAAGAAATCTGGTTCTGATTATGGACCTTTGCTTTGAAGCTCACATTGCAAATTGCGTTCAAAATTGCTTTTATCGTCTCAAGGTCTTGTACATTGTCATTCATTCATTCAACTAGTTGAAAGTCTGATTTTATCGGAACTAAATTATGCCGACACCGTTGTAGGACCACGACTTCTTGCATGTTCCAAAGGGTACAAAACGCTTGCGCACGGTTTTGCTTTAATTTTCCACCCAGGAGCCATATTACACCATTTTTAAATCATCACAATATTTTAAAGATTGAATTTAGCTTGTCTTCTTTTTGGCGTCATCCAATATAAATCTTCTTCATACTTTAATCAAAACTGGCGTGGATTAATAATCACCGGCAGCGCAAGGCTAGAAGTTGCGCCCAACAGCATGCTACCCTGCATCACCGTACTGTGCTGCCTTTCGTGGAAGTTTTCGATACGAAGCCTCCAAGTGCTGGAATAATATTCCCCAACCAATTAGGGACTTAAAGAATTTATATACTTTTAAGAAAAGTCTTAAGAAATTTGTCCTTCAGTCGCAAATTAATTTTAGTAATATAAATATTGACAAATCATTTATTTAGTTAAAATATGCTATAGGTAAATTTATTCTAATAAAATATATTAATTACTCAATTATGTTTGACAAACTTAGTATTAAGGTAGTTATTTGAAATCTCAACACCTGTTGTAAAATTTTTTAATCAATTTTATTTTATCTAGTTTTAAATATTAATTAATAATTCGTATTACATTACTAACTTTTTTATTTTTTGACACTTTTTTATTATTATTTATTTTTTCTCTGGCGGGGCAGTTTGATACTGGGCTACTAACGCGCTTTTTGGTGGCGAGTTTCAAATTACAATTTAAAAGATTTTTTGTTTTTAGCACGTAGCACGATATTACACCTTTCAATATTATTTTATTTATGTGTTTAATACACTACACATTCATTAAAATTAGTTTATTTACCCTCGTGCGTGTGTCACTGCTGGTTGCTAACTGAAAACCAGCGCTGGGTGTCTTTCGCCCAGCAAATGCTGAGTTGGTAATCCATTCGGTGTAGACATGCTCAGCAAAATTCTTAGTGTTATTTTTATGTTTATAATTTTCTATTGTTTGTTGTTGTGTGTGTTTATCACCGAATAAATGGTTTTTTAATTTCAATTACTGCGGTACGTCATACGGATATGTCAATAAAGACCGAGAAACTTTTCAAAAACTTAGAAAATGACGACAAAGCCGTTCTTTAGAAACTCTGGTTTAGTTAATTTGAGGTTTCATAAAAAAAATGTTATCTCATTAGGCAACATTGTTTAAAACATAACCCTTCCTTTGCAGTCGGGTAAAAATACACCGCAAATAAAAATAATTTAAACTTAATTGCCAGGTGTATCTGTACAATGATGAAATACCAGTACAATATTTATGAACACGAGTAGATATTTCATTTATTTTTACAGCTTAGGTGAACATGTGTGAACTTAGTGACATACATAAAGCATGCGTATCAATAGGGCTTTTAGTTCTCGGAAACTAACCACGGGCAGGCTACAGCCCGTCGCAGCAAAGCTTAATAATCGGGTGTTTACCTGAACCTTAGAAATCTGATGGAGTACTTGTATTATTCAACCACAAACACCACCCCAGTCAACGAGTTTTGCTCCTCTACGGGCCTTTGTAAGCCTACCACCACCTACCTTCTGCTGGAAACTGCAGAGTAGGCTTAAACAGAAGTTCCACTATGAAGTTTGCGAAATTTCTCGGCTGATATTGCTGATGCATGTACTGTATGTTACCACACCATCCCTTGTATTAAGTTGTATCGTATATGAAAGTTTGCAAAAAACGTATAAAAAGACAATAATAGAGTTGTACGGAGGTATATTTTTATGCATTAAAGAAACGCGGATATTTAATGCCATCCAATTCTTTCAAAACGGACCAATTTATGGCGGCCACAATCTACGGTCCACCCTGCCCTGCTACTGGGTTAACCCAGTAGTTTTAACATTAATTTGTATACGAAGTACTATTATTACTATTATATTACTGTTAAAAACTTCCGGTTCTGGCACGTATTCAAAGCCTAAAATGTGAGCCAAAACACGATGCAACGTAAACAGCTGATGCAATCCATATACAACGTGTAACGGAAACTCCATATCTATCCAAAAGGGCTAAAGACAACATCTAGTATGGAGTCTCTATGCAAAGTTTCAGCTCAAAATAAGTGACTCACAGAATTGACCCCAAATTGTTGATTTCGTATGTTTCTTGAATACCAATAATAACAAACGTGTTACATCACTATGAGGGTCATCACTTTCCACGTCACTTGCCAATAAAACGATAATTCTCTTCGTTCTTCTTAATTTGAAAAATTCGGTCTCTGGTATCAATGTATTGAAATTTCTAATAAGTTCCACACATGTACACATAAGATTAGAAAACCCTTGCCATATCGTTTATTATCATCCAAAGAAGCCGTGCACTTGGTATGTATATACCCTTTAAATTACACGTTGTAGATAATTATAATATTGGCAAATCCAATTACTGGCTTGTATAAATAATTATGCAACCATTCATAGGTAACAAAGTGATATTGATCAAATAACAATATGTGAACTTTGATTACACACTGTATTTTATCATTCTACTGAATTTAATACAGCGAATAACTGCTTTTGGTGAAATAAAGATATTTCTGCGTGGGCTTCTTTGGAGTAGGAGCAGTAATTTGATGTATTTTTTTGTTCTATATGTACTTTCTATGCGTTCTATTATTATTGTTATTGAAACCATTCGCTAAGGTTTGATACACTCTTGTACTGAGTTATTACCTGATAAACATATTAATTTACTCAGTAGTTATTACTGTTTCGCAAACTAATATAAAACGTTTCGATAAAATAACTTCATTGTTTTTATTTATAAGCTCTGTATTTGTGTTAACGCACAATGTTCAAAGCTGAAACAGTTGTTAGATTGTACGATATCATTGATTGAATATAGTACGACAATCGTGGCGTGGCATCGTGAAACTTCTTACTACTAATTGTAGTAATTTGTGACATAGAAGCCAATTGATCTCACAATAGACTTGTCTCATTAATAAATTAGTGCCAAAAGCGGTTCCGTAGTTGACGGTAAAAGTAGTTCTGAATAAGTAATAGCCGTGCTTCTAAATAAATCAACGTGTTAAGCAATTGACATAAATGTTATTGTCTTTAGACACTCCCGTTTATAGTACTTATTTACTTTTTACCAATCCCGAATATGTTTCTCTTGTTGACCCAGGTGAAATTTAAGCAAGTCGCGGAGATGAATTTGGAAAACGACATCCTCCTGGTACCTCATGAGAGCCGAGCTGGTGCCCTGACTCCTGAGCACAACCACAAGTATCGCCACAACAAGATGGTTCATGCTCAGATCTCGCGATTGGCTCACAGCCAAGACCAACTGGATGAACTTCAGCAGAGTTTGCAGACCCAGATCCTTGATGTTCAACGTCGCATGGATCGTTTCGAGGAACCCAACTGGAACCTTCTATCCGCAAAAGTAGAATTCCTAGAGCTCGAGCACAAAGTCCTGAGCGACCATTTGAAGAACACGACTCAGAAGGTTTCCGACTTTGACAAAGTACATGCTTCCATCCTCGAGCTTCGCGAAGATGTAGAGAGCATTGAGAATAAAGCCGATAAAACTATACCCGAATTCAGAAAGGAGATCTCCAAGTTGGATGTTAATTTTGCTCAGGTAAACCTATTGTTACTACGTTATCTTGTACTGTGAACCTAGGCGAAACAATAATACTTGGGTACTTTACCGATATATCGATATAACTGTTGGGGGCTAAAAACAATAGAGCGCTAATTGACTTATTCAAAGCTTGCTATTGGCAATTCATAATTCTATTTACACTATCCTAGTTTCATCGAAATAGTGTTTTGGTTTTAACATATATTCTTTCATTTTATTTAGTTGAACGCTGCATCATCTTACTTCAAGGAAGACCAAGAGAATCTGCGACAGTCGGTAAAGGCAATTGCAGTCAGCGTGAGCAATACCATCGATCGTGCTGAAATGGATCGCCTTTTCTTGAAGAAGTTGAACGAGTCGGTGGAGGAACTCGAAACCAGGTCCCGCCAGCATTTTTACCGGCTCAACGACCACATTCTAAAGGTAAGTTCCGTACAACACTGCAGAATTGCAAAAAATCAATGAAGCTGGTCAAAAACTGTGTTTGACCTGCCAAACTTTCGATTTGATTTCAATAGTAGGTGAAACTTGAGTGAGAATTGTTTCTAAAGAATTTTGTTGCTCATAAATATTTTTAAGATTTTCCTGTTTCCACCAACTTATCTAAAAGCATAACTTGCACGTACTACTTTTCAAAATTAAGTTTTATTTTGTTGATATTTTGGCACGTTATGCGTTAGAGCAAACAGTTCTCGGTAGGACTATAGATACGTGTTTGATTTACTCTGCTTAATTTATTATTTACTAAACCGAACAAGGCTAGCTGATTGCGTGTACAGGCCATTACAATTAAATTAAAGAGGTAATAGTACCTGAATGTATTTGCAATTCAATTTGAATCTTGATTTGACCACTTAGTAGTATAGATCAAGTTAAAACGTATTTGTATAAAAAATGATGCATTTTAGATGGGCAGAATGGTCGCAGTTTAGATTTACTAGGTTCACTGAATATTATTATTTTTAATTTGAAGTTCATTTGATGATTTTGAACACATATGATAGTGTCTAACGTGTCACATTTTTGGTACAGAGTGAGGCTAACCGAGATCTCAACCAGACCGAAACCATTCCTCTGCCAGAACTGATGGGTGAAGTGAAGGAACTGCAGCCTGTACAACGTGAGTACGAGGACTTGGTAAACCAGCTCCCCAGAGACTGCTCCAGCATATCCGGCCCTGCAGGTGTCTACCTTATTCACCCCGGACAAACACCCTTCGACACATGGTGTATCAACGGCAGTACACTTATCCAGCGTCGGTTTAACGGCTCCATAGAGTTCAACAGAAAGTTCTCTGAATACGTCCACGGCTTCGGCGACCCACCCGCTGAATACTGGCTCGGCTTGGAATCCATGCACCAACTGACCGCAGACAACTGCTCCTCCATGCGTATCGACATGAGCGACATCTATGGCGGATTCTGGTACGCTGAGTATGAGCACTTCTACATCGGTAGCGCTGATGCAGGGTACGTTCTGGAAGTCGGTGGATTCAAGGGCAATGCTAGTGATGCGTTCGAGTACCAAAACCATATGGAATTCTCTGCCATCGACCGCGACCGTGACATCTCTAACACTCATTGCGCCGGCAACTACGAAGGAGGCTGGTGGTTCTCTCACTGTCAGCACGTGAACATCAACGGGAAGTACACGCTGGGCCTGACCTGGTTCGACGCCGTGCGCAACGAGTGGATCGCAGTGGCCACCAGCGAGATGCGCATGTACCGCCGACCCGGCTGCTCTTAAACAGTTATAGCTTACACCAGAGCTTATTCATTACGTAGTTAATATCATAACGATTCATTGTATCTAATAATATAAACGTTATTTCAGTTTTCAAATATGCCAAAGATTTCAATATAAGTGAGGGTATTTTTATTTCATAGACAGTATTACTTTACGAATGTTTTGTCTTATAGTTTCAACCTTCAAAATATCTGATTTCAGTTTGGTGAGTTTATTTATTTTAATTACATTCCATTATATTAAATGACTCATTGGTTTGTTAAACAAGTCTCATTAATAAATTAGTAATGTGTTTGGTATAACGCATTATAGAAACTAATGGTAACAATATTGTGTCATGTTGAACAACCTAAGTGACTTGTTGGTGAGTGGCTCAAAAGCATCAGGGCCTGGCTCGGGCGCAGACGCTTAGTACCTATTTCTGGTTTATTATGTCATGTTTAAGTAATTGTTACGATGAGGTAAAATTTGTAAATATCATTTTATTAGGCAAAAGATGCCATATTCTGTTTCGCATGCATGTCAAATTTAGTCAAAGGAGTGTAAATGATAATATAAGGGATTAGATTGTAAGACTCTTTCATAAGAAGCATTAAATGCTTTGGGATACTTGTTTAAAACCAGTTAACAACAGCAGGGACGGGTGGCGTATACTTTTATTACTGAATAATTTGTGAATTCTTTTAATTACATTAACGAGATTATTTCACTGTTTCTATTTTATCGGAAAAGACTGTCTGCGAATAGTGCGTTTTGCTATCGACGATCGATATTAAAATTTTAATTTAATTTATTGAACTAAATAAATGATAATAGTGTTTTAAATATACCAATATATTCGCATATAATCAAGATAGTAGTAATCAAATTAATATATATATACCTATCTAAACTACCGCAATTAAAGCGTTTAAACGAAAATAATCTCTGTGTGTGTAATAAAAGCAGTAAGCCGGGAAGATTTCATTGTTGACCATCGAACAAATTTCTGTACCAGTAAGTAAATGTTACTTTGCGGTCCCTAAACATTTTAAAACCAAATATAAATAAAAATATCTATAAGTGTTATTTATTTTCCTTCTAAGTAGTATCTACTACCTATTTTTACTATAGCGACTACACATTTCTACTACTATTAGTTTTTACAACTAATAATAGGAGTAATAATCCTCCAATTTTAGTGGAGATTAGCCAGTGGCATAAGGTATATTATGCTGTACAAGTACATATTATGTGCACAGGTATTCCTTTCCTCTCATAAACCTATGGAGCAGCAATCTGACACGTCTGGACAGACCTCAGGCGCAGAACCAAGGCCTTATCGTGCCTTTTAAGGCACGGGGGCATCACACTGTCAACTTCATCACTACTACTGAGATTTTTCTAATAGAAATATTCAATAACACTTTTTGTCTGACCCGGAAATCGAAACCAATACCTATTGCTCAACAATTGGGCTCGAGATCACTATATAATACCTATATGTACTATTATTGCCCATATTAATGTACTTACAAGCATCATCACTTAACCTTTAGAGCCCGAGCGGCACAAAAACGTGCCAGTAAACAAGTATTAGCTGAGCCGCGCTGGCACAAAATGTGTGCCAGCGGTGCTCAACTAATAGTTGACGTAAATAATGGCGGTCCTTGAGAGGTTAAAGGACAATGACAGGGTTTGGACCAACTGCTGCCCAGAAATGAAAGTACCCCTAGTGTGTTGCTGGCATCACTATATATTGAAAAATATAATTTAAAGAAAATACTTCCCAGGGGTAAGCAGTAAATATTATTTATTTGTACTGAGAACAAGTACTTATTATTTTTCATTATATTACATTCTTTAGATGTTTTAGCTCCAAAAAATATTTCGTTTCACATCTGATAATGCCTTATCACTTAACCGCAGCAGACTAAGCTTGAAAACCATTTCTATTGTACTTTGCTTCATCTTACTTTGTCGTGGCGTGCGTACAAAACTCTGACTTCACTGTCTCGTTTGTCCGTATTAACGTGTTTTACGTTAATATCTCTCTCATAGCTAGACACTGGCGATATAGCTACATGCGCACTCGCCGCTGGTTTTTCCACCTCAACCCTTGCCAGAGCCAGTCTTCGACGCTGAGCCAGTAGCCTTAAATTCCCTAATAATAATGATCTGATCCAGCCTGTCGTAAGCCGAGGTCCGTACCCCACAGGCCCCCGCGTGTAGCGTGTAGACGCCTAGTTTGTAATTTTTTATAATAAGCACTGGCTTCAATTTATTTATTATTACTTAAGGCAACCACAGGCATGTCCGTTTAAGCAGCTGACAACGTCAGATATTAACCTGCGAGATGTCATACAAAAAAAAACTGTCGGATTTCATTACTCTCTACCCGACGCTCGCCCGTGACGGTCGTGCCGCTCTGTGTTTCATGGTCGCTACGTGCCTGTGTCTTAGCTCCATCCCGCTCGCCGTGACATCATACATATTCGTTAACTACATCACCCGATCCAGAACTGCCTTTTTCAAGGCAGCGAAGGATCTTTTATTTCTTTACGAGAGTTGTTAAAACGTTTTCCCATTCGGGGAAAAACCGCAGTATTGTGGTCCTTATGGGAAATCTTATGGTGTATACCAAACCAAGACGGTGCTGACCCACCCACTGATCCCCTTCTGGGAGATGCAGTCCATAGGCGTCGAGTGCTAGGTTTTGGCCCAGGGGATCTCCTACACACCTAGTAAGTATCAGTTGAGTGTGTTTACCCCTTCACATTGGACCCAATAGAGCCCGGTTCGCACAATAAGACTGGCGACTGACCTGGGCCCCGCGGAACAAACAAACGCTTAACTACAAAACAGCCTTTCCTAACTTGTCCTCTACTAAACCCTTGTCAGCGCTGATAGATGATGGCGGTACCGTTATTTATTATAAGAAAGTACTGTACTGCATCCCTCTAAGCCTACCCAGTACCAACCACATCTCTCATCGCAGTAGTGGGTCATTTGCTATTCAACAATATAACAGGCACTATAATGATATTATGTCGTCATTCAATATGCCACCTAGTAACGTATAATTCTTAAGAATTCACACAAAGGGTAGACAATCACCACCAAGAGTCTTTGTTTCTGGATGGGAAAATCATCGAATGACTTCTCCCGCTCTCGGTCAAGTAGAAGGGAGTGTCAAACTTCTACTGACTAAAAACCCACCCTGTTCCTTCAGCTGCCTTTAAGTTCCGGGGCCGCAGTATCTCGTTAGAACATTCCCGAAATCTTGGACCTTCAAGAGTCTACCATTGCTATATATTAATTGATGCAGACAATCGTGATTGTGGACTATTGAACAATGTCGTTGGCGTTATCAGAGTGCATAAAAAAATAATGTTGCTCATGTTTTCCAGGTCGGAGAACAATAGAATGTTGTGCACACATTATGTGCCTAGTAGAAATGAACTTATTAATTAACGACAGTACTAATTAATAGTAGTGTCGTTAATTAATAAGTTCATTTCTCACCAATAAATACTTCCTAAGAAAAAGCTTTTTTCTCATGACTCTTGGGATAGATTTTGATGCACTTTGGTTTATTGATTAGTATTAGCCTAAGGAAAATTATGCACTATATTTTCATTCTGGGCAACACTTGGTCCAATGCCCATACAAAGACTGTCAATCTCCTTTACGGAAGGTTTATACCTACTTAAACGAATGGTGGTATAGTCACTTAAGTACATTATACACAAACTTCAGCTACATAGAAATATACATAAGTAACTACATGTCTCTACATCCATACGTGTCGTTCAATTCGGGTAATCTATGGACAGTAAATTATTTATAACAATGGCAGGTCATTAAAAATATTGTTGCTACTTTGTTGAGCACTTATAATTTCGATATTACATAAACACATTCAAATGTGATAAAGTAACATTATAATGGTACTTGTAGTTCAGTAACTGAAAAAAAGGGAAGACTACAAGGCAACAACAAACAGTATAGGTAACTCTATGCGATATATTAGGACCCTGTGGTACTCCCTTGCTCGTGCAGCAGCTTGCGGCTAAACAATAACAGCCATGCGGGCTGATTTTCAAGGACAAGCAAGGCTTACCGAAATCTTAATCTAAACATATGCATATTCATGGATAGGCCCACTCAAATCTGTGTGGATCTTTTCTCAAAATATGGCCTCAGATATTAACCTACAGGGATTGATATGATTTTACCAGTACAGATTGTATGGACTTTGAGTTAACGTCTGAGTTAGTTTCGGTGTTTCTTCTCAGGGTAATTAGTTTAAATTTATGGGAAAATATGACGTGTAAAAGTGGGGAGTGACATGAAGATTCGAATGACGTTATGGCGACGCACGCTATTTCGAAAAAAATTAAGAGTGGTACACCAGTTCGCTATATCGAATGACGTTGTCGCGAACACGCTGATTCGAAAAACTGTTTGAATGATACGCTAGTACGAAAGTCTTGGCATTGAAATCCACTGTTGCGAAACTGACACTAAGCTTGTTGTCTATACTACTACTACGTATAACAAATTTATTTTTATTTATTGCATTAAAAGGTGATTGTAGTACATAAGGCATATCGTCGTATACAAAGTTGATAACATAATATAATTTGTACAATCTAGTGGGTGAAGTCCTGCTATCCTAGCTAGGTTAAAACATAACCTGTATTAAGGAATAACAGTTCCTGTCCCTTACAAAAGTTACAATATAAGTACTAGTACAAGAATATATAAGTATAAATATCCTTTTTTTTAATTTACCTTAATTATAATACAACTATTATATTGATATTTGAATACTTGCGTGTATGTGGATGTGTGTGTGTGAGAGAATGTGTGTATGTATGTCTACGTGTGTGAGTGTGTGATAGAGGGAGAGAGAGTTTGTGTGTTTGTTATGGTTGTTATCCGTTCGAGATATTTATATGATCTGTCCACTGTAACTTACCAAGATACTTTTCAGTTTCATCATACGTTTTATTCTGAAGACATGTTCGTAGAATCTTTTTACAGTTAAAGTTAGATAATCCATATATCAGATATATTTTGTTAAATTTATTGTACAGAGCGGGGCCTAGATAGTTATAAAATCTGCTTGTGAATGCTGTGCGTATCTGTGGGATAGTGCGAATCAGGTCTTTCCTATGCTCTGTAGTAATCGCAAAACCCCACATGTAAATACTTTTATATGTGGGGTTTTGCGATGCTGAAGAAGAACTGTTAGCATGATAAATTGTTGTCGAACGTTAAGAACATTACAACTACTATACAATACATCGGTAGGGAACATGATAAGTCTTGAAGTAGCTACTATTAGTATCGCTTTGTGTGCGACCTCGAGTGGTAAGTATAAATGATTAATATTAGTACTTATTATGATTTAGCTATGTATCCCTAACATGCTTCCCGTTTTGATAAGCTAATAACATTACAACCCATTTTGATAAGGCTTTATTAAGGTCGTGTGTTCGAACCCCAGACAAATTCAGATTGGAATATGCTATTCGAAACAATGGATTTCAATGTCAAGACTTTCGCGCTAGCGTACCATTCAAACGGGCACGCCGCAATTGCGGCGGTAAGACCCCTCTTTGAGGAGTGGCTAGATCGGCGTCACGGCGTCCTGACCTACCGCATGACGCAGGTCCTCACCGGACACGGAAGTTTCGGGAGGTACCTGTGTCTGATGGGTAAGGAAGAGACGCCTGGGTGTCACCACTGCGAGGGTCGCCCTGAGGACACAGTCGAGCACACGGTGCAGGACTGCCCAGCTTGGGCAGAGCACCGACGTGTCCTCACGGCGACAATAGGCGGAGACCTCTCGCGCCCGGCCTTGGTCGAGGCCATGCTGCGGAGCGAGAGGGAGTGGGAAGCGGTCGCCTCCTTCTGCGAAGCAGTCATGCTTCCGAAGGAGGAGGCGGGCCGCATGAGGGAGAGGATGGCGTCCTCCCTCCAGCCCAGCCGCAGTGGTAGACGCCCACGGCGTCGGACGTCGGCCGACGATCTCCGGCCACCGTAGGCGCGGGCATGCGGACAGCGAGTAAAGGGCAACTCGCTGTCCGACCATGGACCATGCCCGGGTCGACGGCGCGTCGTGTTCCACGCGCGCCTCAAAGAGCGTCAGCAACATGACGAGGCCCCCTCTGCAGAGGGCCGAAGCCCGCCGGGGTCGTGGGACTCATCCCGTTACCGTGGCCCCGGTATGTAAAGGGTTATTGAAGGAACACCGTGGATTTTAGTCAGTAAAAGTCTGACAGTCCCTCCCACCCTGCCCGGAGTGGGAGGACTTATTTGATAATTTTACCAAGTTAAAAAAAAAAAAAAAAAAAGCGTACCATTCAAACAGTTTTTCAAATCAGCGTGTTCGCGACAACGTCATTCGATATAGCGGTTTTCGACTTAATGTTTATAGAATACTTCACATCACCGTTTTCATTATGGACAAGGTCGCTGGTACAAACAGGATCTTCAATCAATATCGGACCAGACCCTTTTAAATATTTTTTGGTATTCCTGATAGTTTCGTATTTATTTGCCCATACACGCAAACTAGAAAAATCACTCTGTTTATATAGGAATATTCTCGATGAGTTTTCAGAACATACATTAAGTTCTCCTCCTATAGGGGTCGGACGGGCGGAGATGGCAAAACGCAACTTTTTACTTTCTTTACTGTTCTCACATTTGTGTTTAGTGGGTACTAAACTAACTTATTGTTTTAAAGGCAAATAACCACTCTTTACCTACTTCATAAAGGAGGAGGTACTATGTTCAGCTGTATGTAGTTTTTTAAATTTTATGTATATTCACCGATTTCCCCTCCGATTGTGGAACAACTTTCTTAAATTATTTGCTACTAAATCACTCCTGAGGTTAACAAGGCAATCTTTCCTGACAAAGCTACTTGAAGGAGCAAAACACGCGTTGAGTTTAGTGGTTTGGGTTGCATGCTGCATCACAACATTTGGCCATTTTGCATGTATATTTGACGGATGGCTATTGCCTTACGGGGTTGCGGGAATGTTCTAACGTGATACCGCGTCCCCGGAACTCAAAGGCAACTGAAGGAGTAGGGTGGGTTTTAGTCATTACAAGTCTGACACTCCCTTCCGCTCTACCTACAGCGGGGCCACCCAGTAAAAAAAGGGATTTGTAATCCTATGTCTACATATGTAGAAGTTATTAAAAATTTCAACATTATTGATACCAGAAACCGAATTTTTCAATTAAAGAAGAACGAAGAGAATAATTATCGTGTTATTGGCAAGTGACGTGGAAAGTGCCCACCTTCGTAGTGCTGTGAGTTGTGGCACGTTTGTAAGAAACATATGAAACCGATAATTTGGTATCAATTCAAATCAAGTCACTTATTTTGAGCTGAAACTGTGCATAGAGACTCCATACCAGATGTTGTCTTCAGCCCTTTTGGATAGATATCGGGTTTCCGTTACACGTTGTATATAAAACGAGGCGTAGGTACATTAATCAATAAATAAATCATATAAATTATGATAGGTTAAAATAATTCATAAAATAAATTTAAAAATCAAATAATCTAAATAATAAAAAATTAACTGCTATGCTAAGAAAAAGTTATGCTATGCTATTCGTTACGTTATTCTTTTTTTATTTAAATATAACTAGCAATTTGGTTAGAATTCACATTACTAGCAATCTTGTTAACCTCTCCAGCTAAGCTAAATATGTTTGTATCTAGAGTGGTTTCACGCCTTCAGGCCAAAAATGGCTGGGGTTCGAACCCATGACCTCTCGATGACAAGTTCAACACCTTAGCCATTAGACTATTGATACCAATAATTTCGGCTATTCATTTTTATTTCATTAGATTATCTTCTTAAACCACAATTTATATTTTCTGGTCTGGACTGTTCTATGCTTGATGGACTTTAAATGCAATTACATGGGTGAGTGAATGATATCAACCATTTATTCCAAGTCAATAATTAATACTCTATGTTACAATGTAACTTCTGTGGTAACGATTAATTTACTCTGTAAATTACCAAGTAGGTACTAAAATTTGTGATGGCTGAACTGGTCAAACCTATGTTTGTTAATTAAAATAACTCATAGGCATTTCTTTTTTTATATTTGGTTTGAGTCTATTTGGTATATATGTAACACAGTGTATCAATCAACGCATTCAGCGCAAAGAAATAACAATTCTAGTTATCAGAAAAACTATTTAGTTACTATTACTATTTATAATCCCCATAAGAGTTTTCGCTATTAGAATCAGTTGTTTCCATTGAAAACGGATCCGCTGCTTTCAAATCAGAGTAATTAGCGTGTAGGAACGGTACCAATGGTTCAGTCACTATCGATTCATGCACCTTTTCCAAATATTCCTTTTCTGCTTCCCTCTGCCTTAATTTCGCGTATAACTTCATCTTGTATTTGTGATGTTGTCCATCGAAAAGGAAATCTCTCATGTCATAGATGGTTCCATTTAGCCTCGCCAGCTCGCGATCTAGCTTCATCATTACCATATCTTTCTTACTTTGAAGAAATGGTTCGGGTCGTATCACTCGGGTCAGGTTGAGCCACTTCGACAATATGTACGCTCGTTTAGCTTCAAAAAGCATAGTCAAGTTAGCTTTACCAATGCGTCTTATTATGGGGACGTTATGTAGAAGCCATCTGTAATGAAGGTGTTTGATTAATTATTCGAAACCAATTGTTTACATTATACTAGCTAGTTGCAAAAGAAGTAGCCTCAGTTGCTTTCCAACTTTTCATTTATCTTCACGCTATAAAGTATTATTACAAACGGTCTAAAGGACCGTTTGTAATACTAGTATGGATGATACTCGATGATACTGGATGTTAATATATTATCTTTATCTCCATATTGTTAGATATGTTTTCAAGAATAATAAATCAAGTCAACGTTAGTAGGAAGTAGTAGGAACGTAATTCATGTATGCACCAATAACACATGGATAAGTCACCTAGGGCTATTTAAATATACTGGTTTAGCATTATATGCTTCACCATAAACGGAAGCTCGCAACAAACAGAAGCGTGCAGTGTAACATTTCAGATCCTATAATGAGTCAGTGAATGCGGCACTTTAAGATTGCACTTGATTGTAAGTTGTGTAATTGTCTGTAAGTTTTGTAAAGTGCTTAGAGGTTATTTGGGGGCACGGCAGTGCCCCCGCCAAGTCGAGCAAAAAAGCGGCACGGCCGTACCATTCTTTTCTCGAAGCAATTCAGGCCATTGTCGACCCCCTATAACTTCGTTGTGGATAAAACTAGAAGCCTGAATTTTCAGAAAACAAATAGGCATTGTATAAACACGGTATATTTCAAATTTCATTCAATTTGAACCAGTAGTTTAAGAATTATAACGAGTCAAAGTTCCTTAATTTTGTAAATTTTGTCACTCACTGACTGACCGATCATCAAAAGTCTAAAGCACTTCTAGCAGACATAGAAGCTTCAAATTTAGAATACAATTAGTGTTTAGTATATGAATCAAGGAAAAACTATAATATTTTTCAATTTCGTTCCAGTTTTCTAGATACATCAACTGCATAAATAACTTTGTAATCCCATATAAATATATAGGATTACAAAGTTACATTTGAAGTTAATTAATCAGTGTACCTGTATAATATAATGAAATAATAGATGTAGATGGGTACGTTTTTTTTTTTTGGTGAAAAATATCATCGAATGACTTCTTCCGCTCGGGTGTATCAGAATTCTACTGACTAAAAACCCACTCTGTTCCTTCGTAAGCCCTACAGTTCCGGGGCCGCGGTATCTCGATGGAACTTTCCCATAAACCCCGACAGGCAATGGCCCTATGAGGCCCCGTCACTGGTATTAACAGCTTTATGAGGCGCGAGTGGAACACAACGCGCCGCCGACCCGGGCCTGGTCCTTACCGGACGGTGAGCGACCCCTGCTCGCCATCCGCAGGCCCGCGCCTACGGTGGCCCGAAATCGACTCGCGATCCACGACGCCCGGGGCGTCTCCCCCGGCGGCTGGGGCGCGAGGAAGAGAGTTGCCTCTCCCTCGCACGTTAGGCCTCCTCCTTCGCTAGCATGACTGCTTCGCAGCAGGAGGTGACTGCATCCCATTCCCTCTCGCTTCGCACCATGGTCTAAACCAGAGCAGGGCGCGAGAAGTCGCCGCCGCCGATCGCCTCTATGAGGATACGACGGTGCTCCACCCATGCAGGGCACACCTCGACCATATGCTCCACCGTATCTTCCAGTGTAGATAGGTATAATAATTATGCTCAAAGGTAACTTATTAAATGGTCAACGGAATAAAAAAGCAAGAAGTATTAAGAGTATTGGGGAGTATTAAGTAGAGTAAATTGCCCGAAATTGCATAATTACTTACTTATGGATTAACTTTAACCGAGACGTTTGACGAGTGCGGCATTAATTATTACTAACTAATGCAAAAGACGTACGTGCGTATCCATATGTGCGTATCAAAGCCTCCGAAAAAAACCCATAGAGACAGGGAGTGGGCTTTGAAAAAAACTTTAGCTGAAGTTCAAGAAGTAGTACCGGAAAATAAAAAAAGGAAGGCTACCTACAAAAATAAGAAAAGCTCATAAGACAGAGAGAGGGCTTTAAGAAAACTCGTTGTTGGTATACAAGAAGTAGAAGGTACCGGAAAGAAAAAAAGTAGGACTTTCTACAAAAAGCAATGAGATCCCATAAAAAACAATACTTGTCAAAAACCCAAGTCTCGCAACTTAGTTGTTCTACCGTAAAAAGTTGTGAGATCCATGTAATACCAAGACGGTTATTAATTTATTCAGTCCCTACTTAAGGGACCTTCTGTCTTAAGTTGTTACGTAATTATCTAACCTAACGACATCTTATAGTGACCATATCAATATTAAAAATCTTTACCGTTTTAAATAAATAGATTGACTTGGCAATCGCAATAAACAATTTAATTTATATATGTATTACTTGTGAGATATATTATGTTTTCATGCGATGGCCGAGTCAATCTATTTATTTAAAACGGTAAAGATTTTTAATATTGATATAGTCACTATAAGATGTCGTTAGGTTAGATAATTACGTAACAACTTAAGACAGAAGGTCCCTTAAGTAGGGACTGAATAAATTAATAACAGACTTGGTATTACATGGATCTCACAACTTTTTACGGTAGAACAACTAAGTTGCGAGACTTGGGTTTTTGACAAGTATTGTTTTTTATGGGATCTATACTTTATAAATAATATTTTGCAGTTTTTGTTTATCTTCTCTGATACTTTATTAATGCTGTTTTACTCTGCGCCTCTTAACTTTATTTTTTGTAGTAAAAGTGCGCTAGGTCTGGTGTGGCTTGGTGTGGCTAGGACTGGTGCCCTTAATAAAAGTTATTTGCGTTGATCTTCTCTCATTTAAAAAAAAGAGATACGGTTGTCTTATATGTAAATGAAGTCTCGCACTTCTTGCGAAATGGTTCGCTGCTAATAATCTCGCACTTAATTCGAACAAAACGAAATGTCTCAAGTTTTCATTGCCTAATGTATCACAAGCTAGTGTCAAGTTAATCCTTGATGGCAAAAAAAATCGATGTTATTACGGAAACTGGAAATTTTGGGTATAAATATCGATTCAAAGTTACAGTAGGGCGATCACAGTAGGAGTCTTTTTAGTAGATTAAGCTCAGCTGCATATGCAGTAAGAAATATTAGGCAATTAACTGATGTAGCGACAGCTCGGTTAGTTTATTTTGCTTATTGCCACAGTATCATGTCTTATGGTATATTACTGTGGGGATCCGCAGTTGACGTAGATTCAATTTTTATACTGCAAAAGAGGGCAATCCGGGCAATATATCGGGTCCTCGCGAGTCCCTTCGAAATGTTTTTAAAGTGTTCGATATACTGACTCTACCTTCACTTTATATATTAGAAATAATACTATATGTATGCAAAAACATAGGAATTTATATGACTAGTTTTATCTTCACACAATAAATACACGCAATAAATATGAAATTGTTATACCCATAATTATGGAGATTAGCCAAGACAATCAAGTCATTCGTCACAAATAGCATACGCTTGTAAAATAAGTTGCCATAGTCTGTTACAGAACTTAGCGAGGGAAAATTTAAAACCCACATTAAACGTGTCCTTATCAAAAAAGCATAATTATTATAAGATTCGGGACTTCGTTTAAGACATGACTACTTGGCGATGATTCCTTCCTTCTACTCATGTGGCTTCCCTTTATTTTAATATAATATAAAGCTTTATTGTGAATGGGAGAACACTGTAGACTCTTAGATTTGTTTTACAATTTTGCTGTATTAATTGGTCTATACTGTCCTCACGTACCCAATCCTGTATTATGGATACATTGTAAAAATGATATTTTGAAAATAGTAACTGTGGTGTTTGTTGCCGGTTCTTCTCCATAGAAAATGACTAATTTCGAACCGTGCACTAACTTCTGAAGTTACTTCTAAATGAAAAGTCTCTTTTGTAAGTGCCCATGTAGGCCTATATGAAATAAAATACTTAAAATATTAAAAAAAGAATTAAAATAAAATATTTAAATTAAAATAAAATATTAAAAAGTTTGATTTAATTAGCTTAGGAAGGGTTCCAGTTACGACACATTTATAAATGTAATTTTTTTTACGATAAAAAAATGTAAAACGTATGTAAATGTTAAATAGCTTATTTACTATGTGCAAATAAACATATTATTATTATATATTAATACGCAAAACCAAAAAGACTGACCCCTTTTTACGACGACTAAGCGGACGTGTTTCTGAAATTTGCCACACTTAAAGTTTATATTGAGCAAGAGTGCAGAAAGTAAACATTTTCATATAATAATGCATTTAAAATAATTTATGTTGTGGGTGAATTCTATATATAGTAAAATTTCATTTCCTTTCTGTCAAGAAAACTGTGAATTACATAACATTTTCTGTTTCACTGATGTTCGATCGAATGATCTTCTGTTATACAGATTGTTACATTCACGTTGTGTCACTAACAAAAGCCTAGTATGTGCGTCAATCCGGCGCAGTGTTGTACTGTGTGGCATGACAGTTATATACTACCTACATTTCATAACATGATCAATCTATAGCGTTCCCGATTTCTGAGATTTCTGATAGGCATCATCTCTATGAGAAGGAATAAGCCGTAAGCCACTACGTGGTGCACAATTCTATAGAAGCGAGAAGCTAACAATCTAGTAACGATAGTTTCCTCGCTTGTATTTCAGTTTTTCTTCCCTATTGTTCTCATTATTGTTGTTTAAATTTAAAATAATCTGTGTGTATCAAATGTGATTTTCACAGCAATTCACACCAAGAAAAACTTCTACTTTCATTTCAAAATAAATCATAAAGTTTTACTTAACATTTTAATCTATAGTCACCGCAAATATTGTCATCTCCGTGTCTGCTATTGAAAATCCACGACAACAGCTACATACTTAAGAAAACACTTTCCTGCACTAGGTGCTCATCGATGCGGCCAGTGTGTAAAGCTTTCGCTTATTGCGCATTTCATGGTCTAAAGTGGACCAACCAGCCAAATCCTCTTCTATCAACATAGGACATGTCAATTTCACGAGTGTGCCACCTACTTATATCTGTTAGTGATGAAAGGTGAGTGCCAGACCAGAAAAGAAAGCGCTGAACAGGCTCAAACCCATATTTTCTTTTCCATGCTGCATCCATTATTTATTGTACCTTTTATATGTACCCCCCTAGACTACCGATCCCTAGGGAGGCAAAATACAAAGGGAGGCCAAAAGTCCGTAAAATCTGGGACAACTGCAACTAACATCTTGCACTGCTAGATTACACACGATTACTTTATTACCTGTCTGAAATCAACGTGATCAATACTAATAATATTTCTGTATTATCATACAGGATGATTCAAAATTGCTTGGTTTATTTGATTGATTGGTTTGGTTGGCAGAATCACTAGGTTGACGAGTTCCCGCAGCGTTTCCGGTGGCTATATAGTGCATGGGTATATGCCGCGTCGGTCACAGACGAAACATGAGGCCTAAGATTCTCAAGCCAGATTTCATCATGCTTTGACTGCACCCGGCTGTAATGTCTTGGTGCCTTTCAGAATCTAAACAAATCCCGCTTGCAGGATTCTTTAAATCTGTCTTAGATTTAAAGAATACATCCAGACAAAATACAGAATAAGATTCACCGGTCGTCCTACCGCCATTACTTTTTTTAGGTCCTCTATCTGATTCAACATGATTTACATGGTAATCTTTCGGGGGCCAAGTGATGCACGGCATGGCATTTATGCTCTCGTAGCAATTTAATGAAAGAACTACCTTGTTGCTTTTATCGTTCCGGGTATCACCAAGTACTCAGACAACGCATATGTTTCGCGTACGTAGTCCATGATTCTAAGGCATAAAATAATGTACTCACAATATAGGTCTGTATTAGGATGCGTATGTAGTGAGCTCACAATACCTTCACACATGCAAAAATGCTTTCCGAAAATGGTAGTTGCCTGACCTATCCTAGCACATATTCTTTGACGTATGAAAGGGAGTATGTGGTGGTGGAGCGAAGATAGTAGAGTCTATCCACGACCACAAGTATGGTATCATCCAGTGTGACTTTCTGAGGTGCTTACATCTTTTACCGTTACAACAATTTTCTCAGTTTAACACTTATAGAGAAAGATGACAAGACTGACTTTAGACACCAAATCATGCAGTTCGCTTTCCGAGTTCGTAATAAGTGCAGCATCATAATTATGCGTAAAGGAGTTCCCTTATGAGTTTTAACCGCTTATTTTAGGACATTGTTGTCTAAACCAACTAAGTTCCTATACTCCCGGCAAGACAGTTTTCAAAAAGCCTGACGCAGTCAATGGCTAGACATCAACGCACACACAATTTACACCGATTTCACCTAAGACTTCATCAGACAGTAGAAAAGTGATTAGTTTTGAAGTTTATTGCTGGGTTAATTTGTTTTTTTTTTTTAAGATGTCTTTATAAAATCTTAATGTTTTTGAATTGTTGCAATTATTTCGCTATCTATACTAATATTATAAAGCGGAAAAGTTTGTTTGTTTGTTTGTTTGTTTGCTTGAACGCGCTAATCTTCGAAAGTACAGGGTGGATTTGGATGAAATTTGGTATGGAAGTAGCTTGAAGCTTGAGGAAGGTTATAGGCTACTTTTTATCCGACTGCAAAAAGGAGAGTTATGTTTTTACCGTAATAGAATCCACGGGAGCGAAGCCCCGCGTGAGTACTAGTAAAATAATATAAGAAACCGAATATCAACATTAAACACACTGAAACACCCTGTATATATAGGCTAGCCTAGTACCTATATCTCATTTCACGGAATACAGCGAGGTTTATGTCCAACCGGAGCAAGATATAATTGATTGATCGAATATTGTAATATATGTAGGTATACGTCAAAACCCCATATTTATAAGGTATCTATAGTTACTTCATCTATTGAGATCAATTTATCACGGAATAATTTAATAGAAAATATTTAATTTCAAGTTATAACACAACAATTTGTAAGTTACTTGCTGACACCGCGATATTCGTAACATAATAATTTGCTTTTTTATAAAAACACAAAAAAAAATAATGATGCTATTTGGTACTACAGATGTTCGGAAGTTATGCGCGTAAGTACTATACATGTCGTCGATTAGATTTGAGGAACTACTACTTTAGAAAAAAATTAAGTTACGCCTGTTTGCATTATCCATAGATTTTTAACTTAAAGCCAAAGCAAGGCAGTATTAGCTAGGCTCGAATCTAGGCCAGTAGATACGTCCTTCGTCACCGGGGTGGTTTCAGTGAGGTAGGAATCCCATACTCCCTGTTCGTTTTCCCAAACATTCAGGCGAAGGTTCCCCCCGATAAAAAAAGGCCAGTAGGTACCTACCTAGTAAGACATGATATGTTCGATTAAAAGCGTTTATTCCTCATGGTTTGTTCATAATTTGCAAAATAATATTGAAATCGACTGGTACCAAAAGCCAAAATTTCTACAAAAGTTGTAATGATGGTTTTTGGTACCAGTCGACTTTAAAGTGGTGCTGTGATAGATCCTGGTAGTTTAGCATGATAACGTAAAGCAAAGACAAAAATACATACCTAGTTAGCGTGCTAGTTACTTAAATAATCATTATTGTTGTGGATATACATACCAACTAAAAAAAAAAAAAATTAGATTTTGATTATTTTAGACATCGATGTTATCGTTAAATGGAAACACGGTGAGGAAAAGAGTATCCTGAACTTATTAATAAAATGTAAATAAAAATAGGAAAAAATAAAAATAGCTAGTTATAAAGAGCTTTCTGAGATAATCGGATGAGTGAAAGAGTAGGTACTTGTGTACTCTCTAGATTGATTAGGCTCGGAACCCTTAGATTGAAAGAGAGAAAATAAACGATTTGCATTACATACACGCAAATATTCAGCGGTATTCACTCAGCATAATGCTGTGCCATCATGCGAAACAATGACACAGCACTGGTTCTCAGCGACGGCGGGCGTCGACGTAAGATAAGACAAGATAGTTAGCAAAAGGTGAAGCAGATGATGTGTGAAGTACGTTGAAGTGAACTGGCAATATTCAAAAACCTTGCAATCTGTCGCTTACGCACGACAGGTTCTCAACGTCAGCTGTCAAGAAGCAGTTGACGTGACTGTTAAATTGGTTTATCGGGTATAACCAATGTTTTTGCAATACAAGATTGTTATTATTTTGTCACAGTAAATATTCATAATCATGGATGATTATGAGGTCCAGCCGTTTTTGAGTAATCGGAAAACATATATGTATAAAAAAACATTAAAAGAAAAAGATTCCGACGACCTGATAACTGGCTCCTTTTTTTGAAGTCGGTTAAAAACTAGATTTACATCACCAATTTCTTTTTTATTTCGTTCTCCTGACAGGTTTTACACTTGCAGATTGGCAAAGTCGAAAAGTTTGAAGTTTAGGTACTATTTCATAGCAGATATAAGCGTGTCATGTACCATCGTCACATCTCCAGAAAACGGCAAAAGCAATATGGGTCGTGAGATTAAGATGCGTATGCGCACGTAGAGTTTAGTGTCATTTATGTTATGCTGGTAAATAAAAGCTTGTCATGATTATAATTCCGTAACACAATACAAGGCTTGGCTTGGCTTGGCTAAGGTTGCAAGCCATGTTGCTACTTTGACTACTTTTGCTATAGGTAAAACGTGTAAACGGTAAAGTAAACAGAAACTCCATATCTATCCTAAAGGGCTTAAGACAGCATTTGGTATGTAGTCTCTATGCACAGTTTGTTTCAGAATTGATACCAAATTATCGGTTTCATATGTTTCTTGCATACCAATCATAACAAACGTGTCACTACGAGGCGTTAGCACTACGAGGTTCAATAACATTCCACATTCCACGTCACTTGCCAATAACACGATTATTCTCTTAGTTCTTCTTAATTTAAAAAATTCGGTCTGACATGTAGGATTACAAAACCCTTGCCATATGGTTTGTTATCACTCACCCAATAAGCCGTCACTTGGTATGTATATACCTACCCTTTAAATTACCGTTGCATAATTACAATTTATTTATTAGACACACATAAGTTATTGAGGAAAGGGCGATACAAAAAAAGAAAGCAAACAGTATACAAGAGCAGTACCCGTGGATCCCAACTAGGCACAGCCTGTATCTTGGTGGCCCAAATATAGTAAGTGTAGCCCCAGCAGTAGATCAGCCAGATGCTACTATCGTATAGAATACTAGTAAATCACTCATAACTTTTTAAGGGGCAAATTAATTGAATTTGTTGTGGAACCAACAATGAAATAGCCTAGCTCTTTATAGCTATCTATAATCTAATTCGTTGATTAGCCATCTGCGTAGGAGAAATTATAGTGCACAAGCATGTGCGCAGGTACAGGTACTCTCTGTTCCTTTACCCTCATTGACCGATGGGATAGTAGTCCAACACGATCGGAGTAAGATCAAGCGCAGGACCAACATCTTAACGTACTTTCCGAGGCACGCGGGTTATCATAACCAACAAAAAAAATACTTCCTAAAGCTTTGTTTTCCTAGGAAAGCGGTGCCGTCATATAGCGGCCGTAATATTACGGACGCATAAAGACGGCCGTCTTTACGGTGACGACATGTGGAAAGTTCCACGGCCATTTTATCACACTGTCTGCTTCATCGCTATCTAGTGTATTACATTCTCTTTGGAAACGTTCACGAAACCATCTGACACCGACAAGACGGCCGTCATGCAAATGCCGGCACCGATTTTTGACGTTACGGTGTCAGTTACCGCTCTCTGGGAAACCGCGCCATTTTGTTTACATAGACAACGTTCTAGTGACGTCATTCAGCGCTGTATTACGGCCGCTATTTGACGGAACCGCTATTCTAGGAAACCAAAGCTTAACTCCGGTCTACCACCTCAACGGTTACCACTGAGAAGTTCTAACAGAAAAACCCAATAGCACTTTTTTGCTCGACCCGGGAATCGAACTCGGGATCTCTTGTTCAGCAGTCGCACTGGCGACCACTAGGCCACCGAACTAATTGTATGGTTATTAATAAGGGTGCGTCTCATATCACATAAAGTATAATTTGGTATATTTCCATTTCAATAACGTTCACAAGATATAATAAACGTGGGTTATACCAACTGTTGATATAATTTCTTTAGGCCTAACGTTTAAAATATATAATATTGCGATTAATTTGATAGAGCGTGCTGTGGGAGCGGCGTGACAGAAACGAATCGTTGCAAAACCAACTCCACGTGTCTGTCCTACCTCTAGAGTGTTATTTAAAATCGCGTAGGTGCTGCAGCGCCGGAGCCGTGACAGAAACCATGCCTGCTGCAGGTTGTATGATTGCCAGCGTGCGGCATGCTTGCTTGCATGCTGCATGCATGGTATCCTTGTCTGCATATTTTTTTACAGGAAAATAAAAACTGGGCATTTTATCATATTATACTAAATAGGTTTTATGTCTTTTGAGTGGTATATCAAACGATTATAATTCAGTTCTTTGTAAATATTAGAGATTTTGTAATTATATCATATATTACTTATCCTATTAATAAAGATGGTTATTAAGCTGTTTAGGCTATACACACACTTACGGCTGATAAAACTGCATATTTGTATAAACGAGGGGTAGGTCGTGGTCGTAGCCACAACCATATCCCCACGACTGGAGACCAGCCAGGTTGCCGTCCACCACGAGAGGGGCTCCCGGAACGGCCAGGCATGGGGTTACCTTGTCCTCTTCTCGGGAGCAACCGATGCATATTGAACCCTGCTTCAAACTGACACCATTCTGAGAAAGAATTAACACCTTATTAAGGTGTCACCATTCAATCAGACGAGACCACAAATAGTGTATGTTCAAATTTTAATAGATTTCGATAACAATCAACAAAAACTTTGCTTTTATACTGCCTCCCAAAATATAGGTTTTTGCCTAGTTTGGGAGACAGCAGGCTATGTATTACTGTCAAATTCATGTTTTTATTCTAGAAACTAGCTTTTGCCCGCGACTCCGTCCGCGTGGAATAGTTACTTTGGGCTAACGTTAAATTTAACCCCGATTTTGAAGCATTCTTCATTGGCGCTCCGCTCCTATTGGCCTTAGCGTAATGATAAATAGCCTATAGCCTTTCTCTATAAATTGACTATTTAATTAAAAAATAATTTTTCAATTCGAACCAGTAGTTCCTGAGATTATCGCGTTCAAACAAACAAACAAACTCTTCAGCCTTATATTATTAGTATAGATAGCTGTTGCCCGCGACTTCGTCCACGTTTCCGTCGTTTTTCGTAAAAAAAAAGTAGCCTATGTCCTTCCTCACGTTTCAGTGATTTTGATGTAACAGACAGATTAAATTTCGTAATTTAGTAGGGAAATATAATATGTCAATCTATAATACTGCTGAAAAATATCGCAATACCGAACCGCACAATATTATTGTTAATATCTGTGCCCGCGACTCCGTCAGCGTGTAACTCCTTGTGTGTTATTAAGTTAATATATTGGTAATATTGTTTAGATCACGTTCACATGAGGCTTAAGTACCTATAGAACGAAAATACTTCAGCACAAAGCTTCCGGGTAAACTATGTTGAAAGTTGACCCGTCCGGCACGTGAACATAAAGATTTCTAGAACTGCTAACCCGGGAAAGAGCGACGTACAACTGACCATGCGAGAAACAACTGACACCGAGATCTACTCCAGCAACCAGCAACACGAAAAGTCTGCCCTTGAGCCTTATTAATTGTCATTGCATAACACACCGATACTGGTAATTGCGTTCTTTTAAATTGGAATGGAAAATTATTTGGTATTATGGGAATTGTTGGAATAAAGACGGTTTCTCCTGCACCGCAACCTGTTAAAATTTGAGCCTCGATTATATTTTGTTGCAACTGGGTTACTTTTAGCCGAGTTCCATTGCAAAGTTCTGGTGGTTTTAAATTTCGGAGCAGAATAATAATCAGAAAGCTTCGAACTGCTACGCTATCGGGAGTTACACGTGTTATTGTGAGTCAACCATAAAAGATAGACATATGCTGTCGTGGGATATTTTTTATATAATTTTAAGGAGAACATTTCCGTCATAAATTATTTCTGTGTAGCTTTAACCATTAAGGTTGCACACGCGACGGAAGTTTAAAAAATGGAGTAACTTCTCCCGTTTTCCCAACATTTCCCTTCACTGCTCTGCTCCTATTGATTGTAGCGTGATAAAAAGTATACTAGAATCAGCTCAGGAGTATGAAAAATAATTGTACCAAGTTTCGTTAAAATCCGTCAAGTAGTTTTTGTTTCTATAACGGTTATACAGACAGACAGACAGACAGACAAAAAATTACTGATTGCATTTTTGGCATCAGTATCGATCCCTAATCACCCCCTGATAGTTATTTTGTAAATATATTTCATGTACAGAATTGACCTCTCTACAGATTTATTATAAGTATTGATTAGACACATGTTCTAAATAAAGATATTATATTATATAAGATATATTATATTGATCGAACTGGGTTCGATTCCCGCACGGAACACAACAAGTATTATATTGTCTACAGACACGTGGTTATTCCGGGATACGGGCACATTACAGGAGAAGTTATTAATAAAAAAGCTGTGTCAAAGCAAATAATATAAGAAAAAAAAAATGAAACTTTTGTGCGTAAATAAATGCAGAGAACTTTGATCCTACGGGAATTTGGCGCAATGGAATAAGAATAGTATGAACACTTTTTTTTTTGGGGTGGGAATAGTATGAACACCTACCTCCCAAATTCCGTCTGCCAGCGAGACTCGCCATCATTGGCCGTGGAAAAACAATTAGTTGCAGAATCCAAACAGAATAATTACGTTCAGTAAAACTACTTACATAGAAAAATAAATGTTTGGCAAATAGATCTTTAAAAACAAATCGTCTCAATACTTATTAGTGTTAGTGTTATAATCATATTTAATGGAGTGCTCTCCTTTTATTTCTGGTATAATAATACGATAGCATGGCTTGGCCGGCTTTCGGACTACAAGCAATAATATCTAATTCCATGTAATAACCACACATTTATACTTACGCACACGTATACTTCGGACTACACTACCTACTAAGTAGGTATCTTCAAAGTGATGGGTATATACAACGTGTAACGGAAACCCCATATCAATCCAAAAGGGCTGAAGACAACATCTGGTATGGAGTCTCTATGCCCAGTTTCAGCACAAAATAAGTGACTCAAAGACTTGATTCGAAATTATCGGTTTCATATGTTTCTTGAATATCAATCATAACAAACGTGTCACAGCACTACGAGGGTCAATAACTTTCCACGTCACTTGCCTATACACGATAATTCTCTTCAATCTTCTTAATTTGAAAAATTTAGTCTCTGGTATCAATGTATTGAAATTTCTAATTAGTTCTACACATGAAGACATAGGATTACCAAACCCTTGTCATATCGTTTGTTATCGTCCAAAGAAGCCGTGCACTTGGTATATATTATATACCCTTTAAATTACACGTTGTATAGGTTTTGTCATTTTACCATAGCATGATTTTATTTTTAGAAATGTTACGAGTTATTTTTATTGTAGTTTGAATACATACACAAAGTTTTATTTTGCCTTACGCTCTCATTTACTGTAAGTTCCAAATAAATATCTGAAATAATTTAAAAATAGGGTTGTTTATATGTATGATACACAAACATAAATTACAATTTTTAATCGATTTCAAAAAGGAGGAGTATTTTTTTTTATTCTTGACCCAAATCGCAGTATAGGTACATATCGTTCTCATACTAAAACAACAAAAGCCCTTACTGGCTTGTATATGGCTAGCTCTTATTTATACAAAAGGATCCAACTAAATGAGAGTTTTAGGTCAAAAAATTCTCCTAGCCTACAGGCAAAATCCAACTATGGTTGGATTTTGCCTGTAGGCTAGGAGAATTTTTTATGAAAATTAATTAATATGAAATTAATATGAAAACTCTAATACGAGTAGCCTCATAAGGCTACTCGTATTAGAGTTTTCATATTAATGAATAGTAATATACAGGGTTAAATGTAAAACACTGAAAACCTCTCAGGACTATGTTACTAACATCATAATCAACAACTTTTGTTCTATGACTTTTAGGAATTCGTCATATTTTAGTTCACCAGATTTTCATACAAAAATAAAAATATTTAAATTGAATGCCCTAAATGTTACGAACTCTATGCGAAGCAAAAGAAAGCAATTTATACTATCGCTTTCTTTTGCTTTGCATAGACGCTACATGCGTTTAGGGCGTTCAATTTAAATATTTTTATTTTCATATGAAAATCTGGTGAACTAAAATATGACGAATTTTGAAAAGTCATAGAACAAAAGTTGTTGATTATGATGTTAGTAATATAGTCCTGAGAGGTTTTTGGTGTTTTACAATTAACCCTGTATATTGAATTTCTCACCCCAATATACAATTTAAAATACAATTTAGAGACGGAAACATAAGTTTGTTACATAAGGGATATATTATGGGAGACTGGTGCCTAAGCTAGGCTCGTAGCCTGTGTTTCAAAATTTGTGGTAATGGAAATGCGTGGGGCCCTAGGTCCCCACGCATTTCCATTACCACAAATTTTTTATTGTATGTGTAGTCAAATGTTTGAGTTTCTGAGCGAGGTATAAGTAGTTCTCTTCTAATCTTAACAAGATTTAACCAATCCTGTCTGCATAAATTATATTTATTTATTATTATTTATTTCAGACAGAGACACGTAAATCGGAGCACCGTTTTACGTGCCTCCGTCTTTTTGTTCGTTTCAATAGTTTATGACATACACTTCTTCTCTGAAGTATTTGACCACAAACAAATAAAAGTTTCGATTTAATTAAACAATTTCATAGTAACTTTATGAAAGTTTGTGGATGAAGGGAATGTATAGACTTCAAGACTATCTCATACCTATAAAATACATATAATGGATCACAATACGACCTACCCAGGTGATCACTGACTGGGGGAAAGTAGGCGATTTGCTGAAATTCAACACGTCTCCTCACCTGGACAAAATACCAGACCTCTTCCAGTCCGCTGCTGACACGACGACTGCAATCGACTCATTCACAGAGCACGTACAATCTGTCTTGAACGATTGTTCAAAGGAGATTCCCTTAATGAATACTTGTCAACGGAAACTCCCAGACGATGTACGGGCTCTGTTGACTGAGAAAAATGCAGCTGTCCCGTGCCTACAGAGCCTTCCCCTGTGAAAGTAACAAAACTCACATCCGGTACTTACAGCACAAGGTAAATAATAGCATAAAAGAGTAGCGTGAAAATTGCTCCAGCTCGCTCAGAGTCTTGTCCCAAGAAGAAGAAGTTGCCAGAAGGCATGGTGGTTGGGTTCCAACCCAACCAATGCCTCCCCTCATCCGCCCAAATAAAAGCATTGCCTTTGACGACAAAGACAAGGCTGACAGTCTGGAGGCCCAGTGCTCTCCCAGCACTCTCCCAGTTGACCCAGCCCACCTCTCCCTTGTGGACGCTGATGTCGAACGTAGGTCTTCTCTACCCCCGTTCGAGGACCCTGATACTCCCCTCCCCCCGTCACAGAGGACGAGGTAGAGGAGACCATCAAAAATCTCAAACCCAGGAAATCCCCCGGGAAAGACGGAACCGCCAGTAGGGTATTCAAGCTCCTCCCCCGCTCAATCATAGTCTTACTGGCTGCCATCTTCAATGGCGCCATGTCAACAATATGTTTCCACCAACGTGGAAAGAGGCTACCGTAATAGGCATTCCAAAGTCCGGTAAGCCCAAGTCCTCCCCTTGTAGTTATCGTCCCATCAGTCTGCTCAGTGCCCTCGGCAAAATCTACGAACGATTATTTATAATCGGCTTGACTTTGTCGAGGCAAAGAGCCTCATCCCAAATGAACAGTTTGGCTTTAGGGCCCAACACTCCAGTGTCCATCAAGCCCACCGCATCGTAGAGCACACGAGCGGCCACTTCCAACGCGGTCAGGTGACAGGGGCTCTTTTCTTTGACATTGCGAAAGTGGTCGACAAAGTCTGGCACAATGGCTTAATTTATAAGCTATACCTACCAGGTGTGCCAGATCGTCTCATGCTTATCATTTGATACTTTTTGTCGGACCGCTCCCTCAGATATCGCATCGAAGGAGCGCTTTCCACTCCCCGTCCTATCAGAGCTGGCGTTCCACAAAGTGCCGTGCTCTCTCCCCCACTCTTCACGCGTTACACTAGCGATATCCCAAAACTTCCCCGAATAAATTTATCTCTAGGTACTTCAGGAACGAGGATCTCCACGTGGACCTCAAAATCTTGACCATAAAGAAAGTGTTGAAAGTCATTCAGTGCGTTACTTCGCGAAACTCGCTGATTGTATCAATTAGTGTTGCCCAAACGAGAGTCTCGCAAGAGTCTTGCAGTTAGCGATTATCCTATTGCTATTTATTAAACGGTATTTGAGATCTCAGAACAATGTAACAGCAAGACTCTTGCGAGACTCTCGTTTGGGCAACACTAGTATCAATATACAGCCTCTTAAATTTCCCGGGTTTGTCTTCCGCGTCTCGACCTAGATGAACCCGATGATCCCACCACAATCCGACAAGAGAGCAGTAGGGAAACTAGCACTCTCAGAAAACACATCAACAAAACGCGTTCTGTATTCCGACCTCGCTGACGAGGCCCATCGCGACATCCACGTACTTGTAACGTTACTACTCCCCGACCTTTGCCAAACGCGCCAGCCAGCGAAGCTGAGCCAGTAGCAATAAATAACCCCATAAATAATAATATGACCCAGCCTGACCCTTTGCTGCCCTCCACCAACGACTCAGCTATTCCGAGGCCCGTACTCCACAGGGAGTGCCCTTAGCGTGCGGTCGTTTAAATATAAATATTAGTATGTACCTAAGCCCTGGCTGGGAGCCTTTAAATTTAGAGATCACCACAGGATCGTCCAGTTAAGTAGTAACCAGCCTTATTGAGCTGAAATACGAGTGGCTCTATAAAAAAAAAGCCTAATACGAATAACAATAGATCTAAAACAAGTAGGTACCTATATAGCTTAAATTGCAAATCCATCACTAGATCTGTGGACTATGTCAGAGTGCTATGTCAGATCTCTGATTTAATTATTTATTCCAAAATAACACGGCCGAAGGCCAATTACATTAATTGAAGACGTGTTGGGGGACTAGGCTTGATCAATCGAATTCAATAACGTCTACTGATTCAGGGGGCATATAAACCGACAAATCTAGGAACATTTAAACACCTGCGGTTATTTAAATAACAATAAGACCATCACTCACATTTTACGGAACAGCATAGGCGTTTTTAAGCCAAAATATCGCAACTCCGCGGTATGGTCTACCACGTAGGATGCTCAGCGACGTGTCCACCGCTGACTTAGCCACAAAGTCAAACTGAGGATCAATAAGACTCAGAAAAAAGAATATCGTAAGGCATTAATCAAGTTTCTTGCAGTACTATTCTATGATACTGTTATTAGAACATAAACCCGTTGCCATAACTGAGACCTTTCTTGATGAAACGGTTGAAGATGCTGAACTAGCACCAGGAGACTGGAATATTCTTCATCGTGACAGAAGCACCCCGTGAGGCGGTGTGCTAATCCGCCGCGCGATCATCCACTGTTACAACGGTGTCTTGAATTTTAAACCGACTATGTTGAAGAGCTATGGGCAAGTTTCAAAAGCTATGGTTGAACTGTTTATGTGTGCGTAGTGTATATCAAACCAAGTGCTAAAGATGAAGACTATATGCGATGATTTTGTAAAGTGGAGAGTTTTTTCATTAATTTAAAGGGAATCGTTTTAATTTTAGGAGATTTAAATTCAAACAGTGCTTCTTGTCTATCGTTAACTGTTATTCTTATATTTTATATTTTTGATGCCGAAATGAATAGAATGTAGTGAATAATTCGATTGGAAGTATGTTAGATATGGTATTAATCCAAATGAATGCTGACTCGTTTGATACTTCTGTCGCTAATAAATGGAAATCATATATATTTCCGATGTCATTGAAGCAAGTAACATTGACTCTAGTAAATTAAAATTGGAATTCCAATAATGTAATCGCGATAAGCTTTCTGTACTTCTTCTAAATAATTCATATGCTCCTGATCTCCATGACAAACAAACCCATCTGTTTGCTCCGTTCAACTTTAACCGAAACAGGAGACACAGATTGTTTGCTGTGCCCAGAAGCCGAACCGTTAAAAACAAAAAAAATCTAGCCCAGCTTAACGAAGTAATCCGAAAAAAAAAAGTTTGATTCCAAATCGAAGAAGAACGCCTATATTTTTTTAATAGTTGATAGGCTTGCGTTTGACCATAATCTCACCCGATGTTAAGCGATGATGTGGTCGAAGATGAAGCACGCTTGCCTAGAAGTAACCTATTCACTCTTGACTTAAAGACTCCTAGGTTGTAACTATCAGGAAACACAGTGACCGGCAGGGAATTCCACTCCTTAGCCGTAAGCACAATGAAAGTATTCCCAAAATGTTTCGTGCGTATGGGTGGGATGTCCACCATGTAACGATGGCGCATCGCCGTTTGTCTTGTAGTCCGATGATGGAACGGGCTTGGTGGAATAAGACTGTGCAATTCCATCGCAAACTCCCCGAAATGTAACCGATAGAAAACTGATAGGCTTGCCGCACGTCGCCGATGCTCTAGGCTCTGGAGTTTTGTCTCGACCAGTTTCTCGTTGCCGATGAGCCTTTTGGCCCGTTTCTCTATTGACTCAAGTGCATCAAGCTGGTATTTAGCAGATCCGTCTCAGAGATGAGAGCAGTACTCCATATACGACCGAACTTACGCTTGATAGAGGTTGAGCAGCTGTTCCGGTTTGAAGTACACCTCACCCTCACCTTTGCTAGGATTCACAACTTTTTGGCAGCGTATTGAGCCTTAGCCTCGATAAACGTACGTATAGGTACGTACGTAACGTATTATAATAGTTAGTAAAAATGATGTGATTTTATTCAAATTTAGGTAGCATAGCATTTTTTCTTTTTTAAGGGTTTTTATTTCCAAAGAATATTTACTAAAAATTGTGTGATTTGAAAGGTTTTTTATACAAAATATTAAACCCACCGTTAGCGAAGTAGATACAATAGTTAAACAATGGCGTGAAACCGATTCAGTCCTGGTTCACAGACGAAGGGATTCACTTAAAATGTAATTAAACAAAAATCAGGTAGTAGTAATATTTAAAAAATATATATTAATTTTATAAAATACTGTCTAAAATGGTTAAAAATAAAAATAAATCACATTATAAGGTCGGTCTGTTACAATGGTTACATACAAATATGTTTCATTGACAGGATTCTAAAATAGCGATTCGTGGATGATACAGATAAGATTTGGCTATAAAATTTCCCTGAAGAAGGTGGTAATCGGCTGGTACGCTCGAGATCTAAAGTGGAAATTACGTCGTATTATTTTCTTACATTCTAGAATCTCAGTGGTCAGTGTGTTTATAAAGTCATTAAGATGTTGCAAACAGTATCGTAAATTTTTTGTATTATAAATTTATTCAATTATTTCACTAAATATTTATACAATTACAATTATATTTAAAAGGTTAAATTGGTAAAAAAATTAGCTGTCATTTGACGTTTGGAACGCCTGTTTTGGATCACTGTACGCTGCACTATAAACTAATTAGCTCCTTTTATTTATCCTGTAAAATTAGATTTTTTAATATTACCGCTTTATTGCCCGGAACCAGCGATATATATATTTTTTAATGGGATGGGTCCCGCCTGCTTGTCAGTTTTTTAAATAAAAATGTGCTTGTTCCTTGCATTTCAGTTGAGCAGTCTGGTTTTTAGGCTTTTTAAATAACTTTTTATTTATTTTCAGCTTATTAGTTCAAATATTAATTAACAATTTTTTAGTTTCCGCAGTCGTGTCACATTGTCATCCCTTCGGATTCAGAAAGTGAAAGAGCAAAGTCCATAGGTGTTTTCAAACTTTCTCATTGTATTATTTTTAGTATTATTACGGTAATGATAATAATGAAGTAACTTTTTGAAATCCTTGCGTTGAACCCTTTAATTTGATTCTACAATGGCGTCGCACAGCCGCCATGTTTGATTTTTATTAACGTCACCTATCTAAGAACACTACCTCAATTATATAAATCCGTTCAGCGGTTCTGGAGATATGAGGCGATAAAGAATATTACATACATACATACAAACACACATACATACAAGATACGCGCGAAAAACATAACCCTTCCTTGCAGTCGTGTAAAAAGCGTATTGACGATAGGCCATAAAGTGGAGTATGAACAAATAGTTGAAAGTCGAAAGATATTCTAAAGTAACTTAAAATGGTGCCCTAATAACATGGAACAATTGAAAATGAACATTATTGCTAACCATCACGACGCGAAAAGTTTTGGCAGATTTTGTAAATCCACAAATAGGTTCAAGCACCAGTCGAGCCTACTCACGAGTGTCAAAGGTGTGAGTGATCCTTATAAGATTGTTAACATGTTTAGTAGATCCTTTAGTGTTGAATCACCCCGGGTTCGTCATCTGATGGGTTGTAGGTTTTTGGTGAATCCTACTAGTTTCACGGCCAAGGAATTGCTAGGTTATGACAGTTTGAGCGTTGAACATTCGAAGTGTGCTTCCGATATTGTTTCTTCCCCCTCCCTCCACGCTGGCTCTGCATAAAAGGGTGTTCGTTATATCTGTCGCAGGTTTTTCATAAAATTAGGTTTTTGAACAAAAACCTAGGTTTTTGATGAAAAACCGGAAGATGACACATTTTAAACTCAATTTCATCATAAACCTGTAACAATCCAGATTTTTGATCAAAAACCTGAACTAGTTTGGGTTTATGATAAATTTCTTGTCAAAATCACGGGTTTGCTTTGTTTTATGACAAATAAGTCAATTTAAAAGAGCATATAAAGTCGGTTCACTCGCGAGCCGCTTTCGCTCTCGATAGAATACACTGCATGCTGAATGCACACAGCAAACACTCCCTAAAATGTAAACTACGCATTTTTACCACGTGCATACGCCCTATTCTGACATACGCCTGTCCGGTGTTTGCTCATGCTAGTCCGGCTTAGATCCATAGGATGCAAGTTATCCAAAACCGATTTCTCCGAAAGGCCACGGGCGCGCCCTGGTACTTAAGGAACGAGGATCTCCACGTAGACCTCAATAATCCCGACTATAAAGCAAGTGTTGAAACGCCATTCAGTGCGTTACTTCGAATCTGCTGAAAAACACACAAACCCCTTGATTGTAACGGCCTCCCGATACACACCCTCAAAAATTTCCCGGGTTCGTCGTCCGCGTCTCGTCCTAGATGAACCCGACGATCCCACCACAATCCGACTAGAGAGCAGTAGGGACACTAGCACTCTAAAGAAATACATAACAAAAATCCTTGCCGTATTCCGGCCTCGCCGACGAGGCCCATCGCGACGTCCGCGTACTTGTAACGTCAACCCTCCCCGACCTTTGCCAAACGAGCCAGCCCGCGATGCTGAGCCAGTAGCAATAAATAACCCCATTAATAATAATATGACCCAGCCTGACCCTTTGCTGCCCTCCACCTACGACTCCACTATGCCGAGGCCTGTACTCCACACCCTTCATTTTCTTCTGATAATATCTTCCTGCGAATTTGATGAACTGGTTGTTGAAGGGTATGGATCAAAGATCCTGTGTGATTTATGTCAAAAAGAACAGTTTTTAGTTGATGTGCTGAAAATAGATAGAGGGCCACTGGATGCAAGTAACATTATAGGAAAGGTAATCGATAAGAAGAACGATTAAATCAAAATTGGTTCTTCAGCTGGGGTTCTAAAAGACTGGCTGCCTCGAAACATCTATTCAAATATCAACTACTGCCTTTAACGAACCTGTATCGACAAATGAACTGAATTAGCGTGAAACTGTTATAATAAATAAAGCATACTAGCAGATTTATAAAAAAGCAAACCATGTGGTAAACGTTCCTTTATTACATTTTTATTATTTTTTTAATTTTGACTCAGTTTAGTCGTATTAAATAGTTACGAAATTTCATTTTCGCGGCTTATCAAAATCAGATTAATATAGTAACGTGAAATTGAAACATTTCATTTCATAATTGGATTGAAGGAGGAGAATATTGATTGGATCATGGATGTAAAATTTTGATAAATAATTAATTATTTTCTTTCTACTAAGTTGCAAATGATGATGGATTGTTTAATTTATTTTATTTAAATTTATTTATTTATTTGTCATAAAACAAAGCAAACCCGTGATTTTGACAAGAACTTTATCATAAACCCAAACTAGTTCAGGTTTTTGATCAAAAATCTGGATTGTTACAGGTTTATGATGAAATTGAGTTTAAAATGTGTCATCTTCCGGTTTTTCACCAAAAACCTAGGTTTTTGATCAAAAACCTAATTGTATGAAAAATCTGCGACATATCTATTGAAAATGATCGCGTCACTACTCCCCATCTCATTCACTCCTGACGCAGGATGTGTCTGGTCAATATCCCGTTCAAGAAAGATAAAGCATCTTGGGACTGCAGGTTCCCATCTTTGAGTTTAATAGTAATTTTAATTAATTACAAGTATACTAACATTTACCCGTGACTTCATTCGCGAATATTGCAGTTTCGTAGAAATTCAGGGGTAAAAAGTAGCCTATGTGTTGTTTCAGGATGTCGACTACCTACTAACCAAATTTCATTGAGATTCATTCAGCTGTTTTTGTGTGAAAGAGCAACAAACATCCTCACAAACATTCGCATTTATAATATTATAAGTAGGAGGAGGCTGAACGCGAGGGAGAGGCAACTCTCTTCCTCACGCGCCCCAGCCGCCGTGGGAAATCGCATCTCGCGTGCCGATCTCCAGCCACTGTAGACGCGGGCTTGCGGACGATGAACAGGGGTCGCTCACCGTCCGGTAAGGACCAGGCTTGAGTCGGCGGCTCACCATGTTCCGCGCGCGCCTCAATGAGCAGTCAGCAGCATTGACGGGACCCGATAGGGCTACTGCCTTACGGGGTTGCGGGAACGTTCTAACGAAATACCGCGACCCCGGAACGCAAGAGCAACTGAAGGAGCAGAGTGGGATTGTAGTCAGTAGAAGTCTGACACTCGTTTCCGCTCCACCCACAGCGGGAGGAGTCATTCGATGATTTTCCCACTCAGAAAAAATGGATATTTTTGTTAAGAAAGTTAGCAATGTAGAATTCACATTATTAGCAATCTTCTTACTTTTCCAAGTAAGTTTTTATATGCTTGTGGCTGGAGTGGGTATACGGCTATAGTGTAATTCAATTCAATTAAATTTATTTATGTCGGATAATTCCATATTTGTTTGTTAGTAACATGTGAATGTAATGAGAGGGGTTAGAACCCGCGACCTCTCGATCCCAAGTCCGACAACTAAGCCATTAGGCTATTGATATGTACCCAATAATATTTATACCTATGTTTTGTTTTAATCTCTAGAGCCCCAGCGGCACAAAAACGTGCCAGTAAACAAGTATTAGTTGAGCCCCGCTGGCACAAAATTTGTGTGCCAGCGGGGCACAGCGGGCGTTTATAATGGCGGTCCTTGAGAGGTTAAACCCATTTCTACTCGTATATGCCCAATTTTGTGTTAATGATAAATGATGAGATGGCTGCGTAAAATGGAAGTGTCCAAATACTTTTGAGCGGCAGTGTTATTGCAAAGTCTATATCTAAGGTTATTCTGTGTAGTTGTTTCAATACAGTTGATCTTTGAAACAAAAATTCAAAGACACAAGAACAATAATGATAGGACAAGACAAACATACAACTTATATACTAACTGACTAAAACCGAGTCAAGGTACCCAAAACTGCATTTAGAAGTTAACACAAAGGTCGTTTGAAAGCAACAATGGCTGTCTTGTGGTCTTTAAGTAGAAGGTACAAGTTCCCACAGTATAATGTTGTTAGCTTAGCCTTCAACAGTGTCATCAGAAGTATTTATCTTTTATCTATTTTAGACCGACCTCTCAAATTATCCATCATGTAATCATTTTCCATGACTGTTCAATTTTCATTCAGATCCTATCATTTTTCGTTTACCAAGAATAGAAAGGTACACATCTTGAATTATTAATAATTCAAGATGTGTGCCTTTCTATATGTTACAAGGAGTATATACAAGGAGAAACATAAAAAGCTTTATCACTTACTTGATTTTATTTAAATTGCCTTGTTTGTTAGTATAGTATGTGTAAGACAAACCTAATAGATAAATTTTAACACAGTTACAGTTTCAACCGATTGAGAGAAAATTTTACAAGCGGGTTTGTATTGGCTGATAATGCTATTATGATATTGATTTCAGTTTTAAACATATTTTTGCTTATAATTTCTTTTATTACTATATATTGTTCGTAGTGCGATACTGAGTATCAGTTCGTACGTTTGATTTCCGGGTCCGTATAAATATTATTAGGACTTAAGGACGTAAGTTCGAATCTGACGTAAATAAGCTGTTTTTGGGTGCCTTTTCCGACTAATATAAAGAAATTCAAACAAAGCTAACAGTTGCAATAGATAGATTACTTCTTTATCTCCAAAGCAGCCGTGTTTAAAATACAAAAAATATGGTTTTTAGTATTGTAAACACGATTTTTCAAAACCTCTGCATACAAAGTTGAGGAAAAAGGGTTAAGTTTAGGATTCTTTTTCTGCTAAACATTTACATATTTTGATTCTTAAAAAATACCACAGGCTAGCAGATATAATTACCTCAAAAGGAGCCTATTAATAATAACGAAAATGTAACAAATAGCTTCACAAAAAAATAAAATCCCTTTTAAATTTTTCACATATTTTGCTACAGCGCATGAATCATAACTGGTCGCATTAAGGGTTATTTTCGTTGGTCACTGTTTAGATTTATTGGACAGAAAAGTGTAAAGAAATTTTAATACGCGGTCAGCCGCCTTCGTGAGTGGACGCTATGTCGCTTGTCAACAGAAATTTGTCTAAAAATTGATCGCTGTACGAACACAAAATAATTCATAATACTACACAATACTTATTTCGATACTTTACGCATTTTATATGAGCAACTTGAGAAAGTAAGTTTTTTATCTATTGTTTGGGAATAATTGTTATCTTTTTTGAACAAATGTCTAATCTAAACCCAAGATGATACCCATTTTTTAATGGGTGCAAATGACTCGGTATTTTTTAAATGTATGTTCCCCGATTACTCGTAACTAGACCGATTTGAAAAATTATTTTTATTATTTGAAAGGCACCTGGTAGGTATATTTCCAGGTGGTCCCATCGTCATCAAGTCAGGATCTGATGATGGAATCCTGTCGAAATCGAGGGAACTCTTCAAATATTATTATTTTTTAAAGTAACTTGTGTAGTTGCTCTCGGAAAATACCATTCGGTGAAGTGGAACTGATGATGAAGACCACAGACGGCTACCGGAACTACTCAATTATAAGTATTTCATGGGTTGCGATTCGATTACTAGAATATGGTTGTTAATCACTTTATACTTGTTAAAATGTATATGGTGAAGTTGAGCTGATGGTGAAGTACCTGAAGAACTCCTCAAAAATGAACGGCTCTGCATCAGGAAAAGCAATATTTTGTAAATGGTGATAAGTAGTTTACATTTAGGCTTTTGTAACTAGGTAAAGCACTAGTCGACAAACCAAAACACTAAAAACAAAAAAAAATACTTCCAACTTGTTATTTTTGGAAATCTGTCTTATTTTTAGTTAAAATGATTTTCTTCATGATATTTTTTGTTATATATTTATATAATAAACTACAATATATATATATATATATAATAATAAGTAACTATAATGATATAATATAAGTAATATGTATATTTATTTGACAAAAAAATACTTACAAATTTCTTAAAACTAGCTTATTTACATTTTTTGCAACTACGCCAAATAACTTTGTTTTTCATAGTGTTTGTATGAATTACAAAGTTATATTTGCGGTTTTAGAAAATATGCTGTATCTCACAAATTGCTGACCCGATCTCGTTCAAACTAATTTTGGTTCAAAGGTTATACTAAGATCTACAGACATATATATGTATAGACACCGCAGCCCCGGATCACAAGGGCAACTGAAGGAACAGAGTGGGTTTTTATTCAGTATTGGTCTGACACTACTTTCCGCTACACCCAGAGCGAAAGGAGTCATTTTGATGATTTTCCCCCCCCCCCAAAAAATTGGCCAAGTGCAAGGCAGACTCGCCCATGAAGGTTTCCGAAGTAACTATAATAATATAACATAATATGTATATTTAATAGACAAAAGAAATAACTTGCAAATTTCTTAAAACTAGCTTATTTACATTTTTTACAACTACGCCAAATAACTTTGTTTTTCATAGTAGTTGTATGAATTACAAAGTTATATTTGCGGTTTTAGAAAATATGCTGTATATCAAAAATTGCTGACCCGATCTCGTTCAAACTAATTTTGGTTGAAAGTTTATACTAAGATCTACAGATATATGTATTTTTTAGATGTTTCACTCCATTATTTATTATAGAAGTTAGAGGGGACACACACACACATTTTACCACTTTGGAAGCGTTCATCTTTTAAACAATTTACTTTATGAAAATGTCCTTTTAGAAACTTTAATGTCATTTTTAAATACCTGTCTATAGATACCACACACGCATAGGTTTCATGAAAAAAAAAAAAAAAATATTTTCAGTTTTAGTTCTATGTGTGGGGAGCCCCCCTTTATTTTAAATATTTTTTAAGTTTTTTCTAAAATCGGAAAGCGGTGCACAGAATACATCTACCTATCAAGTTTCACATGTATAGTCCTAATAGTTTCGGAATAAAATAGCTGTGACATACGGACGGACAGACAGACAGACAGACAGACAGCTTTGGGGGCTGAGTCACCCGTGTCCGTAAGAGGATACCCGTTTGCAAATCCCTACACGTGGCCCTCGGGTGGTGCTAATCAGGTGACATCAAACAGGTGGCAGGTTAAAACTGCAGGCTTGTGACCACCCACAGGGCAAAGACGTACCGCCAAACGGCCT
Source organism: Tholera decimalis (assembly GCA_943138885.2). NCBI lineage: Eukaryota > Metazoa > Arthropoda > Insecta > Lepidoptera > Noctuidae > Tholera > Tholera decimalis. Next base: position 27,852,389 of record OW964548.2, read on the forward strand.
AGCTGTGTTCCGGTACTAGTGTTGCCTATTGCTATTTATTAAACGGTAGTTGAGATCTCAGAACAATGTAACAGAGAGTCTGTTACATTGTTCAGATATCTCAACTACCGTTTAATAAATAGCAATAGGATAATCGCTAATTGCAAGACTCTTGCGAGACTCTCGTTTAGGCAACACTATCCGGTACGATGCCCTGTGTAGCCTATCAAGGAGTTGGGTCGAAGTAGTTGCTTCACTGCTGAAAGACCAATCTGGCTCGCACTAGTGCGGACGTATCGGGAGACTAGTAAAGTTAAACAGCGGCTGCACTCCCTCTCTCTCAAAGTGCACCTCAGTAATATCCGAGGTCTGCACTCAAATCTCGTCGCAGTCTACCACCACCTCGAGACTGAAACCTGCTCTGCTGTTTCTTTCGGAGACGCAGATCTGATGTCCATCAGACGTGTCGTATCTTTCATACCCAGGGTTTACCTTGGAGCACAACTTTAAACCACGTGCGGCGGTATGTATGTACGCCCGCGACGACATCTGCTATTGGCGTCTCCGGAACCTTGAGGACTCCAGGTTTTCTACACTTTGGGCTCTGGTGGACACGGACATAGACAAAATTATCTATGCTTGTGTCTACCGCTCGCACAGCGGAGATCATGAGACAACCAGGCTCACACAATACATCAGTGAGGCGGCAGATGCGGCCCAGCAGCTCAGTTCGTGTTACTGGAGGACTTTAATGCCCATCACCAGGAGTGGCTCTTCCCATACCAGTGCACGGACCATGCTGGGCGAGAGACGGACAATCTTGCACTTGCATTAAATCTCACTCAGCTGGTCCAGGGAGCAATGAGGGTGCCGGATGTTGATTCACACAAAGCCAATTGCTTGGACCTTCTACTGACTACAGATCCAGAACGCTACTCGGTAACGATATCTTCACCGTTAGGTAGTTCCGACCACTGTCTGGTGAAGTCTGTACCCGTCTCCTCTCCGCCCGATCTTAGCCTTAAAGTCATTCGGCGGGTTTGGCGATATAAGTCAGCGGATTGGGATGGCATGCGATCTTTCTTTGCATGTTATCCTTGGCAGCCTACTTGCTTTTCTTCAAATGATTCATCGTCGTGCGCAAACGCCGTGGTAGATGTTTTGCGACAGGGGATGGAGTACTACATACCGTTCTCTGACCTAAATTGTTAGGTCAGAGAACGGTATGTAGTACTCCACATTGGTCCGGCAAAGCTCGACCTTGATTTGGCGCCGAATGTGATCGCGCTGAAGCGCTTAAACACGGGGCATACTTAGCATGGGTCGATGCTCGAAACTGCAAAGCAAATGACGTGGATCAGAAGAAGAGAGCCTTCAACAGGGCTGCCAAGTCCAGCAAGAAGGTTTTGCGGAGGGTTCGGTTTGACCACGTACGAAACTTGTTTGCCGCCCTCTTTGCGGAGTTTTCACGTCTGGATAGTAGTGGCGCTCACCCTCCTGATGCTCCTATTGGATGCGAGACGTGTATGTTGGACATTCGCATCCATCAGAAGGACGTCCGTAGAGTGCTGCGTTATCTTGACGTGAACAAAGCTAGTGGCCCCGACGGGATACCAGCAATTGTTCATAGAACTTGTGCGCCTGAATTGTCTCCAATCTTGACACGCCTGTTTCGCCTTTCGCTAGATGACTGGAAAGGTGCTGAAAGCATGGAAGCTGGCTAACGTTCAGCCTGTACCCAAAAAGGGCAGTCGTGCTGACCCGGCCAACTACAGGCCTATTTCAGTCACGTCCATACTCTGTAAGAGTATGGAGCGTGTACTTAATAGTAAGCTCCTGGCATACCTAGAAGCCAACGATATCCTCAGTGACCGACAATACGGTTTTCGCAAAAAACCGGTCAACTGGGGATCTTCTAGCGTATGCCATTAATATCTGGAGCGACGCCATTGAGAAGCAAGGGGAAGCACTTGCTGTTTCTTCTTCGGCTTTTTGAATTCAACAAGATTTATCTCGAAGCCAGAAGATAATGTCCTCAACAATACATCAAAGTGTTTGATGATTATAACATCCAATCCTGTGATCTGAGCACTCAGTTCGGGGTTCCCGAAAAAACGTCGAGCTTTGTTTCTATAATTTGTGGAACTAAATCCTGGCTTTGGCTTGTCCACAATTAATCCCGTTTCATGCTTGAATCGTTGTTTGATTTCGTCTGATCGTTGTTTTACACTTGATTTTTCCTCTGAAGACCTAGCTTGCCATTTCTTAATATCTAACTTATAACTAATGTGTAAAAAGCACTCAAACGAACGAATCCAAGCATGTAATGTTGAAAAACCCAAGCCAAAATTATCTTGATTCATCATTCTGGGAGTGGCCCCACAAATATAGCATTTCTGCGATGAATGTGTCTCTGTCAAAGCATTGCACACTTTTCCATCAGTCATAGTCAGCAGAAGCTTGTGCTTAACAGAAATTTCAGAACCACCAAGATCATAAGATGTAGCCTCCAAGTAGTCATTTATTTATCCCAAAACCTTATTTGTTTCGATTTTTGTCAATTCCGTTGTTTCTTTGGCAAAAATGAATTTAATTGGACGACAAAACATCGTCGATGATGGACGAGGATTTTGCCAGATAATGTTGTTACTCTCGTCGATTAACCTTAGAGGAACCAACGAATAAACAAAAAGGAACTCATCAGTGCCTTCGCAGTTTTCAAATCTTTGTTTGTAAGCACTATGACCGGAACTTCCGTCACATCCCCATTTACTTATAAGAGATGTTGTGTGATAAACGATGAATTGGGTATTAGATTGGGAGCACACTTGTGACAACTTCTCTCTGAGCTTCTACTAAACGTTCTGCTGTTTTATTCAAAATAGCTTGTAGCTCAATTTCTGCTCGAGATTGTGTCAAAACAATGTGCTCCTCGGAAGGATAATATGCTTTGTTTGATTTAACAATGCAATCATATGATGGAAACACGTGATGCCCGACTTTCATAATCCACTTTCTAGTCTGTTTATATGAGTGAGTTGTTGATTTTGAATCAATATAATACGCTAATGCCTCGTCATTACTTAGCAGTATATCACTTGCACAGCACTTGGTTGTTGAAGGCTAATGCATGTACTTGCAGAAGCTGGATTCTCGCGAATGTCCTTTATAACTCTGGCAACGTTTTTATGTCCAGTTGACCGTGCAGTAACCTCTGCAGCTGTCATTAATACCCCAAAAGCCTGATAAGTTCGAAAACAAAGAAATACATGCCTTTTTTGTGAATTCACAGATAGTCTATTTTATGACACATTAAAATATTCTAATAAGAAAATAATATAGTATATACCTTCGGAAGTAAAATCCATCACTAAAACTTTTCACAAAATTAGAACTGCCACCATGAGATATTTAGTGCAAGTGTCGCAAAAATGCAACTGACCAATTTCTTTAATTGCATTTACCTCATTACTGTTTTTCACTTACTTTCCTCCAGTCGGTGATCAAGGCCAGCGGAGGTGCACGAGCGGGAACCGGTGTAGGATAACGGGACGGTATTTGGACATGTGGTCAAAAAATATTTGTTATTAGATCGTAACTACCATAATAAATTTTATCTAAACAGAGACCTCCCGCCACCTCGCGTCTGTCTGTCTGTTTGAACGCGATAAAAAGCACATAAGATTTTGATACGGTTTTCACCAAATACACGGCAATGATATATAGTAGTCATTTGAGTTTGTACAGTTACATCGGACGGCGCTATGTTCTCCACATAAATATACTGATGGGATATTTTCCGAGATAAACGCGGTCGAAGTCGCGGGCAAAAGCTAGTTGTAAATATGTGTCATTTTATTGTGACCATCAAAACGATCTGGTCCTCTTTACACAGGATTTATGGAGGCAGTCGCGATACTCGCAGTACACACGAAGAGCGTCCGGAAAGATCTGACCAACAGATTTGTACAACACATTTATTGTGCGCACAGCCAAGCTGTGGAATTCTCTGCCGGCTTCTGTTTTCCCTGCCATCTTTGAGTCTTTCAAGCAAAAGTAAATAGGTATCTTCTGAGCTCGCTCGTTCCATTGTAGACCTCATCTATCGGTTACCATCAGGCGAGATCGAGGTCAAGAGTGGGCTCATTCGTAAAAATTGGACAAATGCGAGTCAGACTCGTCCATGAAGGGTTCCGTAGTAACTACGCCAAATAACTTTGTTTTTCATAGTGTTTGTATGAAATACAAAGTTATATTTGCGGTTTTAGAAAATGTGCTAAATCTCAAAAACTACTGACCCGATGTCATTCAAACCATTTTAATGAAAGTTTTCATTAAAACCAAGAGCATATTTTTTTTATTCTATTATAAAAGTTAGAGAGGGGGACACATTTTACCACTTTGGAAGCGTATATCTTTTAAACGATTGACTTTAAGAAGAAGTAGTTTTAGGAACCGATATAATTTTTAAAGACCTGTCTATGGATACCACACACGAAAAGGTTTGATGAAAAAAAAAACCCGTATGGCACTCGGGGACTGCCGCGGTAAAGCTATTGCATAGCATTTTTTATCAACTTATGCAATTATAATTATTTATATATTTTTTTATTTATGCAGTATTTTTTTTTCTTTGATATTAATTCAAGTTACCGGGTCAATTATACCACATTTTTAGTTTTAAGCTATTTCTCGCGGCGTTGACATTTTAGACTTTCTTTCTCCTATAAAAAAATGTAAATATTTCTTATTTTATTCAACAAAATATTTACAAAATATCTAAATCCATACTAATATTATAAATGTGAAAGTAACTCTGTCTGTCTGTGTGTTACCTTTTCACGCCTAAACCGCTGAACCGATTTAGATGAAATTTGGCGTGGGAATAGTTTAGGACTCTGGGAAGGACGTAGGATAGTTTTTATCCCGAAATTCCCACGGGTTCGGGATTTACGCGGGAACCCCCTTCCACGCGAACGAAGTCGCGGGCAGAAGCTAGTAAGTATAATATAAAAGTACTTTCAATAAAAAAGAAATCATAAAAAGATATGATGAGACCCTGGGTTTAATCCAAAATACTGACGGTTACCAATCCGATTCTTTACTAAACACGCTAATAGAACGTTAGTAACCCGAATTGAAATAACTGACCATATTCGACCGTATTAGGTTTTATTTTCGTTACGGAATTTCTTGATTCGGTCGCCGCGCTCAAAGCCCGCGATAAAAGCTATGCAATAGCTTAAAAATATTTTTAGGTTCAGTTCCATCTATGAGGAGCCCCCCTTAAATTTATATATTTTTGTCTATCAATCGGAAAGCGGTTCAACTCGGCGGAACAGAATACATCTACCTACCAAGTTTCACATGTAGGTAGTCATAACTGTTTCGGAATAAAATGGCTGTGACTTACGGACGGACGGGCAGATAGACAGACATGACGAAACTATAAGGGTTCTGTTTTTTGCCAATCGGCTACGAAACCATAATAAAAAAAACTGCACATTTACATCTTGTTGTCAAAGAGATCCAGTACCAGTCATCGAAGTGTACCTACAAGTCACTCCAATAATTTCATGACATCAAACAGCACACAAAATAAAAGCAACCATGAAGCCATTAAAAAAAAATTAAATAATCTAAAGTATCAAAATGACTTTACGTACCCGTAATTCGCGGAGCTATTCGTACGTTTGTGTGTGTTTGAGCCTTGTCTATGTAGTGATGCGATTTGATACCTATCAATTTTGAACATGCGTCCTTAAGTATGATGAATTATTAGCACCCTGAAGTCAGGAGCAGTACCCCGATGATAAGAGCGATATAAACATATCTATAGACAATAATAGGTGTGTTGTTGGTGCACTTCTACCCTGTTTTAATTTTATTTGCAGTTTGTCACAAAATCGTATCCCATCCACGAGATGGTTGTATGTTTAATTTAAAAACTGAGTATCACATCTTCTAATCAGATTTATGGTTTAATTACATCGCCTTTTGTTCTCCATGCTTAAGCCTTAGAACGAGTTTATTTAACTACCGAAATATTCACAACCTCTGAGAACAAGAAAAACGAAATAATACGCGACTAAAAATAAAGAGAAATAATACGCGACTAAAAGTGCCGAGAGAGAGAGAGTAGGTGGCGTTGGTAGTTACATTCATTGTCAAGATTTGGCGGAACATCTGTCCCGTATGCCAAAATAAAGAGTCTATTTGGAAACGTATTACAGAATAAAGCAATTTTGTTAAAAGGCCATTGACGGTATTTATCGATTTAATGTCAAATTGAAATTATTGATAAGTCGTTACACCTCGTGTATTATGTTCTTGTTGCCCTTCTAGGTATTGTTTGGTGGTTATCGGCACAACTAGGTTCTTAATTCGGTTGAAAACCTGCGTCAGGCACTAGCTGAAGCGGGAATTTTTGGCGCAGTCGAGGAACACGACACATCTTAGTTGTTTTTCTGTGTTTAGAAGTAAGATTTTTGAAGTGAGAGATTTTGTTCAAGTACGATTTTAAAAGTAAGGATTTTGTTTATAAAGTAAAAGAAATATGTTAGTGCTATGTTTGTGCTGCGCGGTATATTCCCGTTGTTCTTCCCTTGCTTGTTCACCCAGGATGGTCAAAACCACAACTTTTAAAAATAATTCACGCTGTGCCAGTGAGAAACATTATTAAAATTTATTCCCACTTTCCAACCCCTGCTTCTCCACCCGGGGTGGGCAGTGCCACAACTATTAAAATAATTCCCGCTGTCCCCGGGGGATGGTCAGTGAGAATCATTATTAAAATACTTTGTCGGAGCCACCGCTGGTGGATACGACTTCAACTTCAGCCAAAAGTGAAAAAAGTGAGGCGATACTTCAGACCTGGACAGCTTTTAAATTGGTTTAAAGCACAGGCCCATGCCTGTATGGAGTATTGCAGTCTCTTGTGGAATGACTCAGCAAAATACCAGCTAGCTTCACATGACTCCATTGCTGCACATGATATAAATTCCATTTGCGTTTCTTGAATATATTGATCACTAAAAATATATTTCTTTTTTCGGTTGTTGGTCTTCACTATATTTTGGCTTAGCTGCATTACTCAGACAATAATAAAAAAATTGCCAAGTGCGAGTCAGACTCGCCCATGAAGGATTCCGAAGTAACTATAATAATATAATAAAATATGTATTTTTAATTTTTAAAAAAACCATACAAATTTCTTAAAACTAGCTTATTTACATTTTTTACTACTATGCCTAATAACTTTGTTTTTCATAGTGTTTGTATGAATTACAAAGTTATATTTGCAGTTTTAGAAAAAATGCTGTATCTCAAAAATTGCTGACCCGATCTCATTCAAACCAATTTTAGTTGAAAGTTTACATTAAGATCTACAGCATAAGTACATGTTTTTGAAAATTTTCACTCCATTATTATGGAAGTTAGAGGGGGGGGGGGGACACATTTTACCACTTTGAAAGCGTATATCTTTTAAACGATTAACTTTATGAAATAGTGTTAGAAAATAGTTTAAGAAACCTTAATGTCATTTTTGAATACTTAATTGTCCATAGATACCACATACGCATAGGTTTTTTTTTTCAGTTTTAGTTCCATGTATGGGGAGCCAAGGGGGGTATTTTAATTTTTTTTTATTTTTTTTCATGAATTCGGTAAGCGGTTCACAGATTACATGTACCTACCAAGTTTCACATGTATAGTTCTAATAGTTTCGGAATAAAATGGCTGTGACATACGGACGGACGGACAGACAGACAGACGGACAGACATGACGAAACTATAAGAGTTTCCTGTTTTCGCCATTCGGCTGCGGAACCCTAAAAATGTGTCTTCTTGAATAATGTTTAAGGCTAGCAGAATATTTCACGCCTAGTTGTTTTGAAATTTAGCAGCATACAATTTAAGCATGTACCTAAAATTTCGCCACTATTGAAAATGATGTTCCATTGTCTTACATCATAATCTGCTTAGCCTTTTCGTAATTTCTAGCTAGTCTATCCGGATGCAGCTAGGTACCTACTAGTGTTTTATATAGAGCGACTGACTATCTGACCTAAACAACCCAGTACCCGTCGGTAAGACTGGTGTTACATTTTCTGGATTCTGTCTACCCGTAACGACAGTCAAAGATTCACTAATTAGCCAGGCTGGCTTAAAGTGCCTTTTTCTAAGACATGGAAAAATCACGTTATGTCAATGGGGCGTGCAACTGTCAAAGTGGCGCTAGTAGCGCACTTACCAATAACAAAGCATTTATCTATGGAACACTATGTAAATTGTAGTGAATTCCTAAATTATAGACAGTTATTGAGGAAATGCCTAGGTGTTGTGTACCAAATTGTAAAGAAACTGGAAGCCACCAGTTTCCTCGAGATGAGAAACTTAAAAAATTGTGGCTCAAAGCGATAAGGCGAGTAAACTTTGAGCCTAAAAGCGGGGCGAAAGTGTGTCATAAACATTTCAAGGAAAGTGACTATGAAAAGATTGGTAAATACTCAGGTATGTATTTAAAAGTGATTACTTTCAGTTTGACTAGGACAAATGACCTTTCAATTAGTTCTGCTTTGCTTCCACATAAAGAAGCGCCTCTTTTTCTTAATTCTTATTTTAATTCACATATTTCCAAGTGGAATAAATGTTCTTTAATTGGAAAATTGTAAAGAAATCAATTGAAATCGATTAAATGAAAATAAAAAATACAAAGCGTGTAAATGTTTATCTCACCACAGATAACTATATTACTAACTACGACTAACACTGACAGTGACAAAAGTTCTTACGGTGGTGGCGCCATCTAGATCAGCTTTCACTTGCACGCCCCATTTCGTCACCTATCCACGGACCAACCTTGACAAGCATTGCTTTTTGAAAATCGACCCGTGTGATTGTTATTAATTAGCTATGAGCTTCTCTACTGACATACATTTATGGAATCTAAACACCAAATCCTCATCAAGTCTGAGAACAAACTTATGTGAAGTACTGAGAGATAGAGCCGGGGCACACGATGTGTTGCGGCGGCGGTGCGGCGCCGGAGCGGTGTCGCTGCGTCGTCTTACATAGAAATATCTGTAGCATGCACACGATGCGCTCCGGCGCCGCACCGGACTTGCAACCACCAAGAGGGCGGGGGCACACGATGCGTTGCGGCGCCGCACTGCAAAGATTTCACCGTGTCGGTGGGCACACGAGCGGTGCGACGCCATAACGTTGTTATGTCGCAGTGGCGCCGTAGCAGCGTTGGACAGTCTGTTGACAGACAATCGAAACGAGCGAGCGTGTGTCCTTCCTTGTGACGCAAAACAACTGAGCGGTGCCGCTCCGACGTCGCAACGCATTCACCCCTCCCCGCCTCGTCTTGGTGGTTGCAAGTCCGGTGCGGCGCCGGAGCGCATCGTGTGCATGCCACAGATATTTCTATGTAAGACGACGCAGCGACACCGCTCCGGCGCCGCACCGCCACCGCAACGCATCGTGTGCCCCGGCTCAGACGAGGCGGGGAGGGGTGAATGCGTTGCGACGTCGGAGCGGCACCGCTCAGTTGTTTTGCGTCACAAGGAAGGACACACGCTCGCTCGTTTCGATTGTCTGTCAACAGACTGTCCAACGCTGCTACGGCGCCACTGCGACATAACAACGTTACGGCGCCGCACCGCTCGTGTGCCCACTGACACGGTGAAATCTTTGCGGTGCGGCGCCGCAACGCATCGTGTGCCCCCGCCCTTACTTTTAAAAAAAGAACGGATATTAATATCAGACATTAAAGTCGATATTCGTATCCTAGAGCCAGCTGAAGTTTATCCCTTTATTCATTTATTCCCTTTATTCTTTATTGTTTTAAGTTTATCTTATACATATATATATAATACGTTCCTGTATGGAGTATTACAGTCACTTGTGGGATGGCTCAGCAAAATACCAGCTAGCTGCCTTTGACTCGATTGAAAGCAGAGCAATTACATTCACTTAAAATGTTTTAAATTTGACAAAAAACATTCGAATTATATTTTTGTTTAATATATTCAAGACTTTTGTTAATCAGATAAATATTCGTGTATACAAGAACTGTATTAAAATCGTCACAAATCAGCTCGATAACATAGCTCCCCTCGCTACCCTACCAATGTCTACAACTTGAAAGGAAATGCATACTTCAAACTTCACGTTTTCTGAATCAGTCTGGATGTTTGAAAATAATACAGCGAGACCTTTTGTTTTGAAAACCTCAAAATTTCAGCTTGAGATATAGAGAATATGCGGTTAAGTCATTTGGTAATAATATAGGTGCCTTTTGGTGGCGAGTTTTACAATCAAAAATTTATTTAAAATACTACACATTCTTAAACTTCATTTTATTTATCTTTGTCCGTGTGCCAATGCTCGGTGCCGACCTAAAACCAGCGTTGGGTATCTTTTGCCCATCAAATGCTGAGTTAGTTATTCTTCTATAATGTGTATAATTTTATATTGTATGTTGAAGTGTTTGTTTTTATTCGAAAAAAACGCGTATCAATTTAAAAAAATATACGTCAGGAAAAAGAAAACTATATGTTCGATATGTTAAAAATTTTTTAGAGCAGTTTCAGACCAGTGATTTATACGCGCGTAAAGCTCATTTTTGGAAGCGCATGTAGATGCGCCTTTTCCGCACGCGCTACTCGTAGGAGCTTTGACGTGGTTCTAGGCGCGATCCACGAGAGATTTTCGTTAGAGCCAATGAATAGTATTGATAACAAAGGACGCCGCATTCTCGGGCACACTCAAGGTGATGAAATCTATTCATTTATCTTGGCACCGACTTCAGCCTTGTGAGTAGATACCTAGCCCTTATTTTTAACGGAATTAGACATCCAATAAAACAATATTTAAGGATATTTCTCTCTTTGTAGTGCAAGTCTTTTTTGTATGTTTTTATTTTATGCTTTTTAGTGTAATATTGTTTGTGTTACTTGAGAAACCTACATAGATAGATAGATAGAATATACTTTATTGTACACCAAAATTTAAACACACCTATTTAACTGTTCGCACTTACTTTTTAAATAGAGAGTTTGCTGTACCCGTCTTTTTTACCCTCTTAAACCATACTTCAGACGTCATTCAGAAGGTCTGTGCCTCAGCTGTGGTGATATTATATGTGTATATGTGGTAATTATGCTAAACAGTACCTATGTACTGTTTAGCATATTTGCCCTCGTACATCTATATGTACGAGGGCAGCAATCGCGGGATATTCGCTGTTTAAAATTGAAGAGTTCCATCACTTATCTCCGAAGGTCTTCATCAGAACCTGATGTGTTATATACTAAAACCATTCTTGTAAAATATGCTTTCAAACAACAAAAACTCGATCAAAATCGGATCAGTAGTTTCTGAGAAAATCACTGATATACAAACATACATATATATACATACATACATACTAGGGCTTTCATCCCGGGAATCTCGGTCTCGAAAATTTCGAGAGTCTCGACGATTTTTTAGTATTTTCGAGACTCGAAACGAACGAGACTTTTGTGACTTCAGTAACATAAAACTGTATTAAATAATTTATTAAACCAACAGTCAATTTATATTATTGTTATTATGGATATGGCAATGGCAGCACGGTCGAGCATAGAGTAAAGCTTAGTATTATCTGTGGAGGCTGAATAACCTTATTGACAAATAACACAGATTTTGTCTACATATTATAAATGTAAATTGCTGTGCCCGAAAGGATCCATGTGTGCTACTACTTATAATATTAAGTTTTTGTTAACACATAATTATGATTGCAATAAAGATTGAATTATGGAACTATTATGATTAAATTGAAAGGGGTTCGAACTTTTTTGTATGGAGACTGGCATGTCGACCCACCGCCAATTTGTTATTTTTTTTTTTAGAAATCGTGGCGCGTACTTGAAGTGGCATGTATGTAACAAAAAATATCAGTAACATGCTACCCCAAAATTCACATTACCGAGATATTTGAAGCTAAACATCGACATATGACTACAACGACAGTCATTAAAAGTAGACTTATTACGTGTCTATAAGCATCAGATTGTATCTAAATAATCGTTCCCAGGTTGATTATGATTACTAATGTTTATTGAAAGAGAGTAGGTACATTACACGCTACTAGGAGTACGAGAATACTACTACAAATAATTATTTATCCACTAAATCGCATCGCAATGAAACGCAGTCGACATGTCACTATCGCGTGGCGGATCATGTGACATGTTACTCAGCTTGAAAACGTTTTTAAGCAGTAGTTAAACAAAAGGTAAAAGGTCTGTCATTTACGTTAACATTTATTTATAACTGTAAGTATGATATCAAACATAAGTGAATATTAATACTAAGATGTGACATTTTAAAAGATTTCTAATATATCTAACACGTATCATATATACTACTATACTACATAATCCATAAATTCAGCAGGAGGTCGGATAAGGTTTCTTGATGCCAAGCCTAATCCATGTACCAAAGAAAGACATGTACCAAAACACTTATTGTTCATTTTATTCTTCTTCTTATCGTGTGGGTAAGCGAGGTCTAACGACCCCATACACCCTAGTGTCAGAGTTTCTAGACCACCTCTAGGGCCTCTGACGTGGAATATTTTGACGACCGCCATTTGGCGACCGGGACCAACGGCTTATACGTGCCTTCCGAAGCAAACCATCTTTTTATCAGACAGTCAGGTGATTCAGGCCTGCAATGTCTTAGCCAAACTGGAAACAACTTTACAAAGTATGCTTCCCGCGGGAATCAAACCCACGACCACCGGGTCACAAGGCAAACGCTTAAACCACTCGACCACGGAGGCAGTTAATAAATAATTAATAAATAAAATAATACGGTGGGATGAAAGACAGCCAACACGCGCGTGTGGAATTCTTTGACATGCATTTTATTGCGATGCGATTTAGTAGGCAAATAATTAATTATAGTAGCGTTTTTGTCGTACTGCTAGACTAATAAGCTAAAGCGTACGCGTATGGACGCGTAATGAGTCTATTTTTAATGATTTTCGTTGAAGTTATATGTCGATATTTACCTTCAAACGTTTACGTGACACTTTGGGGTACCATGTTACTGGACATTTTTTGTTCCTCTAGCCATGCATACCACACTTTCATCATGCACCGCGATTAAAAAAAACAAAATGGTGACGTCGATACGCCAGATAGGTTCTATCCCCTTTCATTGTGAAAGCGCGAAGTGGTACTAAGTAGTATCCCTCTAGTGTACAATCAGAAAGAGCTTTTTCTAATGCTGGTTACTTTTGTAACAAAATTAGGGTTAAATGCCCTTTGTTTTTTACGTGCCCACTACAAAAATGAAAAAAAAAAAAACTGTAACAAATGGTTTTATGTTTAATTTGCATTCGTTTATGAAAGTTACTACCTACTTGATTAAAATATCTTGATTTGACTCTCTAATTGCATAGCTTATAAATAAGAAACCTAGTTTTGAAATAGTCTCGAAAGTCTCGTTTTTCTCGGGAATTTCGAGACCACACCTGGTCTCGTTTTCTTTTTCCCGGGACTCAATAATGCATTGAGACTGAAAGCCCTAATACATACATATTGATCGAATACAGAATCTCCTTCTTTGAAGTCGATTAAAAACCAAATACATTTTTCACTTTGTAGTGTTTTTTGGAAGTTGGTTTAATTGTTTGCTAAAAAGTATTTCTCTCTTTTTAGTTGGTCGGTTTGTAATTTACCTAGTTACAAAAGCCTAAATGTCTACTACATATACCCTTTCACAAAATATTGTTTAACCCGATGCTGGACCGTTAATTGTTGAGGAGTTCTCCTGGTACTTCACCATCAGCTTCACTTCACCATATGGTGAGGTGAAGGTTATGGTGGTGCATGTGCATTGTAACGAGAATATTGTGCTTAATAACCATATTAAAGTAATCGAAGCAGAACCTATGAAACACTTACTACTTATATATTGATCAGTTCCGGTGGCCATCTGTGGTCTTTATCATCAGGTCCACTTTACCAAATAGTACTTTTTGAATGCAAATTCCCTGGTTACTATAAAAATACTTAAATCACTATAGGTGTGCCTATAATATTTGAAGAGTTCCCTTCGATTTCTCCAGGATACCTTCATCAGATCCTGACTTGGTGACAATGGGACCACTTTCAAATGTAAAAAGAATTTTACAAATTGGTTCAGCCATCTTTTAGTAATCGAGGATCATGCATAAAAAAATATACGCGTCGACTTGAGAACCTCCTCCTTTTTTTTGAAGTCGGTTAAAAATGACCGTATACTGACACTAGACTGACGAAAAGACCACGCTAGCCTGTTGCTCTTAGAGAATAGTCCAGTAACCATAACTGGTTAATATATTGGTTTTTAATAAACTTTTAATTATACAACAAAATATTCCTTTCAAATTAAAAAGAAAATGTTTTAACACCAACACAGATCCAGAAAGACAAAGTTTTTATTTATATATTGCACGTCAATCGTACGACAATACAAGAAAATAATCGTAGGAACATCAAGAAAATATCCATATTGGCAATCGCGTCAGGTATTGGATCCTCATCGGTAAAGCCGACCCAGTTATAGACTGCGAACGTCAGAACCAGTTTGTTTACCAACATTCCTGTTGGTACTCGCAAGGAGAATAAGTTCTGAGCATCCTAGCAAGCTTATCGATCTCCAAGTTCTATTTCCCGTGTTTACATGTAAAATAAGACTGCAATGCTGATTCTCAACTTTTTATTTGAAAATCGTATACAGCATTTTAAAATTCCATTTTAAAATGGCAACGTTCTGCTTTTTTTAAACTTACTTTCATGTAAACTGAAGTTTCGAAATGAGTTCACATTTCGAAAGTTCAGTTCCGTGCAGCTCTCATGACAAAAACTGTATGTATACAAATGAAAGCATGTGAACATTTTGTATGTTATCTGTCTCAGGCATTTTTTTCGTCTTTATACATACTCCGTCGTCCGTTAATACGTTGTACGTACTGTTGTGATTATGTATAATGCCTACATAATTTGATGATAAGTTTAATAATGATGGCAGCAATAACAAAATGCGTTGAAATTAGATTTAATATTCTTAGGAAACCAAGGTAGAAAAATAGCAAGTAGGTATAACTATTTATTACCCATGTAATCTCCTAATTTATAAAAATCAACCACTGTTCGTTAATCTCGCTAAAATTCGAGAATTGTTGGACCAATTTGACTGATTTTGGTTTTAAAATGTGTATGGAAGTCCAAGGAAAGCTCAATAGGTTAGAGCATTTGGAAAACAACAAACAAAAAATATGGTGGGTCGTCGGGTAAGCTAGTAAAATATAAATAACGTAGAGGAGAAGGTGGTAATGTGGTCCCCCACTTTGTTTTTGAGGTCTAGTGTAAAAAATAATTTAAGCAATACAAATCTAAATAATATATTACCAGGTTCCGTATTTATTTGCATAATTATATAAGATCTACTATGGAATTTTAATAAAAGCGACAGAAACTTAATATACAACTTGTAATTTAAAGGGTATATAGATACCAACTGCATGGCTTCTTTGGATGATAACAAACGATATGTCAAGGGTTTTGTAATCCTAAGTCTACGTGTGTAGAACTTATTACAAATTTCAATACACTGATACCAGAGACCGAATTTTTCAAATTAAGAAGAACGAAGAGAATTATCGTGTTATTGGCAAGTGACGTGGAAAATTATTGACCCTTGTAGTGCTGTGACACGTTTGTTATGATTGGTATTCAAGAAATATATGAAACCAATAATTTGGTATCAATTCTTTGAGTCAGTTATTTTGTGCTGAAACTGTGCATAGAGACTCCATACCAGATGTTGTCTTCAGCCCTTTTGGATAGATATGGGGTTTCCGTTACACGTTGTATATATATATATATTCTAACAAAACGCTAATTTAATAATTTGAGATCAAGTGAGGGCTATATGGCACCCTGGGGGCCAAATTAAATGTACTGAACTTAACGACAATAACCGCAGGACAATATTCGCCTTCAGGCTCTGCACAGTCAGTATGAGCCCATAAGTTACAGCTCTGACACTGAATCCATTCTTCTCCACGTCTATCGCTGGAATGACTGGTGTCACAAAATATACAAAATGTATCTGAGTCCTCAGGTACTAGTGAAGGACGGACATTTTCATCACATTCAGACGAGTCGGTTTCTACTTCTTCATTATCGGAGCTACTCGTACTGCTGGATATCACGTCTCTTTGGTACCGGTTAGAACTGCTGGCGTCATTATCTCTATCGTCTCGGCTGCTTAGATGGCCACCTCCACGTCCACGTCCGCTTCCACGTCTACGATTTTCTACTGAGCGCAAAGATTCGGAGTTTCGGACAATTGATTTTTGTAGGATGAAGATGTTCGCGCTTTTACTGTTGTTGCTTTTCTTCCTCGGTTTGATATCTTAGTCTTAACCCGAAAGATCGGCAGAATGTCTTGCGGTAAAACAAAATTGCTTTCTGACTCATTAACGGTAGAACTTCCTCTCGGAATGACTAGGTTAGAAACACCGCTAGTTTGTGGATCATTGGTAGAGTGAACTGGCTGGTCACGATTTGATGCTTCTGCAATAAAATCAACTTCCGTAAAAATTTGTGGATTGAACGGATAAATGCCAGTAGCACGAAACCCATTCACTGCACTTTCTCCTGTAGTGCTCTTAAGATAAGCGCGGGCAAAAAGCTCAGCAATGTCGTAAGCCATCAGAATGCTTTCAAAATGAAGCATAAACTTAAAAAAAAAGCCAAATAAAATATTGAAATACCAATCCTGCATGTTATTTGGCCCCCGGAACCATAATGTAAGCAATATGAGGGGGCCAAATTACCAATATGGTGGAATCTATCAACAAACCTCAATAAACATAAACAATTGACGATTTGAATGCCAGGCGCTTCATATAGCTACGGCAGTATAAAAGAGACTACGCTATATGTATAAAGATGAATTATAGACGCCTGCGACATTTGTACATATGTAGACACAACATTTCTGGCTAATAAACATCAGTAATGTTCTCCATTTTATTCTCGAGTCAAACCAGAATGTGTCAAAAAGATGATTAAAGAAGCGAAGATACATAAAATAGCTTAATACGTGAGTGATTGGACAATGGTACCGTGTCAATCCAACACACTGTAACTACAAAAAACAAAATTTTAGAAATTGAGCAAAATAGTTTTTTTTCTGTTTTTCGAAGATTACTCCAAAAGTTACTTAGGAAAGTATTCAGTGTTTGGTATCAAATTAAAGGTAATTTTATAAGTAATCTAGACCGCTAGGTTTCATATACAAGTAGAATATTCACAACACATAATCGTGAATAGCTTGAATTGCCATAATAGTCGTCAGAAGCAAATGAAGACATTGTTATGACAATACACTGTATGTTTTAGAGTTACAGTGTATTGACTTGATAAAACATGGCCTAGAAATATCATAGGAAGTTGCAGTCGGATATTTTATTAGATGGAGTCTATCATATGTATTGAAAAATAAAATATCGAGTTAAAAAAACTCGTAGGTTCACAATTAGGTATATTAGGTATATTTTACAAAAAGTTAGTAAAATCATTTTTAACCATTATGGCAACAGAATCAGTCTTACAGTTTCATATAAAAACTGGAAGATAATAGAAAACTAATAGGACAATAAAGGATTATGAACTTACATAATAATTACACATCAAAATTAATTTAGCGACAAGAACACCAAAATTTGTAGGTAGTGAATGGAGTAGATTGGTTTGCCATTTGCAATTTCACTAAAAGGTTTTGTGCATCCTTTCTTTTCAAGAAAAGTATTTGTTTATATTCTCCTTCCATAATCATTAGCAAACATGGAAACCTTCTAGATTTATTTATTTATTAAAACTTTATGCAACACAAAATGTACAAAGGCGGACTTAATGCCTTAGGCATTCTCTACCAGTCAACCATGGGTGGTGAAGAGACAACATGGAAGGTGTATAAAAAAAAACTTAGTAAGTAGATCATATATTCAAAGCAAAAGACAAGGTTTTGTTTTTATATATTGTGCAAAATCAAAAGAATTATAAGGAAGTGGCATTGACTTATGAGCTAATTCGTAATATTTTTTACATTTTGTACATGTCATGCCTAGTGCATGCAGAAGAAATTTTCATTTCTGTAACCATCTTATGGAAATGAGACCAACTACACGGTTCCATATATTCTTCTACACAATAACTTTAAAGTCTTGGAAAAGAAAGGAAACAGTCCCCGTCTCTATACAAAAAAAAATTACAGCTGATCCTTGCTCCCGGCAGTCGTCCGTTCGTTCTCTGTCAAATCATCCAATAACCATTGAGATCGCCGCCGGTTCTCGCTCCTGATTGGCGCGCCCGCAACGCGCAAGCATGCTACTTTGTTTTGACAAAACACTGTATCTTGCAACGCGCGAAAATTATTTTGGCAGTATACGGTATCTTAAGTTGCCGTATTTTGTTATAGTAAAACTGTATATTTAAATAAATCGACGCTGGAAAGGAAAAATTATCCAAGCGACATTTTTTGGCTATTTGAGTTATATACATTGTTGGAATCGCCTGATTTTTCTGCGTCGTTTGGTCTTACTCACGTCCTTCTACGACGACTTTTGATGTCGCTTCGTCATTTTGAAGTTCGCTTTTTTTTCCTTACTAAACGATTAAATTTTCGAGCATTTTTGAAAATTTGGTGGTTGTCGTAATTGTAAAATGCTTTTTGCCTTTGGTCAAGTTTGACATTTCTGTTCGTACGGTAATTACTCCATTTAGTTAATTTTTCCAGTATCTGGCAATATAGTGTTAGGCGCATAGTATAATTTTTTCCTCAGAAAGGATTTGTACTTTTATCACTTAGGTAATTTTGACTTATTTGGTTTTTTTCCTACATAGCGTTTAGTTGAAAGGGGTGCAAATGAAATCGCAAGTATTCTCCACAGTTACATAAAATCTGTGGATGAAAGAGAAAATATAAAACACCTTCTTCTATACTGCGACTGTTGCCCTGGGCAGAATAGAAATCGCACTGTCCTAGCCATTATACATTCTACTTTGCAGGAGTGTAATAATCTTCAAACGATACAAATTAATTATTTACTAACAGGACACACATATATGCCTGTTGACAGTGTACACGCCGTTATAGAGAACAACCTTAAAAAAACTATAATTCATGCGCCTTCACAATGGTACACTGTATTTGCTACGGCAAGAAAATAACCTTTTCCGTATGACGTTTTTATTTAGGAAATTTTAGGAAAAAAATTATATTAAATTAATATTTAGGTTGTTTTGCCTCAACTTCCACATGTTTTTTTATTTTGGTAAGGCAACTTTTACTCTGATATAAATTCTAAAAAATGATATATATTACATTTTTACCGTATCTTCCTTAATCAAAGCTTGTCGGTTAGTCAATTTTTCCCGTTTCTACTTTTAGGGAAAATTTTACTAAGCGACACTAACTTTAAAACTAAGCATTATTTTTAATAGTTACGTATTCTATAATGTAGATAAAAATATATCCAAATAAATTTCTAAGAATTAGGCTTTTTGGACCATAACAAGAATTTACACGATTTTTCTGTAAATTCAAATTTTTAACAGCTCTACTGTAAAGTTAGTCTGATGTCGCTTGAATATTTTTTCCTTTCCAGCGTCGAAATACAGTGTTATTAGCATAGTCATATCTCAGAACTTTCCATACAAAGTAAAACATGTGTGAATGCAGGACGATAGAACAGACTAAAAGAAATCGAACGAGCGTTGTTAATCCAAAAAACTGTATCTTAAGATACAGTGTTTTGGATTTACACGGTGTAATGTTAACAATATAAAATTAATCGAATGACAGGAACTGTATGACACAAGTTTTAGAGATAAGACCGCCCATTGTATCACCCTTTTTAGTTGTAAAGTCCTTATTGTTTTACTGTTATGGTGTACAATAAAGAATATATCTATCTATCAAGTTTATAAATAACGTGCAAAAAGTAACGTGATGATAAAAACATTCTTCTCAAAATAATCTGCTTTTGAACGATGCTGCATCCCGCCGGATAAAAAATTATATTCCAATATTTCACGAGAAATTATTAAGTAGACTATGGAAATGAATTTAAACTTAATGCACTGAATGCGCCATACAAAGGTTGATTGATAAAAATACCAATGTTATCAAGACGTATTATATGTCTGTATTCACACTGGAGCTGGTAGTATGTAAGGTTTATAAGAGCATGTATGTGCGTAAAAACTGTCCAGCTATATGGGTGCGAAACCTGGAGGGTTATCAAGGACATCACGCGTCGGATCCAGGTAGTCATCAACCGTTATCTCCGACAGATTCTCGGTATCTTGTGGCCAGAAAAGATAACTAACGAACACCTACTGGAGGACTGCCATGAGATACCGATCTGATAGCAGATCGCTCGTCGCAAGTGGTCTTGGATTGGCTACACTCTCCAAAGGGGCCCCAGCCACGTCCCTAGACAAGGTCTAGAGTGGACCCCACAGGGGAAAAGGAAATGTGGCCGTACTCCGCCGCTACCGAACGTTTCCAAGTAAGCTCTAAAGAACATAAAGTTGACGTGGCCCGAGGTAAAGCGCGTAGCTCAAGCCAGAACGCGATAGCGGAATACTGTAGACGTTGTAGACCAGGACTTGGAGGGTAAGGTAATTATTGGAGTGTAGGTTATGAGTCCCTTCGATAGGAGTACCCAGCGCACCGGTTCAGTCTATATTTCCTCCAAGTTCACGAAAGGAGAAAGATAGTTTGTGTGTTCACTAAATGACACTGATTGTTGGGTCACTTTTTAGAGTTTTAGCGTAGCGCGGGCGCACGTTTTATACGTGTCGTCGTAACGTTTAAAAAATTTTAAGGCGTTAATGTACTAATATCAGACGATTCAGAGCTTAAAATACTGTTACGCCAGTCGTTTAACGAAGTACGTCGAGAAACTTCAACAGAAATCTAGAATGTTCGCGACACTATCGCCATCTAGCGGCGAGTAGCAGTACTGAGTATATCTAGTCGAGACACTAACGCAATCTAGCGGCGAGTAGCAGTACCGTGTATCTCAAGTAGCTTCTGGAATATTCTTGGCAGTATAAACAGTGAGTCGATTTTACAAGAATGTTCTAGAACTCATAGACCGGGGTATAAATAGATCGCAAAGGGACGCAGAGAGTCATTAATATGACCCAGCCTGTCCCTTTGCTGCCCTCCCCAAATGACCCCGCTATGCCGAGGCCCGTACTCCACAGGGAGTGCCCTTAGCGTGCGGTCATTAGTTGTAATTTGTATTTTAGTTTGTAAGCCCTGGCTGGGGGCCTTTCATTTATTAGAGGCACCACAGGATAGACCGGTTAAGTAGTCAGACAGCCTTAGTGTGCTGAACTACGAGTGGCCCTACCTAAAATAAAAAAAAACCCTATACAAAGGTTTGTATAGCCCACATGTAGTTGTATAGTTTAAAAAAAATGTTTGAAGTGGTTCTTGAATACGCGATTTTAATGAATTGAGAGGGGGAATACAAAGTTCCAATAGCCCTTTTACATCCTTTAACCTTTTGAACGCCAGAGCAAAAACGCATGCGCGAGCCCTCCACGCCAAGCCACAATTTCACCACAAATACCTACAAAAAATAGGGATTCCAACATCTACTCGATAAGTTATCGATAACCAATTAATCACTGGTTTTCGTTCCATATTTTTTAAACAAAATATTCCTCTTTGCATTTTTCTTTTATTTCATTTCACCCTATTTGGTATTATACTATTATTAAACACCAGTTACAATGTTCTAAATAACCAAAAAGCAAACATTAGAACTACAAACGAATAAATCAAATAATAATAAGGTACATCACTAATCTCGTTTATGACGTCATCCGCTGTCGGGAAGACCCGACTCTGGCGTGGCTGGCACGACTTTTGACAACTTTCTCGCATGCGGGTAGGGATGTGATATTGTGGCACATAATAAATAATAATCATTTAGTATTTAAAATATTTTTATCAATTTACTTATAATTATCACTCCGAGTCTTCGTAACGTGGCAAACTTATGTCATCCAAGTCCTTTTGCTGTCGTAATTTTCTAATAACGTTCAGTATAGTAACATAAGTTACTGAACGTTTTTCATCTGGCACTCGATCCAGTTCAAAAGCGACTAGTCTTGCGAACGCAGCATTTCGTGGGTCGCTAGGTCTTGGTTGGTTATCATCCAACGGAGTTAAATTGGAGACGTCACACCTTCAATCATTTGCATCCCATGTCATTTGAATTATGATTTTTTTCCACAATTTGACAAATAGGTACCTATTATACATTGGGAATATTCAGATACGAATAGTTGGCATTAAAAAATAATTGTCTAGTAATAGTAAGCTACTTTTAATAAAATATTTCATAAATTTGAAATAAAAGTTACCTTACTTACCCATCACTAGCTGTCGTGTCTTGACGACTGTGGCGTGAGGAAGGACATTTTTTTACGGATTTCGATTAGGAATCTTTGATGATTGTTTTATCTAGTGAAATTTAAGTAATTAATATATATTTGAGCTATTTTACAATATTTCATTAATCTAGTTTTAAAAATAGGAAAAAAAACACAGAAAACTTAATTTAATATATTTATTTTGTACCTAATTAAAAAATGTCGTTTTCTTGTCGCTATAGACGACGGTGTGTGTAACGTGTTTGGCACGTTTACGTTTGTCTTTCCCAGGGTCCTAAACTATACCCATACCAATTTAAAAAATTAAATTAAATTAATTTAATTTATCTTTTGCCAGCGGCTGCGTCTGCGTGCAATTCCCACGGGAACCTTATATCGGGATAAAAACTATCTTATGTCCTTCCCAGGGTTTTAAACTATTCTCATGACAAATTTCATTTAAATCGGTTCGGCAGTTTAGGCGTGAAAAGGTAACAGACAGACAGACAGACTTAATTTCGCTTAGTATGGAGAGTAAGCAAGATTTATTTCGCTTCGATATTAATCCTTCGTATGCGATCACACCCTTGAATTAACCAGTACCTTTTTGTTTATTGTCATTAGAAATCGATATTTAAATAATTTTACCCAGATACAAAACTGTCTTGAGTTTTAGTTCGTAAATTGGAGCTAGACGGTTTAACTGGTTTAGTCCAGTTATGCTATATCGGACTGTTTGTTTGTTAGTCCGCTTTTCGCTTCGTGTAAAATTGGACGACACACACGTCATGTATAGGCAAGGTCAAAATTCATCGCTTTAAGATTTGTTTACACCGTTCACGAGTCTTTATTGAATTACCGACTCGAGTTTGTCATAACGTCAATATCATGGAATCCCAGTCACAAATAAAAATGCGACTCTGAACAATAAATAAAACAAATCTGATTCACATATATATTTCAGAAAAAAATAGTCTAAAAGGTTTGAGTACCTATAATGTCCACACCCGTGATTCATGTATTTAAACTTTGTTTTTGTTCAAGTACTTAATTATGTTTAGGTTTCTACTTAATATAAGTTTTAAAGCTAACATGGTCACTAACAGTATCATCACAACTTAAAACGTAAAACAGTTCATCCGTGGTCATGGCCTTTATAACAATGCCGAAATATCGGAATCTCGAAACAATAAATACACATGGCAAATATCTCGTTTTATATACCTACACAATAGTTTAAAGCCGTAGTTTTAAAGGGTATTTAATTACGTGTCCTGACTAGACATAAAACATTTTAAAATCGACGAAGGTGTAAATGCCTCGATTGTATACAAGAACCACGGTACGATATACGGTATACCCCCACATAGAGTGGCCGCAATACGTCACTGCAGTGGACATACATTGTCATGCCTGTGACTTCGTGCGTACTGTTCATATGTCGTGCCACAATTCTGTCGCTTGAATGCTCTATAGGAGGACATATTACAATTATTTATAGGATCAGTAGTAACACGTCACGACTTAGCCTTTGTAAGTATTGCCTCAAAGTTGGGTACTTGAAACTTTGAATCAAAAATCAATTGCTGTTCTTTAGTCTCGCTTAAACTAGAAAACGGCTGGATTTCATTAATTATTTTTGTATTATGTTCCCTTTCCAACAGCAATGGTTTAATAGGTAACAAAATACTCAGATTATAAATAATCTATACACTACTACATTATAAATAATCTATGCTTTTTTTTAACGTGGTAAAATTATCAAATAAGTCGTCCCAACCCGGGCAGGGTGGGAGGGACTGTCAGACTTTTACTGACTAAAATCCACGGTGTTCCTTCAATAACCCTTTACGTACCGGGGTCACAGTAATGGGATAAGTCCCACGACCCCGGCAGGCGTCGGCCCTCTGCAGGGGGGGCCTCGTCATGTTGCTGACGCTCTTTGAGGCGCGCGTGGAACACAACGCGCCGTCGACCCGGGCATGGTCCATGGTCGGACAGCGAGTTGCCCTTTACTCGTTGTCCGCATGCCCGCGCCTACGGTGGCCGGAGATCGTCGGCCGACGTCCGACGCCGTGAGCATCTACCAAAGCGGCAAATAATCTATGATATAATCTATAATAATAACAAAAGGACAAAATATAGAAAATAACATAAAAATTATGTTAATCTATCGAGAAATCTTTTTCGATAGCCATTACAAACCACTGCCATGTTACGAATTTAACAAAAAGCCGAGAGTCGTGGCAAGCGAAAAATTGTTTGCAGAATTTTAACAACTTTAATGTAAAATTCATGCAAATTCCCACGGGCATCACCTGACCGACGGATATTCGACAGCATCATTTGTTTTTACCGTGAATATTTTTCAAAAGAAACTGTGACGGGTACAAGCGTTGTGCTGTCGGCTCTTCAAAAGCTGCATCTGTTCCGTGGCGCGTTGCTAGAAAGTGGCCTAACAATGGCTTCAACCGAAGCGTCCGGCCAGGTAATATGCTAGAAATAAGCACGTATAGACTCCATACGAGATGAATACACATATGACGTTACACTGAAAATAGTTTCAAACATGCGGAAATGGTATTCGTTTTCTTGGAAATGGATTGAGTCGTCCTGCAATCTGTAATTCAGAAGGTTTATGTGTTATCGATAGGAAAGCTCCATACAGTACTGGTTGTATTTTTGTAGCCTTAACTTTTAGAAATACCTGAATATATGTATAACGTCATCTACTTTTGTTATTATCGTATTAATACGTGATGCAAGAACTTTCTACCAATTTATTCTCAACGTCAATCGTTTTCCAAAATTATAAAATTTGAGTGTAAAAATAAGGGAGTGAATATGAAAAATATTTTTTTTTTTTTCATTTATTCATACAGTGACCAGTATAGAGTACAGTTTACCACTTACGTAGTAAAAAAAAACTTTTTACAAAAAAATTAAACCGACTCCCAAAAAACACTGCAAAGTGAAAAATAACTTTAATTTCGGTAGTCGGTGTCTTTAGTTTTGTTTTTTCGTTTTTGGCACCGACTTCCGAAATTAAAGTTATTTTTCACTTTGCAGTGTTTTTTGGGAGTCGGTTTAATTTTTTGGTAAAAAGTTTTTATTTCACTCTTTTTAGTTGGATGATTTTTAATTTACCTAGTTACAAGAGCCTAAATGTCAACTACTTATAACCTTTTACAAAATATTGCTTTTCCCAATGCTGGGCCGTTTATTGTTGAGGAGTTCTCCTGGTACTTCACCATCAGCTCTACATCACCATATGCATTGTGACGAGCATAAAGTGCTTAACATCCATATTCAGGTAATCGAATCGCAATCCTCTCAATACTTATTATTGAGTAGTTTCGGCGGCCATCTGTGGTCTTCATCATCAGTTCCACTTCCCCAAATGGTACTTTTTGAGAGCAACTGCACAAGTTACTATAAGAAATACCCAAAACGCCTTAGGTGTGCCTAAAATATTTGAAGAGTTCCCTCGATTTCTCCAGGATCCCATCATCAGATCCTGACTTTGGTGATAATGGTACCAATTTCGACGTATACCCATTCGAACAAAAAAAGAATTTTCCAAATCGGTTCAGCCGTCTTCGAGTACTCGATGATCATATAAAAAAAAAAAAATACACGCGTCGAATTGATAACCTCCTCTTTTTGTCGTCGGTTGAAAAAGAAAGATTATAAAAACCCACTAGGTTTAGGCTCATAAAAGCTACAATCTACGAACGAAGGTGATCAATAAAATGGAATGAAAAAAATGGTAGGTGGATAGTTGAAGACTCGGGGACAAACATAACTTTTTTTTAATCTAGCTGTTTAGGGGCCTAGATAATCAATATAATGAAAGCACCCAACAATTCCCGCCGAATTCGCGGCCAACAGCATTTCATCCGCGACCTCAACCGCGCGAATTTCGTAATATTTATGGACTCATAGCAGTCACAAATAAAGCATCTTACCTACTACCAATTAAAAATATTTTAGAATTGGATCATTCCTTCCGGAGATTACCCCCTACATACAAATTTACAACCAAAGTTTTACTTCTTTATAATATTAGTATAGATATAACATTCATTCTCATCTTATATTTATCATCATAAACCAAAAATCTTGTAACATTATAAATTTATAATTTCAGGGTGCTGCTTGCTAAACCTTTTAAGGCAAATCCAGTAGTTACTTTTATTGCGCGTATAGCTGAAAATTTGAATTCCCTGTCAGAGTTAAGTTTCCTGAGAGCTACAACCTCTTTAATCTGTTTTTGTAACTGCTCTAACTGTATACTGTGCGTATGCTTATTCCTGGCTAAATCATGGAATCTTGGTGTAGCGAAACGGTGTAGACATACATATAGCTACAATATTCATTCTCCAAAAGAAATGTATACGAATTCTCGCCAATATAAATCAATAACACAGAAGGCTGCCAGCCATTAATTTTTATTATAAAATCCTTACACAAATTATCTGGTATCTATCTACATGTAACAAGTTAGCAAATTGGTAAAAAAACACCAGTCACTATTCCCAATTACTAAGGACCTTCACCCACATCACCGCAGTGCTAGACGCCAAAACATAAGTAAATTAGCCTTACCAAGCTCTAAATTAACTATGATCCATTCAAGACCTTTAGGCATGTAGTGTCAAAATATACATATACGTAATAACTTTTCAATTTCAATAAAGGACATATAGTACGAAAATAATTTTAAAAACAGTCTCCAAAAATACCTTCCATTAAAATCGTATTACACTATGAAGGAATTCTTCGACGATAAGTGAACAGTTTCTTTGAAATTCACAGCTGCACACAATATACACCTATTATCTCGTCATACTACCAATCAATGTTATATTATTTTGTGATTATTCAATTTATTGCATTGTATGTACGTATTACACACATTTTTATATAAAAAACATTTAAAAATATATAAAATAGTAGCCCATCAGTATTAGGAACAGGGTTCAAGCTACCGACCGCGACGGTCAGGGCTCTTGAGAGAGGAATCCCCAAACAATTCGCGCATGTCCAGAAGTACCTACTACTTTCTGGATCACGCCCTTGATCCAGCTGCCAAACGAGTCTCTTCAGATGTTGGTTAGACTCCTGGCTATTATGCCATTGGCTGAGACGACTATCGGCACAATGATTACTGTACATCCCACATGTAGAAAAACTCGCGCGCCTGGTCAAGATACTTATATTATTTATCTTTCTCAGCTTTCACGAGGTTCTGGCCATGAGGAACCGCAATATCAACATTATTATAATTTTATGTGGTTATTTATATTGCTGTGCCCTAGTAGGGTTCATATATGTAACCTATGTACTTCTAAGTACTTATAAACTACATGAATTCAATAAATGATGATTGACTTTAACTACACACATCAAAAGTGTCTAGGGATCAAGCATTTTTATGCGGATTTCTTGAGATTGAGATGTGGCTTTGTAATAAATTTATGATTTTATAAATTTATATGGATCCTTTTTGGTGATTTCATAATTTGAAACAGGAACTGTTAATCAAATTCGAGTAAAAGATGAAAATCAGCTGTCAATATTTTCCCTATAAAAACATACAACGCATTGAAGACATTATTAGTGCTACTGTTTCCCTACTACTGATTAAAACCAACGTTATTATGGAGCGGCGACGTCATTTAAGCAGGGAAGAAATGCTCAGAGCCGTGGGAATGATAGAAGCTGGTTCCTGGCAACGTAATGTGGCTTTAGCTCTGAATACAAGTCAGAGTGTTATCAGTCGACTTTGGACACGTTACCGAAGCACTGGTACCGTGGCTGAGCGCCATGGAGGACGGTATCGCTGCACCACACGGAGACAAGACCGATACATTCAAATCTTAACTCGAAGAGCTCCAACAATAACCGCCATGATGTTAGCCGTGAGGCTTCATCACTCTTCAGGGAACTTAATTAGCGACCAAACAGTCAGAAACCGCTTGCATGAAGTGAACCTTCATTCCCGAAGACCGCTACGGGTACCACCTATAGCAATGCACAATCGTAGGATTCGATATCAATGGGCTCTTGAACACAGAAATTGGGCAGAAGAACAATGGCGTTACGTGTGCTTTTCTGATGAGTCTCGTTTTGGTATGAGACCGGATACAAGACGTATACGACACTGGAGAACCCCTGGACGCCAACAGCGATTAAAATCCTGCCAGGAAGTCCATCCTTATAGTGGTAGAACCATCATGGTATGGGCGGGTATTTGGATCGGCGGAAGAACTGAGTTGATTTGGATCAGAGGCAACCTCAACGCTCAAATTTATGCTGAGACGATTGTATCTGACGTCATTGTTCCTCTACAAGTGCAAATCGGTCCCTTATTTCAGTTAATGCATGATAATGCACGACCGCACACCGCAAGAGTTGTAAGACAGACCCTCGCCGCAGCTAACATCAATGTCCTGCTCTGGCCTGCTCAGTCGCCAGACTTGAACCCGATTGAGCATGCATGGGATATGCTACAGAGAAGAGCTCTGCCGAATATGGAGGGTATCCAGTCGCAAGAAGACCTTTTTTTGTTGTTGCAACGAACATGGGCGGCCATTCCACAGCGTGATTTGGATGAACTCATTTTGAGTATGCCAAAACCGATGTTCTTGTGTTGTTAGTGTTCGCGGTAGAAACACGGATTATTAATTGTTTAAGTTACCCAATAAAATGTATAGAAAACTGTTATTTCAGTCTTTTTTTCGAACTTTAATGTTAGTGGTTCAAATGTCAAAAATCCCTTTATTAGGAAAATGGCAAATTTCTTTATTAATGCAAAGGTGACTTGGTTTATCGTTACTGTGACAAACGAAAACACTTTATTTGATGAATCCTTAAAGAAAATTTTAATTAATATCAATCAGGAGAAAAGTTATTGCAAAAGTATATGTTGATACCTAGACACTTTTGATGTGTGTATTATTATACAACGTGTAATTTAAAGGATATATACATACCGAGTGCAGGGCTTCTTTGGATGATAACAAACGATATGGCAAGGGTTTTCTAATCCTATGTTTACATATGTGGAGCATATTAGAAATTTCAATACATTGATACCAGAGGCCGAATTTTTCAAATTAAGAAGAACGAAGAGAATTATCGTTTTATTGGCAAGTGACGTGGACAGTGATGACCCTCATAGTGCTGTAACATGTTTGTTATTACTGGTATTCAAGAAACATTATGAAACCAATAATTTGGGGTCAATTCAGTCACTTATTTTGAGCTGAAACTTTGCATAGAGACTCCATACCAGATGTTGTCTTCAGTCCTTTTGGATAGATATGGGGTTTCCGTTACACGGTTGTATAACTTTAAGTAAAGTTATAAACTAATTCTGTGCGAGTTGGTCAATTAATATAAAAGGGTATGATGGGGCTGACACATCTTTGATAAAAGCCCCTAAACAAAATTACATTTAAAAAGAGCTTGTAAACTACAGGAACGCAATAAATTATGATTATTAATGAACAGCTACCTGTTTGCTAGCCGAATGGATCGGGAGTCCTCAATCATGAAACACTGAAAAAGCATACACGTGGAGAACTCTGGGTCTTGTCCAAAATACAGGTTGAGGTGGCTTCAATTATACACTTCTCTTATAAGCGTCAATAGCCTAAGGGCTAAGGTGTCGGTCTTGTGATTGAGAGGTCGTGGGTTCGAACCTTACCCCTTACACTATTGCCATGAAACCACTTCAGACACAAGCATATTTAGCTCAATTAGAGGGGTTAACAAGATTGCTAGTAATGTGAGTTCTAACCACACTGCTATTTCTGTAAAAAAGATTTTGGACTAATGTAAATTAATTTATTATGAATTATTTTATTTTATTGTTATTTTAAGTAATTTCTACGAATTTTAATCCAATTTTGGTTAATGTTTATATTTAAGTTATTAATGTACGTACATGGTTTTTGTAGGTGCAACGTGGGTATGGAATAACACTAAAGCTACGTTTTATCCGCTATCCGCCGGGAAAATGTTCGAAATTTCTGCGCGGGTACGGTAACGGGGAAAAGTCACTTAACAATAAAAAAATTGTCCAAGTGCGAGTTGCGGTTTTAGAAAATGTGCTATATCTCAAAAACTACTGACTCGATCTCGTTCAAACCAAAATTTCTTGAAAGTTTTTATTAAGATCTACAGTGTATATTTTTTATTAGACTTTTACTTTGGAAGCGTATATCTTCTAAAAATTGACTTTAAGACTGAAGTCTAATGTTGTCGCTTCTCAAGCTTATTTTAATATAACATAAAGCTTTTTTGTGAATGGGAGAACACTGTAGGCTCTTAGATTTGTTTAAAAAAATATATTTGTAATTCCATTGTGCTGTATTAATTGGTCTATACTGTTCTCTCAAACCTCATTAACCTGTATTATGGATAGATAAGATAAGATAATTTTTATTGGAACAAAAATACATTTTACAGTTTTTGTGTACGATGATCGCTACATTAGTTAAATAACTGTGGCCCACCTCCAAGAGGGAGACGACAGCGTTCCAGTTTATTATTGTTCGAGGGAAACAATTTAACATAAAAATAATAACTGTTGAAAACTAACTATAAATGAAAACTAAAAACAAATTTAATATAATAATAAGAATTAATAAAACTAGATGAGTGTAATATTGTTGTGCATGTGAGTGTGATATGTGTATGTGTAGTGCGTGTTCGTCAGGTGTTAGTATAGAGTGCGTTTGTATGGCATCCCCACACAAGCGCACTCCACGCCACATGTATTTGGTATGCATGTCTACGGAAGGAAGATTATTAGGGCTTTACTAAATTCTCCATGTGTGTGGAGCCATTCTTCTAGCAATCTTTTGCATTCCCTGGAGGTACATGCATAAATATTGAGAGCATCGCTAACACTATTATAAAGCACGGGACTGCAGAAGAGGAACTGCCGGCGTACAACTTCAAGTTTACCTCTAGCTGTAGAGCAGACTGTGTCAGGTCTACGCTTTCGTTTACTCAACTCTGAGTTAAAGAATAGATTCGAGTGCTTCCGCAACACTGTTCTTAGATCAAAAGAATGCCTCACTGTTGGTACTTTCCATAGAGCATAAAGCTCGCTGGTAGGGAAACGAATAAGCTTATGAGCCATGACCTTAAGGATAGCCCTCTGTGCTCTCTCCAAGCGCAACATAAGACATTTACCAGCACCGCCCCATGCTGAAATGAAATACGTTAGAATAGAATGTCCAAGAGCAAACTGTTTTTAACCGACTTCAAATAAGGAGGAGGTTCTCAGTTCGTCTTGAACTTGAGCGAAGTAAACTGTTTTTAGGGTAGAGCTATGTGCAGAAGATCTAAGGTTTTTAAAAACAAATATTAACTTTCTTACCCTAGAACCCAGTGAATTGATTTGCTCACTCCATGTCAACGTACTGTCAACCCAAACTCCGAGATATTTTAACGAATCCGTGCACATAACTTCGGGACAGCCACAAGTGGCAGCCCTCATTATAAGGCACGTATGAGCTGTCAAACGGAAAGGTGGCGCTGGCTGTGACGCTTTCTTTGGACTAAATGTTATGAATTTGGTTTTATCCATATTGAGGGTGAGCAAATTCTGAGTGAGCCATCTCATAGTAATCTGTAAGGCTGCCTCTTCCTGAAGACGAACTTCGTTCCAATCACTGCCACGAACCAGAATAACAGTATCCTCAGCGTAAGCAAACACTGGAGTTTGTGAGATCAAGTTTACAGAGCTCGTTTATGTAAATCAGGAAAAGTGTAGGTCCTAAGACACTACCTTGAACTCCATAGATATGCTTCATTACTGTTCTGGTTATCTATTTTAGTGATTTGCGAACGACGACTAAGGCAACCTTTAAACATGTTGAGCGGTAGGCCACTTATACCAATTTTTTCTAGCTTACTTAGTAAGGAGGAGCGGGACAGAGACAGTGTCAAAAGCTTTTCAAAGATAAAGAAAGATAGCCATAGACTTATATTTGTTGTTTAGATTTTGAGCTACTGGGTCAAGGAATTCTATTATGGCATCTTCCGTGCTTTTACCAGATCTAAACCCATATTCGTTGTTAGCGAGTATATTTTGTAAGCTAAGGTAATCCAGCAAACGGTTTCGGAATAAAATGGCTGTGACATACGGACGGACGGACAGACAGACAGACAAACAAACAGACATGACGAAACTATAAGAGTTTCGTTTTTTATCATTCGGCTACGGAACCCTAAAAAGGCGCACTCTCCGATTTGTAATATCGATAACTGAAACCGTAATAATGAGATTGAAAGGTTTTTAAATATGAATTTATTGTATTAAGGACACAATTATTGAATTGTAAATAATAATAATAATAATTCAACCTATTACGTTCTCACTGCTGGTACACAGGCTTCTCAGCCTCGGCTAGGACATGCCGGTTTTCTCACGATGTTTTCCTTCAGCAAATTTATATATATTATTTTAAGGTGTAACCCGGTAGAAGTTTATACAAGTACGAGGTACCAAAATAATCCCCAGTTTCACTCTAAACCTTGTTTGTTGACTATCGCAAGTCGCAACTTGAATATCGCGCCTGCCGTCTCGTAACGTAACCTGCGGTGTTCTACAGAGTTGATATGTAGAAACTGTACTGATACTTGCATTAACTATGTACACATTTATGCGTAGCACATTAACCTAAACTAATATTATAGGTAGACGAAAATTGTTTGTAGTAGGTACGTATCTCTGGAAGTTCTAATGCGATTTCGAAATAGTAGTTAGTGGTACTTTCATGTAAAGGCTATTAAAGCTGAGCCACAGGTGAGATACGTAAAACAACACACGGAAGCTTTAGAGCTTCCGTGTGACACAATACCTTGTTGCACCGTCCAGCCACCTCGGCAAACCATTTTGCGACGGTTCAAGAACCAGTCGAGATAGTAACAAACTTTTGTGATAAAAATACAAGTCAAATTATATTGTCAACTGCCATGGTAGAGGTATCGAATCCGTTTGACCAGCAAAAGGTCAAAGTTCGTGCATTATTAGACTGTGGCAGCCAGTCATCCTTTAATACTGAGTCCCTAAAGATCAGATTAAAGTTATCGTCTCATCCCATTGGCACTCTAAAGGTCATTTGCATAGGCAATACATTAGTAAACAATGTTACTTAAAGTTGTAATATTAAATTACAATAAGTACACAATAAATTCAACATAACCTAATAGGTACATATTATTATGTATTTAGATACTAAAATGTAAACATGATAATATGTAAGTACGTGTGTCTATTCCAACAAACCTCCGCAATTTTACAGACCTGTTTCAGCTGTTGATAATGTGAAGCCATTTTAAATATGGTTCGCTGTGAATATCGTGCTACTACGAATGTTATGCATTTTTATTAGGGTTCCGTAGCCGAATGGCAAAAAACGGAACCCTTATAGTTTCGATATGTCTGTCCGTCTGTCTGTCTGTCTGTCTGTCTGTCTGTCCGTCCGTGGGTCCGTATGTCACAGCCATTTTATTCCGAAACTATTAAGACTATACATGTGAAACTTGGTAGGTAGATGTATTCTGTGAACCACTTTCCGATTTTAAGAAAAAAGTATTTAAAATAAACATCATCCGTCGGGCTCTTGTCACCGCTGGAGTACCATCTGTTTTAGAATCCAACGGCTTGGCACGGGACGATGGGACGAGACCAGACAGGATGACTATAATGCCTTGGAAGTTGGATAGGCCTTTGGTGTGGGATACTACTTGTGTGGACACCCTTGCGCCATCCCATCTTCTTAGTACGGCGCGGCGGGCTGGCTGGGGCGGCAGCTGCAGGTGCATAAAATGTCAAATGGTGCAAATACAACAACCTAATTGGGTGCTACTTATATGTTTGAGCCATTAGGGGTTGAAACGTTAGGACCATGGGGTCCGAGTGCGCATCGACTCTTTCGTGACATCGGCAAACTATAAGGCGACTCCACAAGTGACCAGAGGGCTGGCCTTTTCTTTGGACAGAGAATCAGCGTTACCATTCACCGTGGCAATGCGGCCAGTGTTCTGGGCACTTTTCCCATTGATAACGATGTTCACGAATTTTTCGATGCCCTATAATTTCTTTTTATTTTTGCCTGTATAACCTTTATTTGAATAAATTATTTATGAGTAATAAAATACAGGGGGGCTCCCCATACATGGAACTGAAACTGAAAATATTTTTTTTTTCATGAAACCTATGCGTAAAATCTAAAATGACATTGAGTTTTCTAAAACCACTTTTTTATAAAGTTAATCGTTTAAAAGATATACGCTTCCAAAGTGGTAAAATGTGCCCCTCCCCCCTCTAACTTCTATAATAATGGAGTGAAAAATCTAAAAAAAATATATGCTCTAGATCTTAATGTAAACTTTCAACAAAAACTAGTTTGAACGAGATCGGGTCAACAGTTTTTGAGATACAGGATATTTTCTAAAAACGCAAATATAACTTTGTAATTCATATAAACACTATGAAAAACAAAGTTATTTGGCGTAGTTACTAAGGAACCCTTCATGGGCGAGTCTGACTCGCATTTGGCCGATTTTTTTTTACAATATGCACAATATTTTATATTTAACATATTTTTTATATTTAATTTACATGAGTAAATTGTACTTTTCATTGCCTAATAGTTTTATGTTAAAATAACACGTTTAATATTATATTGTGGTGAATAAATATAATGTTGAGTGATGTGGGAGCGGATAAATTGTTTCTGAACATACTTACTTGAAAAAGGGCTCTCACTCCACTGCTTTTGACAACGTAATGTCGTACGAAATTGGTATTATTTTTACACTCGTACTAGTGTGAAAAAAATACAACAACTAGCCTACACTTATATCATTGACTCTAATTCATGACACAAAAGTCGAGCTAAGCGCACGAAAAATATTCAATGCAACATTTCTCACAATAATTTCGGTTGGCAAGAATAGGTTCTCTGTGTAATCTGCGAATATATGAACAAATAAACTGCATAAAATTAATTGATGTGTCTGGTTATAATTTATTAATAAAATATACCGTAGTGCTGCACCGAACTAAATAGGACGTCCGGGCTCCGGTCTAAATAATATTAGAATTTCGTTTCAGGAAACTACATTAGTAACTTCATGCAATTCCATTCAGTATTTTGAGTGGTTAGTTTATATCAACTTACATTATTTACACCTATTGTCCACTGAACAGTTATATTAAAACATATTTACTTGAAAATCTAATTCATAAAGGTACGTCACTTCACCACAATGTAGGATTAGGATTTAGAATTCAGTGACTTCGAATGGCTTACGGCAATGTAGATATCAATAATTATAATAGTGTCTATTTCAATTTTGCTGTGCATACGTTAAAGCGTCACGAACATAGAATAATAATAAATAAATAAATAATAAAAGATTTATTGGCACTAAAAACACAAAAGAAGTCGTGTGCCTTTGCCAAAATCAGGCTTTGACCTCTTTGGTAATATTACAACTATTTGTTAAGGTTGTCAATCAATAGAGCATAAACTGTGTACAGATTTTAAATGTAATACCGATTGATTTTGTTCCAGGATCACATTTACGTCAGGTAAATTACGAGAGATAGTGGCCAAGAAAACGTGGGACTGACTACGACGCTAAGATAAGTACCAAGACGTCCTGAGACTGCCTATGACACTGTGAGTCTGCCCACTATAACGTAAGACTGCATACGATGCAGCGAAAAGTATCACAATGTCCGTAGACTGCCTATGACACTGCCTGTTATAGGCAGTGCGCCTGCTACGACAACGATATGAACCACGACGTGATGACGCTGCCCTCAACACCATGATGGTGCAAGCCGTATTCTGAAGGCATAGTGCGTATTCAAATCCGACGTGCAGTAATAGTTTCTTTGAGTGATGCTTCTCGAGGAGTCTTGAGGTGCTGTGGAGTTTATTCAAATACTGCCACTGAAATGCATAGCTTCGTATGTGGGCAATAAAGTTCTATATTGTATTTATCTTATAAAAAGCGCCCTGCATCGCGTCAGTCAACATCTCGGTGAAATCTGAACGGGCTTCTAACCGTAACTTTTGCCATACAGTGAGACCTGTCAAAATCATGTCGAAACGTAATTATAAATTGGTTTTCGATCATTGAAAACCTATGTAACAAACATTTCAGTAGCATACGATTTCATAGCAGTGAGTTAGGTTGGGTCACTTACGAATGTACTAGTGTTACATATATATGGGCTATTTTAAGCAATACCAACACAGCTGTAGGTAAAATTTGAATAATGGATAAAAAAGTTACGAAAACTTTTCAAAATCTAAAATACTGAAAAAAAAAAACAATAACGCAGTTGCAAGTATGTCACTATTGACTCACTTGCAACTGCGTTATTGTTTTTTTTCAGTATTTTAGATTTTGAAAAGTAACGAGCAATTAATACAAAAACCAACGTAAATCTATACTTACCATCTAAAAATTACGTCACACGTCAGAGGAGGGGGGGGGGGGGGGGGGGTAGACGAAGTGTGACATAGTATGGCAATGGATAAGAGCGGTCTTAAATTTCATGACGGCACATTTAATAATCACAATAATGTATGTAAGTGTTAACACACTGTCGGGGTTGCGGGAATGTTCTAACGAGATACCCCGGCTCTGGGATGTAAGAGCACTCGAGGAATGTTTTTAGTCATTACATCATTTTCCCACCGGTAAAAAGTTTTCGAACACTTTTAGAACAACAAAAATATAAAAAGTAACTATCCGTATTAAGAGAAGAAGGTCTACGTGTAAAATTTTAAAATATGTACCTTCACCGAAGAGGGAAGGAGGGGGTTAAGAAATCATTGGATTCATGTGACATTATTTATGGATTAGATACCCCAGACATATTTATAATAGTCACAGTAAATACACATTTCTTAGTTCATATAGAGGTATATTAAATAAATATTAATAAAGGTCCCTTGAACATTACCATAATTAATTCGTCATCTATATGAGTAGCATTAGCCACCTAAAATTGATAAGGTTAAAACTCCACACTCCCCTGGCATCTGTGTAAAGACAGCCGTAATCTGATTAAACTTGGTACGACCAACTTGAAATTTTCAGCGTATATGAAATAATAATTTTGTTATTATTTAACATCACTCAAGCTGAGGATAATATGGTTTTAAAGATGAACTTTGACGTTGAGAGGTGTTTTATTATCTTCACAGTGTAAATTAACTATGTATAACAACGTCGTATTTCCTTATGTACCTCTTGGGGCTACTTTGTAAAACATGTAGGCACTGAAGTATTATGTTATTCAATTGGGGTAAAATGTTGCAAACTATATCAGACCCAACTAGTAAAATACCCTTACAAACAAAAGCGTGTAAGAGCTATAGTTTCATAAAAGGTTTATACGTGTTCTGATTAAGCCAGAAACCCTTAATACCCTTACAAACAAAAGCTTGTAAGAGCTATGGTTTCATATAAGGTTTATATGTGTTCTGGTTAAGCCAGAAACTCTAATAGTGTTATTTTATAAGTCTATTTAAGTTTTAAGAGCATTCATACTTGTAACATTATTCTTATAGACGTATATAAGAAAACGTTATATAATATTAATAAGAGCAGTGGCATTATAAGCACATTTTACAAGTCTAATTGCCTTTGATTCTTAATTAATACTTATAAATACATTTTATAAGTACATTCAATCTTAGAAGTGACTATACTAAGTGTTTTATTAGACTTCTGTAAAACTAGTGTTTTAAGTGTGATTTATCTCACCTAAGACATATTTAAGAGTAAGTCTTACAAGTGTCTTAAACAATTCTCTATTAAGGGTTATTTATTTTCCTTATTGTGGCTGACACGAGAAATTATTATAAAATCAGGTACATTGAATTAACGTTGTGGATTAATTAATTACTTGTACCCTTTACTTTGTTGTTGGGCTTGCTTTTACTTATTAAGGAACCCTAAAATTATGAGCAGTATGGCCGTGTAGACTTAATGGTTCTAGGTTTCATTTAACTTTTACGAGTGCGATATAAACCTTACACAAGAATACTTGACTTATATTGTTCTGATAAAGCATTTATTACATTACTTATGAGTCGTGGTTGATCGTAATGACGAAATTTCGATATTATTTCACAAATAATTAAAATAATATATAATAAAAGACACATTGTTGAAAAGGCCCGTGGAAATATTGTTATTCAAAGAACAATGGCGAAAGTTTAGCTGACTTTAATTTGAGCATCTAAAAGTAACTTATATACGAAAGCAGTTCTATTATTTTTCTAAGTTTTGTCAAAGTATAACATTACCTAGTTAAGTCCGGATAAAAAAAAAATGAAAAGTTATTTGATTTTTTCATTGACAATA
Organism: Tholera decimalis; assembly: GCA_943138885.2. Lineage (NCBI taxonomy): Eukaryota > Metazoa > Arthropoda > Insecta > Lepidoptera > Noctuidae > Tholera > Tholera decimalis. Next base: position 27,891,301 of record OW964548.2, read on the forward strand.
AGATGTCATTTTGTATTTATTCTGCCAAGTGACAGTAAGTGCAGTATTATTGTAATAAAATCAGTTTTAGTTTGTTATTGTAATAAAAAGGAGTAAATGAATTAACAATAATGTTTATTTATAAGTGGAAGTGTTCTTTGTTGGGAGGTAAAAATATTGTAGTGTAAAAATAAATGAATTACTTTCAATATTAATGACTGACAATAAGACTATTATCCCAAGTCAAAAAAATATAACTTGGTTTGACAACAGTAACTGATTACTAGGCAGCATGGTCTAAGACCTTAGCCTGTTCCATTAGGAAGAAATCTACTTTAAAAAAAATGTTCATGTCACAGACGCTTCCTATATCGCGATCGATCGATCTCTTGCTCTCGCATATATTTAGCATGTATGCACATGTTACGAGTATGCATACTGCACAAAAATGGAACATTCATTTTTAGCGGATTCAATACTAAAATATTTTTTTACAATATTCATTAAAAATATATATGATTGTATTTGCCTACTGTCTCCTGCGACGTTGTTTACACTATTATTTATACAGTGTCACATCAACCATCTCAGCTCCTTCTTTTTTAAATTTGGAAAATCATAAAATGACTTCTACTCTGGGTGAAGCGGGGCGCAGTGTCAGACTTCTACTGACTAAAAAACTACCCTACTTCTTCAGTTGTCCTTGCTTTCCAGGGCCGCGGTATCTCGTCTCCTAAGCCACTCCTCAAAGAGGGGACTTGATAACTATTTCAGCTCCTACAGTATAATTTTGTATCCCTACTGCTATTGTGAACGCGAAAAAAAAAACTATGTCTGTTACACTTTCGTGCCTAAACCTAAGTGGTTTAGGCGTGAAAGTGTAACAGACATATTTTTTGTGATTGACTGACTGATTTTAAAGAATTTGGTACAAAGATAAACTAAACTTTGAAGGACGTATATATAATACGCAACATCTTCTTTGATGAAAAAAGTTATTGACGCGACGAAATCCGCAGTCAGTAGTTTACCATGACATCGAGATTATTCTATCGGCATTCTCATCCAACTTAACAATAGAAGATAGCCTACATTTTCTTTTGTCCCCACATCATTACAAGGAAACGCAAAGATAAATAGCGGAGTATATGTGCTGAAGGAAAAGGATTCGCTATGACCAGCGCAAAGAGTCACAATAAAACTGCTGCCGCATCGCTAGTTTGTATACCTACACTGAAACCTGGTTAAGTATACCCTGGATAAGTGACTAACACATTTCATCAACCTATGTTACTGATAATTCCAATGAGGGCTCAATAATTGCATTGAAATATGTCATTACTTACTTAATTATTTATTGATATGACACTATACGTACAGTCGGCCAAGAAAGTGGTGTACCACCCTAAGGTTGAATATCGCTTGCAGATTCATAGGTGATAAAGATTAGTTTCGCTTGCAGATCGATCTGACAACTTCTATTGCTGTCTTTATCTGATTATTGATAACGACTATTACTGTTTGTAACGTGACAGCTGTTCTTAGTTTGAACTTGATGGAACCAATGACGTCGTAAAATCAACGGCGGGGGGCTGTAGATTTTGATGACAAAATTGTATCTACAAATTCAGAATTGTAATCAACAAGTTACATAAAATTGTAAAGGCACAAGGCGAGTCCACAAACCTACAATTTCTGTAAACTTGTAATTACAATATCAATAAAAAACAAGCTAAAAATAGATTTATCCTTTTATTAAATTTCTACAATCAATTTTAAAATACTTATAACAAACAAAAACATAGCATATATAGTAATATTTAGAAGATATTGAAAATTTTTAAAAATTAGAAACGGGTGTAACCGCCGTTGGCCTCTATAACCTCTAAAAGACGAGACCTCATTGAACCAACAAGCCGTGAGCAAATATCGGTTCCCCGCATTTCCTCCCAGATATAATTACAGTGACTAATAAGAGCTTGTTTGGTTCTTTCATTTTGATGCGACCATCGTTGGACCATAAGGCCCCAAAGATTTTCTATCGGGTTGAGGTCCGGCGATCTTGAGGGCCACTGAATTACCCTTACGTCAGTGTGTGAACGAAACCAGGCTCTTACGATCCTCGCATTATGAATTGAACAATTATCTTGAACAAAATCAAATTGTGGCACTTCGTTCTCCGGGTAAACATTACGGACTGTCGGTAGCATTGCATTCTGAAGCACGTCGATATAATTTACAGCCGTCGCTCGAGGAGGTAGAGAACACAATTCTCCTACACCATCCGTACTCATCCAGCCCCAAATATTTACGGAAATTCGACCTGATTCTCTATTTGGGATTACATGATCATCTTTATACCATGTTGAATTATATCGCCAAAGGTGAAGACGTCCATGCTGACTGGATTTAAACGTTTTTTCATCACAAAACACTGTATTAGACCAATCAAACTCTAAGTGCTCTCTGGCGAAGTTCAGACGAGCAAGTCTGTGAGCATCCGTCAAATATATTTTCTTGGCGTAATGCCTGTGGTGCAACCCCATGTAATGTAGATGATTCCTTATTGTTTGGGCACTCACATCGAACATCTCCGCAAAATGTTTTGTGGGCTTAAAACCATTGATTTCATATTCCCGTCTCATGAATTCTCTATCGTTATTGGAGAGTGCAGGCCGGCGACCACTTTTTCTGTGATCCAACAAACTTCCCTCCTCTCCTTCACGACGAATCCAAAAGCGGACAGAACGCCTCGATATATTCAAATTCCGGGATATCGCACTGATACTGCTTCCCTCATTAAATTGGGCAATTATTTGTGCTCTTTCGGCAATGGTCAAGTTGGCAGGCATTGAGATGATTTTATATGCAGTTGATTGAAAAATAACACGGAAAATATATCGATTTTTTGCATATATTTGACAAAATGTCAATTGTCAGTTTTCTTTTTCAAATGGAATTCGGTTGTCTAAATAGTTTTTATTACTTTTGTTTGGAAACATTTCAATTGCTTTGTAGAAACTAATGTCCTTTTCATTTATACTAAAGGTTAAAATGTCATGTACTTATATGTGACATATGACGTATGAATACTAAATACATAGGTTTACGTCATGATAATGTTGTCTCTTTCAGTAATATCTTTTTATAACGAACCTTGTTGTAATTTTCGATGACCGGGAAACTAAATCAAAACTGGTACACCACTTTCTTGGCCGACCGTACACACACAGATATCACAAACAGTGACAGGTATGGTGGGTATACAACTTACGTCATCAATAGTATATTTCTACAAGAAAAAGCTAAAAAATATGTAGGTACTATAACTATAACTGATTTAGGGGGATTGAAAACAGAAATAGAACAAGAATTTAAAAAATGTCTGTCTGTTTATACACGCAAATCTGCGGAATTATTAGAGGAATTTGAATGAAATCAATCAATATATATAAAACGCTTCCGTTATCGACTGACTGAAAGACAAAGCACAGCCGAAACCAATGGGTGCAAGAAACTGAAGTTTGCCATGTATGTTCCTTGAAGAGTGTAAGGGAGCACAAAGAGAGGTTTTTGGAAATTTCCTCCTTAAGTGGGTTAAAAAAGGGGTCAAAGTATATATGAATTTTTTATTTGTTCGATGGATTCACTTAAAACTTTGTATATAGGTTCCTCAAGTAACCCAAATGAGCACTAAGAACCGCTAAGGGGGTAAAAAGGCCACGGCGTCCTCACCTTCCGCCTCCACCTGTTTCGGATTCAGCGGGAGGACACGCCCGGGTGTCTACATTGCGTGGACCATCCGGAGGACACAGTGGAGCATACGGTGGAAGTGTGCCCAGCTTGGGCGGAGCACCACCGTGTTCTCGTGGAGGCGATCGATGGCGGCGACCTCTCGCGCCCGGCCCTGGTTCAGACCATGGTTCGGAGCGAGAGGGAATGGGATGCAGTCGCCTCCAGGACCAGGCCCGGGTTGGCAGTGCGTCGTGTTCCACGCGCGCCTCTAGGAGCATTTCAACTTTTGTACATAGGTTCCTCAAGTGATGTAAATGAGCGCTAAGAAAGGATTTTTGGAAATCCCCTCCTCCGCCCCGCCCCGAAAGGGGTAAAAAGAGGATTTTTATTTTTTTCTATAGATTCATTTGAAACTTTGTAAGTAGGTTCCTCAAGTGATATTGTCTACCAGGGTATTACGGAAATGCTATACCGGACCCCGGAACGTTAGGGCAATTGAAGGAACAATGTGGGTTTTTAGATTGACACGGAAAAGGCCTCCCACGCGAACGAAGTCGCGGGCAACAGCTAGTTTTATTGCTGGCTTACTGGCATTTATAGCTTTTAGGAAAACTATATTACAACAGCAAAACCGCAAGCAGAAACTACTAAGTATATAAGTGCACAGCACTCGAAGCGTTGCGTACTTTTAAAGTTACATTTTAAATTTGACGAATGTACGCAGATTATTTACTAACAATTTGGAACATTATTAATAGAAAATCGATTTCGAAGTAATTCTCGATGTTTACCTCTATAATTGGGACTTTTTAGCTCAATAACCTGTTTTATAAGTACGATAATTTATCAGGTTTACACTTGTTATGTACGACACACATTTGATTTTCTTAGCACGACTCTATAAATAAGACAAATACCATTTCTAGCAATTCTATTTGGGGAAACATGGTAAAATAACAAAAAAATGACAAAAAATCCTAGGTCTCTTGAGATCCCAGTTATACAGGTTTTGCTGTACTAACATACTGTATAATGAAATAAGCTGTTACAGTGAGGCTAATTTTGTATGAAATGAATTTCAGCGCCATAAACGTTTATACTGACCTAACAGCTAACCACTTCTCACATGAACTGATACTTATCCATTATATCCTTATACATGTATCCCAAATCGTCACTTATTAAAATTTACCTACATACAGCCATCTTTATATTTAAAGGGTCTTACTTAACAAATACATTTATTTTAAAATGGACCAGAATTGAAATAATCCTTATTTGCTTAATATCCCTCGTGTTTTGTTCGTAGAAATGTATATTTAATATTATAATAAAATACATGCATACATATGAAACTTACCAACGTAAAACAATGTAAAACAGATTAATTGATACAATTGAATCAGGGACTACTATTCAAAATGTTAATGAAATATAAAAATATAGATATTAAGACTGATTATTTTTTTTAGATTGACGCACACTAAGACTTGCTCCTGATATATTTAAACTTCCACTTACGACCAATATCTGAAGGCCATACAATTCATTGTTTTAAGCAAGAATCAAACCCGCGACATTCAGCCTGGCGCTCAGACATGGCGGCTACGGTACCGTGGCGATAGTAGGCGTGACTTCACTCAAGCTTATTTTCATAATAAGACCCATAAGTTTGCGGGCTCAAGTTCTGCTGAAAAAGGGAAGATTAGAATTCAAATACCAAGTTCGTTGCTAATATCTCTGCTTACATCATGATGTAAATTGGACAGCTCGTAGCTAAGTTCACACCGTAAAGTGTAAATTTGGAAATTGTTTCGGTTTAAGTGATCCAATGCGAGGCTAGTAAGATTGTAAGTTAATCGGCACACTTCAATACTCGTACCTAACGAGTACTGTTACGAACGACCTATTATAGCTTGCCCGAATTTCCAGGAAACTGCGTTTTATTTACCTTTGTAATTTTACCTATTAGTAATCTGATACGTAAGCGACACAACGATGCCACGCTTGTTAGCAGCTGTAAAAATATATTTTAAGGAGTTCTGATTCTAGTTGATTAAGCTTCGTATCGCACATCGATTGTTGGATTTTCAATTTATATATTTTAGAAACTACATTTTCATGTGCGGGTTGTCAGCCGAATCCAGAAAATCTGACACAAATTTGTCATTCCAAGACGTTTCGTGTTACCCAGTTACTGGGTTGTAGACGTCAGTTAGGACCTCCATGTAAAATACTAGTACTCAGTACCATGCAGTTAGACTGAAAGGAGACTTCAATATATGAGCAGATGATAATGATGATTCTGCTCTCAGTAAAATTCTCATTACAACTACAAAATCCCTCACAAGTGGGCAAATGTCCAAAGTTGGCTTGAACGTTAGGACCAAAGGTATTTCCTTGAAATCCACATGTAGATCTAGCAGCATTGGGGCCAACATGTCGAGCCAGCCGGGCCTGCCATTTAATATTATAAACGCGGAAGTCTGTCTGTCTGTCAGTCTGTTACACTTTCACCACCAAACCACAGCACCGATTTGGATGAAATTTGGAATGAAAGACCCAGGGTCAAACATAGGCTAACAATTTTTTCAAAAATCGTCCCCTAAATTGTTGAAATAGGGGATGAAAGATTGTATGAAAAATCTAAACCGCTTAACCGATTTAAAGGAGTTTTGGTTATTTCCTCAATTTAAACCACGGGGCATAGCACATGTATAAAATGAACAGTGATTATGACGTGGTGTACTTTATTGGCCAGCTTCGCCTTTCCTATCAAGATCTTCAATTATGACGGCATTTTTTGATCTGAGAAAATTGTACCAAATAAGTTTTTGTACAACAGTATTAAGAGAGCAGTGGGGGCCCAGTTGTAACGAGTTCGACTTCCAAGTTGCAGGTTGAGGGTTCAGGGAACTCAGCCAGGCATATTTTGTTGTATAATTTATAACATCACCACAGCTCTGAAATTGGCGAAGGGAAAGGAAATCGGCATGTCTTGGACCAAAAATCCGAAGACATGTGACATCCACATATTGACCTTTTACAATATTTATTTTATACCGTAATATTAGCATTCATTTAGATGATTAATATAAGTAAAATACTTTTATGAGATTCAGAATAGCTCACACACACACACCGACACACTCATGTTTATTACTCCTTAATACTCAAACATGTAAGTTTATTTATTTTATTTATTTATTTATTCGCTCTTAAACTACTACTTAATGTATTACTATCTAGTCAATATCCTTATTGGTTATAAGATTACTTAATAAGTATTGTAAAAAATATGATTTAAAAGCTGTGTATTTGGTTATAAATAAATAAATATGGGAGCTTGTTATCATGATGATGTAAAATATTTTTTTATTCAAAATCATCATAAAATCGTCAGTAAGCGTCAATAGCCTAATGGCTAAGATGTCAGACTTGTGATCGAGAGGTCACGGGTTCGAACCCCACTCATTACACTATTGCCGTGGACCCACTCCAGACACAAGCATATCTGGCTTAGTTGGAGGGCTTAACAAGATAGCTAGTAATGTGATAATTGCTAGTTCATCTTTTGATTAAATAAATTTGTAGTTTAAAAAACACTAGAAAAACAAGCTTTTATAAATACACGTAAAAACTAAAAAGAAACCTGATCGTGTTCAAAGTCCATTACGTAGCCTTTCTCACAAGTGCAAACACGACTATGATACGATTTTACATCATGGAATGCCAGTGCCTATCTTCCGGCTCCATCATCAGATCAGTTCGGCAGTACCATATTAATGTATTGTAATCAAAACTACATACAGCTGACAATTTTCATTACGCTACGACCCTTGGAAGATGGTTAAATTAGTTACCATAGATTCCATTACATAGTGAGTTACATACAGGTCGACCTAATAAAAGCGTGTTAAAAACACCCTATAACGTCCCTACTCCTAGGATACAAGCCGTAATTTAACTCGCGGGCCCAGTGCGCGTACATTATAAGTACAGAATGATCCTAAATCTTCATTGAGCTCCTAATAATCAGAGTTGATCGAAACGGCTACTGACTAACGTGAATACTACCCGGGAAAAGGTGGGTAAACATCCTTGTGGTTTTTCCTTAACCCTTTAATTCGCAGCGTCGTACCCGAACGACATAGAATGAAAAAAATATTGCTGGTTTCCTGCTGCTATATTTTTAGTTTTATTTACATTAATTATAACCAAAAACAAAACGCTACCTAATAAAAAATATATCTGTCAAGTTGCGCAAAAGTATTCAGTGTCATTTTGGCCAGATGGCGGCGAGAACACCGGTCATGCACGGACACAAGGTAAATAATAATTGATTTTTAGCATTTTAATCTAGTTTATGGGAATTATACATCAAAAATGTCTTTGCAAATAACGCTTTTATTGATTTGATTAAAAACCTGCTCATTTCATCCACAAACATTCAATTTATGAGCTTTTGAAATGGTATGTTATTGTTGACCAACACTGCGCAGTTCTCAGAAAAGTACCTAACATTCCGTATGTCGTTCAGGAACGACACTGCACTTTTATCTGTGAAGTACTGCTTGAATTTAAATTCGTTTTTACACTTTTACTAACTATGATATCATAAAATTTTTGGGCTGCTTGCAATTACTAAACGCTATGGGTGTATGCATTTAGGGTTCCGTAGTGGAATAAGGTTTTTTTTAAAAGGTTTTAGCTTTTATTTGGTTATTTCTTTTGCGAATAACAATTTTCTTCTGCTTTGTTTGTGGTTTTTGTTTGTGCATGTTTTTTGTTTTTGCTTGCTTCAGATTAAGCCAAAATGGCACCGAACCCATACCATTATGGCACTTGTGCCACCCGAATACGCATATTCGGATGATAGCAGTTGTAGTGCTACTGAAGACGAAGTAATCATCCAAAATGACCAACATGAAGATATAGATGATGATATTTCATTTCATACTGCAGTTCCGAACCAAAATCATATCCCTCTTCTCTAAATGACTTAGATATTGATATTGAAGACTCGGCAAAGTTCAACCCCGAATTATCGGACGAAGAGACGATTCCATTTTCACCCGTCATCCATGAAATGTTCCCTACTGGTCGACCGCAAGAACAACTTCCATTCACGCTGAATTCAGTATCCTCTATATTATGACCTTTGGCAAGATCGCCAGCAGCAACAACCCGGTCCAAGAGAAAGGCACTTATAGAACCCAGGCTTCAAACTAAAAGGGTGAAGAAGTTTGTTAGAAAACCCATGAAATTCAAATTCAAAAAAAGCAAATTTCAACACACAGGAATAGTAGATTACCCGCAATATAACCCTCCTTTTGATGCAGCTCTGAAAACTCCGATTGATTATTTCCAGCCAATCAAGAGATGGTATATGGCGTTATTTGCTCAAACACTTGATATATGCGTCAATAACGCCTGGCTAATCTATAGAAGAGACAGTCCAACCACTCAGAAAACACTTACTCTGAAACAATTTAGGGTGCAGTTGGTAAGTGAACTGTTCCGAAAAAATAGAATACGTCAGACAGATATAAGTGCAACAGAAAATGAAGCTACAGTAAAAATTAAGACTCCTGTGGCTCCACGACCACCAGATTCTGTTCGATACGACAACGTAGGCCACTTACCAAAATTTGTGGCTCAAGGCAGGTGCAAGTTTTGCAAGAAAGGGTATACTAGTGTTTGTTAAGTGTAACCTTAGGTTATGCATGCTAGAAAAGAGAAACTGCTATTACCATTATCACGTCAACGTCTAGAACTAGACGTAAGACGTTATACGATGGTAATAGCAGTTTTGCCCTCATTTTGTCCTCTTTTTGCTCAATGCCGATGAAAATTAGATAATAATTTAAAAAAAAAAACTGATTTTGTATAATTTTTCTAATAAACATTTATTTTTTTTACAATTTATTTCAATTTTAGTAGTTAGTCTAATTTTCTATTCAAAGCGCAATGTTGGTAGTCTACAACATATATATTAGTTTTTACTTTCTACAGTGTTTCGCAATGTCGTACATGAACCACATATGTTTTCTCGAAAAGTATATAATATAGATTTCTTTTTACATTTTTCTAGTTCCATATTGACCACAAATAAACCCCTAAAAAGAAAAAAAATAAGAACTTGAGAAAAAAAATCTCTTGCGAACTAAAGGGTTAAAATACTGTTCCGACGTTAATCTCGGTGGTCAGATTCAGGTCAGATTAATTATATGAGTATAGAATAGAATTTATTTATTTTTTCCTCACCACAAATTAATACATTAGATAATTGACATTAGGGTACAGACAATTTAAACATAATTTGTGGGAGACTGGTGCCTAAACTAAGTTTTTTCCAAAACCTGTAAGTCAGGTCACCAGGCCCCCAAATTAGATTTTTTACCAACTTTACTGGAGACGAGTTCATTCTAAAAAAAAAGAGTCCAATTTACAGTAGTAATTAAGTAACTTAATTTAAATAATTTATCATTCAAACAATTTAATTTAATAATGCAAGTAAGACGATAAAAAAATCAAAAAAATAATATATGTTATAATAAATAGTAGGTATATATAGGAACAAGCTAGTGTGTTATGTGTGTTTGTGTTCAGGTGTAAGGTATGGTGTGTGTGAGATGTGTGGTTCGTAAAGATTTTAAGATGCGGTTTTGAACAGATCTTCAATTTGGGCATAGTCTAAGCTAAGAAGCCATTCTGTTAATATCTTTTTTAAATTTGTTTTGTTTACGGTGTGGATTGAGACTAAATTATTCAGTTTGTTGTAAAGAAAGGGGCCTAGGAAAGCAAAGGAATTACGAGCAAATTTGGTTTTAACTGATTTAGTTTGGCATACATCCCTTCTTCTGTTTCTTAATTCATTGTTATAGGAAGGATCAATGAAAAGAATGAGAGAGCGTTGTTTTAAAGTAACATTAAGAATAAAAAGCTGACGAACTGACAGGACTTTAGCGGTTTTATATAGTTCTATTGTAGGGAAACGGAAAGGAAGGAATAGCGCGACTTTAAGGACTGCCCTTTGAGCCCTTTCAAGGATGATTAGGTTGGTTTTATACGTGCCACCCCATGAAGTGATACAATACGTTAAGAGTGATTGACACAAGGCGCAGTAAATGGATAGTAGTTGCTTAGGGTTCAGGACGGATCGAAGAGTTTTGACTACAAAAATAAATTTCCGTATTCGGCTTGAGAGACAACGAATGTGTGTGGCGAAGTTCAATTTGGAATCCAAAGTAACGCCTAGGTATTTGATGGTGTCTGCTTCCTGTAGTTTTGGACAGTTACAATCACTGATATGAGGCGATGGACAGGTATGAGCGAGAATGGAATGTGTTTGAAGCGATGATTGGCGGCGGCTTTTTAAGGTAAAAGTTATGAACTTAGTTTTCTCAGTGCTTAAGGTGAGAATATTAGTTTGGAGCCATTCGTTGACAATATTAAACCCGGCCTGAGCGCAAACAAAAACATCTCTCCATGAGTCTGCACTGAAAAGAATAGCAGTATCATCTGCAAAGGTTATGATGCGTCCGTTTTGAAGGTTAAGATTACAGAGGTCGTTTATATAGACCAGAAAAAGCGTGGGCCCAAGAATACTTCCCTAGGGGACTCCAAAGGTAATGGGAAGACTGTCACTTTTGTGGTTATCAATTCTAACATATTGCATGCGGCCAGTTAAGTAATCTTTAAAAAGTGACAACTGATTTCCTCGAATGCCTAGGTTCTCAAGTTTATCCAACAAAATTGGAACCGACACCGTGTCAAACGCTTTAGCCAGGTCTAGGAAGATAGCCAAGGTCTTTCTTTTATCATCCATGTTGGAAACAATGAAATTAGTTTGCTCGTGTACAGCCATGGCAGTCGATTTCTTGGCACGGAAACCAAATTGAGACTGTGACAGTAGATTATTTGATTCTAAATAGTTGACTAACCTATTGTTTAGTAGACGTTCCAGAATTTTGGATAAGGCTGGCAGTATTGCAATTGGTCTATAGTTATTAACACAGTGTCGGTCCCCATTCTAATGAATGGGATGGATAACTGCTTCTTTGAATACGCGTGGAAAGGTACCTGATTCTATTGCCAAGTTGCAGATATGAGTGATGGGTGTTACTAAGAGGCTGTTATGTGTAATAAGAAGGTTTGAGGAGATTTTGTCGCAACCGACGGCACAATTTCGTTTAAGAGAGGAAATGATAGAAGCTACTTCATCTTCATCAGTAGGCAAGATAACCATGGAATGCGGAAAAGCGGTATTTGGAGGGGCGGGAACATATCCTTGTTGTTGGGTTGCTATTTTTTCTGCTAAGGATGAGCCGACGTTGGCGAAAAAGTGATTTATTTTATTTAATGAATCAACAGGATGTGCACTTGGGCTGATTAAATCTGTAGGTGGCGTCTTGGGCCTTGATCTGTTCGAGATTTCATTAATTACCTTCCAGAGGCGGCGACTGTCATGTCCCACTTTTTCCACTTCTTCTCTTTCAAACGTGCGTTTAACTTTTTTCACAATATTATTGCAGAAGTTTCGGTATCTTGTATAAGTTGCCTTTAATACAGAGTTTTCAGGATTTTTCTTTGTCTTTTTGTGTAGATTGTCTCTGTTTTTTATACACCTCAAAAGACCTGGGGTTATCCAGGGTTTGATAGTTAATTTCCGCTTGGACACGGTAACGATTTTTGTATTTGACTCAACTACACCCTTAAGAATACGGACCAGTTCTTCAGCTGCTGTGTTTGCCTCATGTGAAGAACTGAATCGAAGTTTAATTTAATTAAATCAGAGTGTAATCCAAGTAAGTCTATCTTTGAGATCGTCCGTTTCAAGTGCTTGGGTAAACATTTATTTAATGTAAGGATCGCAGTATAATGATCTGTGAGAGTTGTTTGAGCTATATAAGCATTTGCCTGGAGTATTAATCTGATCAAGACAATTTATATTATAAGGACTTGAGATCTGGGTTCATAACGGTCTAAACTCGTCGCAAGCAAGTTTAATAAAAAAACTACATAGCACTCTTTCACATCACTCTTAAAATAAAACGGCTGTACAAAAAAAGCTTATCTTAATTATTAAAAGTTTTAGCTGCAGGAGACACACTTAAATTTTATTGATACTCAAAGAAGTTCATACAATAAATTCAATTCTATTGTCAAATAAGACTCTCTTCCCCACTGCATAAATTCATATTTCTGTAAAATTCAAAAATATTGGCGGTTTTATAGGAACTTTACCCTAACTTTTAGAGTAAAGTAAAGTCGTTCGATGTGCAAACTTAACTACAGTTTCTGACTACATGTAGTTGAACCGTCGTTGTTATCGTACAATCTGTTACTGGTATTAAGATAATGTTTTTCTTCGGCTGTAGAAGAAGGCTTCATGAAACTATGCTTAGAAGATGCACAACCCCATCTTTATTGAACGACTTTAAAAAAGGAGTCCTCGGTATTTTCAATTCCATTTTATTTTTGATATCGACGGTTAAAAGGTAATTGGGCATAAGCGACATTTTAGTCAAAATGACTTGTGAATGCCATTCTACTTAAAATTTTCCGCTCTTTCGAATGCGCTGACTCCCATTGCTCTGTGATGACTTTTTTGTCACTTATGGCCAAGCAAAAACTGAGTTTTGTAGAAAATTATATCCATTTTTCTAAAATATCAAATTTTAAACTGCTGTCCTGAACAATTTGATTTTTGTCGCTTATACCCTATTACCTTTTAACCGTCGATATACATATTAGGGTGTCCCTTATACAGGGTGGCCCGTTTACAGTGGTCCAAAGATTTTTTTCAGCTTGAGAGCATCATAAGTGATCATTTAAAACATACTTTAGTCAAGCGAAATCTTATGGTATAGAAATTATGTTTTTTTTTTTAATTACTTGAAATTTCAATATTTTTGACTCAAAACCACTCTGTTATGAAAAGTACTGGACCGAATCGAATGAAACCTTCGATAAGCAGGGTAAAACTAGGCCGTCAGTCTTTTACTTCGATAGGATTGGCGTGTTCCGGTAATAGCCTAACGGATGCTATTTTCCATTGATCATGGAACATTGAAGTTAAAATGGAACTGTTTATTATATCCGTTATAGTGTTTAAAACGCGCGTAAGAATCATATTAAGCATATGAAGGGTAATGTGGTCATAATCTTCAGCATTACTCTTCAGGTTAGAAAATATAATACGGGAAATGTCCTCCTAGTCCACTGGATTGAGCTTGAAAATGGCTTCACCGTGTCTATTGTTTTCAAAATAAGTTCTAAGGGGCAAGCTTGCTACAGAGTTACCAGGAACTACCAAAAAGATGTTATTAATACGATTAGGGTCATTAAAATGCGACAGAATGTCTTGTCTAGGTTTAAAGGGACTTAAGGTAGATTTAAGATTTTTCTACAGCTTTAAACTTTTTTCGTAATACGTGAAATTCCGCATGGTCGTTCAAACGATTCCACTGACGTATATCTTGTCCTTAGATCCGTACAAAGGACGTCGATTAGTGTTTCATTAGATGCAGTAAAGTGAGTAGAAGTTTTGACCAATTGAGTGAAACTGATGCTATCCAAAAAGTCGTAAATCTATTTCGTTTTTGTGCCGCTCATATCTAACATATTGACATTAAAATCACCCAGCAATTTACGTAGTGGTCACAATGACCCAATGAGCGAAGGGAGTCGGTTAAGGCGTCCAAGAAAAGATCAAGGTCTAGCCACAGTGGTCGGTATGCGGTACCTAAAGCGACTTGTTTACCACTCATTGTAATCGTTAGCCACATTTGTTCCACGGATTCGAACCTGGAATCGACTGCGCGAGACCAAGTATGCGCGCTCATTCCCCGCCGCGCAGGTAAAATCCGACGCCCCCTACCACGACAGGAGCGAACGCTCGCTGGACGCGGTGAGTGACGTAGACAGTAGCTGGGAATCACTGGTGCGCGTCTCTCCTTGTCAGCACGAAGCCAAGTTTCATTGATGGCCATAACGTCAAAACAATAGCGATCCAGTGCGCCAATCAGATCGTCATGCCCAATGATCCAGCATTTAGAAAACCAACTATAAGAAATCTTTCTCTTTTAGTCATTATAATAATAATAAAAAAATAATTCTACATTGAAAAAAATCACTATTATAAGTTCACCCCTGTTCGTTATGACATCTATACTAATATTATAAAGCGGAAAAGTTTGTTTGTTTGTTTGTTTGCTTGAACGCGCTAATCTTCGGAAGTACTGGGTGGATTTGGATGAAATTTGGTACGGAAGTAGCTTGAAGCTTGAGGAAGGTTATAGGCTACTTTTTACGAGACTGCAAAAAAGGAAAGTTATGTTTTTACCGTAATAGAATCCACGGGAGCTAAACCCCGCGTGAGTACTAGTACAATATATCCAAATAACGCAATTGGAAATGTGTAAATAATGTATCTGTACAATGTATAAAATAGTGAAAATATAAGCAAAAAGATTAAAAAAACTTATTTAAAAAATCTAAAAAAAAACCGACTGTTCAACTGAAGTGTAAGAAACAAGCCCATTTTTATTTTTAAAAGTGACAAGCAGGTGGGACCCAATTGAACATATTTTTATTTAAATGGGATGGGTCCGCCTGCTTGTCACTTTTAAAAATAAAAATGGGCTTGTTTCTTACACTTCAGTTGAGCAGTCAGTTTTTTTTAGATTTTTTAAATAATTTTTTTTTTTCAACTTTTTAGTTAAAATATTAATTAACAATTTTTTAGTTTTCCCGGTCGTGTCACATTGGCACTCCACCGGATTCAGAAAGTGAGTCCATATTTTTAAATTTTCTCATTGTGTTATTTTGCTAGTATTACACTAAATGATAAACATGATATACTTTTTTTAAAATCCTTATGTTAAGCCCTTTAATTTGATACCCATATTGTAATATTTGAAATTTTTTTTTTTTCACCATGTATAATGGCTTCGCACAGCCGCCTGTTTATTTTTTTTAATGTCACCTATCTAAGAACACTCGGGCTGTTAAGACAAATCTAACGATACCTCAATTGTGTGAATCCGTTCAGCGGTTCTGGAGATATGAGGTAATAAAGAATATTACATATATACATACAAGATACGCGCGAAAAACATAACCCTTCCTTTGCAGTCGGGTAAAAAATACGTAGAAGAATATATATTATTACTAGCTGCTGCCCGCAACTTCGTTCGCGTGGGAGGATTTCCCGCGTAAATCCCGATCCCGTGGGAATTCCGGGATAAAAAGTAGATAGTAGCCGATTCTCAGACCTACTGAATATGCATATAAAATTTGGTAAAAATCAGTAAAGCCGTTTCGGAGGAGTAAGGTAACTAACATTGTGACACGAGAATTTTATATATTAGATAAATACAAGTGGATGAATATGTGTGCATTTATGTGTATATGTGCGTATACGAAGGAATACATAGATGATAGATATATGTAGATAAGAGACTGATTTACGCACAATTCACACAGGTGCGCCGTGAGCCCCTTACCACAAAAGTAGTAAAAACTATAATACACTGTTGACATTATTTTTATGACAATATCACTTCTAACTCTAATTAGAATAATTTTAAAATTCAGAATGACTACTTATAGAAGTTTAACTTGCACAAAAATATAAAATAAAGTAAACAAAAACAATATTTTAAGACGCGCTGTTATTAATATTACCGAGACCAAAGATGCGTTGCAAGTCAGCGTCAAAGCGCATGTGACAAGTGGATTCCCCTTGCTTGTATCGAGCAAGAAAGCGTCTTTGCTTTGACCATATAAATTACCAACCCAGGCGACTACTTCGCGCGCGTTCCAAAATAACTCACGATACATTTATGTAGCCGTTCGTTGATGTAGATGCGCGTTGCTGGGCCCGGCACATCGAGGTCGGCCGTAGTGATCCCGAGCCGCACTTACGCACCCTTCAGCAGTTCGTCACGTAGGTCGCGGCGCGCGAGACGAACGAAGGTGAAGTGCGGGCGGGTCTCCACCGACCTCCAACACGCTCAACACTCACTTTGTTGCGCGTCTTCAGTTTGACGCCAATCTTAGCCGCGCCCAAAATGACAGTGTGTGAGAGGTTTTCACACCGGTTTCTGGTATATTTAAGATCTGGAGATCGTTGGCGAGCAACTCCTGGTCACGGTCATTTATGTCATTTCTCAACTGAGTTGTTAGTTCGTCCACATTCGATGACCGCGATGCTTGGGGCTGACCCAGTTTGGTCTCGACTACAGCCACTCTTTCTTCCAAGTTGCTCATCCTATCGTTGGTCGACTTTAGAGATGACCTTAGCTCTGACTGATCGTCACGCAGAAGCTGGAACTCGTTCCGCACGAGCTTTAAAAACTCCTCCTTAAAGTTAAAAGTAAAAAAATAATACATAGTCGCGGCGGGGTATCGCTATGTAAAAAACTTTAAATATCGATTCTAAATGGCGATACCCCGCCGCGAATATTATTTTTTTACTTTTTAAGTGATGTTTCTTAAACTACTGCTAAGTATTTTTTGCGTAGGGGGTCTTTAAACATAATTTTTATTTTATGCTTTTAAACTTTTCACCTACCATAGTTTTTGTCAGTTATTTAATTTGATACGCCACTTGGGTATATTTGACAATATTCAATTATTCATCTCCACTTTCACTCCACATATCTAGTAAATGGCTGAACCGATTTTGATAAAACGTATCTGATTGTAATATACTCATCGTGTTCTTTCATTTGAAACCCCACTTGGGTATATTTGACAACATTTGATTATTCATCCCCAATTTCACCCTCCACAATTTTTAAACGGCTCAACCGATTTTCATCAAATATGTCTAAGAACACTCGCACATAAGTCACCTTTAATACAAAAAAAAAAACTAAATTGAAATCGCTTCATCCGTTCGGGAGCGATGATGCCACAGACAGACACACACACAGACAGACACGTCAAACTTATAACACCCCTCTTTTTGCGTCGGGGGTTAAAAACTGCTCTTCTCTGCCCTGAAGATGTCCACATTGAACTCCTGAGTGGCATCTAGAGCTATACTATTAATGGGGCTGGTGTCCATGAGGTTGACAGGGCCTGTCCTCGTGTGCTAGTGGTGGTCCCCGTCCCCTGAGGCCCTGACATGCGTATCATCCCGGTTATCCCTCACTGAGTACTTCTCACATTCATGGCAGTGCCAGGAGGTAGGACCTGAAGTCGGGATACCTAAGCACCCTCGGTGGTACCAGTGCCTACATTTGTTGCAGTTCGCAGCCTCCGCCGATGACAGGAATTTTCCAAAAGCTTCGCACTTAGCTAGCCATGGCGTGTAGAGACTTGTTTGTTTATGTTTACGCAGCAATCGAATACTCTAATTAGTACACAGATCGTAAAAACAGACATTCATATGTAGGCACCTGTGGGACTGACAACGGCGATGATGGCCCTGGTGTTGCTGACTGCAGAGATGGCTGGCTCTTCTACAATTGACTGACTTAATTCACTCTCTACATGCAATGGTGTTGATACATCAGAGGCTGTTGAATTTGATGGTTCATCAATACTTGATGATGATGGTGGGGTTAAATTCCATTGAATAGAACGGTAACTTCTTTGCCAACATGGGTGACAGATCTTATCTGTTTATAAGAAATGTAACAAAAATTATCTTATTGCAAACAGCAAAAAAAAAAAACAATAGTTCATTCATTAACCAGCAATACATAAAATCATTGAAGGATCATGCTTACCTGTAGTGGTGAAATCTGTTGCCTTATCTATCTATCGGTTACATTTCGGAGAGTGTGCGAAGGAATTACACAATCTAATTCCGCCAAGTCCGTTCCATCATCGGACTACAAGACAAACGGCGATGCGCCATCGTTACATGGTGGACATCCCACCTATACGCACTAAACGTTTTGTGCGTACGGCTAAGGAGTGGAATTCCCTGCCGGAGTCTGTGTTTCCCGATAGCTATAACCTAGGGGTCTTTAAGTCAAGAGTGAATAGGTTACTTTTAGGTAAGCGTGCGTGTTACTTTTAGGTAAGGTGAGATGGTGGTCAAACGCGAGACTATTATCAATAAAAAAAATCTATCATGCGTCTGATATGCATCTTTTCTTTCTGAACTGTTATTTAAGGCGTGAGACCTTACAAGATGCAATCAATGACCGCAGCCAATGCAAACATTTCAATGCACAATTGATTCAGTTGGCGCATTGCTACTTGATGGATTACTTGTTTGTTCAATTATTATTCAACAGTAATGACAAACAACACTGTCATTTGAAATCTAAAACAAACAAGATACAGTTGTATTACAAATTAACATTTAGCTCAGTTAAAACAGTTTACATTCTATTAATAAGAATCGTACTTTACCTCAGAAAGTGAAGTCCATTGCCGTAACAATGAACGGACATCGTCAGATTCAACTAAATGCCGTTTCATCCGGAACACATTTATACCACAATTAATACAACGTAGTTGATGGGAAAATGAAACATTGTCATAGCTCACGTAAGGGTGCTTTACATTAATAATCTTTGTCCAATTATATTGATTGAAAAGAAAAGAAGATTATACTTTTTTTTTTTTTTTTTTAATCTTTATTAAGTTGATTTGGGGTTTTTATCTCAATGGATACGCCAACCCCATCATGCCGAACACAAGCTTCAAAAAAAAAAATCTTAATTAAATTTAAAGGAGAATACTAATCAATATAGTACACTAACTCGCTAAATCTTTTTGCTACATCTGACTTCGGTTGAGCTAAAATTGATTGTATTAAACCTACCTGTAATATATTTAAACTAAACTCATTGATTAGCCTTCTCCTTTCCTCTTGGTTCTTGACACACTCCATCAACAAATGATGTACATCCTCTAAAACACTGCATGCGTTGCAGTTGGGAGAATTTACTTTCTTCATGAGAAATGCAAACTTTGCAGATGGATAGTGTCCAGACCTTAATCTTACAACTAACTTAACATAACTTCTACTTAAGCTACTACTGTCAAACCAGGGCACTTGAGGAAGCTCATTTTGAACAGTTTTGTACCATATACCTTTATCTAATGATTTCCTGTTAAAATGTTGTTTCCAGTTATTGAAACATCTTATTTTAAATTTTGATACGTATTCAACATAATCTGGTATGAAGTTCAGCTCGATTCCTTCCTTTGCTGCCAATTTAGATGAGCTATCAGCTTCCTCATTACCCTGCAAACCAAGATGCGTTGGAACCCATTGCAACTTCAACTCTGTGCCAATTCCCATAAACATGAGAATATATTTTAAAATGTCGTAACCTATCGATGTGCCTCTGAAGCCAGAGGCACATCGAGCCACGTGATGCAATGCACTTTTGCTATCAGTAAATATAACAACCTTATCATATTTTTTTTTCATTACATAGGACAAGGCTTGCAAAATTGCAATGAGTTCCAACGTCATGATAGATACATTGGATACTATTTTAAAACCTACTCTATAATTACAACTGGAATCGTAAAACGCTGCTCCTAATCCGTGAGCGCCCTTAGACCCATCTGAATATAGTTTCTGCCACCCATGGTAATTAATATTCAATTCTCTCACGACTTCATTGAGTAAAGTGTTGGGCTCGTACCTTGTTTTAGCCAGCGATACACATTCTAAGCCCATAACTAAGCATTTATGAAAATCAACAGCTGATAACCAAATATCAAAAGTAAACATTCTAAGAATATCCACAGAAACACCTTCAGTCTGATTTACATCCTCAATTGTTTGTGCGAGTAGAGGCTTTTTTTTATTAACCCAATAACTAATTTGTAAAAGAGCCCTCAATTCAGAAAGTACACAAGTATTACTATTATTAGACCAAGCACTGATTTTTAATAAATACTTATAGGCTAAATATTGTCTTCTTATAAATAAAGGGGCAATGTGTAACTCGCTCTCCATAACATGAATTGGAGTACTTTTGATAAAGCCGCCTATTATCCTTAAGGCTTGATTCTGAATTTTATCGAGTTTACTAATATGACTTTTTGTACTATTATCGTATAAAACTGATGCGTAATCAATACGACTTCTAATTAAGGATATGTACAATCTTCTCAAATGTATCATGTGCACCCCCCAAGAACTTCCTGCTAGTAATTTTAATATATTTAAGAATTTTGAGCATTTGTTGACCACTTCATTAATGTGTTTTCCCCAGGTTAGACTCCTATCTAGCCATATTCCCAAATACTTGATATTTTCTGAATAAACCAAGGGCTCTTCTATTCTTAGCACTGGTAGTTTTTTCCTGCGACCTCTACTGAAAAGACAATATTGTGTTTTATTTGCCGAAAGTACCAACCCTAGTTCATTTAATAGCTCTACAACTAAGGCTAAACCATTTTGTACATATCGTTCACATATTTGAATGTCCTTATTAGTGACATATATTACAAAATCGTCCGCGTATTGCAAAACTGATACATTTTGAAGTCTATGACATATCTTGTTAGTAATTAAATTAAAAAGCAACGGAGACAGAGGGTCTCCTTGTGCTAGACCTTTATTTGTGAATCTGCTTATTACATTACCGTCACATAACTTTATTTTCAAATTTCGCTGATTGAGAAACCTCCACAGATACTTACAAAGCTTGGAACCAATCCCTAAACTATCCAGAACATATGATGCTGCGTCTATTGAAACATTATTATAAGCGTTCTCAATATCCAAAAAACAAGCTAATGTTGGTAAATTCTTGGAGAATCCAATCTGGATACTAGTTACTATATGACTCAAGCAGTCCAAACAGGACTGTGATTTTCTAAAACCTACTGTGAACGGAGACAATAACTTTTGCTTTTCTGTATACCATTCTAAGCGTTTAAAGATCATTAAATGAAAAGTTTTACATATACATGATATTAAGGATATTGGCCTTAATTTCACATCACTGTTAGTACTGCTTTTGGGAATAGGGACTATTTGAATGTTCCGCCACTGAGAAGGAATAACACCATTTTGATAAATGTTATTATATAAATTAAGCAAATATTTTTTAGCTATGTCCGGTAAATAATAAAGCATTGTATATGATATGTCATCTTCCCCCGGGGATGAGTCCTTTTTTTTTAAAACGCTATGTAACTCTTCGATTGAAAACTTTGATTCTAACAGTTCATTTTTGGATGTAAAGACTGGTTCTATGTTGGAAGCATAATCCGCAGTAAGAGAACGAAGTAAATCTTGAGATTTTTCAATGGACGGATATACTTTTGGTTGCTTACAACCTTTAACCCACTTCAAACGCTGCCAGACATAAGATGCTGAAACTCTTTCATCAAAAGAATCACAAAACTTGTGCCAAGCATCGGACCTTGCTTTTCGAATTAACCTCTGTGATTTATCTGTAAAATTTTCTAATATTGTAAGATTATCAGGCGTCGGATTTTTTCTGAAGTTAGCTAAAGCTAACCTTCTCTGCGCGACTATTTTAGACAGATCAGGAGTCCAATAATCTTTCGGTTTGAATTTTGCATCCGGTTTATTGTATATTTTAATTAAAGGTATATGTTTATCTGCTGCACTATTGATTATACTTACAAAATTGTCATAGTTCTCTTGAATATTTTCGTCATAGAGATTATAAAAGGTAGAATTTTCTGAAATAGTTTGTGAATACTTATCCCAATTTGCTAGTTTATAATTACGTTTTTTAATGTATCTGCTATCATTTACAATATTAGTTGTCAGCTTGATTATTAGGTGATCACTCCCTAGATTCTCGTTTAAGACTTTCCAACAAAACTTAATGGCAACATCAGAAGAAACAAACGAAACATCAGGTGAAGTTTGTTGTAAGTGCCCGTTTACAAGCTTTACACGCGTGGAGTCACCATTATTAATAGATATGAAACCGTTATCTAAAGAGGAATCTACGATTTGGGAACCCCGTACATCCGATTTCACTGACCAATTGGTGTGGTGCCCATTAAAATCTCCCGCTATTAAAGTTTTCGATGAAAAATGTGAGAAGATCTCATCCCAATCGTTAACTTGAGTTTGTATAGTAGAAGGACAGTATATAGATGCCACATATTCTAAGTCCTTGCAGTTAATTAACTTTACACAAACTACCTCGATACCTGTATTATTTGTTAGAAATGGCTCCAAACAGGATTGTATCGACTTATGGACAATAATAGCAACGCCGCCGTACGAATCAATTCTATCTTTCCTATATATGTTATAACTATTAATATTTATGATGGACTCAATATCTAGCCAAGTTTCACTAATAATCGCAATGTGTATAGTTTCACGTGCTAAAAGGTCTGTAAATGCCACTAATTTGGGGCGAAGGCTTTGAGCATTCCACTGTACTATGTTAAGTCTAATATAACTAGATATATTATCCATTAACAAAGTCAGAAAAATTAAATAACTTACTAACAACATATTGCTTTAGTTCTTCCCATATGACTACAAATACTGCCGATACTTTATCTTCCAATTTGCTTTCTGACATAATTATAGGTTTAATTTTAATCCAAAACTGCTTTAATTCTAACTTATCCTTAATGTGCTCGTCTCTTTTTCTACGTTCCTCTGTATTCTGCAAATTCTGATGTTCAACCTCCATATTTACTTCTTTTAAACTCTCTGTAGACACCTTTCCTGGTTTACTAATCACATTTTGAACTGATTTTCGACTAAGTTTTATTATATTTTGTTTAGAAATTTTTTCGCTTCCCTCTTCCTCTCCCTGAATACTGGCCTGCGAAGGACCCCCTGAAGATTCTTGTTGATGTTCTGAACTCCCCTTGACTACACTGCTGTAGGTGCCTCTTAAATTCTTAGAATTTAATGAGACGCTGTTAGCTGGTGTCAATATGCCTTCTCGATTTGATGAATGCTTATTTGCTCTCATTTCTGAGTATAACTGTAATGCCTTTCTATAAGTAACTTGCTCTTTACTCATAATATTTCTTATTTCTTTTTCTCTAATAAAAAACGGGCAAGTTTTGTCTAGAACAAAGTGGTCTCCTTTACAGTTCAAACATTTATGCATTTCAATATCGCAGTTTTCATGTTCTGAGCTACCGCATTTTGGACATAATGACTTTTTGGCTGAGCAGAACTTTTTAATATGCCCGAATTGCCAACACCCTGAGCATTGTGACACGGGAAAATGATATGCGTCTACTTTAAAACGGCAATCGTATGCGTATATATATTTTGGCAACACACCGCCCTTAAAACATATTTTGATAGCTTCACTCGGTGTCCATGAACCATTAGTACATATTCGGTTCATTCTCTTCAGACTCACAATTTTAATATCACACTCCATAATTTTGAGTAACTCTTCTTCGCTCAAATCTAGATCGATTCCTCTGACTACTCCATGAATCATGTTTAATTCATGTGTAAATTGACAGCGAAGCCCCATCTCTTCAAGTTTTTTGCATTCCACCAACAATAGGGCATCTTGTTTCTTGAAAAATGTAATAATTGCTCTGTTTATGTTTTTATATTTAATATGATCAATACCTGTAATATTTTGCGATCTTAACAACTTAGCCATCGCAATTTGCTTAGGCAAACCTTCTAACGCTGTGATGCAAACTTGATGTTTCTCCACGGTTTCTATTTTATCGTCCTTTTTTCCTCTAACTACACTCACATTTGTTTGTATATCCAAAGAATCACTTTTGATCAACCGTTTCTGTTTCCTTCGAGTAACCGTAAGAAAATCTTCATCGCTCTTTAGTCCTTCTCCTTCACTACTTCCATCTCTTTCTTTTCTTTTTGCTGCCTTTTTTTCCGAACTTTCATTTCTTCTTGTTAATATATTTTCACCATCTGATAAGTCTAGATCTCGATCAACGTTCGCTAAAAACTCCGAATCACTCATGTCCTCCTCACTCTTACTCTCCTCCATCTCGAAGTCGGGACTTCGAGTGGGGAGAATAAATCGTTATCGCGGATGGTAATTTTACGTGCAAGTGTCCCGGAAAATTTTCGGGAACCCGGGAATGAAGTTAATTGCTCTCAATTATTCAGAAAACTATTTTTATTTATTTATTTTCACCACAAATTACAACAAAGCGACTATTGTTACTTTCGTTGCCATGGCAACTGTGAAGATTATACTTAAAAACATCAACTAGCATTGTTGTGGACCGACAAACCTTATTATAATATTTTAGAATTGGCAGTATATGTTTTTTATTCCAATAATCTTTTTATACTTATTTGTCAATATTTAAAAAAAAAAGATGTTATATAAAAATGATAGTAAAGACTAGAGCATTTATGAAAAGTCCATATTTTATTGGGTAATTCTAGTTCTAGTGGCTTCCATCCTCCACAAGCATATTATGCTAGTTGATTCTTCGATATGATCCCATTGATACTCTAGAATAAACTATACAAGGTGTTTTTTTACATCCCATATGTAAAAAAAAAACACCGCGTATACTTTATTAAAGAGGAACGATCCAATTCTAGAATTTCTTTCTTTGGTAGTAATGTGCATTATTGCTGACTGCTTTAGGCTATAAATTATTTCAAAATCTACGCAGAAGACATCACGGATGAACTTTTTTAGACACTACGGATTTTACACAATTGGACCACTGGATTGCAGGCCCTCGACAGTTGAAACCCATCCTCCCGGTTGAAGTTCTTGTGTTGGGTAATCTCACAGATCATATAAACACAGGTAATCAATCTCAATCCCAAAATATCCCGTATTAAGCTGTAATAATACTGTTAGTGACCATTTTAGCTTAAAAACTTATACTGACGTAAAAGTTTGTATGTTTGGTTAGTTTGTACGAAACTTTTCATTTGTTCAACCAACGTGTTCAACAGATTCATTTCAAATTTTGTATGTATATAGGTTCTTCAAGTGATTTAAATGAGCACTTAGAAAAGATTTAATTGGACCCCCCCCCCCTTACCCTTTTGGTAATGTTAACAATGTTTTTTTTCAATAGATTCATTTGAAACTCTGCATAGGTTCCTCAAGGGATGTAAATGAGCATTAAAAAAGAATTTTAGAAAATTCCTCTCTTAAGGAGTTGAAATAGGGGGGATACGTCATTATTTACATATACAACGTGTAATTTAAAGGGTATATACATACCAAGTGCATGGCTTCTTTGGATGATAACAAACGATATGGCAAGGGTTTTGTAATCCTAAGTCTACGTGTGTAGAACTTATTACTGATATGCTGATATTACTGACACCAAGACCGAATTTTTCAAATTAAGAAGTACGAAAAGAATTATTGTGTTATTGGTAAGTGACGTTGAAAGTTATTGACCCTCGTAGTGCTGTGAAACGTTTGTTATGATTGGTATTCAAGAAATATATGAAACCAATAATTTGGTATCAATTCTTTGAGTCAGTTAGTTTGTGCTGAAACTGTGCATAGAGACTCCATACAAGATGTTGTCTTTAGCCCTTTTAGATAGATATGGGGTTTCCGTTACACGTTGTATAAAAAGATTCGCATCATTTATTTCTTAAAAATTTCTCACTTGAAAATTTGTACTTAGGTTTCTTAAACGATATTGCGTACCGGAGTATTGCGGAAACGCTCTAACGAGATACCGCAGCCCCAGAACATAAGGGCAATTGAAGGAACAATGTGGGTTTTTAGTCAGAAGAGGTTCAACACTCCGTTCCGCTCTGCCCAGAGCGGGAGAAGCCATAATTTTCCCACCGAAAAGAAGGTTCATCAAGTGAGCACTAGGATATTTGGAAAGTTGAAAAAATGGGAGTCCGAAATTGAATGAAGTTTCTCTCATGGACAACATACACATTTGCTTGCAAGTCAACTCCTCTCTAACCTATAGTATTAGTAGTAAAACTTAGTAGTATTCAACTGATTTTGATAAAAAAAAAAGGAACATTATAAAAAGTATTCCCTTTCAAACCAAAAACAGATTGATCGTCAAAAAGTCGTGTAGTTGCAAATGTTGCAATCTTGCAAATATTCCATACTCCTGGCATGGAAATCGTTTAAGACCCCGGGAAGGACATAGGATAGTTTTTATCCCGAAATCCTCACGGGATCGGGATTTACGCGGGAAACACCTCCCACGCGAAAAAGTCGCGGGCAAAAGCTAGTAGTGGTATATAGTGCTCCTTTCAAAGATAAAGAGCTGAGAGAAAATAAATGAAGAAAATAATGACTAACATTTCACATTTATTTTACTTTGGATTTAAAAAGCTACAAATGTAGATATGTACATTAATAGTAATGAATTACGAGACTTATGATGTAAATAAGCAATCCAGTACCTATCCATCACGTTCCTTCCAATAAGCGGTACCATGTAGGATCAAAGGGGAAATTGATATACCTAATTATTGCGCGTTGAATTGGCTCTTATCGATCGAAGTCTAGGTTATTTCAAGGCGACGAGACGAGCTACCTACATATCTCCTCATTCATTTATTTCGGTGCATTCCCTCGCATAGAGAGGAGGTCTGTGTCCCAAGAGTTAGAACGTAATAGTCTCAATAATAATTATTATATACTAGCTGACCCGCCACGACTTAGTTCGCGTGGTATCCTACCCCTACCCAACCGATACCACTACCCCTATCCTACCCGTACCCTACCCAAACCCTACACTACACCTACCCTACCCTACCAATAACCAACCCCTACCCTATCCCTACCCTACCCCTACCCTACCCTACCCCTGCCCTACCCCTACCCTACCCCTACACTACCCCTACCCTACCCCTACCCTACCCCTACCCTACCCCTACCCTACACCAACCCTACCTCTACCCTACTCTCCATTTTATTTAGAAAACCTTTGTATAGGAAATAGAAAAGGGCTGTTTTGACGGTTTTCTCGGATTTTTTTTTTTAATTTTTCTCAACTTTTTAACCTACACGAACATTTCAAAACCAAGATAAGGTAAATCCGTTCAGCCGTTCTCAAGTTTTAGCGAGACTAACGAACAGCAATTCGATTTTATATATATATAGATAGATAGATAGATTAGTGAAGATTCTCGGAGTCTCGTCGGAGTCTCTCTTGTCCGGAGCTTGAAAGTTTGTGTTGTTACACCCTCGCGCTTCGGAATGCACGTAAAGCCGTGGACCTATTTGCGCCAGATCACCCAATAATGTCGAAATGACGTCAACTGTACATTACATATAGCATGGAATCAGGTGTTACTTTGCGGAAATCCATACCAAACTAAATAATACTTTAGAGAAAAAAGAACTAACTATGCCAGGAGAGGGCTACAGAGTGCACCTGTGCTTGTGCGCACTTTTGTGGACTACAATATTCCTTGCTTACTTAACCGCATTGCGGCCGCGAACGCCCTCATGCACGCAAATAAGCATTCCACAATAACCTAGAAAACTGTCTTAATGAAGTAAGTAAATCAACTTACCCTCTTGTATCCCTCGCAGTAGAAGTTCGGTTGTCTTATGACGAAGGACACTGTCCTCAGCATGGGGTCAAACTTCTCTCCCGGCGTGTACTTACTGGACCGAGGCAGGCATAGCTCTCTCCCCTGCAATATAGTTTGTTTAGATAAGTATCTGTGCCGCATTTATGACAATGATTTAATTAGTGAATGTCGGTACGTGAGCTTTGTGTGTAACTAATTGGGTGGGTGTTTTTGTAATTTTCCAGTCACAATCTACGTTTTGAGCCATAGGTAAAAGTGTACGAAATAAAACATTGGGGGCGACCCGCACGCGTTCTAGATTTACACGTGGGCTAATATCCTCATTATAGGAAAAACGCCCTTATATGCATAGATTACAAGTGTTACAAAACGATCGACGACACGTTTAGCGCAGTAGTTGAGCAATCGGTTGCTGCGCTGCTTATCACAGGTTCGATTCCCGCATTTGAAGAAATGTTTGTATGGCCAACAAATACATAGTTGTTTCGAGTTTGGAAGTGTGTAAAATGCTCTCATGATACAGGAGAAATTCCTAGAGGGACGCAATAATTTTTCTATAAGAAATACAAAAGTCTTCCACTGCTAGGTAGAATGCACACATGCACAAAGAGAGGTTTCTAACGGGAAGAAAAAAGTTCTGTCACACAAACGTGAATGATTAACTTGCGAAATAGAATAGCGTCACGATAGTACTAATTGACAATAAAATTATGGGGATTTAGATCAAACAAATATATACTAAGCACATATCTAATAAAAATCGTGGCCCTATGAAGGTAGGCCACCACTCAGCATGATTTACAAGGTGGACCATCTCTGATGGTCGATATAAGTTGGTAAGTATAAGTCGAGGAGCCAGAAATTCAGTCTTGGCAAGGAGTATAGTATCAACCATTATTTTGGTTTGAAAAAAGCTACTGAGTTATCTAAATTCTTTACAACTGACACTTTTTAGGGTTCCGTACCCATAGGGTAAAACGGGGCCCTATTACTAAGACTCCGCTGTCCGTCCGTCTGTCTGTCCGTCTGTCACCAGGCTGTATCTCATGAACCGTGATAGTTAGACAATTGAAATTGTCACAGATGAAGTATTTCTGTTGTAGACATGATATTTTTGCCGTTTTTATAGATAATGGTACGGAGCCCTTCGTGCGCGAGTCCCACTTGCATTTGGCCTGTTTTTTTAAAACTTTAGTTTATAATTATTCAGTTATAATCAAGTGTCATTTCGTGGTTTTAAATCCTTTTTAGGTAAAATGTTACCAAAAAACACCAGCTTTTGATAGTAGGTAGGATTGTATTAAAACAACGCTTTTCTAGTGAAAATACTTATAAAAATATATGAAGAGATAATGTTAACGTAAAATCTTGTATTTATTTTGATAGCTATATTGAATTGCACATATTGATTTCATAGGATCTTATGTACAACCAAGATATCAAATAACAACGAGTGCTAGTCTCCAAGATCCAATCCATACCAAATTTATCAAATTTGGTTCGACGATAAAAAGGCGATATAAAAGCACACGTCCGAATCAATTTCGCACTTGTATAAGTATAGTAGATATTATGGTTCACATTTGCTTAAAAGCGCTCCTTTTACAAACAGACTATTCTATGAAAGAATAAACAGATAGACCGCAAAAATTACCTCTCTACGTAAAGTTAAAAGTGCTAAACTTTGTTTATTTTTGAAGTATATAAAGTTAACGGCAACTGCATAACTAATGATCGTGACCCCATTCGAAAAATCTAGCGTTGAAATTTACTGAACATATTATTACGAGTATTATGGTGAAAAAGCTGATCTGTATAGGCTTATTTCTTAGTGTGTTTCGAAACCAGAAGCTAAAAATAAAATTTCACACTATTTCCGAAGAGGTATTGTGACAATGCCTTGATGTGAAATTCGGCTGCATCCAGTTAGACCTTAGCCGGGTCCCTATCCCACATAGTTTAGAAGAAATCCCTTCATCTCCAACTCTGGTGTATGACTTCCCGGCTTCTAATTGCCTGTAACGACGGTCAGCGATGTCAAAATGACAACTGGGAGAAAGTTTGACGTGCTTTGCGAGGTAAGGAAGAAATCTCCAGTATGTTAAGATTTTCATCCTTCCACGGATCTCGAAAAGACCTCATAAAGTACCTATCGTGCCTAAGTCGGCCACTCGACGTATAAGTTATATGATATTTAATTCTGAGGATGACTCTGTGGATGAGGTTTATATTTGCTTTTAAGGATGTGGATTACCTTAAAGGTATTTTTGGCTTTTATGGATTTATTTGGTATAATAGCACAGAGTTTAAAAGGAACACACGTACCAGTATACGTGTACATGCTGATGATATAAGGATGTTCAGAAAATACTTGAAAACAGAATCTAAATTCAAATTTTAGTAAAAGAGCATACTAAGAAGTATTTCAATTAAGCATTATATAGTTTTTATGAATTTTATTATTATATACATTTTATAAAAATTATAGGTATGAGGTACTGCATGCTACCTCATTCGCGTGGAAATTTCTCATTAACATTTATAATCAATCTCTGTGCCAAGTTTAATCCTGTACTGTTGAGCCATTTTGACGTGGTTTAGTTAGATTTAGATTCGAGAAATAACTGCTTTTTTCGCACACTAAGCCTCCGCCCATGGGCACGCCGCAATCGCGGCGATAAGTCCCCTCTTTGAGGAGTGGCTAGAGAGACCTCCTCACCTTCCACCTGATGCAGGTACTGACCGGACATGGATGTTTCGGCAGGTACCTGTTTCAGATACAGCGGGAGGACACGCCCGGGTGTCGTCATTGTGGGTACCACCCGGAGGACACGGTAGAGCATACAGTGGAGGTGTATCGCCATGTCCTCGTGGAGGCGATCGGTGGCGGTGACCTCTCACGTCCGGCCTTGGTTCAGGTCATGCCCGCACCATGACCTGAACCATGGCTGGACGTGAGAGGCCAGGGGGAATGGGATGCAGTCGCCTCGGGGATCGCGAACCGATCTCCATCCACCGTAGACGCAGGCCTGCGGACGGCGAGCAGGGGTAGCTCACTGTCCGGTAAGGACCAGGCCCGAATCGGAGGGGCGCCATGTTCCGCGCGCGCTACAAAAAGCTGTTAGGAGCTTTGACGGGGCCCGATAGAGCTATTGTCTTACGGGGTTGCTGGATTGTTCTAAGGAGACACCGCGTCCCCGGAACGCAAAGGCAACTGAAGGAGCAGGGTTGGTTTTTAGTCAGTAGAAGTCTGACACTCCCGTCCGCTCTACCCACAGCGGGAGGGGCCCGCTGTGGGTAGAGCGGAAGTGAGTTTTATTTGATAAACTTCCCACACAGAAAAAAAAAGAGTTTGAAGCAAATCTACGCATTTATGTTTCTTACTGACCCAAATAACAAATTATTATTATACAATAACCAACAAAGACTTTTGTTTGTTTTCAAACATTGTTAAATATTTATTATATAGCAGTGTTTAAAATGGGTTGTTAGGAACTATTAAGCAATTTTTGGAATTGTTTCCTTAAGCTCTTTATTTTGATGCCAAAGTAATTATATTAAGTGAGAATGGTTGCATACCAATATTTAATCAACAATAACAAAATTCCAAAAACCCCTTCCATGAAACTCCACTTGACACAGTTAATTGACTTTCAGGGATACTTCAGTTTTTCATATACGCCACAAAGGAAAACAGGATGTACAATACACAAATACCTACAACTACATACATAGGCCGATAAACACATTACCCTCTTTGCGTCGTGCAGTAGGGATAAAAGAGTCAACTAGTCTATTGTAGCCGTTTATTAAATTTCCGTCAGCAGAGCTGCTACGCATTGTCGTGCCTGCGTCTCGTAGCACATAGACTAGCCGGAAAGGCGTAGACGCGTAGCGGCGTAGCGCTACAATTCAATACAAATGCAATTTCACAATATACTGCGTCGCCTTGGCACTTGTGCAGAGTACGCTCACACATAGCTTGAAGCTATCGGTTAAACAACGCTTGCCGTGGATGGGTAACCAGCTATATTTAGCCATCTGTGTTCTTCATCATCAGTTCCACTTCACGAAATGATGCTTTTCAAGAGCACAAGTTATTTAAAAAAATACCCAAATCTCTATAGGTGTGCCTATAATATTTGAAGAGTTCCTCGATTTCTCGATGATCCCATCATCAGATCCAGTTGGTTCCATTGTCATCAGACTTGACAATGGAACCAACCTGAAAGTATAACCTTTCAAACAGATGAAGAATTTTCCAAATCGGTTTAGACATCTACGAGTTATGAGGTTTTGTTACCTCATTTAAAAAAAAAATTGGCCAAGTGCGAGTCCATGAAGGGTTCCGTAGTGACTACGCCAAAAAATTTTGTTTTTCATAGTGTTTGTATGAATTACAAAGTTATATTTGCGGTTTTAGAAAATATGCTGTGTCTCAAAAACTGCTGACCCGATCTCGTTCAAACCAATTTTGGTTGAAAGTTTACATTAAGATCTATAGCATATATTATATTAAAATCTTTCACTTCATTATCATAGAAGTTCTCTAACTTCTATGATAATGAAGTGAAAGATTGAAAATGTGTCCCCCCTTCTCTAAGGGGGGACACATTTTACCACTTTGGAAGCATATAATTATCTTTTAAACGATTAAGATTATGAAAAAGTGGTTTTAGAAACCTCAATGTCATTTTTAGGGTTCCGTAGCCGAATGGCAAAAAACGAAACCCTTATAGTTTCGACATGTCTGTCCGTCTGTCTGTCTGTCCGTCCGTCTGTATGTCACAGCCATTTTATTCCGAAACTATTAAGACTATACATGTAAAACTTGGTAAGTAGATGTATTCTGTGAACCGCTTTCCGATTTTAAGAGAAAATTTAGAAAATATTTAAAATAAAGGGGGCTCCCCATACATGGAACTGAAACTGAAAATATTTTCTTTCATGAAACCTATACGTGTGTGATATCTACAGACAGGTCTTTAAAAATGATATTAAGGTTTCTAAAACGACTTTTTCATAAAGTTAATCGTTTAAAAGATATACGCTTCCAAAGTGGTAAAATGTGTGTCTCCCCCTCTAACTTCTATAATAATGAAGTGAAAAATCTAAAAAAACCATATGTTGTAGATCTTAATGTAAACTTTCAACCAAAATTGGTTTGAACGAGATCGAATCAGGAGTTTTTGAGATGCAGTATATTTTCTAAAACCGCAAATATAACTTTGTAATTCATACAAATACTATGAAAAACAAAGTTATTTGGCGTAGTTGTAAAAATTGTAAATAAGCTAGTTTTAAGAAATTTGTAAGGATTTTGTTTTTTTTTTTCAAATAAATATATTAAGTATATTATATTTATTATAGTTACTACGGAACCCTTCATGGGCGAGTCCGACTCGCACTTGGCCAATTTTTATGGTATAGATACCACACACGCATAGGTTTCATGAAGGAAAAATATTTTCTGTTTCAGTTCCATATATTTCGCGGTTTCACCCGCGTGTAATCCTACTACTGTATGGGGAGCCCCCCTTATTACTTTTTTTCAAGCGTTTCACAGAAACCTACTAATAAAATGGCTGTGACATACGGACGGACGGACAGATAAACAGACAAACAGACAGACATGACGAAACTATAAGGGTTCCGATTTTTTGCCATTCGGCTACGGAACCCTAAAAATACAGTCGAATTGAGAACCTCTACCTTTTTTTGAAGTCGGTTAATAATCTCTGACAAAGTTTGGTGTGAAGATAACTCGGAAGATAGTAACGACCTACATTTTCGATTCACTGTTCAGTTACTTTAGAATTTTAAGTTTACATACTAGCTAGCTGAAACAAGTTCAGTGACTTTTGAAAAGCTTGATGTTAAGATATTTTTGGAAATTAGTGTTCAGTTAATTTTGAACTTTAGTGATGGTCATTCAATTCTGACGCTTGTCATTTTGAGCAGTTTTGATATAATTTGGTGTATCGTGATTTTAAAAAACTGAATGTGATCATCGACTTTTGACGCTGACTGAACTTAATCATCTCCATCACATGGAAGGATTCTCCTTTAAATATCATTCCGGAACTCCCATTAAGCAACGCCTTTTAAGTTACATCCCTGGGATGACTGTAAATGGTTTTCTTTCTTTTTGAGTTATGGTAGTTTTTATAGGATCACTTTGTTTATCTGTCTGTCTGTTTGTCAAGACCCTTTCTTTCAGCAACGCGTGGAAATATCGAGTTGAAATTAAAACTAATTACTCAACTCTACGGTCCTTTGAAGCTATGAAAAAATCAACCTTCTAAATTAATGTATAAAAGATACGACCATTTATATTGCAAAAAACTCATATTTCGACACTCTCGAGGAATCGAAATTAATAGAGTACTTCCCGTTGATCTATAAAATTTGGCAAGTATCACCGTTTTATAGTGCAAGTTCAAGTAAAAATCAGAAAACTATATATTTGTAATTAAATCATAAAAAATATAGCCTTATAGTAGGGCGAAATTTAAAATTGATGCTTCTACTACTCACTAGAACTAGTTCAAGTGAGGCATTATATGAAAGAACATGATGAGAATATTTCAAAACATGTTTTATTTATTAGTTACGACGCATACATTCTTATTTTATATGAAAAATACAAAATAACGATTCCAGGGGTATTTGGAAGGGAATTGGATGCGGTGGCCTCCTTCTGCGAAGCAGTCATGCTAGCGAAGAAGGAGGCCGAACGCGCGAGGAAGAGGCAACTCTCTTCCTCGCGCCCCAGCCGTCGTGGTAGACGCCCTGGGCGTCGGGGATCGCGAGCCGATTTCCGGCCACCGTAGGCGCGGGCTTGCGGACGGCGAGCAGGGGTAGCTCACCGTCCGGCAAAGACCAGGCCCGGGTCGGCGGCGCGTCGTGTTCCACGCACGCCTCAAGGAGCTGTCAGCATTAGTGACGGGACCTCATAAAGCCATAGCCTGCCGGGGTTGCGGAAATGTAGTAAAAAGATACCGCGGCTCCGGAACTTACGGGCAGCTGAAGGGACAGGGTGGGTTTTTAGTCAGTAGAAGTCTGACACTCCCTTCCGCTTAACCCAGAGCGGGAGAAGTTATTCGATGATTTTCCCACCGAGAAAAAAAAGGGGTATTTGGAACCTCGATGGGCGAGTCCGAATCGCACATGTCTGATTTTTTATGATAGGCTCGCGTTTGACTACAATCTCACCTAAATACAAGTAAGAGATGATGTCGTCGGATGAAGCACGCCACGGTCTCTCCTGACTATTGCGGTACACGGCAGCACGTACTACGTACGTACGCACGTATTTCCAGGGTTCACTCGATGGGTAGACTGAGCTCTGACCGCCCTCGATCTTGTAGTCTGCCCTAAAAGGACTAGGCAAGTTTTTTGGGGAATTAAGCGATCTACGGAGTCTTCTCGTCGAACAGGATTCGATCGATCGCGATTTTGCTCGACTGCCTCCGAATTATGCTATGCATTTAATCTAACAAAATATTTGCTAAATACAATATTACCATCTACACAAACTGAATATGACAGAGGAGTAACAAAGCTGTAATGACCATTCGATATTAGCAGCAATACAACGTCATCATACAGATTATTAACGACACAGAGGATGCAATTATAATTGTAATTCACAAGCACAGCCTCGACTTACGTGAAACCATTATAAAATGAGCTTCTGAGCGATATGTATTAGTACCTGATTTGATTATACCTAAAGACTCTGATTACAGGGAATAATAATCTATTCCACGTAATATACCTGGGTTTGTCGGGCACGCCGCAATTGCGGCGGTAAGACCCCTCTTTGAGGAGTGGCTAGATCGGCGTCACGGCGTCCTGACCTACCGCATGACACAGAGCCTCACCGGACACGGAAGTTTCGGGAAGTACCTGTGTCTGATGGGAAAGGAAGAAACGCCTGGGTGTCACCACTGCGAGGGCCGCCCTGAGGACACAGTAGAGCATACGGTGCAAGACTGCCCCGCTTGGGCAGAGCAACGACGTGTCCTCACGGCGGCGATAGGCGGAGACCTCTCGCGCCCGGCATTGGTCGAGGCCATGCTGCGGGGCGAGAGAGAGTGGGAAGCGGTCACCTCCTTCTGCGAAGCAGTCATGCTGCCGAAGGAGGAGGCGGGCCGAGTAAGGGAGAGGATGGCGTCCTCCCTCCAGCCCAGCCGCAGTGGTAGACGCCCACGGCGTCGGACGTCGGCCGACGATCTCCGGCCACCGTAGGCGCGGGCATGCGGACAGCGAGTAAAGGGCAACTCGCTGTCCGACCATGGACCATGCCCGGGTCGACGGCGCGTTGTGTCCCACGCGCGCCTCAAAGACCGTCAGCAACATGACGAGGCCCCCCCTGTAGAGGGCCGAAGCCTGCCGGGGTCGTGGGACTTATCCCATTACCGTGATCCCGGAACGTAAAGGGTTATTGAAGGAACACCGTGGATTTTAGTCAGTAAAAGTCTGACAGTCCCTCCTGCCCTGCCCGGGGTGGGAGGACTTATTTGATAATTTTACCACGATAAAAAAAAAAATACCTGGGTTTGTACACTACATGTAATGGTAAGTAAAACCATGGTGTTGCCTCACAGTTTAACCCAAATGTAAAAATACAAGCATATATTTGTTTTATTAAAAAAAAACAGTAGTAATATCAAATAAAATTTTCGCACAAATATAAACGACCACACGCAAATCAATGCATCATTTCTCAGAACAATATAACATGCTTAGACACAATAAATTGCATTTTAAAAGAGAAGGTATTAAATAGTACGTGAGCTTTCAGAGAACTCAGCACAAAACACTGATGTACTCGTATTTCATCGGATTCCAGACACATCGCCGCAATAACCGATGCTATTGATTCATTAGGTACATGATATTTGAACCTTAAAATATCTTGCCAATTAAAGAAAAGTCTTTTGTTTCGTCTTTGAAAATGGCACATTGAAACGAACGCAAAAATAACGCGAGATTTGTGAGTTTATTAATTATATTAAAAATTTCAGAAACGTAGGATTGAGATGTTGTTCCCAAGGCGCCCTCGCTAAATGCAGTGCATTTTTCAAGACCACTGTCGACTTACGTGGAGATAATAGAATAAAAGATGTTGGACAGTCTGCAATCGACTTTGTCTGTGCTCCCAATAGAATAAAATAGCAATAACGATAAAAAAATAGAAAACTCATAAAATTATAAACTATTTTATAGTTTGATTAAAACGATTTTATTATTTTCTGAGTATAGGTACGTCTTATATCTATATAATCATATATTTGGTTTAATATTAATAAAAAAGGTAATAAGGAGATGCGTACTGTGTTAAGAACACCTCATCTTTGATGATTGGCGTGGAAGCAGTAGACCGGGTCATAAGTTCACCTACTTTGGAAGTGTCGTTGCAGAGACTGGGGAGACCGAAGAGGACATAGCTCCGCGGATTGCCAAGGCCCGAGCTACTTTCGCTCAGTTGAGACCTGCGTGACAGTCGCGGAAGCTGACCCGAAGGGCAAAACTTAAAATCTTCGGGTCCCACGTCAAATTTTGTCAAAATTGCTCTACAGGTGTGAAACGTGGAAGGTAACGACGCCAAATTCAAGTCTTTGTCAACCGATGTCTTCGGCGTATTTTCGGGACATACTGGCCCCCAAGACCACCAATGAAGAGCTATTAGGAAAATGCCACGAAAGACCGATCGACGGTCAAATCAAACGGCGTAAATGGCAATGGATCGGCCACACGCTCCAGGGGGATTCCGATCACACACCTAAACAGCCGATGGATTGGACTCCTCAGGTTAAAAGGAAGCGTGGTCGTCCACGACAAACGTAGCGTCGTGCCGTTGTGGCAGAAGCGGCGAGCATCGGGTTGACGTTGAGTGAAATGAAGCGTGAAGCTCAAGACCGTACGCGATGGAGGACTACTGTGGTCGCCCTCTGTCCCTTCTAGGCGACATAAGAAAATAAGTAAGTCAAAGTCAAGTAAAACAGGATCAAGTTGGTATATTGATTTAATACGAAAGATATTATAAGGCGTAAGAATAACTCGTGGCTAAATAATAACAGCCGCATTTGTCAATATTCGAGGCGAAGTGACGCTTGCCAAGGTCAGCCCGTGGATGGATTTCCATCGGAAAATAACTTAGAACGTTGTTGTGAGCTGATATTTGAGAATCTTAGAATGTAATTTCGGATATTCATAAGATGCCAACTCAGACACGTCCTCGTAGACAATATTTGGTATTGTTTCACCCAGATACTGGGTTGTGTAGTTCAGAAAAACAGTTGCTCCACGTGAAATACTGGTACGCTGCTGTATCCGGTTAGTCTAGATGTCGACTTCAGTATATTCAGATAAAAGCTAAGCAGATAAACTGATGGATTATTACAAGGAATGTAAATTAAAACAATGCAATCGAAACTTTGCGACTATCCCCCTGACTTCTGAATGAATCATTTGAAATTGAGTATTTTACACTACAGTCTAGCTAACATAACATTCTAGTCATAACATTTATTGACATATATAATGGCATTTAGGTAAGCATGGCTGACACTGTCTTAAGAGCATAAACTTCAAGGTCTTTCATACAATCTAACATTATCTAGTTTTTGGAAATGATTAACCGATTTTAGTGGCACTTTTCTATATAGGTAAGTAGGTACGCAAGATGCCCAACTTTGTAGCTTTCCATAAGTTTGAAATTTTAATACTTATAATGTGTGTAAACTTGTACCTAGGTACGTGAAAATAATTAATTATACTCTATTATACATATTATAGTACGCGGATTTTACTCTTGATTTTATTTCTATTCCCAGTTTTTACGGTCTAAATATTTCGGTGCACGATGTCTAAAAATGAAGTTCGTATATGCTTAGAACACGCTCTTTTTTTTTTCTAAAAAATTCGTGATTTGAACCAACTAGGATCTCTAGAAGACTAATTATGTATAGGTTTTGTAATTTTATTTTGGTTTCCTCCCTCATGAAGCCCTCAATGAAAAGCAATAGGAAGTTATTATTTAAGTTGCTTTTTTTAGGGTTCCGTAGCCGAATGGCAAAAAACGGAACCCTTATAGTTTCGACATGTCTGTCCGTCTGTCTGTCTGTCCGTCCGTCCGTCCGTATGTCACAGCCATTTTATTCCGAAACTATTAAGACTATACATGTAAAACTTAGTAGGTAGATGTATTCTGTGAACCGCTTTCCGATTTTAAGATAAAATTTAAAAAATATTTAAAATAAAGGGGGCTCCCCATACATAGAACTGAAACTGAAAATATTTTCTTTTATGAAACCTATACATGTGTGGTATCTATAGACAGGTCTTTAAAAATGACATTAAGGTTTCTAAAATGACTTTTTCATAAAGTTAATCGTTTAAAAGATATACGCTTCCAAAGTGGTAAAATGTGTCCCGCCCCCTCTAACTTCTATAATAATGAAGTGAAAAATCTAAACAAACCATATGTTGTAGATCTTAATGTAAATTTTCAACCAAAATTGGTTTGAACGAGATCGAGTCAGCAGTTTTTGAGATACAGTATATTTTCTAAAACCGCAAATATAACTTTGTAATTTATACAAATACTATGAAAAACAAAGTTATTTGGCGTAGTTGTAAAAATTGTAAATTAGCTAGTTTTAAGAAATTTGTAAAGTTTTTGTTTTTTTTTTTTCAAATAAATATATTACTTAAGTATATTATATTTATTATAGTTACTACGGAACCCTTCATGGGCGAGTCTGACTCGCACTTGGCCAATTTTTTTAAGGCTAAGCCAAAGCGGTTTATCTCCTTTTATTTGGTAAATAACGCTATTTTTGTTACAATGTCTTAAGATATTAAAAATGTTTATTATATTTGCCCAATTTATTTTGTTTTTATACTCTTATAGTCCATAAATAATAATAATACATATAATATAAATATAAAAAATTGGCCAAGTGCGAGTCGGACTCGCCCATGACGGGTTCCGTAGTAACTATAATAAATATAACATACTTAATAAATATATATATATTTTTTTTTTTATTATTAAAAATAGTTTCGCGTTTGACCACCATCTCACCTGATGGTAAGTGATGATGTGGTCGAAGATGGAGCACGCTTACCTAAAAGTAACCTATTCACTCTTGACTTAAAGACTCCTAGGTTATAGCTATCGGGAAACACAGACTATTAAAAGACTATTTATTTGAAAAAAAAAAAAAAAAAACAAAGAACCTTACGAATTTCTTAAAACTAGCTTTTTTAAAATTTTTACAACTACGCCAAATAACTTTGTTTTTCATAGTATTTGTATGAATTACAAAGTTATATTTGCGGTTTTCGAAAATATACTGTATCTCAAAAACTGCTGACTCGATCTCGTTCAAACCAATTTTGGTTGAAAGGTTACATTAAGATCTACAACATATGGTTTTTTTAGATTTTTCACTTCATCATTATAGAAGTTAGAGGGGGGACACACATTTTACCA
Organism: Tholera decimalis; assembly: GCA_943138885.2. NCBI lineage: Eukaryota > Metazoa > Arthropoda > Insecta > Lepidoptera > Noctuidae > Tholera > Tholera decimalis. The sequence goes on from OW964548.2 coordinate 27,931,971, forward strand.
CTTTGGAAGCGTATATCTTTTAAACGATTAACTTTATGAAAAAATCATTTTAGAAACCATAATGTCATTTTTAAAGACCTGTCTATAGATACCACACACGTATAGGTTTAATGAAAAAAAATACTTTCCGTTTCAGTTCCATGTATGGGGAGCCCCCTTTATTTTAAATATTTTTTAAATTTTCTCTTAAAATCGGAAAACGGTTCATAGAGTACATCTACCTACGAAGTTTTACATGTATAGTCCTAATAGTTTCGGAATAAAATGGCTGTGACATACGGACGGACGGACAGACAGACAGACGGACAGACATGTCGAAACTATAAGGGTTCCGTTTTTTGCCATTCGGCTACGGCACCCTAAAAAGATGCTACTTATAAAAAGGTGGAATGATGATGGGGTTCAGGAAACCCCACGTAGTGCAGTACGTAACTTTTATCCACGTTGTTCACGGAAGGTTATATATATATATTTATTGCCATAAAAAAACATATTTACCCAGCTATCCTCAAGGGACAAGTTTAACTTACCTAAATTGACAACTACCTAATACCTACCATAGATAATCTTTGGTTAGATACACGGTTGCGCAGGAACAGCTATTGAATGATAAAGCTATGTATAATATATACCTACAAGCTTAATATTTTAGATACAAACAGAGAGTATATGAAATCTATGCAGCTGCATGGTCAGACAAGTCTTCTAATAATCCTATCTGCAAAATCTATATAAATAAAATCAATGTTTACTTATATTTATATGTTTGTCCTGTGTGAGTACTTAGACCATTGATTAGATTGTGATAAAACTTTGGTTGGTAATTCGGAAAAGCGCGAAAAGTTTTCTGGACTAAACAAACCAGGGGAAAGAGATTGATAGATATTTTTGATAGTAGATTATTGATATTTGGTTAGTTGAATAAACATTTTATTTAAATTTAAATTAAATGTTTACTCATTATATTCAAAAACTTCAGTATTTTACATGACATAACAACGCAAGTCGTGAATAGCTACTAACTAATAAATATCATTTTATTTTAAAGCGTTGGACTGTATCATGTAACACGTTCAAAGGAATGCTCAAACACTCGCCCGTGCCAGAAGGAAGGAATGCTATGAACGTCAAGATGTCACAATGCCAGAGGATATGCACGGATCACTGGAGTCCGCGTTGCAGAACTACAATGCACTCGAATAAACGTGTCGCGCTGAAATCTAGCGCTCCAGTGCCATGTTGTCGCCGGTTACTAGCGCATGCCAGAACGATTCAATTGTAGCCCTTGTAATGGAATGTACTGCATGCCAATGTGCGGGTTTAAGTTTTCACTCGTATTGAAAATATAAATCGCTGTCACAGCTGCAAATTATGTTTAGATAAAATAAAAACTTATTTTTCTACAACATTTCGTCACTTTAGTTTTAAACCTAATCGTTTATATTAGGTTTAAAAGTAACGTGAGAATTAAATTAGTTAGTATATCATAATATATTTGACAGGCCCGATGGTATAGTGGTCAGTGGCCCTGACTGCTATGCGCAAGGTCGTGGGTTCGATTCCCACCTAGGACAAATGTTTGTGTGATGAGCACGATCATTTGTTCTTTGTCTGGGTTTAATTTATCTATAATATGTATGTATTTAGAAATATATACATATGTATGTTCATCAGTTGTCTAGTACTCATACCACAAGCTCTGCTTAGTTTGGGACTAGATGGCGTTGTGTGAAAGTTGTGGAATATTATTATATTATTATTAATATAAAAAAAAATATTAATTAAGATTATTTCGCAAACACTTTCACATGTATTTTTTTTTGTAATTGCAACTAGATGAGGCCTGTGTTTCCTAAAAGACTACCCCGAGAAGAAACACCGAAACAAACTCAGAGGTCTCTTTTGAAGTCCATACAATCTGTAGTGATCAAAACATATGAGAACCATGTAGGTTTATGTCTGTGGTGCTCAATGCTTTTCCATACGCAAAATACAGGGTTGGTCGTGGAGTTCGGATACCTGCGCGACATATGTACTATCGGCCAAAGATACGCATGCTCACTTAAGAAAATATTTCTGTGGAATACTTCCTGGTTTCGCCCAAGACAGAGACAATATGCATTTTGTGAGTACAGGGCATGTAACATTATATTAATACTTACTATTACGAACACTACTAAAATACGCTTCGTGCATCTTATTGGTCAAAATACATGCATTAGGCGACCGAGTTGTGAGCCGTATTATGCGATTATAGCCTTAAAGGTGAGCATGCGGAAGATTGGTCGATAGTACATAAATACAACACTTGCAACTAATGTTTTTGTTGTTCTTTTTTTATTATATAAATTATTCTTAACAAAGTCAGTATCTATCAATTCAATTTGATTGTTTTATTACTACACGCGTACTACTTTTAAACCTAATTAATGCCTTTGTGGATTCCACTAAGACCGATTGTATTGTTTATATTAAAATTGTACCTATTATAATTACACAAATACAGATATGAAGCTAGATACGATTTGTCTTATGCAATTAAGAAGAGAGTGTCCTATTATATGCAGTCTAATGCAGTTAGTACAATTTATAGACTTGATCCACAAAAAAAAGGAGTATTTTTTATATAGTTTTAATATCTACAATTTAGCAGATACAGGTTACTACTTTAATAATAATATTTGTTTTGAACCATATTCTTGGGCTCAGCAATCACTCTTTGCTACTACGAGACCTATGACCAAAATTATACATCCAGCCATCTGATACGTCGCATGGGAATAGCGAGTGCATAGGTATTAGAATTCTGAACCTGACTAAGTAAGCTGTTTTTCCATATTTTATTTTACTTTTATTGGAAGGCACAACAAACAGTAACATTATAAGAACTTACAACTAGTTTAGCAAACTTTATATTATGGTTATAATATAATCCACCACGCTATCCACAGATCTAGATAGAGTATCTTGTGATAGAGAGAGAGAGTAGTAGGTATATAGATAGTAGTGCGTGTAACAATTATTTAAATAATATTTGGTGGTATAATATATAAAAAAACTCAAGTAAATATAATAATGACTAATTAAAAACATACAAAAGAAAACTTTAGAGATAATAATATAATATTGCTTAGGTTAGGATATTTTTGTTTAACATTTAAACTTCCATTCGATAACTTACTAACATTATAAATGTAAATATTTGTAAAGATGGATGGATGGCTGTTTGTTACTCTTTCACGCAAAAACTGCAAAACGGATCTGAATGAAATTTGGTTAGTCGATAGCTGACATTCTGGAATAACTCATAGGACTTTTCCGGAATTCCCACGGGATCGGGATTTATGCGAGAAAGCCCTCCCACGAGAACGAAGTCCCGGACAGAAGCTAGTTAGTATATAAGCAGTGGTATTACCGTACGATCGCAGCGCCCCCATCCGGTGACGAACGCTCGATGGCCATTTAAAGATTTGTTAGGATGTACCAGCTGAATAGCTTTTACAGAACATCTGAGAACAAACGGAACGGGGTTTCAGCAAGTACCATATTTTTGTAAATAAAGAGAACTAACTATTTGGGTAGAATTCACATTACTAGTAACCTTGTCAACTCCTCCAACTTAACAAAATACGCATGTGTCTGGAATGAGTTCACATCAATAGTGCAATGAGTGAGCTTCGAACCGGCGACCTCTCGATCACGAGTCTGATACCTTAGCAATTAGACTACTTAGTTGAGTCATCATTATGAGGCTCCAACACTACAACTGCTTTTCCAAAGTTATCAGTCCATGTTTACTTAAGTATCTCTCTCTGTGGCCTTCATGGGGGAAGACTGTGGTCACCATCCTTCACCCAGCGATCTGTCACGCTTTCCATTTATTCCGGTTAGCAGCCAATCGGACCACTTCCTCAAACCTACTGGAGATGGACTGCTTCAGTTAGTCCGACCATCTCAATGGGGAACTCCCTCTGAATTTCTTGCCCTCTGCGTTTGCACAGACTTAAGTATACTGCAACAGTTGTCGTAGTTCCATGGTAGAACAAGACCAAGAGAATGCAGTCCCAGACAATGGTCTAATCAGGATCTGAAGAACATAGTTAATGGAGCAGTCTACTGCTACACTACCACCGAAACCACGATCCTCAGCACTGAGGAATCGACTTAAGAAGTAGGAGTTCCATGGTAGATAAGTAGGACCGCAGGTCAGCGACGGTTAATGTATTTTTCATTTAGCTAGGCCAACGGAGTAGGGGAAGAGTGTCCTCGTTGTCACAAGTCCAATATTTAATAAAGTAAAAGGATTTAGGACGCGAATATTGACAAACTGGAACGCACCCCAGTGCTGCCAACATTAGAAAATGTCATGGCCGCTAGTTTCCTGCATCGCCGTGTGTTGTGAAATTTATAAAAATACGTTAGGTGAGTAAATTTTACTCTATACTTTGAACTTGGTTATTGACTATGTTAAGTTATGTATTATGTTGTTTCTCATATATTTTGACTAAGAAAATAGTCAATTTTAATGTAACTTCGAAAAATGTTTTCATTTGTAAAAATTTAGAGGTTATTATTTCGTGTTTCCCCGAAAAAATTCAAAGACTATTTTATTAATAGTGGACCAACAGGATCAACTGGTAGCGCCAATCCATCCGGCTGGATGAACGAACACTGTTTTTATGTATTTATTCAACAATTCGTGAGATATACTCGCTGCACTTATGACCGCCCACTACACCTATTGTTGGATAACCACGATTCTCATTTTTATCTATTAAAACATTGGATTATTGCAAGGAACACGGAGTTGTAGTGTTGTCATTCCCGCCTCATTGTTTTCATAAACTGCAACCATTTGATCATAGTGTTTATCGACCCTTGAAGAGGTTCGTCAATGTTGCTTGCGATGACTGGATCAAGAATCATCCTGGGAAAACAATGACGATTTATGATATTCCTGCTATCGTCAAAATTAGTTTACTACCAGCCAGAACTCTCCAGTATATAATGTCTGGCTTTTCAGTGAGTGGCATATGAATGTAACATCCTTTAGTTATAAGTCCTCATTTAATTCTGTTATGGTGTACAATAAAGAGTATATCTATCTATCTATATGGTTAATGAAGAAAAATCGGTAGTTTTATTTTATTTCTCTCAATTTAAAATGTTTATTTCAATTATGAAACAACTAGGAACCTGCTCCCCTAAAGAGTTTCAGATAAATAACCTAGGAATGGAGTTAGTTGTGTTACCACGGACTTTTGAACGTCTGGCTAAGGTTACTGACTACGTACCAGTTTGCCGATTCTTTCGTAAGGCGTGCAACACCAGAGAGTAAAAATAAAAAGAGTTGACTATAAAAAAGAATACTCTTGATATTCACTAAATTCACAACAAGTAATATAACATTATCCCACCAAAACATCCTGTAAAAAATTAGCCAAGTCTCGATGGAGCTGCTTGTTTCTCTATAAAAAGTGATGAAATCTCTAAGCAAAGCTAAGGTAAGTCTAAGCTTCTTTACTGCGATTTCTTTATAAATATAGTTAGATTTTATGTGACCGACCGTTAAACATTATTTATGCACATTTACTTGTTGACACATCCAAGTCAATGGCCAAGTCACTTAAAAGTAACCGTTATAAGAAGCAGTCGCGCGGAGCTTCGTTCCCGTGGACTTCACCACGATAAACCCTCTTTCTTTTACAGTCACAAACAGGTTTTCCGGTTTAAAATATTGTACTGTAATTTTCAATTTCACTCAATTTTCTTGAAATGAAAATGTGCTTGTTTTTTGCGTTTTTATTATTATTCACATATAATTTAATATTTACTTTGTAATAGTTCCATAGGATACATAATTATTTTATTTTGAGCTTTTTAGTTTAAATTTTACTACTGGAGATAGGCGAGCGGTCCCTAACGCGATTTTGTAATTTTTTAATAATAATATTACAAAAAAAAATAAAAAATCTATATAATAGACGAACAAAAACGGTATTTTCGTTTCAAAACTCAACATATTTTGTACTTCAAGCTAACAGAAACATAGCAAAGGAAGCACGTTACCTGAATGGAGTGTTCTCATAGACCCTAAGCAGAGCCAGGTCAGAGGCCAGAGTGAATCGGTCGAATTGCTCGTGGATGATGATCACCACAACGGTGAGAAGGGTGGCTCCTCTATCCGCATAGTTCTCGCCAACAACTATGCCTATTTCGTCCAACGGCACACTGCAAATTGAACCTTATTATCGTGTTTACTATATTAAATTTATTTTTTTAATTTGTTTCTTTAACTATCACGAGAAACTGTGATGATGTCAAAGTTAAAACTAATTTTACAAAACCAAATATAGCCCAAAATAAACACTGAGTGGGCCCCACCTGGCAGGAAACGACAGCGCACCAGGCCCAGAAGGAGATGGACTCATTCTTAAAGAATTGGCCTTCTATTACATTGGATTGCGAAGGTGGAAGGAAGGAAGGGAAGCCTTTGCCCTGCAGTGGGTCAGCTCACCTATTTTTAATATAATACTTTATATTATAATATTTTATTTAATACTTGCAAGTATGCAAGTTTGACATTACAAATCATTTACATTACAGACATTACATTACAAGTATGTAAGTATGCAAGTTTGACTATTCAATAATACTTGTTGTGATTGGGGTTGCGGGAATGTTCTTACGAGATACCACGGCTCTGGAACTTAAGGGCAGCTGAAGGAACAAGGTGGGAATCACTTTGTAGATATATGGAAATCGCATGTATCCCGTTCAACAGTTTCTAAGATTATAACCAATGTAATACAGACAAGACTTCATAAGATCGTTGGAGGTAAGTCAGGTTAAGCATTTTTGTATTTAATAATGGGGGTGACATTTTCGTTGTTGAAAAAACCACCAATCATAAAAATAAAGTTTAAAAAAATCGTTGCAGGTGGTATTGTGAATAATCCTGCTTGTGAAAGTGTAAAGAGCACAACGTATCTTCTCCACATTGGTTCTGCCTATACCATCATGACAGTCCCCAGCCCCACTTCATCTACTTTTTGGTATAGGCCTTTCTTTGTACTTGCTATTGCGTTATACCCGCGATAACAAGCCACGAATTTAATAAGGCATGTCCAGTTAAAAAGTTCAAATGAGTAATAAATCTAAATTTAATGAATGGGCCACTGCTGGAATAAGAATAAGAATGTCGTCTGCCCACCTCGCTGCTGCACGACCAACACTCGTCTTTCCAATCCTTGGACTCCACTCGGCTACATCCTTACTCCGCCTACTATTACCTCACTCCTTGCTAGTTGTCCTACCCAACTCCACTTTAGATGCTGTCTACATTAAAATATACCTTTATCTCGTGTTAATGCCTTCAAGCGGCTCCTTGACTTTAAACACAATTATCTATCCCCAAGAGGCTGGAACTACCGACTATATATACTATCTTTAGACGGGTCTTAAACGACAAAATCAATTTAGACCAATAACTAGATTTAGCCATGCGCTGCATCGCGATAACTTACACCAACAGCCAATGTATATTTTTATAGAATTTCCGTCTGTGATTTTAAACAAACGATGTTATCGCTAGTACTTATAGTTATTTGCAGGATACAAAAACACAAATATTCTTTAGTCAGTCCGTCTTTCTTTTTAGCCGGGCCTATTAAAATTTGTATACAGAAGCTGTTGCTTAACTTTAATAAATAAAATCTCACATTTTATGCCAATTATTGTATCCTTACTAATCACATACAGAACCTCATCCCTAAATATACCACACACTTGTAAACCACCCCGTATAAGATTTATCATACTTAATTTCTGCGTCTACAGATAATTGCATAACGGGAGTGAGAGAAGGACTCTTAATTCAATCTCGAATAACATTCGCTGTAAGGAGAGAACGAGGCATACATTAACCTCATTCATGTACTGACTCGATCAAAGGATGCGCCACCGAGATGAACAGGTTCTTGGTGAGCATGGTGGCCACAGCGTAGTGCATAATGCTGCGCCTCACACTCGCCACGTAAGGGTGCTCACGAATCGTAACACGAGTCCCTCTGAAGATCTGAAAAGAAAATCAAGTTTTTCTGCCTCTTTCATTCTTTGCCCCTTTGGGAATGTTCATTACAACAAAAAGCCTAATGGCTATGGTGTTGGACTTATAATCGTGAGGTCGCAGGTTCGAACTCCACCCATTACACTATTGCTGTTACTATTGCACTCTAGACACAAGAACAATTATTTTACTTAGTTGGAGGGGTTAACGAGATTACTAATAATGTGAATTCTACCCACTTTGTTTGTTCTCTTAAAACAAAAAAAAAACATTAAGAAGGAAAGTAAATGTTGTGGCTAGTTACGCTGAAGCTATTTTATATTAAAACGATTGGAACGCAAGGTCGCAATAAGAAAAATTTTACAAAATAATGCGATTAAACCGAGGCAATACCATCCTTTATTTTCATAATGCAGCTCAGTTAGATATTACTCAATGCATTCAAAATGAACGTTCGTTCATTTCATTATGGTTAAATTTTTATTTTTAGGAGTTTGGCATACCTTTCTGTTTAGTAATGGTATATCACCCGACTTCCAGAACGCATTCGGCTGAAATAGTGAATAGAAATCTTGTTTGGTGTAGTTTCGTGCTTCGTATGTCAGTTCGGGGTTGAAGCATTTGATGGAAGTTAATGTTAAACATAGCAATATGTAATACAACATGTGACATTTATCTGTAAATAAAATTATCCTTTGTTCAGGTCCGATATATTGGAATTACAATATTTAAGCGATGTGGTAGCAAAGCTGTATTATCTGGGATAATAGCCGGCGAGGCGGAGACGTGTGTCCATGTGTAAAGAATAAGATCAATATAAGCCCCGAGAGTCATTCATGAGCTCAATTAGGGAGGAGATTTGGTCGCTAATATGTTTGCGTCGGCGTCATGTGTGGATCCGGGGCGAGTCACACCGGCCCGGGCTCCTGGTTGTAATATGCGCCGCGCGATCACAGGGATAGTCTTGCAGTAATATTGATTGCGCTTTACCTCGCTACCTATAGACGTGATCGACAGTATGATATTCTGCACAACGTCGATTATTATGACATATTGTTTTACGAAGTTAGCAACAGTACCTACAAAGCTGCGTATTGGGTAAACAAACCCTCATTAGTGAGTCATTATTTCATTAGATAATTGGATATTATTACAGGGAACAGTTATGTATACAGGTTTTGTATTAATATTCATTGAAGGGATACGTGACTGGGAGCTTATTTTTTGTAAATAACCAAAATAGACACTGAATTTTACAGTCCAAATATCACAGACATTTTGACAAGCCTAGCTTAGTGAGCTAGTGGACTCACTTTGATAACTGGTTTATATTTGAACTAGCATTTGCCGTGGCGTCGCCTGCCTTACTCAGAAATGACATAAAATATTATTTGTACTTGTTTATGTATGGTTATAGTATACGTGTATTAGACAATGTGAAAGGATTGGTGGCGACCAAGGACTGGAAACAGAAGTGTTAGTCATCCGACAGCGAGATGGGTTGACCACATTTTTGCCATCGCAGGTGTATCCTGGGTAAGACTGGCACAAGATCGTGGAGCTTTAAATAAGCAAAGATAGGCATGTTCATGTCAGGCTATGGATGATGATGGTCATGTGAAGGCATGATTTATAGGAATATGCGACGCGTGTGCTACATTGTCCCATATGTAATACGTAAATAACTACATAAGTCTGATAGCTAGTTCAGAGAATATTCAAAGTACTTTAATGAACTAATTTCATGTTAATATAGTACTTACACAAGCTCATTATTATCAATATCATGTTTACAAGGCGTGGGTCTCACGAATCGATCTTTGTAATCATAAATCTATTTGGTTCAGAATATTGATACGTTCGGATATTAACATGGATATACAAATTAACATTTCAAAATAAACAAGCCAATTAGTTCAGATTTTTTATTAGACAACTTATAAATATTTAAGTAGACAAAATTAAAGAATATAATTAATATAGACTACAGTAAAATTATTTTCTACAAATAAATTAACAAGTGTTTGTTATACACTTAAAATGTTACACAGAATCATTGAGAGCAATCCGAACCGGTCATTAGCTTCCGACTTTATTTTTTTAAATTAAATTGTACCTACAAGGTACAATTTAATTTGAGTATTATATAATTTCCTCGCAAAATACACTATACCATAGACGAGATAAAGTTTCTGAATTTTTCAGTCATTAGAATAGAAAAGAAATCATTTTTTCGACACAGATACAGTAAGGTACAACAGCACGAAACTCGGGAAGTTTCTTGCACATTCTTCTATATATATATATCTACGCTTTAGAACGTGCAAGTAGCTTTATTTCTATGAATGACCGACACAGACAATTCAGAAATGCCTGTATATGTTTTATTTGAAATATAAGCTTTCAGTTTAAGTTTGACAGAAACATACAATAAAATCTATTCTGGCAAACACTACCGCGGGAGTCGACTCGTTAAAACCGAAGAAGCAGCAGTCTGACTCGCGCATATTCTTTTATAATTTTCACCCCACTCTAAGTGTTAAGTAACCATTTTATTTGCTAAGCATGACCCTGATTTAATAAAATAGAACACCACCAACACGGCCACCGCTAAGCATAATGCTGGAACTACTTTAGCTTCGTTTTGTTTTGATGTGGATATGCTGACACAAGTCTTAGAAACGTTATCTCATACCTCATGGAGTTATTGTTTAAAACGGATAAAAAAATACAAATAAAAAAAGTTTTAGTGCCATGATTTGAAATGCTATGGAGATAAAATCTACCTACTATAAGAAAGATTTTTGGTCCGTTTTGGCCGTACTTTTAAATTTGGACTAAGGTGAATGATGTTCAACGTCGGAATTGACCTTCTGGTTGACGTTTGCTCAATCGAATTGACTTCACAACACACAATAGGATGAATGCATTACAATGTTAACCATAATTCCATTGAATTTGGACAAAGCATTATTATAATACGATACGTTAGTTATTTCAATGGTGAAATTAGATATTCAGTAACAGTAAATGTTTAATACATTAATTTGTAATACAAACGACAAAGTATATAAACAATATACCTACATAACTCCTGTATTGTAGTGAAATAACACTTTTAGAATACATATTATACATACATATAATATGTCAACACCTTTGAATCACACCTTCTTCTAAGTAGGTACAGTCGGCTCCACGTATAACAACCGCCCCAAGGTGCTCAAATGGCGCAAGTATTGTCCCGATTAATAATCCGGATTTCATTATTGTCATGAAATCTAATTGAATTCTTATAATCTAATGTCATGGCTTGCGCACAGTAAACCAGCCTTGCGCATCTATATTTCTGGTACTCCTAACGATCAAACTCTTGCAGTGCAATGTTCCCAGGTGCGGGCTTCATGGAAGATAGGAGCCAGACAAGCTTTTTTGCTTTATATAGATATGACACCAATGAAAAACACCGCAGGAGTGCATTAAATGATAACTGACAAAACTCCTAAACCAAGTTCCTCTGCCTGGTCTGGGAGGCTCTTGTGCCGTATACCCGCCCAACGTGTTGCTCGATGTGCAAACTCTTTGAAAGAGTAATTGCGAACTGCCAAGTTGAGCACCTAGTGGGGAAGGAGCCATATCTTGCGGATAAACAATTTGGTTTCCGCAAGAGGCACTCGATGGTTGACGTTATCATGCACGTGAAGATCTCAACAGGGATTTCATTGTGCCTTGGTGAGGTCGTCTTGGCAGTATATTGCAATTTGCAACATCGCCAATGCTTTCAACAAGGGTGTTGAAAGCATTAGCGATGCACTACCCTGGAGTTGCATAACGGAGGCACAGTGGTATCACTGGTTACCGACCTAAGTCTACTGTATGGTTCGAAGCCTAGCTAAAGGACAGGACCCTCGTCCACCCTGATACAGCGAAGAGTAGAACTGGCGAGTAATGTCGTGCGGTGACCTACATGGATTGGTTCCAAGGCTGCTTCTATAAGACATCGGCTATAACTCGATGCTGCGTGCCGACCAATCTATAGACGTTAGCGTAGTCATAACAAATGGAGGTTGCAACAGTGATTATGAAGGCAGCACAACTGCGCCTATGCATCTATTTTTAAGAAATAGTTTTTAGTTCTTAAGTGTTATAATTTATGTAGTTATCAGTTTATTGTTGTATTTATTTATTGTTTGTACAAGTCTTGTTACCTGAAATAAAGATTATCTATTCTTTTAATGCGTGAAGCAACTTTAAAATTAATATGAACTTTGAACCCTTTTTTACAAAAATTGCGCAGACGGAGGAGTATGGAACTTGCATCAATTTTATATGTAGAAGATAGGTGCAGAAAGCTAACGTTTTTGTTACTAATAGTGCATTTTAAATAATTCAAATTAGGGTTGAATTTGTAAAGAAAATAAGCCTTAGTCCATGTACAGACAAGTGTAAGTGGTACAGTTTCAGGATATTATTAACATTTGTTAATTAAAAGTAAGTTTTATTCCTGTGCTAGGGTGGTGGCCTTAGGTTCCCCAGTGCTGGGCGTGGCCAGGTGCACGTAGGCGCGTTGGGGCCAGGCGGTGGGGCGGGAGCGCTCCATCACGCCCAAGCACGAGGCCGCGCTGCTGCCGGTGCCACCGAACGCACGGGTACTAGTCGTGGACAGCGAGTGCACTGATATCACCTGCAAAACACAACAATCAGAGAAACTTCGAGAATCGGGTTTTTTTTTTATAGGGAGGGACTAACGGTAGTCCCTCACTAACGGTCTAGTAATCGTAATTCGACCATAAATTAAATAATTTCGAATGAGTTATTATACAGGGTGGCCCGTAATTCTCTTGAATTGTAAAGACCAATGACCAAAAGCAACATCACATTAAATAGAAGATTATGGTCATAAAAATATACTCATAAATCATAAAATATTTTTTTAGCCTCTCTTAGTTCATTTAGTTCAAATAGAATGTGGGGTTTAATATTTTGTATTAATTAGTTATTATTTGGATTTTTTTCATACTTTTTAAATAGCGGATAGTTGTAAAAGCAGTGTTGCCAATTTTAAAAACCTCCCCTATATTTGGTTTAATTTAAACTATGACATTTTCCTTCATATTTTTTTTTCTCTTCTAATCTATTCACTCTTGACTTAAAGACCCCCAGGACCCTGGTTATAGCTATCAGGAAACACATACTCTGGCAGAGAATTCTTCTCCTTAGCTGTACGCATAATAAAACAATTCCCAAATCGTTTTGTGCGTATGAGTTGGATGTCTAGATGGATGTCCACCATGTAACAATGGCGCAGCGCCGTTTGACTATTTTTTTTTGTATTTTATCATAATTAAAATACGGTATTTTTGTTAATTACGTCTTTAAATAATATTACTTAAGTAACTAAATATTTCTTTGGTTGACTAATCACTTACAGTCAGGGTAATTTAGATTACCTGTTGGTAACACTATCACCCAATGCCAATGTGAAAGGTGAACTGTCACAACTGAAGAAGTTCTTTTAGGCTTGGAAATGTTTTTATTTTACATAGTGTATTACATTCTCTTTGTAATTGGACGGTTGGTTCAATCTAACACATTCTCTTTGTAATTGACCATAGAGCAGGCTAATCGATCAATTTGTTATGATGTGTCGATGGGTGGTGGAAGTTGCAAATGGGTGCATAAAACGCGTTTTTAAATTATTTCGCCATGAATACTTCAACCGTACATCGACACACCTGATGTTAGATTTTAATATAGCATGTGCACTTCTCAATAAGTTCCATGCACCAATAATTGTGGACGACCGACCTGATGCTCACCAGTTCTTGGAAATCGCTAAAGCTAGATTAAAAAGAAAAAAATATTTGGGAAAGTACATTCAAAATGAAAATATGAATAGATGGAGAGCAATTTTCTTAATTATAGATGCCAAACATCCTCATTTAGATACATTTACAAAACTGTTACTACATAATGAGGATGACAGTACCTAGCTCTAGGGTCGTATCCGATGGAGATCCGAGGAACGAAAAATACGAAATTGAAGTAGCAAATAGCATTGAGGATGAATTGCCGTTGGTATTGATAACGGTTAATTGGAACGGATAAGTATTTAGTAAGGGGAAGAATTAAGTCACGATATATTAGCAGTAAGGTGTACTACGCCTACATTTTAGTTAATAGGGCTATAAGTAACTCAGTGGCTGATATTACTAGTTATTATTACAATTGTTTGGTGCGTAATCTGCTGTGCTCACATTATGAACATTTTGTGGTATCTAATTTGGGCTCGATTTAGGTTTGTTGAGCCGCCGGCTCCGTTTTTAGACGACATATTTTATGAATACTTTACAAGCATTTTTATTCTATTTCCTATACGTACCTATAAACCTCTATAACTATATATATGAAATATTATTATTTAGGATCATTAATTAGTTTCTTGAAACCGTTTCTGTTGTTTTATGTGCATTTAAATCATATTGTTGTAAAGGACTGATTCTTTTAGTGAAAGGTTTGTTACAAAACTAACCTCAAACCTGAACAGAAAATCTATGAAGAACAAAAACCCTACAAAATAAAAGAATAATTTTTATTTCCTTTGAAAGTACGACATCACCCCTCTTTTATATTCAATTTATGATGTCATACAAAATATTTGGTGCGCAACCACGGTTAGAAGAACATTGGGCATTCTCTTTTTGAATAAACTCCAAAAGGCGTGCGGGAGTGGCGCGGGCGGCGCGGCTGGAGTAGCGTCGTCGGTTTCTAGGAATCCAGTCGCCATGGAGCGTTTTACCGGTGCGCACCGTGCTTTTTGTGTGCACGAGTTTTATCAAAATAAAGATTCGGCAACCATTGCGCGGCGTAAATTTCGAGAAGACCACAATTTAGACAATTTTGACAACTTCATGGGTTCAAATGATTAAGACTGGATTATTAAGTGACTGGTTCTACGTTGGATAAACAACAGTCGGGTCGACCAAGGACATCACAGACGGAAGAAAACATAAATTTTGTGTCACAGTCAGTTCATTAAAATCCTATCCAGTCTATTCGTAAGCATACCAGTGCATTAAACGTATCCAGAACATCTTTACAGCGGATTTTAAGGAAAGACTTAACTACATCTCCAATCTTACAAAATTCAGTTGGTGCAGGAATTGAAAGACACTGACGCTATCCAAAGCCTAATTTCGCAAATGAAATGTTCAACCGCTTTATTTTATTTAATAACGTATTATTCTCTGATGAGGCTCACTTCCATATAAACGGCCATGTAAGTAAACAAAATTGCCGCGACTGGATCATTGAAAATCCAAATCGAAAACATCAGAAGCCCTTACACAGCCCTGAACTGACAATTTGGGTGGCTATGTCAGCACATGGCATCATAAGCATGGGCTCTCTGCCGTCTTCATAAAAGTATAGACTTTTATGAAGACGGCAGAGTTTTTATTTTATTTATTTATTTTGGAAATAACAAACGGTTATACCTTTTGTCTTAATTAATGAATATAGATACATACAAATTACAAATGTATAACCCACGACGTTATCCATACACAATATTAAAAATATCTATTGTGAACTAAGGCGCAAGATAAGAAAACAAAATTAATGTTACGGAATCTATTAGCTGGTACATTAGCTGGTACACAAAACAAATCCAAATCTGAGAAAAAGTCATTATAGTTTTTACTTATTCAACGTAGAGGTGCGCGAACTCCAGCCTTGGTACGACAGAAGGATACCGCAAAGAGGGGACGTGCGCGTACCTCTCGTCTTATAACACTTCTTGGTACAATATAACAAATTTTATTAGTTATTCCGTGCAGTCATTCCTGTTGTTACGAACATAAAAAAGAAACATCATTTCAAGATACAGTCGTCTAGTCTTTAGGCACATTGAATTATGTTTTTTAATGAGAATACCGAAACTGCAGAATTTATGGAAACACCGGTAATACACGAATCTAAGGAATTTTCGCTGAATACGTTCCAAACAATCTACATACTTTTTATAATATAGGTTCCACACTACTACAGCATACTCAAGTTGCGATCTTATAAGTGTTTTAAAAAGATAGGAGTACGTATTTGCATGCTTGAATTGTGTCGTCGACCTCATTACGAACTCATACATACGATAGGCGTTATCCGTAATATTCCTAATGTGCTGAACAAGATGCAGTTTTTCATCTAGCTGAACCCCAAGGTACCGCACAGAAGATACTCTAGATAGGACAGTGTTATTTAGTTTATAACACATACTGTAACACAATTGGAAATGCTTAAGTGAAGTTTGAATTTGGTACAATATCCAGAAAATCGATCTAAGTCTTCTTGTAACAGGTAACAATCCTTGGGTTTTCTTATGGTTTTGAATACTTTCAAATCATCGGCATAAAGCAAGAATTTTGAGTGCTTAAAGCAATCTCCAATATCATTTATGAGCAGTATAAACAAGAGGGGACCTAAAATCGAACCATGGGGTACACCAGATGTAGTGACCGGTGTAGAATGAAAACCTTTAATTAAAACTTTTTGAGTTCTATACATAATATATGACGAAAACCAGCGCAGCAAATTCCCACGTACGTGTATTCCGTTATATGCTATTTTGGTCAGAAGTAGGTTATGGTCAACCTTGTCGAAAGCTTTTTGAAAGTCTATGTACACCGCATCCACTTGATCTTGTTAGTCCATATTATTAAACAAAAACACTAAATATTCATAAGTTAGTAGTGGTAGATTATCTTATAACAAATCCGTGTTGCTGTTCAATAATTGTTTTATATATAACCTCGTGAATCTCTTTATGGACAAGCCTCTCAAAAAGCTTTGACAAGGCTGACAAAATAGATACTAGACGGTAATTTTCAATATCTTATTTAGATCTTGATTTATGTACAGGAGTTATTTTTGCACTTTTCCAAATTTCTGGAAAAGTGCCTTCCAATATACATTTATTAAATATTATGTGCAGGGGTATATATGTATGCTGTTGGCATCATTCTAAGAAAATAAGGCGGTAAATGATCTGGGCCGGGCCCTTTAGTAGTGTCTAAAGCTTTTAAAGATTTTAAAACTTGGTTACAACTAAATGATATAGTACTGATAGGAGTACTTTTGCTGTTCATATCAAGAGGATGGAACCATTCCTTGATATTTAGTGTCGAAGGCTCATAAACCGATTGAAAAAAGTCCATAAACATGTTACAAATCCGACTTGAGTCACCTGATTGTTGGTCTTTATAATGTAAAGTTGAAGGAATGCCAGTATTAGCTTTCCGGTTTTTAATGTACCTCCATAAGTATTTTAATTTCTTTTTCATATTTTCTTCAACCGACATGATATACTTTGTATAATTTTTCTTGCATGCAGTCTGAAATTTACGCCAAAGAAAAGAAAAATGCTCATAATCCGAGATATTTTTATAGGATTTCCATTTAACCTATGCTCTTATTTTACTTTTAAAAAGATTTTTTAATGAATCAGAGAACCAAATAAGAAATTTGGACGACCACGATTAGGAAAAGCGGGTATTTCTTTTTATAGAGTTATATATACTGTCATAAAAAGCTTTTTAACAATCTTCTGCTGGCAATTCTTTGAAAAGCTCGTTCCAGTCTATTTCAGATAATTCACCATTAACAAGATCATAATTGGCTTTATAATAGTTATACTTTATTATTTGTGCCGGTTTTAATTTTGCGAAGTTCGCGAGATTACTATTACTTCGCAGCAATATGTGGCGATGATTGAGGACTTTTTTACGCCATGTTTGCAGAATTTTCCAGGTTTTAACACACAGAACTGGTTTCAACAGGATGGAGCAACTGCCCACACCTCTAACGCCACTATGCCTGTCATCCCTCAACTTTTCACCCAACAACAACACCCTAATAAAGTGATATCCCAAAGAGGAGAAGTTCCCTGGCCACCACGTAATCCGGATCTAACCGCAATGGACTTTTTCTTATGAGGTTATCTTAAAAGTAAAGTACACGACACGGACCCGCGGTCAGTTGATGTCCTGAAAGAAAATATCCGAAGAGAAATGGCAAGCATTACAGAAATTACTTGCCGCGCAGTAATCGATAATTTTAGACGTCGTTTACAGGACTGCCGCAATCGTAATGGATTACATTTAGATGATGTTATTTTCAAAAAATAATTCCCATTCTATGAAGATTATTACGAAATAAAAATATTCTTCATAATGTAATTCTTTTTTTTTTAATTACTTGATTACAAATATAAGGATTTATGGGTCACCCTGTATTAAAATACAGCTTTCTGTACTTCTCCTCTATATAAACTTTAACTGCGCCAAATTTCATATTCGTTCGTCAGCGACATTTTTGTAAAATGGGGTATTGCTTCAACTATTAATGCATTATAATATAATGTATACTATACTATACTAGCTGTTATTCTAGTCACGGAATTTCGTAAATTTTAACCAGAAAACTGATTTTTGATTTAGAACTATGTATGGCAAGTTTAGTCTGGGATATAGTCGATATAGACTAAATTAAGTATTTTATGCGTGATTGAAACAATAACATACATCTATATAAACTTGCACATTTGTGTAAGCGGTCTAGCTGTTGCGCTCGACTTCATAGGCAAATGTCTACATTTTGAACATTTTCCGGAGATGGCAGCATATATGTGTTTACACTAGGAAGTAAACTATAAGTGTACAACTCGGTTCCTTAAAGAAAGGAATATAAAATAGCGGTATTTATCATGTTTTCTCGCTTGTACACTAGTGCCGTCTATACTCAAACCCGCGCGTAGGGCAGGAAAAAAAATTTGTCTTGATTTGCTTTCACGCTGTCTTGACGCGCTCAGTAATCCTTTTTACGAATTCCTTGTTATAGTTTTCTGTTATTTTTCCATTGTTACCTGTTTGTTATTGTTGTTGAGTTTTTAGTTAAGTTTTGTTGTTTGGACTGTGCGGTGACAGTAATTATGTCTCCTCGAAAGCGAGGGAAGGTTATACATAGTGATACACGTCAAATAGTGTATAATGTCATCAAATATTTTGAAGAAGCAAAAAATGTGGAGCGTTATTACCCATTCGAGCATAGTAATGCTCGAGCTTCCATGGTCACGGGATTACCAGTTAGCACAATAATGAAGATAAAAAAGAAGGTAGATTTGTATGAAGCTATGATGCAACTTTTTTACTTACAATGTCTCCTTTTTACAATTTTACGTTCTTTTTATGTTATTCTATAATGTTTAGTGTTTGATAGAGATATTCTTTAAAGAATTGTTACGTCTTCATACACTATGTCGTATTATTTAATTACGAGAGCAACTTGAAATGTGATTTTTGTTTGTAGAGATATCTTAACGATTTTGATCTCAAATGAAAGGTCTTGGTCTACAATCATCGTTTAAATTATGTAAATCAGTCCACGTGTTTACGAGATGTTCGCTAATTAGTATATTGAAAATGTAAACAAACCAGAATGTTTGATGTTTTGGAACGGAGTTCCTTATCGCACATGATACCATTTAAAATTGATTAATGAATACCTTAACATTGCAGGTAAGCTCGCCGAGCAAACATCGACGAAAATACGTACGTCTAAAGAAAGGAAAATGGGGACAGAATAACACAGGTATTCCTATCGACAATTTCGATATCAGCGCAATCGGAAATATAGGTAACTCTATTTATAATGTGCGCAAACAAGTGCCCACCCTCAACAAAATATTAGCACCTGCTAAACAGGATTTGAATTTCAAAGGATCGAAAACAACATTGGGCCTTATCCTAAAAAATAAGCTGGGATACCGGTTTAAAAATTTTCGTCAAAACAGATGCGTGTTAATCGAAAGAGATAACATAAAAGCATGGCGTATACGTTATTTAAGACAAGACAAAATGACGTACTGGGGGCTATTAAGAAACATGTGATGTATCCATATACATCACAGGTTTCTTAATAGCCCCCAGTGCATCCATACGAGTCATGGATTCATGCCCACTATATTGTAAGTGCTGGCAGAGCTCTAAAGATTAAGAAATTTAAAAAAATATATAGCCCAGGCCAACGCTGCCGGCCGTGGCGAAAATGGGTTCGTTAAAAGCGCTGAGCTGCTATTTAAAGCAAAAT
The DNA here is from genome assembly GCA_943138885.2 of Tholera decimalis. Classification (NCBI taxonomy): domain Eukaryota; kingdom Metazoa; phylum Arthropoda; class Insecta; order Lepidoptera; family Noctuidae; genus Tholera; species Tholera decimalis. The sequence continues at coordinate 27,952,180 of OW964548.2, forward strand.
CAAAGAAAGGCGATTATCATAATGAAATGGATGGAAATAATTTCCTCAAATATTTAAAAAAAATTTATTCCTAATCTGCCGCCAGGGAGCACCTTAGTATGCAAGTTGAAAAAACGTTAACATCAGCCACCCGAAAGGAGGAAATAAAAATATACGCGTCGACTTAATAACCTCCTCTTTTTTTGTCGTCGGTTGAAAAATATACGGGGGAGATTAATATCGCATTTGAAGAAAAGGTGGAAGAAGCAGAATTGTTAACTCAGTTGAAGAAAAAAATGCCTGAGAAACGATATGTGGTTGACGAACTATTAAAATCTCTTGGATCTGAAGTCTTAAGATTGCCACGTTACAATTGCGAATTAAATCCAATTGAACACGTTTGGAATCTTATAAAACAAAGGGTTGCCGACAAAAACGTGGAACAACATGAAAATAAAATTGAAAAATTGGCCAAAGAAGCAATTGGAAAAAGCAAATTAATCACATAGAACGAGTTAAGGAGACGCACTGGGCAAGAAATGTGATCAGAGAAAAAGAAATAAAGGATTTTTTATTAATTTAGGAGCATAAAGCAGTGATTCTGAAACAGATACCGAGAAGTCATCGGACGATAATGAAAACGAGGACCCATGGGATGAAGACATGTTGGGAGTAGAGACCTTACCCTTTGCTGATCCCGGTGAAGGACCGTCTCATAGACAGTATTAATAAATGAGTGAAAAGCAATATTCGTTCTTTATTTTTACCAGCAAAAGACTATTTTTTTTTAATTAGTTTAATTTAGTCTTTTAATTAGGCTATTTTCTTGTATTTAGAAAGAGATAAATATGACGGTTTTTTTAAACCATATCTCAACTTATTGCAATATGGCCCAAAATTCCCCATCTCCTTTCAGCTTCTTGCGTCCAGTAGTTTTGGCTGTGCGTTGTCTGTCAGTCTGTCAGTAAGAGAAGCGTTTTATATATATTGATGATGACTTACGGTTGAATTTTGACCATTGTTTAACCACTACTATATATAGAACTTCAAAATAATTAACCAACGGTACTACGGTTGCTTACAAAGATTTGATAAAACAGTTTTTAACCCATCAATTATATTATTTTAATTATTTATTTAATTATACAAGAGCTTTTCCTCCCAAGCGGTAAAATCCTCATGCTAAATTAGAAACACTAAACTGAGTTCAGTTTTAAGGTAACACAGCCATACAGCTATTAATTTGGAAATACATACAAAGGAAACTCAATCGTCTCATACTTTCGTGTTGACTTAGCAATTCGGCAAGTGAGTTTTGAAACTGTTTGCGCTCAAAACGCAGACTCGTTATAATAATTACTTGAACATTAATTCATATTTCTTTAGCTTATATTCATAGGAACTACTACGATAACATTGTTCTTACTGTATGTATCTGTAAGTTTGATGATTTATAGATAAATTTTACTTTTAGAATCACCTAAAAAGTGTATTTATAAGATAAATATAATACAGGCGAAAATAAAAGGGAAATTATAGGGCATCGAAAAATTCATCAACATCGCTATCAATGGGAAAAGTGCCCAGAACACTGACCGTATTGCCACGTTGAATGGTAATGCTGATTCTCTGTCCAAAGAAAAGGCCAACCCTCTGGTCACTTGTGGAGTCGATTAAACGTTTGCTGATGTCACGAAACAGTCGATGCGCACTCGGACCCCATGGTCCCAACGTTTCAATCCCAAACGGCTCAAACATATAGCACCCAATTAGGTCGTTGTATTTGCGCCGTTTGAGATTTTCTACACCTGCAGCTGCCACCCCAGCACAGCCCGCCGTACTGAGAAGATGGGATGGCGCAAGGGTGTCAACACAAGTGGCATCCCACACCAAAGGCTTACCCAACTTTTAAGAATTCGCAATGGGATGATTGATGATTTTGAATACTTATTAGAATTTTCATAGATTGCTTATTGGCATTTCCTACTGATAATCTGAATTTTAAAAGCCATTTATCTATATTTCAATTCTTATGATTGTATTGGATAAACCTGAATATAAAACTTTGGAGAAGCCTGTGTCTCATACAAAATAATCTACACATACCTTCAAAGTAACTGTGTTTTCTCAAGTACCTACTTAGCTATTTACACATCGCTAATACACAGACACACTTTTTTACTGTCTGCCTTTATGTTTATCCAGGCTAATCTCTGTAAAGACTTAACCTATTTTAATGGGATTTGCACTGGTATATAGAGGAAGTTATGGGGCATCAAGTATATAGGCAATTTTTATCCTTGAATATCTCTCAGGATTGAGATTTATGCGGAAACAGAGTTGCGGGTACATCTAGTTGATCTATAAATTAAATACATTTAATAATGGAAATTTACAAAACATTATACCTAACAGTGAAGTTATTACAAGCACTTTATAATTTTGGTTTAACAGATAATTCTTCTATTTTTAACGTTATAAAAATACATTAATTTCGTTAACATCATTATATTACCAAGTTTAAAATATTCAAATAGGGTAGTTTCCTGTGTTACAAAATAATTATTTTATTTGGTCCATTAGGTAGTTTTTCAAAAAATATTGGTCACGTATTTCTCGCTTTTTTAAGCCAAGAAAAATTCACAAAGATGGAAAGCTTCAAAGTACAGGAGTGGGGGCTGCTGACGTCACACCTTGCTAAGAATTATACCGAGGTGTGACGTCACGCGAAATTTCAACTCACTGTATCGTCTTAATTTTTCAATTACATGAAAAAATAAAAAATATGTGTCCAATGTTTTTTGTTAAACTACGTGACGGACTAAATAAAATATTTTAGGAAACTAGCCTATTACTGGTAATTTAACATTATCCTTGCCAATTATTGTGATGGTATCCAGTAACATAAAATATTTCTTTTCCAATAGAAAAGCCTATTGGTAAATTATAATAATTATTATTACACATTGATACTAACACAACAGTCGCGCGGGTTATAAAACCTTATATCCTTCTTCTTTTGCATTCGGATGAAAGTAAAACTGATAAATTTCCTCAAACTACTTACATGCCAAATTACTTCCCAATACACTCAGTACTTTCGGAGATTAGCGCGTTTAAACATACTTTTCCGCGTTATAATCTATGCTACATAATATTATAAACCACAAAAGTTTTTTTGGTATGGAAGTAGCTTGAAGCTTGAGGAAGTTTGTGTTTTTATCTTTTTATAAAATCCACGCGATTGCTAATCAATATAAATACAAAGCAAATCAACCAGATTACCAACACTTACGTATACTTAATGTGACCATTTTTGTTTCGTGTCAAAGCGGGACGCCTATGGAATTTTATATATAAACTAGTATTTGCGTGTTGCGCGAGGTGCAAGCTCCTCGCGAGCTTGTGGTGGTGGACTGTTCACTTTTAAAACCCCTAAATGTAGTAAAATGTCAAACATAACCGTTACGCTACGGAGGTCGCCAGCTCGCTTCGCTCGCCACCTCCCCCCTTCACTCCACTCGGTCTCGCAGGTTCGCTCCACTCAGGCCCTACGTACTACCGGACAGGTTTCGACGCCTACTACAATATTTGTTCAAACACCTAATGGCCGCACAATGAAGGTATTCCCAAAACGTTTTATGCGTATGGGTGGGATGTCCACCATGTAATGATGGCGCTTCGCCGTTTGTCTCGTAGTTCGATGATGGAACGGGCTTGGCGGAATTAGATTGTGTAATTCCATCGCACACTCCCCGAAATGTAACCGATAGAAAACCGATAGACTTTGAAGTAATTTGTCAATTACTAACGTAAAGGCGCCTAATAACGACCCCTCAAAATCGGCTCCCATTACCGTCCGTTTCATAAAACTATCATTTTAAAGAGTTGCATTAAAGTTAGACAAGTCGTTGCTTTAGAGAAAATATAGATGTATTTGTAATGCAAATATTCATCACTTGCTTGTGCGCGTAAACCAACGATTTAAAGAATAATTGCACAGTTTGTCGTCGGACTCCCGATATAGCGCATATTTAGTAGTGTCCCGCTCCCGATTACGTAAGTACACCTATTTCTTTTTTAGCATAATATATAATTGTAAAGCAATCTAATGAACACAAATAATAACTAATTTTAATGAGATACAGCTTTATTTTGCTTCAAATTCAATATTAAAATGTGGCGGTGATAGGAACAATAATCTCAATTTTATTCCTATTACCGACCTAGGTCGTTGTTAGGTTTTTGACGAATATTTTAATTTCTACTATTTATGTTATAATGCATCAATTAATAAGTAGTCGGCTATACTAATTTGATTAGTTAGTGTGTCAAGTTGTATTTGACCAATTAGCGCCATACATAATAAGAGTATCGATACTGCGAAAATCAACTTTATTCTTATGTAAATGTTTTGATGAATGTAGGATGTACAATTCTCTAATATTGTATTTTTATAGTTAAAATACCATTAAAATAAAATTAGCATAGCTACTGGCACCTGTATAATCATACAAATATTCTAAAAAACAATACATTTACTCAATACATATTCATTTCATTGGGTCGGTAATAGGTTATACAGAATTTCTTCAATAGAACCTATTACCAATGTACCTGTACTTTTTAACCGACTTCAAAAAGAATGAGGTTCTCAATTCGTCTGTATGTTTTTTTTAGTTTTTATGGATAGTGTGTTAGTCATTATTTTTATTTTTTTTGCCTAGTAGGTAAATATAATGTAATTAACATTAATAACAATTTAAAATATTTAGAAAAAATATAAAACTGTAATTCATTTTTCATTAAAAACTATTATTAAAAATCACCTATTGACTTCCACTTACTATAATTCTTAACCCACTGCTAAGCAAAGGTTTAGTAGTTTAGTATATTCGACTAGGTAAATTTTAATTCAGAAACATGGAACGATTAAAACGTATGTAATATACAGCTAATCAACTTAACTCTGCATTGATGGCTATCGATAATGGAGCAAGTATCTATGAAAACTCAACTTTGATTTGGGATTCCTAGATCAACTCTTCGTGACAAGAGAAATCACAAGTACTCTAATGAAAATTGTGGGGTTCAACCTGTCTTCACCAAGCATGAAGAACGCCATTTAATAGACTGGATTCACTGTTATATTTCAATATGTAATTCATATTATGAAGCATATCTCTTAAGACTGATTAAAGGCTGGTTATAATTATAACATTCTGTATTCTAAAGAATTAAACCCACACGAGCATTTTTATTTGACTGAATTTGTTCTGTTCATTTAGCGGTCGGTAATAGGTGCCACAAAAACGGTAATAGGAACACACCCATGGTTTGAGTCGGTAATAGGAACATAGCCCTTTTCATCAATTTATATTTTTTTTTAATATTTATTTATTTTTTTCGAATTGTTTCTATATCTGACTGATAAGATCGTTAGTTTCAGTACTTGAATAAAAATAAAAAATGACACCAGTTATTAAGCATGTGCTTATTTTTTGCACATAAATGTGAACTTGGCTTAAACTGGCGGTAATAGGTGCTTTTACGTTATTTAATGTTAATAAAGATCAGTCGTTAGAGATCAGTTGTTAGAGATCAGTGGAAAACGCTAGAGGAGGCCTATGCCAAAAGGCACACTGAATTAAGAGATATCCTTTAATACGTAAACATAAACAGAAATGATTCAGGATAACAGGCTTTATTCATGTTTATTGTTAAAGAATTGGCAGGAAAACAAGGAATCAAATAGACCTACGTATTAATTATTAATTTCAAATTGATACCTCTGCACGTTTCTACGAGAAAGGATCATAACCGAATGAAAGATAAAATAGAAACCTAAACATGGTTCAGTTTCTGTTGGAAATTAAATTTTATTACACCGTGTGTGGCCAAAATATTACATCATAATGTTCATATTATGTTCACATTTCAGTTGATTGAATTATGGTTACCATGTGGTACTGGACTAATTTACAATAAGCTTAGTCTTCATTGACACATATTGAATTGACTTCGAGAGTATAATTTCATCCAGTACTTACGTGTTAAGCAAAAAAGCTATGTTTCACAAATAAAGCCGGAAAACTGTTTTGTTTATAAAATAACTACACAAAAGTTGAATTATTTAATCAAAATATTTTAACAACAATAATTAAACACCAGCCACGATTTCGTACGTAACGATGATTATTTTAGTAAAACGTAACTAATTGAAATATTTCCATGATGTAAACAATAAAATACAATATTTGTTTGTATAAACAGAGCTAATCATAATAACGTTTTAACCATAATATTCTTTGTATAAATACGTATTGATAAGAAGATTCGAAATTGAAATTCTCCATAAAAAGAATTCAATACAGAATTTGTTTATCAGTATTTAAGCTAATAATATTTATTTTTTTATTAAAAGCAGTTGCATAGATTAGAGATTTGAACGCAACTAATTTATTATAGAACTAGTACTCACGCGGGGCTTCGCTCCCGTGGATTCTATCACGGTAAAAACATAACTCTCCTTTTTTGCAGTCGCGTAAAAAGTAGCCTATAACCTTCCTCAAGCTTCAAGCTACTGCCATACCAAATTTCATCCAAATCCACCCAGTACTTTCGAAGATTAGCGCGTTCAAGCAAACAAACAAACTTTTCCGCTTTATAATATTAGTATAGACTACTCTAGTTTCTAATTTTATATGCATGCTGTGAAACTCTATAATAGGCTTCAGAACCCCATATGACATTATTACCATATAATGAACTTTGTAAAAAATGTTGTTGAGTTTCCTATGAATAAATAAATAAATACTTACTTTGGATCGGTGGTGTAACAATGGCCGACTTTCAGACGAAGAGCCGTCAGCGTCGATATTCCTGGACTGATAGTCTTGCGCCATCCACAAGAACACCAACATAGCGATCGCGAGCATGGCGGCATATACGAAGAATTCTGTCGCCTGCAACAATTTACACTATCATATTCAAATCCCATTCCCATACCACTGCAAACTACAAACGAGAGGGGAATACATAATACACGTAGTATATGTATATAGGTAAACAAGTGGTTGATAAAAATTGTACCCTTATTTTTACCAATGCATGTGCTGGCTGTACATAGTTTATTTTAAATTTCGTTTATAAGCGCCCGATAAAAATAAATAGCATACAGAAATAGAATTAGTCTGTTAAACAAATAAAGGAACAAATTGTATTGAAACTGTATTTCTCAATAGCCCTTTAACTTTACAATTTTAATGGTCAATCAATATAAAATTTGCATTGGCAAACAGATTAAATTTGTAACGGAAGTTAACGTTTGATTGAAATGGTTTACTTATATTTGTTTTGTGTACATTCGCCTTAAGATCATCATAACAGTACCAGCTTGATCCTGTTTTACAATGAGCTGTAAAATGACCCAGACATGTCGCAATTATTGGAGGTACGAACTCAATAACTGACGCTTTGCTATTTATTTTTATCAGGCGCATATAAACGAAATTTAAAATAAACATAGGTAAAAATAAGGGTACAATTTTTATCAACCACTCGTTTACCTAATAAGTAAGTGTCTAAGTAAAATTATTAAAAAAAAATTACTTGGGTTTGCTGGGGAGACGCTCTACAGCAAGTCATAATTTAGTTGCCTGTACCTACCTGTTAATCTGTGAAGGTACTTATTTTTTTAAGTATGTACTAATTCGGTACACATTATGTACAATTGTTATATGAATTTATAAACAGCAAAATAGATGATGGGGAGGCTGGGGATCATGACGTTTTTAAAAATATTTCCAAATCAGGCTATTCTGGACCAGTGTAGTTGTCTCTGCATATAAACGTTCTAGCTAGCGCAGAAGGTAGCATGGGGCTATTGGAGGGCTACAATAGCCTCAACTTCGTTCGTCCCAGCTTGCCACCTAAAGCTTGTTATTGAAGACTGTTTCCAATATTCTATAGATACTTTGAACTGTGAGATGTGAGAGTGGGCGACAGATACAAAGCTTTTGCTTCCAACCTGTGATACTTCGGAATCTAATCCGCTCTATGAGCTAATACCGTTTATGAGATCAACATAAAAGACTCAGTTATAAATATATAAACACACACATTCTTTTCATCAATTCTTCAAATTTCAGTGCAAAGATGTGAATAGCTCGCGCTCGTTTATAACGCGCCGAAAGCCAACGTATGGTATTCCTATATTATCAATCGGTGTCCCTCAGATCTTGTGAATCTTCAGGTGGTTAGCATCGTTATACATTCGTTCGTGTAACTTTAAGCAGTTGTCCCAGCGCCGACGATGAACGAGTAGCGAGTAGAGCTGGAAACGAGTGGCGAGCAGCGAGTAGCGAGCGTGTAATTCCGATAGTTCTGGCTAGGCTAATAGCGAGTGTGCGAGTGCGATGGGCGTTTATTCGCGCCACTCGCATCGGTCATGCACAATACGTGTACTTTCAAGGCCGCACTACAGAGAAATGATCACTAGTTGGCCACTGGGCGTGAGTTCTGATCGCCAAGTGAGCATCGCGGAGCGAGTAACATCTTTGATAGCTCTTGTCGCTCAGCGACCAACTGGTGGAGCGAGTACTCGCCGGCAGTGTGAACAGTCAGCGATCGGCTATTAATATACCTATGCATCTCTTTTGTTTACACAGAAAGTATATCTATTGTACGTTTCTTGAGCGAGAAATAAGCCGACAGTTAATCGTTTCCTCGCTGGCGATAGGACAACTGCCTTATATCGGAACAGCATCGGATTTTCGTATTATTGGAAATTTGGGTTCAAACATATCCACCTTTTACTCGACAGCAGATATTAATTTAATCTAATTTGTAGCAAAATGCTTTAAAGCTGAGGTTTTATAGTGATATTTGCACCATAGGATGAGGTCCTGTGGTGCAAATATGACTATTCATACATTTACGTTTAAGATTTTTGGGTTCATCCGAATTAATGATGTGGTGGATGAATGCGGTCATACAGCGCGCGCTCGGTTCGGCGAGTTAGGTGCCATTACCAGATATTTCATAATTTAGCAAAGTACACATTATGCCAGCCGGACCGCCTGACCAGCAGTTATGTTTTACGCACCAACTAAAATGTAATGGGAAATAATAAGTCCAGACATCATCACCATCACAGATTTCTTTATTGGCCACGTGATCAAACTTCTCATTTTATAACTAAGCAACGGGAAAATGAGATAGCCCCTAATAAACTAATTCGTCTTTTTTACAACACCAACTAAATATTCTACATAAAGCGACAAGTAAAGATTAACAATTATCTTAAATTTACTAATTCAGCCACAGATTTTACATCTCATTACCATTTTACGGTTAACAGTATCAACACAAGGTACTCATAGGTTAGGTTAAGTTTTTTTTTAAGTTTACTGCTTGAATGTATGTTACAAATTTAGATGCTAAAAATAACCACCATGCTGAGTTGTATTTACAATGGCTTACATAGAAGATAATAAAAGTGGCTAAAATAGTGTCGTTCAGACGCTCGTTCATTGTGGCTTTTTTTTTATTTTATTTTTTTTTTGGGTGGGAAAATCATCAAATGACTTCTTCCGCTCTGGGTCAAGCGGAAGGGTGTGTCAGATTTCTACTGACTAAAAACCCACCCTGTTCCTTCAGCTGCCCTAAATTTCCGGGGCCGCGGTAACTCGGTAGTAATTTAGAAGGCAATGTAGATTTTCAGAGTGAATGATGATATTAAAAAGGAGTTTGTTTAATTAGCATCCAAATGCAATAGCTATTGTGTAGACCTTGATTATTTAACATTAACACATCAAATAGACAAAGAAATATTACGTCAAACTAAATCAATAATTTTATCTATGTTTGAACTAAGATGAATGTCTTATTTCTGTGGCTAAATTATAACAGCTGCACGGTTCAACCTTAGAAGTTAAGCAATACTTGCTGAGGTCTGTTTGCGGATGGGTCACTATCTGAATATATCGAAATTCTTCCGTGCCTCGAAAGGCACGTTAAGCCGTTTGTCCCGAGAAGCCAGAAAATTTGACACTGGTCTGGTCAAGGTGTATTGAGATAATCAGCTACTGGGTTGTGGAGGTCACGGAATAGATAAATAAGGTTGGAATGGTAATGTGGGCGTGGCAAGCGCGTCACATTTATGATACGAAAATCATAGCGTGACCGATTAATTCATTCACCGCGTTTAGTGCGCTTCGGATTACTTCGGAACACAGAGCTATGCTTTAAAATGCCGTGTTGTGCAATTATAACCTGTAAAACAAAAAGTCAGACCGCAAGTATAGAGCGAGGAGGTATATCTTTCCATCGGTAAGTCGAAAATAACATTTAATTACAATTTTATTTGTAAAAAACATAAAAATATTCTGATCACTATGAAATTCCGAACATTAACAACATTATTGCAACAAGTTACAAAAAATATACATTGCCCAATGTGTCCTCGCTTAATCAACGCAATGACCAAGTCCGCTTACAATGTACTGCATGCGCCCCACTTCAACCATTGACGTTTTGTCCTTTGCCCTGATTGGCCGTGATGCATGGCCCATGTTTATTGACAGTGAGTTACAATCATTAGCAAGCTCTCGATTTGAGTGTGTGTGATTTATTTGTGTACGTAATTCGCATACGTAACGGGCCTCTTGCTTGTAGTGGAGCTAAAGAGTGGGGAGACAAGCGGCGACACGCATTCTCATATAAATCAGGAACTATTTCCTTTCTAACCTTTTATCTGTTCATTGTTCTGCACATTAGTACCTACCTACGCTCCCGGTTAGACTGGACGCCGACCCCAACATAGTTGGGACCCACCCACCTCACTGTCAAATCGACACAAAGATTGTCCATAAAATATCACTTTTAGGGATAATTCATTGTTACTCCCTATTGTAAATTGTCATAGTGTACAAGTAAAAAGTATATCGAATTCGAAAGTATTCGAAGATTCTCAATACAGGGTTAAAATACAGGGTTTAAAATCAAAAGTGCTTATTCATTAATGAACAGTAAATAGGTTATGTCTTATCATTATCACAATAAATCTACTCTTACAAGGCAACGACGTTGACTTGAAAATGAATGAAAAACAATTGACGAAGAGCGAAGCTGCTCGCTGAAATTATTTTGATACTTGAAGCCGTCTGTGCATCTCGTTGGACAAGTCGTTACCTGCAGATATACGAGGACTATCTCGCAACGCCTTATCACTAATAATAATGTCTTTTTTAAATTAGCTTTCTTAAACTTACCTTGTTAGTAAACAGGTATAGCTCACGACGTTTTTTCGTAAGAAAATTATGAAATGACTCCTACCGCTCTAGATAGAGCTGAAGGGAGTGTTAGACTTCTACTGACTAGAAACTCACCCAGCTGCACTGCCCTTACGTTCCGAGCTGCGCTATGTCCCTAGAACATTCCCACAAACATCTTGCAACTGAATTTGAAAACCTTTATCGCGGTCAAATGAACTGAAATGTTGCATACCTACACGACAAAATTATTCAGCTTGTTCTTAATTTAAAACACATATTACCGAATAATATTAAAAAGGTTTCTGGTTGTAAGGATTACTTTATAATAATTATATACATTTTTTTTTTTTCAGATAGACAAGCTCTAACGTTTAAATAAATAAAATAGCCATAATACAGTCATCATAGCCAAAATCGGCTAGATCATCTCAATCATGATGAATAAGGCAAAGGTCCTTTTTGTAATTCATAATTATATTAAAAGTAAATGTTGTGTTTGTCTGTCTTTTACCCTACTTGCTGTACCCGTGATTACGTTCGCGTGAGAGGTTTTACGGGATATCAAGTGCCCTATATATTGCAATATAACCTGTTCCATCTGCCAATAAAAGTGCCATTCAAATCGTTTCTGCCATTCCAGAGATTAGGCCAACACAGACAGACATAATTAAAAAAAATAACTACTTTTCACAGTATCATCCGAATATAAATCACTTCTCTGGCAAAATACTAGATCGTCATCTGCTAAGCATTTTCCAACCTATATCTGGGTCAGCTTCCTGTCTTACATAGAGCTACTGCATATCTGACCTCCACAATCGATTAGCTGGGTATAACGATACCTCTTGGAGAGACTGGTGTCAAATTATCTCACTTCTGTCTGACTACCCGTAACGACTGTCAAAGATGTACAAAAATGATCGTCGGAACATCCGAAACAAAAACAAAATACTAGACGTGGGAACGTTCATAGATAAATCCCTACATCCCTACTAATATTATGAATGCGAAAGTAGCTTTGTCTGTCTGTTACACTTTTAGATAAAAACCACTTAACCGATTTAAATGAAATTGGGTGCAAGTATATATTATATCTCAGGGAAGTATACAGCGTGGCAATTAGGTTATCACATTAATATCATCTGACCAATCAGTCGGCGCGTGCTCCACCGGCGCGGCGCCGCCGGTGCCGCGGCGTTGCCGCTTTTATAGGTCAGTAAACTGATATTATAAAGGATAATTTATTTTATACCAATAACGCCATTTATTTTGTTTGAAAAATGCATTTTCTTAATTTTAATAAAAATATTTATTTTATTATTTTAACGTACAATTTAATGTGATAACCTAATCGCCACCCTGTATACCTACGGGTAAAAGCTAGTAGCTGTCGCCCGCAATTTCACTCGCGTTGGTTTCGTTCGTGGAAACTTTCAGCCCTAAAGGGTTAATTAAATCTGCCGCTGATGCGGGAATATTTAAACGAGATACCACGGCCCCGGAACGCAAGGGTTACTGAAGGAGCAGGGTGGGTTGTTAGTCAGTAGAAGTCTGACACTCCCTTCCTCTCCACTCACAGGGGGAGAAGCCATGCAATGCAGCAATGATAAAAGGTTTGCCACAGGTTCTCAGCTACCTCCAAAACAATTTTGTTAAAATTGGTTCTGCAGCTTAGCTATGAAAGCAGCAGACATACGGAGAGACACAGTTATTTATTTATAATATTAGTATGGATTATCCAGTCTTATATTATTAGATACTAAAGCCCTTAAAATAATACTCTTTTCTTTAGCACAATACTAGATGTGGAAAAGTTTATAGACAAATATCATACAAAGCTACACTTCAATATCGCTAATTGATATGGATTCCGAAAAAAATACGTATAGAAGCCGTTATTTTTGCCCATTAGTTGATAGCAAAAAAGAGTTAGAAAAAAAGGTCATCTATGCTCCGTGGAATCGTTCATATTTCTCATTTTGTTATACATGATTGATAATGTTATATATGATGTTATACATCAATACATGAGGCATATTCATCGTTAAGCGACTGACAGACTGATACTCATGAATCATCCTAATGTCAGTGACCAGAGTGCAAATAGCCTGATTTGTTGCCATTAATTTTTAGATAATGTGTTGCCATATGTCAAATATATTAATCACACATCATGTTTAATCTTTAATGTTAATCTCTATTGCTAACATATATCAGGTGAATTTGTGTTTATTTATACCTATTGCTTTTAAATGTTTATTAGAAAGAGTTCTTTAAACCTGTAATCAAACTTTTACTAAATGATTGTCAAATATTTTAATTCCATCAAAAACAGAACTAACTAAAAAATGTGCCAAATCCCGCAAGCAGGCACACGGAATAGATGAGAATAAGCTTTTGGTACACTGTAATTATTTATCTATATATTAATACATAAACTATGTAATAACATTTTGTAACCCTTTTTAAGAGAATTGCGCTAATGGAGGAGTATAAAGATTTACACAATTAAAGTTTATAAGGAGAAGAAGAGCGGAGAGCACTTTTTAAATATGACAATGCTATCAAAATATTTTTACTACAGGTGAATTTCGACTGGCAACTAGTTATATGAATATTAATTATTACGTGAATAAATACTGTCTATCCTTCCTTATTATCCTTTAAAAAAAAATGCGTGTTCGTAAAAAATTGAGAAGGAGTGCAAAAAGTGATTTTTAAATATTTCAATGAATTATGTTTGACATTCGACGAGTGAGCACAGACACGGTAATATTATCATACAGTATTGTAACTCGGCCGTATCTTAGAAATAAATGCCTACAGCCACGCGGTACGTAAACATGGGATAGGGCTGCCCGCCTCCAGCATTTTAATTACATTTGCCTACTTTTTGTTTCCATTTAGTTTTGTGATTGTAAATATACTATTTTTATATAAACAAATAAAATATTTTGTGAACTGAATAGGAAGTGTTCAATAAAAATGCGTGTTGTTTTTTGATTGGTAGATTTAATTATTAAAAAAAAACATGTTTATATTTTTTCTAGTATTATTCATACACAGTACAATAAACAACTATTATTAATAATAAAATACCACGTCTTTACTTTGAATTATACAAACTAACAAAACAAAACACACATGCCTCGAGGTTTTAACACAAGCGTACCTACCGTATCATGATTCACGAACCGCCTATAACTACCTATTTCACTCGTGTCAATAACTTTCCTTTACTCTATTCACTTTATTTATTAATCCAGACATCTTTTTTTTTCGGGAGATAATGGAAATACTTATCCATTAAAAAGAAACACATTATGTACATACATACTAGTAAGTAAAATTATTTAAGTCTTAGGTACCTTTCAAAGTTTCCAGGCAATCTAAAAAAAGTTATCTCTGGATGCGTTATTGACGAATTCATGCAACCAAAAACAGCACAATATATCCTACTCGTCATATTAAATATGTACTTGAACTTATTTATAGCATTAAATCGCGCGGTTATTGTTAAAAAAACAACACACCGTCCGTTCGTCACTGCGGCACAGTCGCCGGTCGCGACTGTCATCAAACCGAGCGCACACCGAGATCGAGGCGCGTAGGTATAGCTCGCGCTTCGTCCGTTTGTATGAAGTCGGAATACTGTATACATAATATTACCGTGGCACAGAGCACCCACTAGTTAATATTATTATTAGCCTGTAGTGTCCTGCTGCTGGGGAAAAGCCTTCTATCATTCTTCCCAACGCGCAACGGTCTCGATTTTGCGCCTCTTCCTTCCAATTTTTATGCCTTTTCATAGACTATGTTAATTATAATTATTATTTGAAAACGAATGTGACTGTCACTGTGTGCGACATGTCACATAGCAAATATAAATCATAATAAACTCACAAACTCTAAGTAAGGATATAATCCTTTAAGTGCTTGGAGTATTTTTTACATTTATGAAATTTTGATTTAAAGTACCTCCTTTTTGTAAGTAATATGTATTTCTTTTCTAGAAGTATTTCTTGTATCACAGCCAATTCTTAGAGCGTAATAACTTAAATGTTCAATTTAAGTTTATCGAACGTAACAACCGTAAATAAGATGGTACTAACAAGGAAAATAAATATTGTTCCTTTATTTATGAGCCAAACATGATTTGAATCCTAAGTTTAGGTCTGTATGTTTACTAGAAGTATCTTAGGGTTTTTGCAATTGCCAATCACAAAAAACCTTTGAGTGGAAATTGTCAAAATCACGTGAAAAACGGCAACGAAATTTATTGTAGTCTTAAATAGCTGGCAACTTTTTATCCCGGAATATTGTGCGATTTCCGTTGGAAAGCTTTATCACAAAGTCCACACATACAAAGTTGCGTGTAACAACCTATTAATAATAAATTTAAATTCAGAGTGCCAGAGAGTTCCTAACCGAAATGAGCAGCCAATCTCCGGTAACCGTAGGCGCGGGCTTGAGGGCGGCGAGCAGGGGTAGCTCACCGTCCGGTAAGGGCCAGGCCCGGGTTGACGGCTCCTCGTATTCCACGCGCCAGCATCAATGACGAGGCCCGACAGGGCCCTTACCTGCCGGGGTTGCGGGAATGTTCTAACGAGACACTGTGGCCCCGGCACATAAGGGCAGTGAAGGAACACGGCGGGTTTTTAGTCAGTAGAAGTCTGACACTACCTTCCGCTCCACCCAAAGCTGGAGGGATCATTAGATGATTTTCTTACCGAAAACAAAAGCTTAAAAAACAAAATTTTGAATTTCTGCTTTTACCCATGGCCCCAAAAGCATCCTGAACACTATAACAGACAGGAGGTACCGCATAAGTATATAAGTAGTGTATAAGTATTAACAAACGCAACTAATTATAATTAGTTCCGTTTGTTTCTCTGATCTTAATTACTGACATTAGTTTTATAAGTCGTTTGTATACTGACCAAATGGATTCACGTCATGTTCACTGGGGGATTACTAAAATGGGCCACTGAAATAATATTATTTCGAGTAAATCATACCCTACTGTAATTTTAGAACAAAAAGAAACAAAAGAGAAAATCATACTTCTTGTATTAACTATGAAATAAAGATTTAATATTAACAGGGTAAATATGCGTAAATCGTTTTAACTGAAAAATATAGTACCTACCATGTACAGTCACGGATAGAGATGTAATATGAAAAAAAACAAAATGTTTTTTTTCACAATCTTGAAAAAAAACATGAAAAAAATCTTAGCACCGTTGTTTTTTTTCTACATTTAGTTTTTTTTCAGAAAAAGTGAAATTCTATAACTAAAGTGGAATAAGACACTAAATTTGATTGTTTTGTTTTTATTCAAGTCAAATAATGTTTAAATCAATGGGTAACTATTATTATGAACTTAAAAAATACTTAATGTGTTACAATCATCTGTATCAGTATCAGTAGCTACGGCTACGCTTGTTTTATCAGCTTCGAAATAATGTTCTGTGTCTGTATTTGTTTCATCTGATTCTGAATCAACGACTATACTATCAGGGACTTTATTACATTCTGCTTGTGTTAATATTGTTGATGATTGTACTGATTGCACAATGTACATTATTTTCCTAGCCCTGTCATTTGTCAGTCTATTACGTTTCTTGGTATGAATGTCGCTGATTCGCTGTACGTACTAAATGTTTCTGCAGTCTGCACGCAAATCAACCAAAACATAAACCAAACGAGGATTAGGGAAATCCCGTCCGTAAATGTAGTTTACACTTAGTGTTGCCAATTATGTTAAAAACAAATGGTATTTTCTTATTGAACAAAAAAAAAATAATATCAACTCACATACGCCAACCGCCTTACCATATTTTTATTTTCCTACTCATGAAAAAAAACCTACTCCAGAAAAAAAACTGTTTCTTTTCATGTTTTTTTTAAACGTTTTTTTTCATCTCAGAAAAAAAACCGTTTTTTTACAACTCTAGACTCACGGACTATAATTGATCCACTTTCAAGATTTCCAATTTTGCAGTTTTATACATTCACGAGATTACACGATTAAACACGAACTCAAACCGAATGCTCGGAAACAAAATGACAAATTACTAATAATCGGAAATAGTCTTATCCATAGAGGTTGAAAAATGACTTTATAAGTTGTCAATGATAAATCCATACAACGGTGCTTTCGTGTATCCCATCTATTTGATACTGACCTACTATGAAATAGTCCTCATTAAATACTCTTTATTTCTGAAATCCTATCCGAAGACAGAGTGACAGTTGAAATGTCGATGTCAGAAAAGATTTGGAGACGAAAATTTCGAATTTTGGTGAATCGTAGCCGTAGTTATTAACACGAAAATGCCAGCTGCAATTTCTGAAGAAATTCGCTATAGAATCATAACAATGCATCAGCAGGGTCTGAGCATTCGTGCAATTTCGAGAGATCTGCACTTGACGGTGAGCTTATTCACTCATTCTATATGTTTTTGAATTTTTTAAAAAAGGTAATTATCTAAGTCCATTAACTTGTAAGTTGTTATTTTTTTAGCGAAACACCATTTCTTTGTGGGTAAGACGATACGCCGAAGGAGGACATATAAATGACCGTCGCCGAAACAACCATCGCCCTTCTGCATTAAGCGAAGCTCAGAGAACTGAAATGCTCCGCGAATATGAAGTTGATGGATTTATACCAACGCAGCGTTACGCGGAATGTTTTGATGTAAATCCCAGAACCATCCGAAGGCATCTTCACTCAATGAATTTGCATCATAGGATTACTGCCTACAAAGTTGATATGACAGAAGCTCATAAAACCGCACGTGTAAATTTTGCACACTGATTTTTAAATTTCGATTGGTCATCAACTATTTTTTGTGATGAGAAGTCATTCCAATCAAGCGATCATGGCCGCTTACACCTATGGCGATATAACAGTTCACGGTATGATGCTGATAACGTCATACTAAATAGGGAATCAGGAAGGATAACTGTTAATATGTGGGGTTGGATGAGCTCCGAAGGTGTAGGCGAGCTTGTTCAACTACCACCTCGTGCAAATGCCGTGAACTATATAAGGATTTTGGAAGATTTTATGCTTCCGTCTGTAAGGATTGTGTATCGACAGCAAGAAATGGAAAATATTAATTTTGTTCACGATAATTCTGCCATACATCGAGCAAGGACTGTCAGGACCTGGTTTGAAGCACATCCAGACATACCGGTGATTCCACGGCCAGCTAAATCCCCGGACCTGAATCCCATAGAAAATCTGTGGGGTTTAATGGTGCAGCGATGGGATCACCGTAATGAACGAAGAAAGGAAGATCTGGCTCAACATTGTCAAGAAGTATGGGAGAACATGCGAGGGACTGATATTTGCACTCGTCTGGTTAGCTCCATGCAATCACGACTGCAAGCTGTAATAGACAGCCAGGGAGCATTTACAAGATATTAAGACAGTCCAACAGTTTTGATTCTTATTATACAAAATAAAATAATTATTTAAATAATATAGTGTTTTTTTTTGCTTAGCACATTTTATGACATTTATAATAGCTAAAACGTAAACTCTTTAGCAGAAATAGCAAATAAAACTTCTTGCAAGATGGCGGCAGTTATCTCAGTATTTATATGTATCATCTATGGGTGTTATCTATGTTTAATACATAATCATAATTATCGTGAACGTCATCTTGGACGCTACGCGTTCGGATAAAATCGTGGTTTCGAGTTTTTGCGATGTCTAAATTATACCAACTATAATTTCTCCGTACACCAACGTTACTATGGCTACGCTAAAACAATTGTCGCTAGGTTACGGTTTCTACACCTGCAATTCGTCGACTTTAGGTAGTTACTCTGTTCTGTGTACGAATATAACCGATTAAACCCGATTTGCATTACACGGCTAAAATACGAATGGTGGCAAGTGGCTCATCATTTATAGTCCGTGACTGTACCTACATAAAGAGTCATACAAGCACACAATGTTCTACTGATGTTTCTGTATACAACACTACATGATCGAGGCAATTCAGAACCTTTGAAATGTTCTTGATAGTGTAGAAAAACTCTCTTTTGTAATAAACTTACTGATAATCTCTTTCCACGCTGCATTTTTGTAAACAGTTATACAGTAACTAACAATGTGTGTAGTTGATTTTACTAAAGTGCCTTGAGTAAGGTGCGTTTTCTCTTTCCTATTATTTTAACGATATGACGTGCAAACAGATAATAACAACAATAAGCCATTGCAGGAAAATCTAAAAGGAAATAACGATTCTTTTAACATTCTACAATTTAATTATATTCAAACTAATAACAAAACACAAGAAAATTTATTATTGAACGTATAGTAATAAACTAAACGCCTAATATAACATTGTATGATATTTCATGTAAACGTTATTTGATAAGAACTTTAATCTAGCCACTTATCGACTATTTCAAAGAGAATGTTTGAAGGACCGTTTTGTTCATATGTAGGTATATTTAAATTCATATATTGAAGATTTGGGGGTACTAGTTCAATAAACAATTGTTATAGAATTATTTAATTCTATATATTTGCTTGTACTATGATATATCATGGTGGTTTCGCCGGAAGTAAACCCAGCCGCAGCGCAACCACGTTAAATAAAATTTTACGTCGAAACTAGAGATAAAGATTTTTTTAATAAGATAACATTATTAAACTAAGAGGGAGCATGACGTATGGATTTTGTCCGAAATAAAAGAATTTTGTTATAATTAAAACGAACGTACAACATGTTAGGCATAAAGAGGCTAGAAGTACCTTTCGTGATTTCGACAAAAAGATAGTACGGCCATCCTTTACTGGACTTGACGGGACCTGATAATCACATCCTGTAAAAAAGTGGTAAGTACAAGTACCAAACTACGAATAAATTCTGATTGGAACTACTTGCCGGGTTTACCGGCTGAAATTTCATTAGATTTAAAGAGATTTCTTGATCTGTAACACAATTCCTGGGTGGCGTTGAAAAACTGTATGTTTTACTTCTCTCGTAAGGAAATAGTACTTAAATTACTAATCCTTTTGTAAAAGTAAACGAATAGCTCGCAGCAAATCGTGCAATATATATCGTTGATACAAATTAAGGAAAAGTTAAAATGTTTACGCTTTTCTACATTCGCCTGTTGAAAGATGGCTACGTCAAAAATTCTTACGTAGTAGGCGCTGGACATTCTCAGGAGTTGCTGTGAAAGTTAATTGTTAAATTATTCTTTAGCAAAAATTAATCCAACAGAGTTCTTGCTCGTAAAAATGTTTACAGTTCAATGCTTTCGGTATTCAATAGGAGTGAAGGGTGCAGTATAAAATTAATTACTTCTGCGTATATTTTCTCTCTATCCAATTCATTAACAGTAGACGCAATACAACACGACTCATTTTTAATCGACTTCAAAAAAGGAGGTTCTCAATTCGTCTTGAACTTTTTTTTAACGTATGTTACCTCATAACTCGGATATGGCTAGACTGATTTGAAAAATTCTTTTTGCATTTGAAAGGGTATACTTTCTAGTTGGTCCCATTGTTACGAAATCAGGATCTGATGATGGGATCCTGGAGAAATCGAGGGAACTCTTCAAATATTATAGGCACACCTATAGCGTTTTGGGTATTTCTTATAGTAACTTGAGCAGTTGCTTTCGAAAAGTACCATTTGGGGAAGTTGAACTGATGATGAAGACCACAGATGGCCACTGAAACTACTCAATAATAAGTATTTCATGGATTGCGATTCGATTACTTGAACACTTTATGCTCGTCACAATACATATGGTGATGTAGAGCTGATGGTCAAGTACCAGGAGAACTCCTCAAAAATTAACGGATATGCATCGGGAAAAGCAATATTTTGTAAAAGGTGATAAATTGTTGACATTATGGCTTTTGTAAATAGATAAATTACAAACCGACCCACTAAAAAGCGTGAAAAAAATTTATTACAAAAAATAGAACCGACTTCCATATCAAAAAACAACAAAGCCAAAAATAACTTTAATTTCGGAAGGCGCGGCGGTGTGAAAAAAAAGAAAATCCAAAACCAATAACACCGACTACCGAAATTAAAGTTATTTTTGGCTTTGTTGTGTTTTGATATGGAAGTCGGTACTACTTTTTGCAAAAAAAAATTTATTTATTACATAATATCATCCTTTCATCCATAAGTACTAAGACATAATCAGCCCTGTGCATAAAAAAGAACCAGTAGTAGTATAACGCGATATCCCTTGCAATGCCAGTGTCAGATTATCAGGCACTAGCGAACAGCCCCGGCTTCACACGGGTGCAATGTTTATATTAAATATAGGCAGCGTTCGCGAGAATCGTTAACGTACGGCAGTTTTTTCGACGCCTTACTCCACAATTTTCACTACCACGAAAAATCCTATCTATTTTCCGGGATAAAATATAGCCTATACGGATTCGGAAGAATCCCTCTAAGTAATGGTAAAAGAAATTTTGAAATCGGTCCAGTAGTTTTTGAGCCTATTCAATACAAACATACAAAAATACAAAGGTTTCCTCTTTATAATATTAGTATAGATTTAAACAATCCGTAACGACTGTCAAAGATGTACCCGATATGTATCAATGGATAGACCTCGGCAATGACGATCGACCCATGCGGCTGTTATTATTTAGACACCAGCTTCTTTAATCGCGATCGAGGCACCCTTCAATGCGTGATCGAGGTTGCTCTTGACCTTGGCTCACCGGGCTTTCTGTGCGAGTCCGGTAACAGCAGGCCGGAGCTATACATATTGTTATATATCTTCCCTTAAGGTTCAAGCTAGATCATATTACTTACCCTGGATTGAAATATCTTCATCTGCGCGACGAGGATGACGATCAAGTTCCCAAAAGCAACGGACACATACCAAGCAGCTATAGTAATAGTTTTCATACTCTTTGGTGCCTGAAACAAAATAGTACATTATGTATTAAGGGCGGTAAGTAAGGAATTACGGTCGAGGCTCTAGTAGAAGCCCAAAGTCGGAGACTGAGGGCTTTGTGAGTCGAGGTTCGTAATTCCCGTACCGCCCGTGAAACATACCTACAGTGTTTGTCATCACATTTGCGAGTAAATAAATAAAATTATAGGTCAGAAAAAACTTATTTATTAAAATTTATAGTCACTGTACATCATTAATTGTTTTTGCTGCATGGATAATATCTGGCGGTGTTGCATTTAAAGCACACTCATCGGACGACGCCGACGACATTTTTTATAATTTTTTTACTTGTCTTCAAATACAAAAGGTAAATAATTATGAATTACAGCTTTAATACACAAGTCAGCACAACTATTATTACGTAACTTACGAAATAAGTGAACTTTTTTTAAGCGGATGGCGGACTTTATGCCCACACCACAGATTTGTTTTTGGTATTTTTCTTTCCTTCCAACGGAAAAGGCGAAGAGCTTAAGCCCATACCGCCTGGCAATACCACAGATTATACAAATGTTTCGTTCAGAAACGTTAAGGGCAAATACTTACGTAGATATTTATACTGCCATGACGGAGTGAAAAAATAAAAATAATTTCGACGGTTTGATACAAAAATGTATTAAAATCGATTATTAAGAACATTAGTTGAGTATTTTAAGTAACATGTAGCGAGATTGTAATGATATTCCTGTTTAGATAACATTTTAAGAAAATTTTTCAATTGTGTGTAAACTCCTTGCTTGAACTTGCATGACCTGTGTGCTGTGCTATAAATTAAAAAAAATACTTACCGAACTTGGGTTTCATGACAAAAAGAAAGCCCGAGGGTTTTATATGGGGCATTACGGCCAAGTTAACCTGTATGTTTAGATACTGTTTACGTGCAAGTGTGATGAAAATACCTTTGCTTTAATAGCAATAGCACAATTTTCGGTATTCTCGTTTATCGAAACTTCATTTAACTTAACGTTTTATCATGTAAGCTTTGTAGTAATCTACCCAAACATAGTAGGTAAATAGTTTTTTTGCAGTCTTTTACGTAGGCTGTGCAAATTAGGTAATATAGGCAGCGACCTCATGCCGATCTCATCATAGTTAGGAATGGCTAAGTATATGAAGATGATACTGTTAGGTTAAGTTGGGAAAAGCTAAATAACCTGAGTAAATGAGAACTCCAGGCCCGACACAGCAAACATAATCTCAGCAACGGAGACCAGTAGGTACTGCGGCACGATCCAGGCCAGATGTAGTTCGTTGGGGGGGTTGGGTGCGTGCAAGACGGCGGCATCCAGCCTGCCCAGCCGCTCTCGGAGGCACAGCACGTACACGCCGCCAGCTCGCAGGTAGCCCTCACCAGACCCTGACATCTCGCCGTCTGCACTGATCGCCCGCCATCGGAATCTGAAATAAAAATAACAAAGAAGTAACTACAGTACCGTAACGTTGAAAATGATAATATTATTTTTGGCTATACGTTATACTGCAAGTTTTTACTTTTGATTCCTTAACGCCAAATTCTAACAGAAAATAAAGATTTTAATATGACTCAAATAGCCAAATTGTGCTTTGCCTATTTCATATAAATTATTTCTCGAAAAACTGCCTTGTAGGTAAGTGAAAAGCTTTGATGCAGCGATTCGGAGTAAACTGCAAATTAAGCATTCTCTGTAACGTGTAACTTCAAACAATAATATTTAATCTAGCCTGTTGTTTTAAGTTCTTTATTCTTTATAAAATAACATGATATTTATGATGGAAAACTCTGAATAAAAGAAAACTTTAGAATAGGATATTTGCCTATTTTTCAAATATAGTTTAGGTTTAATTATTGATCAATTTTAAGCTACAAAAAAATGATTTTCGTAAAAAATAACTGGGTAACATGGGTGAAACTTCATAATAAAATTCAAAATAAATATTTTCCCGCCCAAAAACCCATCGCTGTCACGAAGTCGCATGACGTCATATTTCTCAAACAACAAAGTGTTTTTGAGGTTAGGATTTGTGTCGTCTTTCTTTCATTATGAGTTTAAAATTATATTACCAATATTGTAGTGTAGTGCTTTTTTGTGAAAATAACACAAAAAGAACACCTACGAACGTTTTTTTCAACACAAAATTAATATCTCGTTGTATGACAAGTCGACACGTTTGACAGCTTTGAGAAAACTGACATCACATTTCATGATTAGCGTTTGCGGTCACGTGACTCACAGATTAAAAATTATAATTTTTAATTTATGAAAATTTAAAAAATGTGGAATTATTTTTAGAAATAAAAATGTTGTTTAAACTTCATGGCATCTAAACTAACTATATGCAAAATATCGTCTTTTTTACTACTACAGGCAAATACCCTATTCTCGTAAGTTCGCGCTTCTTCCGTGAAACTGAATACGATTTATACAAGTTAGCAGTCGCGTGGGGCTTCCCTTCCGTGGACTTTATCACGATAAAAATATAACCCTCCTTTTTTGCTCCTTCAAGCTATTTTAATTTCATCCAAATCTAACAAGTACCTTCGAATATGAGTGCGTTCAAACAAGCAAACAAACAAACTTTTCCGTTTTATAATATTAGTATAGACTAGCAGTCGCGCGGGCCGTCGCGTCACTTCCGTGGACTTTATCCGGACAAAAACATAACCATCAATCTAACATCAATCAGCATTTCACACGTTATATTACTTAATCGTTTTAGCAAAGATTGAACATGAAAACTAGCGTACCCGTTACAGCGCCGTTTTTTTATATTGCTTTGAAATTATGTTGTTTGTCTAGACTAAATAAAAATGATTATGAATTTTATTCAAAAACTATTTGATGACAAAGATGGTTGCTGTTTGCGATACACAAAACACAGGATGGATTGATTATTTTGCTATATAGTTATACGTTAGTATGTAGGCAGGTATGTACCTACCGAGCAAGTTGATGCGGGAAATTGGGGACAGTTAAGGTTTAATTGAATAATTGGTCTCTTTAATGAGGCAATTGATACTCGTCAATCTTGAACGGTTAATCACATTTATTTTGAAAACTGATAGTAAATAAAGATTTTACTCGTTAAGTTATTCATAAAATGAAACGAGATGCCTAGCTGACCACCCTGAGAAGAAACTCCCATACGAACTTGGAGATCAGTCTCTTTTGAAGTCCATAGCATCTGAACTTGTCAAATCATATGACAATCACGTAGGTTTGTAATAAATGTACTTATCAAGATTATCGTTCGCTGACCTTTTACTAATATATTATAGACTAGCTTTTGCCCGCGGCTTCGCTCGCGTGGAATTTGGTCTGCCACATAAAGTTTCGTCACAAATCATTTAAAGAAATAATTTAATTTTTTTGTAACTATAAGTTCTACTGCGTATTTCAGATGTCTAACTTCAAAACCGATGTATTCCGTACATTCTTTGAACCCCTATTATATTAAGGGGGAAACCCTTGGAGGTGGAATAATCGAAATTCCATTCTTAGTGCTAATTTAAACTCAGTGGTTTCGGTTGTGCGTCGACCGCTGGGTGTGTTAGTCAATCAAGTTGCAGTTTTATTATAAACTTCGCCTGTGTGGTGTGTTGATAAAAAGTAGCCTATGTGCTTCCCCAGGCTTGAGATGTATAATCTCAAGCCTAGGGAAGCACAAAGGGACCAACAGAGGTTACTTTTGTTTATTGTTCGTGTCAGTCAAGGATTAGTATGTAATGTTATTGAATTTATTGATATGAATTACTTCGTTCGGTAGCAGCGAGCAAAACTGAAAGGATTAGAATAATTTACAATATAAGGTAATTTATTAATGTGTTTTTAGTTTTGGCGGTCCTAACTTACCTACTGCGATATACTCCTGTAAATTATGTTACTTTTTTATGTTACTTGATTGTATGTAGATTTTGCGAGTAAGAAACACGTGAGCAAGCTACGTAGAGCTGGCCTTGGGAAAAACAGGGCGTGCCTAAACGTATCCCTACTACCTTTAAAGTTTGCCCTTGAGATTTATTGATGGTCATTGCTGAAAATGCAACTTTAAATGGGAACTGCAAACGTTTGAAATTAAAAGGTAAGTTATTGGTTATTACTGGGATGCGTGGTATAAGCATATTGTCACCCTTAGCTATTGACTTGATCCAAACAAAATCCTTATTTAAGTATATGTTTCTACTAAAAATACACTAATTAAATGAAATAATTATGCCTATTGTATGAATTAATAAATCGCTTTGAAAATCGAATTTGCTGTAGAGAAAATACGCATAATGAACACAACGACTATACTAAACTATGCCTTCAATCACTTAGTGTAAAAGACAAAGTAATAATAAGTAATACTTAAAGCGACAAATTTATCGATTTTGATAAGAGTTTGATAATTAATCTAAAATGTGCATTGCAAAAAAGTCTCCAATTTAATTTTATTTATGGTTGACAATTTTGATCATAGTGGTTTCCGCATAAAAGGTAGATATATGCTGTCACAGTCTTTTATTTAGAACTATTTAAGACAAACAATCCTACAGCACATTATATTTTGTATCTCCAACGGTTTTAGCAGCGCACGCGAATATAGCTCTCGGAGGGCAGAATTTTTTCTGACTTACTTCATTATTATCGTTATATTATATCCAAATTACAAAAAAATCATTATAAATTGTAGCCTATGTGTTATTCTGATGTATAACCTATGTTACTGCAAAGTTTCATTCGAATCCGTTTAGTAGTTTTTGCATGAAAGAGTAACAAATATACATCTATCCATCCATCCTCACAAACTTTCGCATTTATAATATTAGTATGATAAAAATCGTAAAGCGGTTCACAAAATACTTCTATCCACCAAATTTCAACTCTGTTGTCTTAATTATTTCCGAATAATGTGGCTGTGAGTCTGTGACATACGGACGGGCAGACAGACAGATATGACGAATTTATAAGGGTTCCGTTGTTTGCCATTCGGCTACGGAACGCTAAACATGAGCAAGAATGACAGCGTTTATGCAAATAACAATACACGACTATTTTGTGATATACTGTTATGACGTGGGAGCTCTTGGCTAAATAATAACAGTCTAATGGGTCGATCTTCAAGGTTAAAGAACACTTACCGAGGTAGGTTCATGGATGGGTGCCCATTTAATCAATAAATTGTTCAAATATAGCCCGTGTTGCTTGCCTGTTAATTAATATCATATATTAAGTCAAAAGAATTTTTGGAATCGTTCCTGTAATTAGTTTAAGTGTATGTTATATGCATACCATTCGCGTATTGCATATACTCTTGATAACTTCGAAATTAAGTGTCCAAATCGAATAAATTAAAAGTATTTTGCTGCTACAAAAATACCTTGATGATAAAACTATTTATTTAGATAAGAATTAATATTGCCATACGAATGTAATCAACTTTTGTTTCTACCAGCGATCTATTTAAATTTTACAACAAATAAGTTGCTATTGTGACTTAACTACTATAGTCCTATCCTACTATCCCTACTAATATTATAAATGCGAAAGTTTGTGAGGATGGATGGATGTTTGTTACTCTTTCACGCAAAAACTACTGAGCAGATCTGAATGAAATTTGGTAAGTATATAGTTGGCAGCCTGGAATAACACATAGGCTACTTTTTATCCCGAAATTCCCACGGGATCGGGATTTGCGCGGGAAAACCTTCCCACGCGTACGAAGTCGCGGGTAGAAGCTAGTTAGATATATTCCCTCTTGGACTATTTTGTAGGTAATAATGAGTACTTCAATCATATAGCACATCATTTTTGTATAGCATCAATAGTGGCTTAGCTTTAAAATTTACGGGTTTTTTATACAAATTTTTCATCTGCAATTTAACCCTCTTCTGGGATGATTTTTCAAAAACTTTGATAAGTACATGTAATTATTAATTACCAACGAAAAGGCTAAATACAGATTTTCATAGTTTAAACTACAAAACAAACAGGTTTCTCATTCATACTTTCAGACCCTATTTTACGCCCTCAGGGGCTGATTTTCCAAAAACACTGAAACATGTGATTTTTAATACTTAAACAGACTGATAAACACCATTAAACTACAAAAATGACGATTTCCCCTATTTAACTCATTTAGGGATTGAATTTCGAAAAACACAGAAACACGTGCTTATTAATTTTAAACCAGAATTATAACCACCAATTTTCATGGTTTAAACTACAAAAATTTCGATTTTCCATACCAGTTTTCAGC
Source organism: Tholera decimalis (assembly GCA_943138885.2). Taxonomy (NCBI): domain Eukaryota; kingdom Metazoa; phylum Arthropoda; class Insecta; order Lepidoptera; family Noctuidae; genus Tholera; species Tholera decimalis. Next base: position 27,980,619 of record OW964548.2, read on the forward strand.
CCTACTTAACTACTTTAGGGGTTGAATTTCGAAGAACACTGAAACACGCGGTTATTAATTTTTAACTAGAATACTAACCAACAATTTTAATGGTTCAAACTTAAAAAATGACGATTTTTCATACAAACTTTCATCCCCTATTTAATACACTTAAAGGTTGAATTTCAAAAAACCCTTCCTTATTCCTTGTCTACATTATAAAAGGAACCTCTGTGCAAAATTTCAACATTCTAGGTTTTTAAGGTTTGAGGAAGTATCAGGAAAAACATGTCAAGTGTTATGTGGTTAAAACCCTCTGCATTGGATTTAAAATTAGATAAGATCTTGATAATGTCAGATTGGTCTACTATTCTAATAGAGAAAACCCCCTTCATTAAATTTATGAGTCTCAAAGTAAGCCACACATGAAACTGGTGCTATATTATCATCTGGAATATTTAAAAAATGTGAATTTATTGTATCTGGGTTATTGAAATGAGAGGATAATTCAGTCACTTTTTTGAAAGGTAATAAGGTAGACTTTAGATTCTTCCACAATAATTTAGAATGACGTATTTTGCTATTAATATTATGTTTAAAAAAAAGCTACTTTTTTGTGATATATGGACTTGTTCACTAGACTTTTTAGTACTTTATAATATAATATTTTACTTTCGGAGTTTCTACATCGTATGTGTACCTGATTGCGTAAGGACATCATTTGCCTGATATTATTCGTTATCCATGGATATGACCTTTCCTTAATAATTTGAGGCCTACGGGGAGCATATTTATCGAACAATGCGATGATATTGGAGTTGAGATGTGCTACCATAGAATTTACGTTTCCTGACAAAGCGTTATCCTGCCAAACCATTGAGACCATGTCTTCCTTAAAATTCTCCAACGGAATGTTTTTTAGATTCCTACGAGTTACAACAATGGATGGTATTTTCTCCTTTATAAAATAAAAAACGGCAGTAACAAAGGCATGTGCGCCAAGCGCACTTATCCAGTCCACTTCAATGTTGCGAGCCTTCTCATCAATACATACCTACAAGGTCTATAAGGGTCTCGCTAGTGAGAGTAAAATGAGTAGCAGATGTTACCAATTGACTTAAATCGAGACTGAAGAAAAATATTTAACTTAACTGTTTTAGAGTCTGTTTGATTCAGGACATTTATGTTAAAGTCACCCAATACAACAGTGTGTTGCAAGTCGTTATGGAATTTATTGACGTAGTAAGCGCATCAAAAAACAAATCAACATCCATTCATGGTGGTCTGTACGCGGTAACGATAGCGATTTTAATACCATTTGTGCTCAGGATAAGCCACATTTATTCAACAGAATCATGAAGAGAGTCAACCGGGTGCGTATGGATGTGCACCTTTATCCAGCGCTTGATGTAAAACCCAACGTGCAACGCCACCGCCGCGCCGCGTCCGCCGTGCACGCTCACCGGCCGCGGAAAATGTCGCAGCCGGTACTCGGGCACGGCGGGCGCGCGTCCCTCTTCACCCACTCTAAGCCAGGTCTCGTTTATTGCCATTACACTGACTTCATGATGCTCTAATGCGGCGATAAATTCATCATGGTGAGAGCCCAGAGAGCCAGGGTGGAGAAATCCAAATTTGAGATAAGTACTTGGCACTCATTATAATGATTCTATACCATAAAACAAAACAATACTTAACGGCGGTTTGTAATAACAACTACTCAACCTTAACGATTAGTAATGACCAAATAAAACTTATGTTAAAATAAGCACACGTGTGAATAAAGTGTCAATATATACAAAGAATACTGTGTGAAGTTGTAATAAATAAATAAACTTAAATTTAATGTGTGAATACACAACAATATCATGTTTCGAAAGCATATAAGTATCATCAAACATGTGGCACTACAGAAAATACCAACCAAAACAGTGCACCCTTTAGGCAGAGCATGCTGCAGCTGCAACCAGACAAATACATAACAAACAATCAGAGAAATAACAAAACAAACGACAAAAAACATGGGTAAAAGGCAATTGAATAGTACAAATAGTTCTTTTTTTTTTCTTAATAACACATAGGCTACTTTTTATCCCGGAATTCCCACGGGATCGGGATTTACGCGGGAAAAACCCCACACGCGGAACGAAGTCGCGGGCAGAAGCTAGTATTTAATAGGTCCCGACTCCCATGTAATAAGAAGTGAACCTATTGCTATACACCGTGCACAATTACAGACTCCGTGGTATTTCTAAGAATTTTAGAAAAACCGAAAAATCCAATAATTCCTTGCCCAACCCGGGAATCGAATACGAGACCCCTTAGTCGGTAGTCGAGTTTCCGATCATTTGCCTAACGAGGCAGTCATTATATGAGAGTATTTTTGGGTTTAATCATGGCAAAAATTACTACGAAGGTTTAATTGGCGACTTTTAAGTGTTACTTTTATTCGAGACTGTGCATCTTGGGTTTTTTTTATATCAATGAAGCCCACAATTTAAAATATTGCGCTCATTTTATGCGGATGGGTTTGAGACGTTGACTGTGCATCTTGGGTTTTTTGTGAATCAATGATATTTTAGCGACCCATTTTTATTTATACAGCCTGAAATGTATATGGTTGTTTTCCCACGGCAGGACGGTTACCCATCCTGCCGTCCTTTAATTAAAAGGCCGTTAAGCCCACAAAGTTATTTTCGAGAAAATGGCAATAAACGCGGGAATCATTGTTTCTTTAAAACTATGATACTTAGGTTAATGATTTTTGGACATATCAATTGATATGTCTGTCCGCTTATCCTATATAACCCTTTCGGTTCAGAAATTCATTTTAATTACTTTAAAATGCATTTTTTGTAATTTTCTTAAGTATGTTACCTAGTTATTGCATCTAATTACTGACCTTAAAGAGCGTTAACCAAACCTTAGCGGCTTTTTAGTGAAGTAATTTAAAAAATATTTTACCTCAGTACTGTTTGGTACATTTATTCAAAAATACTTAACTACAAAGTTGTTAAGTAACTTAACTGCTTTATAGATATGACATTTACTCAGAATAAAATTTTAATTACTTTTATGATGATCAGTTACGAGGCCTTAGGCGCTTTTATGCTATTGTGCAAATGTCATAAGGAACTATTTTGTAAGAGCTTAACTACTTATTACTTAACTAAAAAGTGGCAAAACGTATTTCGCTCGTGGTTAACTTCTTTGTAGTTTAGTATTTTGCAGGAAGTAGTGAGAAATTAAAGACCTTGTTTTTATAAAAATATCTTTATACCAAAATTTAAAAGGACATTTTAATTATATTTTAATAGGTAGTTGACAATCAACATGTACCTACTTAGAGCTAATTAGGATCTTACAGATCATTATCTGGCATGAACAAAATCTAAGTTCTTTATTCTATTAATTATAAATCACATGGGTCTTCTCACTAAATAAAAAAATACTTTATTAACTAATACTAAATCAGTCATGAGGTAACTTCAGACTTATTGATTGCTTTTATATGAAAACTAATTTATTATAATAATATCACAAATAAAATTGTATGTTTACTAATAAAGAAACTACGTAATATTGAAAAAATAATAAAACATACGAAAACATAAACATTATTTAAAATCAAAAAGGGGCAAATGCCTTTAAATGGCAACTTATTAATAGTAACTATATAAATTAAACATGAATCACGATGTTTAAGAAGGCACTTATTCAGACTAAAGTAATTACTTAGTGACTCTTTTGTTACAGTTCTTTTGATGAACTTCAACATGATTATTATCATCAAGAATGGGTAAATTTTGCCAGAAAAACATCTTATGTTTTGGTATAATTGGTGACAATGTTTTAATTAAGTTTTTTTTTCTGTCTTTTTCGATCCCTTTAGGACGTGAACGAAATGTTATTGCTAACCGAGGGTTTTTCAAAAACTTATCATTTAAAAATTTTAATGTTTTGTAGTCTTCATCAAAATTGTTTTTGTAATGAAGATCAAAGCTTGATCGTATAAAACATACTTCAGTCATGTTTTTGAGATATGCTCTCGGATTAGCATTTTGAATTCGTCGCTCTGATACGTTGTTTGTATAGTTTATAAAATCTTGAGGCTGTAAAGACTTTAAAATTACTTTTCCATTATTAGCCGAGGCTACGGCATCTTCAAAATCAGTGAAGTCGTAAATTTTACTTTTTCTTTTCATTGACAATTCGACTTGATGGTGGAATTGGTCGCAACTCATAAAAGTATGCCCAGGTTCGAAATAAAATAATATTATACGTTCTGTGGCAATCACTTCACTATTGACAATGTCAGCTAACAAGGAAAAGAACAGCCAGTTCTTATTCTGAGCTGTGCAATTGTCCATCCAAATATGTATAGTTTCGACATCACGAAAACGTAAAAAAAAGTTGTAATATGCACTCATAATGTCCTCTTGTTTTCTTCCGGCGATCCCATCGTGCCAAATAGCCGCAAGTGGTTTAGAGTTCTTGGTGATTTTTCCAACTGGTGCGAAGGTTTGATTAAATGCTGTTAGTCTTGGGCAAAATATAACCGATTTAAATGTTTCGAGTCTTGGCAGCATTATTATCTTTTCCAAATCACTACTGTAATATATCTGTTTTTCATTTTGTTCTAAAGATTTATGGGAATCGTATAACCTTCTAGCATTCGTGTATTTTTCGTGATGAGTAGACCAATCCTTGCAATTTTTGCAGTTGGCTATTATTTCTTTGCGAGCATCGTGATTAGTATCACGTGTATGCAATTTATATGACTCACAAAGTTCACATTCTTCATTACCGAGGCGAGAAAATGATATATTCATGCTTTTTAAATGTGTTCTATACATTTCATATGAAATTTTCAATTCGGGGTGCTTTGTACAAAAGTCTTTGTACATGAAATTAATGTTTATTTCACTTGGCAAATAGCGACGATTCGGAGCATGTTCACGACGATAATGCGGTGCGGATGGGTTAAAAGATTCGATATGTTTGGTAATAACCTCACGATCAAATTTTGGAATTTTAGTGTGTTTGCCCCGTTTGTCAATATCTTTGTTAGTATCAAGACAGCTAGATAAAATTTTATCATTGGATTTTTCAAATCCTAAAGTCGTTAAGAAAAAAACTTTGCATACGGTGACTAAGGTCCCATCAGGTTTTTGTAAAGTGAAACATCTTTTCGGATTTCTTTTTGGTTCAGTAACGTACTTCCTCTTAGGTATTGCTACAGTATAATGCGATCTAATAAATTGTCTCATTTCTGAACGTGACATGTTCCAATATTTTTTGTTTATTTCTTCACGTTCATCTATAGTAAAAATAGCAGAACATTGTTTCATACATTTGTTATCACAGCCAGTTTTAATTTTATACTGACATAGTTTTTGATTCTTCTTCTCCAATTTTCTTTCATTAAGGCTCTTATCGTATTTTCGTCGTTTAGGTGGTAGGTTGTTTAATTCTTGGGTAGCCTCTTTTGATCTGTTATGCGTTGAAACGTCAACACAAAAGGTCGAATCAATGGTTATACGTCGTTGCCGTAAAGGCAGGCTATTTGTGGTCATGGTTTCCATTGAGTGACGTCGAAGAGGTTTTGTTTTACTTTGAACAATTAATTTATTAGTGCTTTTTTTTTTAAACTTTTTCTTGTAGTTTTTGGTATTTGGTTTGTGATATCATTATCTGTATCATCACTTCTGCGATCATCATCAATGGGTTCGTAGTTTTTATCTTTGACAGAATCATCAGAATCGTAATCACCATAATTGGATTTTGTAGGAGATAACGTAAACTCCTGTACATGACAATCAATGGGTTGGAAATCGTGCGCAGGACTAACAATTGGCATCGATTCTGGACAGAACAATATTCCTGCCTCTTGCTGAGTTTCTGTCATTTCGGGTTGGGAATCATTCGATGTACAAGATCCTTTCAAAGTATGAATAACATTACTTATGTTATTAAAATGATGTGACGTTGCTGTGATCTGTGTTTCGCAAAAACTTTGAAAAACTTCGGACGTCATTGAATAATCTCTGACGTAAAGACTGTTAACAAAAGAATGGGTGTCACTTTTATTTGTAATTTTATTATCTATCATGCCTGTGGATGAGCAGTGTTCGGGGTGTGAGCTATTTATCATATCGGTACGACAAGTCTTGCGCGTGTTTGTGTTTTGATAATTTAAGTGTTGATCAAGATTTTCCAAATTCGCTAGGCACATTATGTTTTTGATCCTTTGAGGGATGCCGGATCGTCTGGAAAAACATTATTAAACTTTATGTAATATATGAATAAGTTATATAGTAGCAGCACGTTAGGATAGCGTTTTAACATCTTAGAATAGTCTCGTGAGTAGTGACACATTTCCGAAAAAAAAAACTAATCAAAGTGGAGTCTTTGTGAATAGTAGGTATCTAGTAGTCTGCTATCTTCATAAAAACAAAAAAAAATTACCCCTAAGATAAAATATTTGAATAATAATAATCAGGTTCATCCATACTCCGTACGTACTATAAATCACTCTAAGTCGAACGATCGGCGCATCTATATGTCCTACTAAAACAATATCTCATCAAGGGTTTTTTACCTTTTCCCCACACTCTTTTGTATCGTGGGCGTGTTTACAAACATATTAACTCACATACCTACACAAACAGCCAGACCCGGCACAACTACCAGTAGGTCATACAATATTTGCTCCGTGCGGGAATTGAACCCGCGACACGCAGCGAAGCAGCCAATCGCTCAGCCAATGCACCAACCATGCCGTCAAGTATGTAGACATACCTAATAATTATTTACTTCTAATTATAGAATCGTTGCCTAAAATCTTCAATTTTAATATTAAAAACCCCCCTTTTTAGAGTTCCGTAGCCGAATGGTAAAAAATTGAACCCTTATAGTTTCGACATGTCTGTCCGTCTGTTTGTCTGTCCGTCCGTCCGTATGTCACAGCCACTTTATTCCGAAACTATTAGGACTATACATGTAAAACTTGGTAGGTAGATGTATTCTGTGAACTGCTTTCCGATTTTAAGAAAAAAATTAAAAAAATATTTAAAATAAAGGGGGCTCCCCATACATGGAACTGAAACTGAAAATATTTTTTTTCATGAAACCTATACGTGTGTGGTATCTATAGACAGGTCTTTAAAAATTACATTATAGTTTCTAAACTGTCTTTTTCATAAAGTTAATCATTTAAAAGATATACGCTTCCAAAGTGGTAAAATGTGTGTGTCCCCTCTAACTTCTATAATAATGAAGTGAAAAATCTAAAAAAACCATATGTTGTAGACCTTACTAAAATTGGTTTGAACGAGATCGAGTCAGCACTTTTTGAGATACAGTATATTTACAAAAACCGCAAATATAACTTTGTAATTCATACAAATACTATGAAAAACAAAGTTATTTGGCGTAGTTGTAAAAATTGTAAATAAGCTACTTTTAAGAAATTTGTAAGGTTTTTTGTTTTTTTTTTTTTCAAATAAATATATTAAGTATGTTATATTTATTATAGTTACTACGGAACCCTTCATGGGCGAGTCCGACTCGCACTTGGCCAATTTTTTAATACTTAAGCTTTCGAAGGAATTTTCTGAATTATAGACAAACCGCAACTAATCCCAGTGCATGGTTTAGAAGAACTAAGTGAACAAACAGATCAGACAGAATTTATAGGAGATTATTTAAACTAATAATACGTGTCATAATTTGGTACTCCAATAATGCTTACTTACCTCGTGAACGTGTCGTCCCCGAACATATCGATATTTTGGCGGGAACACGCAGCGACGTAGTACGCGTCCACGACAGTCGGCGGTCGGCGAGTACTGCCGGCCGGGCCTCCGGGTATCATAATTTTATTATGATTGAGTCCTGGCCGCCCCGCTCACCCCCGGCATGGGCGATGCGCGAGAGTCGACAAACTGCCTTTTAGCTTAGTAATGAAGCTTAGCTGCTATGTAGCCAAGCATAATTTAAAATTTTATTCACCGTTTTTTAAATCAGGCAAGAATTATTTTAAAGTAAAGTATTTTGATAAATTTACAGATTTAAAATACTTAACTAAAATAGCGTTAAGGGAGGGTAACTGCAATTAAGTTAAGTATTTATTTATAAAACTATTCTTTAATTATTTTTTTTTATCTTTTGCATACTAAAATACTTAACTATAAAGAAGTTATAGTCCCTTTGCGTCTTTATAATGAAGAATAATCAGTTAAAGTACTTGTAGTTAAGTACAAAACCAGAAAATAATGAACATATTGGGCAGTTATTGTATTTTAACGTACTTTAAGTGAAGACGTGTAGGTTAGTCGCTTTCAAGTGATGGAATCATCATAAATTCGATCAGTTAACGGCCTACAAAGTTTTTATATCTCTGGAATGATTTACATTACTACAATGTTTCTTAGACAGAAAGATAGAGAATTTTGAACTCTATCACTTTCTATTAAAAAGTAAAAATTTAACATTTGAGGGTTAACGGCCTTCTAGTTAAAGGACGGCAGCATCAGTAGTAGTATCGAAACACACAATTAAACTTAAAAAGAAACGAATGTTTTTTTTTCTATTTCAAATTATTAAAAACATATTCATAAACTCGAAAGCGCGAGAATCATTAGTAGTTCAGTAGACGTAACTAGGTACCTACACGAAACATGTATCGCCGCGCCCTGCCAATAAAGAAAAAGTGATTAATAAATGTTCAGAGCAAAATAAGCTCTCACGCATGGTGATAATGCATTAACTACACTGCGCCAGTTTTTGTTTGTAATATTTTATTTGTTTATAAAACGATTGTATTACTTACCAAGACAAAGCCATTTACTACACTGCGCCAGTTTTTGTTTGTAATATTTTATTTGTTTATAAAACGATTGTATTACTTACCAAGACAAAGCCATTTCGGCGTGGGAAAACAGCCATTAAAATTTCACGGTGTATAGACAAGTTTCGTCCTACCTAAAAAAGAGTTCAGTTAAATTTTCAAACCAGCTGTAGGTATATAATGTGTTGCTAAGCGGAAACTCGAGAACGGCTGAACCGATTTGACTGATTTATTTTATGTGGTATTTAATGAAGTCTGAGAAAAGTTTTTTATGGAGAGAAAAAACTTAAAAAATACGAGGAAAACAACAATTTTCTTTTCCTATACAAACCACTTTGTCCCCAGCTGTCAAACATTCGACGTCAATCAAAGCAAAACAAAGGCGTGTTAGGATTATCTTTGGTATGCCTTCAATTTTATTAGAGGTTGAATGTCATTAATGAAAATAGTATAACGAGTTCCCTCAAATTTATTTTATAATCATTTTTATTGTGTATAAACGTGTGTTATTTTACTATTTGATGATTAGTAATCGTGAATAATATTAAGGAAAATAAGTGATAACAACATAAGCGTTGGTGCAGTCATTTGAATGCAAAGAGGCTGCATGGACTTAAATTATCACTACATTAGATACTTATTACTAAAGTCTTTCAATGTTATTTTATTTCTGTTAGACTACGACAGGCCAATCACTTTTAACAGAACGAAATCTGTCGAGGCATCTAGTAACATAAAAAAAAACAATATTACTGTTTTAAAGAAATAAGGCAGAGCAAGGTCTGCCGGGACAGCTAGTTTACTACAATTTTGACATTATAGCCCGGTTACTAATTGTACATATAAGCCATCTTAGCCGAACACGGTTTGGTCACGAAAGTTTGCTTTCGAACTCAGCTTTTGGTGTATCAAATTATTTTTCTATACCCAACATTATGGACTTAAGAAACACACCTAACTACTTATACCATAATAATTGAAAATGATTAATGCATGAACGCTCGCTATACACCTAACTGAAAGCTAAAAAACATTGACGCGTATCGCGATTATCTTTTAGATTGGCTCATGATAGGCTGTTATTGAATTCTTCCATCACCTATTTAATGTCACATTAAATTACAAAAAAGAAAACATTAAAGCGTGACAATTCTTACAATAACGTTATTTTTCAAATAACCGAGTTACATTAGTTACATTAGCGCATGCCTATAGCTGAATGCAGCGTAGGTTTAATCACGAAATCAAATTACACCAGATAAGGATATATATTAATACGTGAAACAAAAATGATATACCTATTTTTACGAAAATTACGCGGTCGGAGGAGTATGAAATTTTGCTAAGTTCAAGTTTTTGCAGAGGAATGTAAAAAGCTAATATTTTTCTTTGATTATGCAATAGATATCATATATATTATGGTCGAAATTTAACTACTGGGCGACCATTAGTTAGTATAATTATAAGTGGATGTTGAAACTCTCGCTCCCAGCTCTGCAGCGAGAGGGAATGGGATGCAGTCGGCTCCTTCTGCGAAGCAGTCATGCTAGCGAAGGAGGAGGCTGAACGCGTGAGGGAGAGACAACTCTCTTCCTTATGCACCAGCCGCCGCGGGAGTCACCCCGGGCAACAGGAGCCGATCTCCGGCCACCGTAGGGCTTAGGGACAGCGAGCAGGGGTAGCTCACCGTCCATTCCGTCCACTAGTGCCTCTTAAGGCCTCATTTACCGAGACGCGCGTTGCGATGCTTTACGCGGCCAGCACTGGCCTTCAAACATATGGCGTTGTAAGAGTGTGTTTACGGAGAAGCGATTTTATACGCGTTTGCTTGAAATGGAGTGTTTTTAACCGACTTCTAAAAAAGGAGGAGGTTCTCAATTCGGATGTTTGTATTTTTTTTTTTTTTTTTTTTTTTTTTTTATGTTTGTCCACGCATAGCTCCGTCGCTTGCCAACCGATTTGAAAAATTCTTTTTTTGTTGGAAAGGGTATACTTCCCAAATGGTCCCATGAAAATTTTTTCGAAATCGGACGAGCCGTTTCTGAAAAATCAAAAAAAGTCGAAAAAAATAATTTACCTTGATGATCTTTTCGTTTACTCTGCATTGCGTTTTTTGTTCGCGCATAACTCCGTCATTTACGAATCGATTTGGAAAATTCACTAACCCACTAAAAAGCGCGAAAATAAAAACTTTTTTGCAAAAAATAAAACCGACTTCCATATCAAATCACTACAAAGCCAAAAATAATTTTAATTTCGGAAGGCGGTGTGAAAAAAAAAGAAAATTCAAAACCAATAACACCGACTACCGAAATTAAAATTATTTTTGGCTTTGTAGTGATTTGATATGGAAGTCGGTTTTATTTTTTGCAAAAAAGTTTTTTTTGAGGCCGAGTCCGCGGATAGCATCGACGCGTCACACGCGGCGTTTATCGCGGCGGTGGATGCAGCAGTTCAATTCTCGATGAAGTGATGCCCGCGGCAGAACCTTCTGCCAGTCTTATTTGGAAATCGCGCAACACAGACGTAGTCACCATCGCAATGGATTATGATATGATCGACTTTTTTAGAAGAATATTCTGTTAAAAAGTGACTTATTTAATATAAGAAGTGACCCTCTGTTTACAGCAACGGAACATGAGAAATTTGGGGAATATGCAATTTTTATAGTCAATAAGAGAAAGAGGTGATGATGCGTGCGCCGCTGCGATGCCCGCCTCGTGTTTCGCTTCACGCTTAAGGACTCGCTGCGGGTGGACCGCCACTCTTCCCGTCTCGCATCTCTATGAACAGCATCGTATACTAAGTTTGTGTTTACGCGTGCGATGATACGTGCGACGAAAAAAACGTCCGGCACACCGCGAGACGCCACACCACACGCGATGGGCTACGCCCCGCGTACATGAGGCCCTAAGGCCTCATTTACTGCTTGGGTGGAGCACCGCCGTGTCCTCGTGGAGACAATCGGCGGCGATGACCTCTCGCACCCGGCTCTGATTCAGGCCATGGTGCGGAGCGAGAGGGCATGGGATGCAGTCGCCTCCCTCTGCGAAGCAGTCATGCTAGCAAAGGAGTAGGCCGAACGCGCGAGGGAGAGGCAACTCTCTTCCTCACACCCCAGCCGCTGCGAGAGATGCCCCGGGCGTCGGGGATCGCGAGCCGATTTCCGGCCACCGTAGGCGCGAGCTTGCGGACGGCGAGCAGGAGTAGCTCACCGTCCACTAAGGACCAGGCCCGGGTTGGCGGCGCGTCGTGTTCCACGCGTGCTTCTAAGAGCTGTCAGCAATAGTGACGGGGCCCCATAAGGCCATTGCCTGCCGAGGTTGTGTTCTAACGAGATACGCGGCCCCGGAACGCAAGTGCAGCTGTAGGAACAGCGTGGATTTGTAGTCAGCAGAAGTCTGACACTAATTTCCGGTCTACTGAAAGCCAGAGAAGTCATAAGATGATTTTCCTACCCAAAAATAAAGATCTTTACGTTGGTCTCAAAGTCACAGGTTTTCCCTTGTTTATTTAATAGGCAGGATTCAGGCTATTATCGTTTTTTTTTTTTTTTTAACGTGGTAAAATTATCAAATAAGTCCTCCCACTCCGGGCAGGGTGGGAGGGACTGTCAGACTTTTACTGACTAAAATCCACGGTGTTCCTTCAATAACCCTTTACATACCGGGGTTACGGTAACGGGATGAGTCCCACGACCCCGGCGGGCTTCGGCCCTCTGCAGAGGGGGCCTCGTCATGTTGCTGACGCTCTTTGAGGCGCGCGTGGAACAAGACGCGCCGTCGACCCGGGCATGGTCCATGGTCGGACAGCGAGTTGCCCTTTACTCGCTGTCCGCATGCCCGCGCCTACGGTGGCCGGAGATCGTCGGCCGACGTCCGACGACGTGGGCGTCTACCACTGCGGCTGGGCTGGAGGGAGGACGCCATCCTCTCCCTCACGCGGCCCGCCTCCTCCTTCGGAAGCATAACTGCTTCGCAGAAGGAGGCGACCGCTTCCCACTCCCTCTCGCCCCGCAGCATGGCCTCGACCAAGGCCGGGCGCGAGAGGTCTCCGCCTATTGTCGCCGTGAGGACACGTCGGTGCTCTGCCCAAGCTGGGCAATCCTGCACCGTGTGCTCGACTGTGTCCTCAGGGCGACCCTCGCAGTGGTGACACCCAGGCGTCTCTTCCTTACCCATCAGACACAGGTACCTCCCGAAACTTCCGTGTCCGGTGAGGACCTGCATCATGCGGTAGGTCAGGACGCTGTGACGCCGATCTAGCGACTCCTCAAAGAGGGGTCTTACCGCCGCAATTGCGGCGTGCCCGGCCGTCGGTTGCGACAGTCGTTCCCTCCATACTGCCCTGAGATCGCGCCGGAGCTCTTCCCGCCGCGCCTCGACTTCTCGAGGCAGCGGGGATACGCCCCGGCGCTGCGCCTCCACGCGCCATTCATAGACGCGCTGGAGGGCAGTCGCCTCCAGATCCCAGGGCAGCAATCCGGCAAGGAGGTTGGCCGATTCGCCGGCGATCGTGCGGTATCCCCGGATCATTCGGATAGCCATGACCCTCTGGCATGCGACCAACTTTCGTGGTCGCGTCCGGATGCACAGGGCCCACACTGGGGACCCGTAGAGGGCCATGGACCGCACGACGCCGGCGTACAGCCTTCGGCAGGAGGCGTTTGGCCGGCTGTTATCGTTTAAGCCGACTTTTAAATCAAAATCTGTATTATAGTACTTACAGATTTTGATTTAAAAGTTCAAGTTCTAATTAAGAAGTATTTAATACTAGCGACCCGCCCCGGCTTCGCACGGGTGCAATGTTTATATTAAATATAGGCAGCGTTCGCGAGAATCGTTAACGTACGGCAGTTTTTTCGACGCCTTATTTCACAATTTTCACTACCACGAAAAATCCTATCTATTTCCGGGATAAAATATAGTCTATACGGATTCGGAAGAATCCCTCTAAGTAATGGTAAAAGAAATTTTGAAATCGGTCCAGCAGTTTTTGAGCCTATTCAATACAAACATACAAAAATACAAAGGTTTCCTCTTTATAATATTAGTATAGATAACAAAAGCTTTTTGGTTTCAGTAGTTATAAGTCGGTATTTTTCCATTAAATGGACTAACGAGAACACTCGAAAGTATACATATATAAAAAACACGACGCTTGTCGGATGGAGGTGTCTCTGTCTAGCCGTCTGCCACGGCAATTTTTCTCCAAATCTGCTGCACAGATCCAGTTTTATAATTGTGTACCAACACAAATCACACAAACAAAAAACGAACATATAGCGTAAATAAATAAGTAATTAGTATACTTTTGGCTCCAAAAAGAAAAAACCAATATTGTGAGTCTCCGTAAATCTTAAAAATATGTTGAAAAAGTCTATTGGTTTAAAGGAAAATAATAAAAAAGTGTGATTAGTTCGGAACCATTGATGTAGTAGAACCACTGCTTGTTAGGTACAAGATAGATCGTTTTGTATAGTTACTTACGGAACTCATTTTTTTACATAACCTTATTGAAGACAAGCGAACAAACAAATAAAACGCATGGAAATCTAATAAAAAAAAATACATCAAAAAGTATTCAGTAGCATTTAGTTAGATGAGAAGTAAATATGGCGTAAAGATAGTTTCGGGAAGTGGTTGAGCACTTGAAGTCTGTGTTTGTACAAGCCGCTTATGGTGGGTGGATTTCCTAGCGTGGGGCAACTTAAAAAGATAAAAAAATATCGTTCGCTTTAGATTTGCGTACAAATGTCGATAGCACTCACTTGTCAGGCTGCAAGCACATGTAAGCTGACTCGCCGATGTGGTCTACTGGATCGTCCGACACGTAATAAATGTCGCTCAGCCTCTTTTCAGTCTCCACAGCTATCGACACGTTTTTGTTTGGCCCAGTTTCACCCACGTACACTACTCTGTAAAGAAAGAGTTTGCTACAGAGCTGGTAGTAAAAAAAGGTAAGTATACACTGAGACCACGAGAGATACAATTAGAATCTTAAAGAGTGGCTGCAGCTTTGCGTCGTGTGGCGTTCCATGGCGTCGCGATGTGAGCTCACCATTAGGCCAAATAGGCACTTGAGCGTGGAGTTGCTGACATCAGCCTACTACACTAAGCAATTGTCTGTAAAATAATTTCTCAAGAAAAACTTGTATGTCAGACAGGCGAATGCTTGCTGGTGAAAGTATAAGTTTAAACCTATCTATCTAGAATTACTTTCCCTAAAGAATATAAGAAGTTCCTTCCAAAATTAAAGTCGTGGTGAAAATTTCAGAGCGACAGCGCTTTTAACTATGATAGTTGTAAATCTGATTATAGACCTAACCTGCGGTTGATTGTAGCTACAAGATATAAGCGGTTTAAACAACATCGACAAATAAAAGTGCAAAAGCTGATGTTGATTTAATAAAAGTCAGTTTTTTCTATAAACGCATTTATTCGCTGCGTATGGTTCAAAAAATAAAATACATTATTCTTTAATTTTTCGTTAGCATAAGAATGTTTTTTTTTATGCAATTTCCAGACTATTGCGAATACACGGGGACTTTTTATAATTACACTAGTACTCTCGCGGGGCTTCGCTCCCGTGGATTCTATCACGCTAAAAACATAACTCTCCTTTTTCTTCCATACCAAATTTCATCCAAATCCACCCAGTACTTTCGATGATTAGCGCGTTCAAGCAAACAAACAAACAAACAAACTAACAAACTTTTCCGCTTTATAATATTTGTTCAGGACTGCAATAGGCCAGCCAACGGTAACTGGATGTGTCCGGAACTTTTCCACGATACGTGGAGGTACCGTTGCTTTTCAATAAACAAGGTTACACAATGGCCTGCCTCTACTAGGCTTCGGCCTACAACAATAAAAACAAAAATGGTACCACTAACCTGATGTGCTGGGTTCGCCAACTTCGACCTTCAAAGGTCACGCCCTAAGTGTGGTTTGTATGTAAAATGGGGTGAGTAATTGAAAGGTGTGATGTAGGTAAAGTGTTGTAGAACGTTCACTAGGCGCCGATCTCCAGCTGGCGCGGTCACAACAGCAATCACAGCACAACTCTTCCCACCAAGCGCGTGCCACACGAGGTGGCGCAATAAGGCGATATGTTCCAAGAAATATCACTGGATTCTTGTTAATCCGAGATTACAAGGTTCAATCAATCACTGAACACAATTAATATGTTAGTCTCAGGTGAGATCCAAGCTGATTTCCAATTATAATTCCGCGTGCCAGCCCGACCGACAACAAGGCGGCGTATGATTCAACAATATCCCGGGGTTTTCGGCAAATGGGGAATACACTTCAAACAACAAATAGATAATTCGCGACCCAATTATCGGTCTCAACAGGCGAATCCAACAATATTTTTCCGATTAATTAACTCAACAGGGTTCCGACGACCGGCATTTTTTCCAAGCAAGCAAAGTCAATCTGTCAAGTCAGAGAGGTTATGTCAAGTCCACAGATAATTAATGTTGCCGGCCAAAAGGTGCGTTCTGTTTCACGTCGGACCGAACATCTACCCCCCCCGGACGGGCCTACCCGTCCGCTAATCAATTGGAAGTCTTGACAAGGTTGCAAATTCAACACAGCTTCAATGCGGCCAAATACCGTAGCTAGTTCCTCTAAGGTGAGAACGGTGTCTCCCAACAATCTCCGCCAGCGTCCCTTTGCCGCTTTCACCGCGGCCCCAAAAATACCCCCCCAATGGGGGGCAGGCTGGCGGGTCAAACAACCAAGTGACCCCTCGGCGGGCCAAACTATTACCAATATCAACCTGGCTCTCATTAAGGAAGGCGTATAGCTCCTTCAAATAGTTACTTGTACCCTTGTAATTCGTACCGCAATCAGACCTAATCAACGAAGGTAACCCACGGCGAGACACAAATCTTTCCCAAGTCGCCTCAAAGGCCTCTGTCGAGAGGGAGGTTACCAGCTCCAAATGTACTGCCTTGGTTGACAGGCAGACAAACACACAAATAAGCCCCAACAATCTTGCTATTACGAAGGGTGGACGTCTTCAACAAAGGGGGACCAACAAAATCCGTTACGACGCTAGCAAAGGGCCTCGCCTCATTGACGCGATCAGCCGACAAAATCCAAAATTCTCGCTGCAGAATGGCCAACAGCGCATTGCAACCGGCACGCGAGCTCTTAGTGTGACGATCAGTCACCAACAATTGAACCAAGTTCAGTTATAACAAGGGCAGGAGCACCAATTTTAGGGTAAGGACAACTCACAAGGGTGATTTCAAACCAGGTCCTTCCCTCAACAGTGGTGTCAGCCGGTTCGCCAATTCCCCAAATCTTGCCTGAAAGGTCGTTCACCTTCAGGCCAACCTGTCCCGCTAACCAAGAAGACAAAAGGCAACCCCGGACTCCCGTCTCCAAAATGGCACAGACCACAATCGAGTCACCCAAGGGTCCCCAGACCGTGACCGAGGCCGTTGGCAACAAAACCGTCTTGATCGGGGGGTTCCTTTAGCGGGGCAGGCGTCAATCTCTTAGTGATGCCTGGGCGGCGACCGATCGCCGCTTCCAGGCTGCCTTCGTTCACGACGAGGCCAACAATCAAACCATTCGTCCGCGCGGTGTCCCAAGCCGCTCGCCATCACTGGAGGGGCATATCCCACCGAATGCCCGAATGGCGGAGGCCGCGACTCCAGCGGGGGACGTTCCGCCAACGGAGGGGAAAGGCAGCGGCGCCGACCCGGCCACTGCTGCCTAGCAGCCAATGCGCGTTCTCCCTGACGAGGGAAGACCAAATGGCGCTCGTGGGGCTCCCGTTCAACTTGCGCGGGGGGTGGAGAGCGGCGTACGGAATCGCGAGTCTCAGCCCGGTGCTCGTCTCCGGGGTACCCCCCCCTGCGCGAACCCCCCTCAGAAGCTGGTCTGCTGGAGCGGTTCGCGTTGGCGCACAAAATCTCCAAGTGGGACCCATCACAAATTCTACACGGGCGGGGGTCGGGGCAGTCCCGATGGAAGTGGGCCCCCAAGCACGAAAAGCACAAACGGCGTGCGTTGACAATACGGCGGCGGGCACTTACGTGCAAATTCAAAAAATCCGGGCAACGCGCCATGACATGCCCCGTTGCCTTACAAAAGTCACAATGATGAGGACTCCGGGCACCATCAAAACGGGGGGCGGGGCGAACATCAACAGGCCCCCTAGCCCGAGGACTCCGGGCGCCAGCCAAACGGGGGGCGGGGCGATCATCAACAGGCCCCCTAGCCCGAGGACTCCGGGCGCCAGCAAAACGGGGGGCGGGGCGATCATCAACAGGCCCCGTAGCCCGAGGACTCCGGGCGCCAGCCAAACGGGGGGCGGGGCGATCAACAACAGGCCCCCTAGCCCGAGGACTCCGGGCGCCAGCAACACGGGGGGCGGGGCGATCATCAACAGGCCCCCTAGCCCGAGGACTCCGGGCGCCAGCAAAACGAGGGGCGGGGCGATCATCAACAGGCCCCCTAGCCCGAGGACTCCGGGCGCCAGCAAAACGGGGGGCGGGGGGAACATCAACAGGCCCCCGGGCCCTAGTCCGTCCCTGGTCTCTGGGCTGTGAAGGTAGTGGGGGCGACCCCGTAGCGCCACGAGTGTTATCCGCAAACCGACACTCGTCTTCCAAAAATTTGAGGAGGTCGTCAAAGGGGGGAAGATGGGTGGCACCATCCCCACCATACTCCTGCTCAAAACGTGACCTCAACTCCGCGGGGAGCAACTGCAGCACTATGTGCACCAACAAGTAGGACCAATGTTCTACCGGTAACTCCAAGCGTCTCAAAGCGTTGGTCGCTGAAACCAACGGGTTCAGCAAGTCAGTGCGCAACGTCGACGTGCTGACAATGGCCGGTAGCCCCAAAATCTGGTCGATGTGCACATCAGCCAGGCAGCGCTTGTTCTGATACCGTCGGGAGAGAAGCTCCAGAGCGGTCGGGTAAGAGGAATCCGTCACCGGCAAGTGCTGCACCAAGGCTCTGGCTTTGCCCTCCAGGACAGACAATAAATAGGCCAGCTTCTGGGCAGGTCCGAGGTCCGAGCGTGCATCGACAAGACTCTCAAAGAGATCTAGGAAGCCCAGCCAGTGGTCCAAGCGACCGTCAAAATGTGGCAGCTCCAGGGTGGACAGCCTACTCAATAGTCCAGGGCCTGCAACAACAGGGGTCTGCGGCTTGGCCGCATCAGGCACCCGGCTCTTCAAAATTTTCCGCACTCGAAGACATATGACATCCCCCAGGTGGATAATCTGGTCATAGTCACCCAAAATCTTATCGCGGGCTGTCTGATCCATCACCCCCAAATCCACATCCATGATGTACTCGTTGAAGCGTATGAGCGCAGCATCAGCTGACTTGATCCTCTCAATCACTTGCCCATACCGAGCAAGGGTGAGCTCTTCCAATTCCACACGCTCAACAGTTGCAGCTGCCGATGTGAACCATCTCAACTGTGAGGTCAATCCCGCAGCAGCCTCCCTGACTGCCCTTAATGAGGCCATTGCAACAATCAAATATTAATACAAAACAACAATCAACAACCAACAATCAAATATTAAACAAACAGCAATGACTTGTTAGCCGGCCAAATAGTTTCAACAAAATAAAAATTCAAATTCAATTATTTCAGGTCCAAATTCAACCCTGTACTTATTCCAAGTATGAATCTAGCTTGGTACAGATGGCTAGTTACAAAATAAATAACAATTCAATGTATAATACAATGCTGGATCAACCTCAAATTAAACATCAATAAGCACAACAATTGTCTGTATAATATTGAGCCGGACAATCTCTAACAAAATCCAATAAATACAAATAAATGCAATAAGTCAATCCACACCATTCAAGTCTTGTTATGTTAGACTATGTGTAATTATTATTTAGATAACCTTTCAAATTCAGATCAATGACATTCAATTATTAATTGCAACAAATACCAAATTATGTACCAAATTATACCAATTCCTAATTTCACAAATAAATCCTATTTGTCAATTCAATTCTAAGGGGCTAGCACTACAAATTACAGTACAAACTACAAGTACTATTTGAGGCCGGCTGACAAAGCAATATATTCAAACTTATCAAGTTATAAGTTGTGTTAAGTAATTAAACTCAAGTTTTAAGTTTTCAACAATATTCAAAACATCCAATTAAACCAGTGGATCTTATAAAACCACGCTCTGCTACCAGTTTGTTCAGGACTGCAATAGGCCAGCCAACGGTAACTGGATGTGTCCGGAACTTTTCCACGATACGTGGAGGTACCGTTGCTTTTCAATAAACAAGGTTACACAATGGCCTGCCTCTACTAGGCTTCGGCCTACAACAATAAAAACAAAAATGGTACCACTAACCTGATGTGCTGGGTTCGCCAACTTCGACCTTCAAAGGTCACGCCCTAAGTGTGGTTTGTATGTAAAATGGGGTGAGTAATTGAAAGGTGTGATGTAGGTAAAGTGTTGTAGAACGTTCACTAGGCGCCGATCTCCAGCTGGCGCGGTCACAACAGCAATCACAGCACAACTCTTCCCACCAAGCGCGTGCCACACGAGGTGGCGCAATAAGGCGATATGTTCCAAGAAATATCACTGGATTCTTGTTAATCCGAGATTACAAGGTTCAATCAATCACTGAACACAATTAATATGTTAGTCTCAGGTGAGATCCAAGCTGATTTCCAATTATAATTCCGCGTGCCAGCCCGACCGACGACAAGGCGGCGTATGATTCAACAATATCCCGGGGTTTTCGGCAAATGGGGAATACACTTCAAACAACAAATAGATAATTCGCGACCCAATTATCGGTCTCAACAGGCGAATCCAACAATATTTTTCCGATTAATTAACTCAACAGGGTTCCGACGACCGGCATTTTTTCCAAGCAAGCAAAGTCAATCTGTCAAGTCAGAGAGGTTATGTCAAGTCCACAGATAATTAATGTTGCCGGCCAAAAGGTGCGTTCTGTTTCACGTCGGACCGAACAATATTAGTATAGATATTCCTATTTTCCGTTTTGTTATCATATTTTTAGTGACCGCGCAAGATATAAAAAAATCAGTCATTCAGCTTTTTACATGAATTACATATTAAAATTGAACCTCTAAAGTGAAACATTTCATCTCCAATTAATAATCGTATTAGATTAAACGTAAGCTCAATCAAATACGTAATACCGACGAAGTCAAAATTCGCTCGCTGGTTTCACCTTCCGAACACTTAAGCTCCTGAATGCTGGCGTCAGAACTCAACCTCTTACAATAGTTAGCTATTGGCGTCTAAAGTGCACTTCTCCTATAGAAAGCTTTCATGCAAGTACAAATTGTCACACGTAGAAACAGAATTCAAAGATACGATTGATATCTAAAATAGTGTTACAGAAATGCAAGGACTGAATCATTCAAATATGTTTACAAGTTGGATGACATAATTACTTCTAAAATAATAGATACTTATGCTTTAGAAATGACGTCAAAAGTTTCCGCGTCCTATTCAGACACGAATACCGCGACGTAGTTGCAATTGCCCCTTCTGGTACTATAAAGCGGAAAAGTTTGTTTGTTTCTTTGTTTAACCGCGCTAATCTTGGAATGATACTAAATTTGATCGTCGTCGATCGTCAGACCTCGGTCAAATTTAGTAGTTTTTGAGTATTCCATCTTCGTCTGTTTTTTTCCAACTATGTTAAGGTCGACTTCCAGTCTAACCGTTTGCAGCTGAGTATTAGTACTTTACACAGAGCGACTGACTATCTGAACTCCACAACTCAGTAGGTAGTTGGCTAACACGATACCGCTTGGTTAGACAAGTGTCAGATGTTCTGGCTTCTGACTACCCGTAACAACTGTCAAAGATGTCCAAATGATAGCCGGGACCTACAGCTTAACCTTCTTTCAGAGGCCACCGCCAACTTCCCAACTCCTGGCCACTACTGAGAAATTCCTTAGAGAAAAACGCAATAGCACTTTTTCCCGACGAAATTTTATGGACACATGCAATTTTATCTCATGTCCTTTAACGCGACTTAGATATTTGTGACCCGAAATTATTACCTCATATGGCTGAGCGGATGATGGAAGGTATAATTCGTGGTCAATATGGCTTTGACTTTTGATCGACTTTTTTCCCGACGAAATATTATGGACACATGCAATTTTATCTCATGCACTTTAACGCGACTTAGATATTTGTGACCCGAAATTATTACCTCATATGGCTGAGCGGATGATGGAAGGTATAATTCGTGGTCAATATGGCTTTGACTTTTGATCGACTTTTTTCCCGACGAAATTTTATGGACACATGCAATTTTATCTCATGCACTTTAACGCGATTTAGATATTTGTGACCCGAAATTATTACCTCATATGGCTGAGCGGATGATGGAAGGTATAAGTCGGGGTCAACATGGCTTTGACTTTTAGTCGACTTTGGCATGGTTTTTTCATTTACTGTTCAGTTGAAAGGCGCCATACCGAAGCTTGTTGACTAGTTTGCATGACAAACTCATAGACCCACGTCTCGTCACCAGTAACAAGGCTTTACATGAATGTTGGCTCGGAATTGACTCGTTCTAGCATTTCCTCAGCAACTTTTGGGACTAGCCGAGTGGCAACATGTTTCATTCCCAATTGATTATTTAAAATAGTACGGATCGACTCGTCAGACACAGAAATTTTAGCGGCTATCTCTCTCAAACTTGAATGAAAATTTTCATGTTAACTTCAGTTGAAGACGGCCTTCTAGAGCAAGGCAAATCTTTATCGGATTTGAATGCTTTGCACCACTCATAAGCACATGTTTTTGATTAAGTGATTCACCGTAAGCCTTCTGTAATATTTTCAGGGACTCCAAACTAAATTATACTAAATTAAATCTGTAAACTGTATTAAACTCCGCGCCAAAATGGAAAACAGTTGTGCCAATCTACCAATAAAAATAAAACCTTAATGCTTTGGGTATAAGCAAATCCATACTTTTTTTACTGTTGATAGGCTTACGATTGACCACCATTTCACCTGGTGGTAAGCGATGATGTGGTCGAAGATGAAGCACGCATACCTGTAAGTAACCTATTTACTCTTGACTTATAACTAGACCCCAATTTTGTAGCTATCAGGAAACAGACTCCGGCAGGGAATTCCACTCCTTAGCTGTACGCATAATGAAAGTATTCCCAAAACGTTTTGTGCGTATGGGTGCACATGCATGGTGGGTCCACCAGCAAACGATAGCGCATCGCCATTGTCCGGTGATGGAACGGGTTTGGTGGAATAAGTTTGTGTAATCCCATCGTACACTCCTCGAAATATAACTAATAGTAAACCGGTAGACTTAAAATAAATAATAAATAAATAAATAAATAAAACGTTTATTCGAGACCAAACATGAGAATTAATTTAAAAACCCACCAAACTGCTTAGCAGTTTGTCGGCGGGATTGGCGCTTGTTGCTATTTATATTGTTGCTTGCACCTCGTAGCTGAAGTTCAAAGCTCTCTGGAGCTTTGATTCGACCAGTACATCGTGACCAATTAGCCTCTTGGCCCTTTTCTCGATAGACTCAAGCGCGTCCAGTAAAATTATACATGCGAAATATTGTTTGATTATTTATCCATCTTTCACGTCCGACTGAATTATATTTTATGAAATAATAATTAATTAACATACTTCTGTGTAGCTCGTAGGTGTAAGCACATTGTGCTTCTTACACAAATGTGAACTTCAATTATTTAAGCTTCAGTTAATGATTGATACAATTATAACGAGCCCACGTGAATTCTAATAATAAATCCTCGTTACTTCGACTTGTAACGTAGCAACAGAACATATAGGGGAGGCACAGACGATACCTCGGAAAAATTCAATCACCAATGAAGGGAGTACTTCTAAACTTTATTTTTTTATATACATTATTAAATTAGCATGCTGCTAGTACCGGGACGCGGGAGTCCAAGCCCATGGTGCTTAAGAATTCCGAGAAAGAAACCTCACAAAACGCAGTTCGTACTATCAAAGATACCTTCAGTATTTTTTTTTTCTCCATCCTAGAATGTCCCATAGCTGGGCAAATGATTTTAGTATTTCATTTGATTTAGATAAGATAAAAAGATTTATTTATTTGCTTAAACATGTGTGAATATATAGCAATATAGTAATAAAAAGTACATGCAGGTTACCATTACAAAAATAAGGTTCAATCATGTTTGCTGAACTATTATGATGCGACAAAAGTTTGCAAAGTAAAATAATTATAATGTCAAAGAAAACAAGTGACATAATTTGCATCTATTGTATAAAATAACACTATTAAACTTTTTGCAAAAAATGAAACCGACTTCCATATAAAACACTACAAAGCCAAAAATAATTTTAATTTCGGTAGTCAGTGTTGTTGGTTTTGTATTTCCTTTTTTTTCACACCGCCTTCTGAAATTAAAATTATTTTTGGCTTTGTAGTGTTTTATATGGAAGTCGGTTTTATTTTTTGCAAAAAAGTTTTTATTTTCGCGCTTTTTAGTGGGTCAGTTTGTAATTAATCTAGGTACAAAAGCCAAAATGTCAACTACTTATCACCTTTTACAAAATATTGCTTTTCCCAATGCAGAGCCATTAATTTTTAGGAGTTCTGGTATTTCACCATCAGCTATACTTCACCACATGCATTGTGACGAGCATAAAGGGCTTAACATCCATATTCAAGTAATCGAACCACAATCTACAAAATACTTATTATTGGTGGCTATCTGTGGTCTTCACCATCAGTTCCACTTCCCCAAATGGTGCTTTTCGAAAGCAACTGCACAAGTTACTATAAGAAATATTATAAGCACACCTATAGGTGTGCCTATAATATTTATAGAGTTCCCTCGATTTCTCCATGATTCCATCATCAGATCCTAACGTGACCAACTAAAACCATACCCTTTCAAACTGAAAAAGAATTTTCCAAATCGGTCCAGCAGTCTTTGAGATATGAGGTAACATAAATAAAAAAAGAAAAAAAAGAGTTCAAGATGAACTGAGAATCTCCTCCTTTTTTTGAAGTGGGTTAAAAAAGAATTTTCCAAATCGGTTCGTAAATGACAGAGTTATGCGCGAACAGAAACGCAATGCAGAGTAAACAAAAAGATCGTCAATATAAATATTTTTTTAGACTTTTGCTGATTTTTCAGAAACCGCTTGTGTGATTTCGATAAAATTTTCATGGGATCATTTGGGAAGTAAACCCTTTCCAACAAAAATTAAAATTAAAAGAATTTTTCAAATTGGTTGGCAAGCAACGGAGCTATGCCCGAACAAACATAAAAAAAACAAACAAACATCCGAATTGAGAACCTTCTCCTTTTTTAGAAGTCGATTAAAAAACATATCATAGGTAGTTTATTTTCATTTAAAATTATTGCACACCTATAAATGACGCAGTTGGACACACCAGAGCTTATCCTATTGATATTGAATGCAAGATATATTGTTGGTGTTCAAAAAAAAAAGTAAGCATCTGGATCTTTAGTCCGCTATTCTGCGCCTAGTCCTACAGATGGTTGGAGCTTTTGGGCAACAGGCCACTGGTAGTGCCACCGTGGGAGACGCCCGCGGTCGTTGAGGATCGCGAGCTGCATTCCGGCTACCGTAGGCGCGGCCTTAAGGGCGGCGATCACGGGTATCTCCCGTTTGACAATAACCAGGCCCGGGTTGTCGACGCATTGTGTTCCTAACGCGCCTCAAAGAACTGTCAACACAAGTAAAGTGGCCCAATAGGACCACACGCACAACATAGTTTTAACGAGATACTGCGGTCCGAATCATAAAGTGCAATTGAAGGAGCAGGGTTTTAGTCAGTATAAGTTTCCATTCACTCAATCCATCAATTAGTTTATTTGCGCTATGTTAAGACAAGCAAAGAAGATGTTCCATTTTTATATAGGGCTCCGGCCATAACATGTACATTTCAGCAAAGTTGGGAAACTTACCCCTGAATAGAATATAGTAACATTTTTTTCATAATATCAAATGGTTACTATGTACAACATAAAAATTAAAAATGTTTGACGTTTGTCCTAAGAGTTATGACAGCCATGACAAGTTGTAGAAATAACGTTTACTTAACCTTGTTTTGTTTTTGTTCATCAGAACTAACCCACATAACACTATTACCCTAGCGGGGACCTAACTGACTGATAGAGTTTCAACTTTCAAGACAAGCAGTTATTTTGAATTCGTTCAGAAACACATTTCAAAAATGGAGACTAAAGATTTTTGTAACGATGAAATCGTCACACTTAATTATGTTTACTCCAAAATATGTACAAGAGAACAATAGTAATTTATTTTTAACACTACAAGAATACACATTTTTTAATTATCTTCTACGTAACATTGATCTAATGAGACATGATTTCAGAACGAATGAAGTATGCAAACAAACGAGACGCCAAGTTGAATAACACATGGCAATAGTTGAAAAACTATTGTTTTTTGTGCACAACAAATCAGGCTCAAATTCACAAGAGAATATTTTTCCCCAATTTGTAGTATATTTTCCTCCTTTTCGATAAATGTACATCTGATGGCCGAAAATGAAACATCTCCTTTATAAATGACACAACAGGTCATTAGATTATGTGTCTCACAAAAAAATAACATAATATATATTTATTCAAATAAAGTATATACAGGGGAAAAAAAATCAATTATAGGGCATCGAAAAATTCGTCAACATCGCTATCAATGGGAAAAGTCCCAGAACACTGGCCGCATTGCCACGTTGAATGGCAATGCTGATTCTCTGTGTGTTATGTGGAGCACCGCTAGAACGAAAAAAAATACAGTAAACACGACATCAAATACAATAAAATCAATAAATAGTCTTAGTACTTAATCAAAAGGTAAAAAGGCATCTATATTAATTAATTTAAAGAAAATGAATCGCTAAATGTGTTGCTAAGCGTAAAACTCGAGAACGGCGGAACCGATTTGGCAGATTTTTTTTTTGGATGTTTGATGAAGTCTGAGGAAGGTTTTTATGGAGAAAAAAGTTAAAAAAGAGAAAATAGTAAAAACATCAATTTTCTTCTCCCATTCAAATCGCTCTGTCCCCAGCTGTCAAACATTTGACCAAAGAGAATGTAATACACTATGTTTTACATTTGACGTCAATCAAAACAAAACAATGGTGCGTTAGGATTACCTTTGGTATGCCTTTAAGGTGATTAGAGGTTGCATGTCATCAATGAAAAATAATATAATGAGTTTCCTCAAAGAGTCAAGTGACCATAGTAACTTTGGCCTAATATAAAATTCTCACGGCCGGCGATGAAAATAATTTTATTGTGTGTAGTTCAATACTAAGAACTTAGCATTAAATATTGTATAAAACTTCTAACAAAAAAAAATACTACCATAAATACAATATGGAATTTTGAGGTTATTACAATTTGACTATCTATATACATGTTTGTACACGCTAACATTGAGCACTAAAAAATTACTTCTGTCTAATTAAATAAAAGTACTTTACTTCGGGAATAGAGGTCCACTGCTGTAACAATGAACGAACTTCTTCGCATTCTACTAAATACCTCCGCATTCGGAAAACATTCAATCCATAATTAGTGCAACGTTGTTGGTTAGACATAGTCACAATAATGAATGTACTTTAACTTCGAAAAGCAATAGAGTCTCAAAAAACCGAGAAGGAAACACAAACGCATGCACTTCGCAAAATTACCAATAACAACAACAAAGAGAATGTAATACACTATGTTTTAAACAACAACTGTTTGTGTTTGTAATGTCAATCAATTCCCTTTGTGTCGCTTTTGACACTTGTTCGAGTTTTAATTTGGCAGAATAGTCGACATCGCCTTTGCTTGCGATGTATAAAAATAGAATAGAGTTTTTATTCTCAATAATTAAAATATTATTTCAGATTTTTTATGTGATCAAATGCGATTATTGTTCACCTCATATTGTTACTATTATTAGTATCGAAAAGAATGCAGAAAACAATGAATGATTTGTAATAAAAAACAGATTAATAAGTTTAATTGCAGCATACTGACAACTCAACTTATTTGCGACAATTTCCGATCAGCTTATTGTTTAATAAATCAATTCTAATGGAGAAGTTCTCGAAAGAAATTAAATATAACTTTATAGTCTAGATTTTCTTCTATAGATTCTTATACATTAAAGATAAATGGCTGTGCCATTTTAAATTTAAAAGTTGTGTAGGCCATGATCGTCTTTGTTCTTTGTTTTATAGCCTTTTTATTCGTGTAAAATATTGTGTTATTTTACTTGATAATAATCAGTAATCGTGAATAATATGAAGGAAAATAAATGATAAAACATAATTAAGCGTTGGTGCAGTATTTTGGATGGAAAGAGACTGCATGGACTTAGATCTTTTCTTTTATAAAAATTTAACAAGGATACTGACGTACGCTTCATTGCTTACTCGGTACGTAGCATTTTCTTGGTTGTTATAAAATGTTCGCTTCTTTCGAAAACCAATTGTGTGTTTATTTGTTGAGTGCGTTTACATTTAGACCTATGCCACCTATAAGACGCGGGCGCAGCAATTTGTGTAAAAATATCATTACATGAGATATTACTAAAGTCTTTCAATGTTATTTTATTTCTATTAGACTGCAACAGCTCAATAACTTTTGACAAAACGAAATCTGTCCGGGCAACTTATAAAGAAATCAATGTTACTTTGTTTTAGACAAATAGGGTAGAACAAGGTCTGCCGGGACAGCTAGTTATTATAATAAATTTGTCGTTCAAAAATTCGTATACGATTCGTATTCGATACTTTATTATCTACAAACTGGTGTTCTAATTGTTCCAATGCTTATGCAAATACTCGCCGTTTACCAGTTGCGAACAACCAGAGATAATACTTGGACAGTGGCATGCCCGACACACAACGACGGCCGATCAAGATTCAAAATTACTTGTAATTATAGTATTAAGTATTCTGTGCTTAGTTTCTGCTCGCGTTAAAAGATGTTTTTTTTATATCTATCTCTGTACCAATTTTCATCAAAACCCGTTGAGTGGTTAGACGTGTAACGTAATAGAGAAACACGAGTTACTTTCACATTTATAACAAAAGTAGGGATTATAAAAATTCTTACTTTAACTTCGGTTTTCCCGTCAGAGACTTCACAAAGGGATTAGGGTCCATAAAATACAATCCTATCTGATCGTCTGAATTCTGACCAATCACGACCGGCATGAACTGAAAATGAACGAAAAACAATCAGAATTACGGCATCAGATGTATTATTGAATTCTGCGTTAAAAATTAACAAAATGGTAAGGTAAAACCAATTCCTGTCGTTAATTATTTTGTTTCCCACCAAAACTACATTTATTAATTGGGTACCCACGCAATTGTCATTTGTATAGCTATAACGAGGAACGTGATTTTAATTACAGTATCTGAACGCTAATAATAATATCGGACAATGTTTTATGTTACTGCAAAAGTTCGATCCGTAGAAAATTCGAGATGTTCGAAGAATAGATGTACTATATATGGAAAGGACTTGTATATATGGTAGTTTCCTGCGTTACAAAATGATTATTATACTTATTTGCTTCGTTAGATTTTCAAAAATATTGTTCATGTATTTTATGCTTTTTCATAATAATAACAATAATAATTTACGAAGATAAAAGCGTTGCTACTGAGCGATAAAATTTCTTTTAAAAACAGGGGAGTTCTCCTGTTTTTGAAAGTTGCTAGTACACGTTGTACGTAGTAGTGTTGTTGTAGTAGCACGTTGCTGGTTAGCAACGTGGGTAGAATTCAGATTACTAGCAATCTTGTTAACCATTGCAACTAAGCTAAATAAGCTCGTGTCTGGAGTGGGTACACGGCAATAATGTAATGGGTGGGGAACCCGTGACCTATCGATCACTAGTCCTTAGGCCTTAACCATTAGGATATTGACGCTTCAAAATTCTAAATTATATAAACTGTAATAAAATAAAGGCAAATCGTGGTCATTTCACTCATCGTTATGAACAAATATGGGACCAAGCAATCTTGAACAAAAATTATTCTGGTACACCTTGTTTCAAAATTTTACAATTTGATCTAGTTAGCCGATTAACTTTTCATTAGACCCCGAGCCTCGTATAGAATGCGTCCGAGAAAATCCCTGCTGTCATTTTTCACATTCCCCAGTACCTAAAATTTTGTGAATTGACGTTACCAAGGTGGTTTGTGCTACCCAGTAACTGGGCTGTGAAGTTCTGATCGGAAGTCGCTCCACGTAAAATACTATTCAGCATCATCTGGTGAGCCTAGAAGCCTACCACAACATAGTCAGCAAAAATAGAGGCAGATTCAAATCTAGGTGTACTAATATTATAAAGCGAAAAACTTTGTTTGCTTGAACGCGCTAATCTTCGAAAGTTCTGGGTGAATTCGGATGACATTTGGTATAGACGTAGCTTGAAGCTTGAGGAAGGTAATTAACTTTTACCCTACTGCGAAAAGGAGGGTTATGTTTTATCGTGATTAAGGCAGTTGTCCCACCGCCAACGATGAACGAGTAGTGAGTAGAGCTGGAAACTTGAAACGAGTGGCGAGCAGCGAGTAGCGAGCGTGTAGTTTCGATAGTACTGTCGCTGGGCTATTAGCGAGTGTGTGAGTGCGACGGGCGTTTACACGCGCCACTCGCTCGCGGCCGTGCACAATAATACGTTTACTTTCAAAGCCGCGCACTACAGAGAAATGACCGCTAGTTGGTCTCTGGGCGCGAGTTCTGACCGCCAAGCGAGCATCGCTGAGCGAGTGTCATCTTTGATAGCTCTTGTCGCTCAGCGACCAAATGGTGGAGCGAGTACTCGCCGACATTGAGAACAGTCAGCGATTGGCTATTAATACATGCATCTCTTTTGTTTTTGTACGTTTCTTGAGCGAGAAATAAGCCGATAGTTAATCGTTTCCTCGCTGGGGACAACTGCCAAAGTCTACGGAAGCGAAGCTCCGCGCGACTTCTAGTAGAGATTATAAATATAAAATACATGAAACCTTTTTTTAACCCAGGTCTTTTTATTAAGAACCCCGAATAGCTTCAAATATCCCTCTTTTAACCCTGTACGGTAACTAACCAATAATTTATATTAAACGACACACAATGTTATGAGCAAGTGTAGTCAGACCACAAGTCCGCAACGCATACACACGCGCTGTTACAAACTACATGCATAAATTATAAAGCAATATGCGTTATGATATTGATTCAGATACTATCATAGTATTATTAGACTTTCGCTAAATCAACTGCTTCAAAGTTCTGTCCATCATCTTCGATACTTATATTATAAAGAGGTAAAATTGGTTTGTAAGTTTGTATATAGGGGGTAGTCTCAGAAATTAATGATCTAATTCTAAAAAAAAATAATTGGTAGTAAGGTGCACTATTTGTGAGTGGTATAACTAATACAACGTTGATAAAAGCGAGAAGCATTAAAGTACACACACTTAACGTGCATACATAATATACCTACTATACGTGCTTACGGTAAACCGAAACTACTTTAAAAAAGTTTATGAGAAAAATACGAAAAAACTTTTACAAAGAACTTAAATAGCTGAATAATCAATAATAATCAATAATCAAATTAAAACGTAAACACCGTATTGCGGACTTATGATGCAGAGAGGCCGTAGCGTGAATTTTGTCGTTAGGTGTAATTTTGTAAAATAAAGAATGATTTAGCAAAAGTTCCGTTATTAATATCCTGTCTATATGGGTAAAGGTCTATGTATGTAAGTTTGTATGTATAGTTTTGTAAGAATTAGACACAATTTGTGCTTTCGTGTTATATAAAAGAGCTGATTATTACTTTTTATAGATAATTAACTTATTACAATTTCCTTGTTCGTCTCTTATTAACCAATAGCCGGTTATATCATATTGGTTCCACGAACAGAAAACTCACAGGTATGCTCTTTTTCTTCAATATAAATTAAAAGAATGATGCAGTAAAATCATTTAGGTTGGAAGTGAATCAGTGAGTTGATGTCACTTACAACGTTTCTTCCTGTTAGTATAATCAGGACCATTTGAGGGTAAACGACAGTAAATGGTGTTAGGAGTATTTTAATAATCAATGACATTTCGTTGTGTGACAATTACAAATTTTGAAACTTTTGGAACCGACAGAAAAATTGATGAACTTTAAACTACTCTCTTGTGAAGTTTGTAAAGTGGCGGTTATCCCTTTTTGGCCGTGAGGCATCGATATATTTTTGGTGTAAAAAGGCAAGCCCGTAAAAAATTCCGTTCATAAAAACTTAGAATAATTATGGAAGTATTTATATGTGCCTTACCTACTAAATACCTAACTGCAAAGTTTTTATTAAAGAACAATGTTCAAAACGTCCCCACTCTTGTAGCACTTTAAAACCTACGAGTATGTCAACCCAAGGGCCATAGTCATCGTATCATTTAATTGTATGACAGGGCAATTGAAATGTCTGTCCGAAAAAAGTTACAGTGGCATGAAAATACCGAAATCACTCATAATAATTTTTTTTATTGATAATAGGCTCGCGTTTGACCACCATCTCACCTGATGGTAAGTGATGATGTGGTCGAAGATGGAGCACGCTTACCTAAAAGTAACCTATTCACTCTTGACTTAAAGACCCCTAGGTTATTGCTATTGGGAAACACAGACTCCGGCAGGGAATTCCACTCCTTAGCCGTACGCACAATGAAGGTATTCCCAAAACGTTTAGTCCGATGATGGAACGGGCTTGATGGAATTAGATTGTGCAATTCCATCGCACACTCCCCGAAATGTAAGCGATAGAAAACCGATAGACTAGCAACTCGTCGTCGATGTTCAAGGCAGTAAGCCTTAAGTAATTATGTTGCCGTTTAACATTCTTTTTGGCATGATTAAATCCAAAAATGACTACCTAGGCTAGGGGTCTCTGGGCATACTGCAATCGCGGCGATAAGTCCCCTCTTTGATGATGGCTTGTGAGATGCCACAGCGTTCTCACCTTCTGCCTGACGCAGGTGCTAACCGGACATGGTTGTTTTGGGTGGTACCTGTTTCGGATACATCGGGAGGACACGCCCGGGTGTCATCTTTGTGAGGACCACCTGGAGGACACGGTGGATCACACGGTCGAGATGTGCTCTGCTTGGGCGGAGCACCGCCATGCTCTCGTGGAGGCAATCGCCGGAGGTGACCTCTCGCGCCCAGCCCTGGTTCAGACCATGGTGCGGAGCGAGAGGGAATGAGATGTAGTCGCCTTCTTCTGCGAAGCAGTCATGCTAGCGAAGGAGGAGGCTGAACGTGCCAGAGAGAGGCAACTCTCTTCCTCACGCCCAACCGCCGCGGGAGACACCCAGGGCGTCGGGGACCGCGAGCCGATCTCCGGCCACCGTAGGCGCGAGCTTGCGGATGGCGAGCAGGGGTAGCTCACCGTCCGGTAAGGACCAAGCCCGCGTCGGCGGCGCATCGTATTCCACGCGCGCCTCTGAGAGTTGTCAGCAATAGTGACGGGGCCCCATAGGGCAATTACCTGCCGGGGTTGCGGAAATGTTCTAACAAGATACCGCGACTCCGGAACTTAAGGGCAGCTGGAGGAACAGGGTGGGTTTTTAGTCAGAAGAAATTTGACACTCCTTTCCTCTCCACCCAGAGCGGGAGAAGTCATTTGATCAGATGATTTTTCCACCCAGAAAAACAAAAAGGTCTTGGATTCAATTCCCGGTTCGTGTAAAGATTAATTGGGTTTTTTCGGTTTAAAAAAAATCTTAGTAACATCACGGAGTCTGGACTTGTGCCCGGTGTGTGGCAATATATTCACCCTCTGACCTTCGTTTGTTAATTCAGAGAATGGCACATTTAATGGGTTCCATGTAATAAGTGGTGAATCTATTGCCATACACTGAGCACTTCCAGAGCAATGCCAGACTCCGTCTAATATACTAAGAATTTCGGAAAACCGGTAAAATCCAATAGTACTTTACCCCAACCGGGAATCGAATCCGAGACCCCTAACTCGGCAGTCGCGCTTTCGACCACTCGACCAAGAAACCAGTAAGTATAATTGTAGTATTTTTAGCTTTAATCATGCCAAAAAAACAATAAACGGTAACATAATTGTGACTGATTCCGGTAGGTCGCTATAACTCTTTTTTCGGACAGACATGTCACTTTCGGTGTAATACAATAAAATGATAAGATGACTAAGGCCCTTCGATTAACATAGATTTTAAGGGATTGTAAGGGTGGGGACGGTCTCCATACATTTTTGAGCATTGTTCTTTTCCATAGAAAAATTAAATCTCGAATAATATATATATTAATGAGTAATAAACTAAGCAAATAGTGATTTTATGATTAAAAAGACACTTTTAATTGTGTACTGTCACTATAAAGCAAAAAGTAAAACAATTAAATTTTACTAAATACAAAGCAAATGAAGGTCATACACAATTAGGTTTGAGCCTTTAGACCGAGCCTGTTGAGTCTCGGTTTCATAAGAATAATCTATACTAATATTATAAAGCTGAAGAGTTTGTTTGTTTGTTTGTTTGTTTGCTTGAACGCGCTAATCTCAGGAACTACGGTTCTGATTTGAAAAATTCTTTCAGTGTTAGATAGCCCATTTATCGAGGAAGGCTATAGGTTATATATCATCACGCTAAGACCAATAGGAGCGGAGCACTAATGAAGAATGTTTCAAAATCGGGGGATTTTTTTTCCACGCGTACGAAGTCGCGGGCGGAAGCTAGTTATTAAATAATTATAATTAATATCTGTTTAACATATTTAATGTCATGTAATTGGTTTTCTACATTCCTAAATACTCAATACTTTTTACTCTATCCTATAAATGGAATATACGAGTATAACATGTAAAGTAAAACAGTTACGCGAACAATTCAATTTATTGACTGAAGCCAGCTGTAGTACTCGTATGTAGATACACACTACACACCGGTTCGAATTGCGTTTGACAAGCTAACTCCTCTGAAAAGCGTGCATCATATTTACGTCACATGATATCGAAAACTAGCAATGTAGCCAATGTAGGTTTCATTTTCATTTCATTTTATGTGTTTTTCCCACGATGAGATTGGTTAAAATTCAGTTGAAATGAAAATCCCGGCGGCGTCCAATTTTGTTTGTTTTTCATAAAAGCAGCGCGCTGGCTTTCATCAGGAATCAAATATTATGGAATAGGAGCCGTTGTGATATGAGGTTTCCATGTAACCAATATCCATGTTTTTTTTTCTTTGTCATTCATTCGATATTCGTAAAAACGAAATACTCGAAGTAAAATACTCCATTTCAAAGTATTTTAACGAAACATCCGACAAAGGTAGATATAATTCTTTTGTCGAAGCAAGGAACACGAGTGCTTCTTTTATTTTTAGAGAACATAGAATGGTAAATAATAATCTCATATAGTGGAAAATATTATAAAGAGCTGCTCCACTGGCATAGTTTTCTTTATCTTAGTTCTCAATCACTTTGTTACTAGGTTTATAAACAAGCGCAGAGGCAGTTGTACGAAATTTTGCATATCTATTGAATGTTTATACAGAGAAGTTTAGAATGCATTCAACATTTTTAATTTATCGTCGAATTATGGCTACCAGTAAATAGGCTGCTTAGTGAAAACCTCATAGAATATAAACGTTTGCGTATGTTAATTATAACACTTATAAGATACCTACTAAAGTACACGAAGTATTTTGGATATTAGTTAAGATCGATATGCTTAATGTGATTAATCTAAAACCATAACGTTGACATAACTTACCATTCCCGCTATAGTCTTAAATTCTTCATTCACCACATATTTCTTCATGACTCTTCCGGCGCAGTTCTCTGAGCTGGTAGCAGTTATGGACAGCATTTTATGTGGCAACGGCGTCATAAGGGCGGTGCCGTGATGCTCCACGGTGGCAATGCCTTCACCACGGATGGCCACGTCTACCTGGCAACCTAGCGTGTTCATTATCACCAAGCCTGTTTGTCGATGCCCCGGTACTTGAAGTGTTGACCGCTGGAAAGGAACATAAATCCTAAGAAGATTTATTATCTTTTACTAACAATATTTTCTAAAATCATAAAATACTAGTTTAATTCAAATTATGAGTATTCCATCTATGAAGTTTCTTAAAAAGAATCATTTGTATAATCTATGATCCACATCACTCCACGAAGATGATACCCACCTCTGTGCCTGTTTTGCGAAATGTGTAGGTACAACTTAAACATAGCCCAAAATAGCCTTCTAGCATTCTAAATGACACAAACTTGAAGCAATAAAAGTAGATATGAATAGTTTCAAACCACATACTTACTTACGGCCGATCTCAATAACATATATCTGTAAGTAGAATTTTAATATAAGTAGGTACGAATTTGTATCTTCTGATGTATGAAGGTATGACTTATGAACATGAGTTCGGTTGAAACTCAACCGACGTGAAGCCACCAGCCGGCCAGACCGTTAAAACATACATACATATAGTCAGCTGATATTCTACCATGGTAGATTATTTGAAATTAGAACAACAAAGCAATAAGCAGATGATGGACCAACCAAGCCATTTGCCATTTTTTTCTTCGAGGTGGAAACCCTCATAGATGTCCACCACCCTGGGGAGACAAAGGGGTCCGTCAGACTCTGACTAAAATCACTCCGTGTTCCCTCGCATACTTACGCTGGGGGCTGCAGGAAGACTTAAGTAATCTTAAATGTGGCTGCCGAAAGACATCTGCTTAACTGAAGATACAAACCACGACGACTACATATTAACCCACTTTAGACCTATTTCTATCCTCCCTTTTCTCTCTAAAGTTTTTGAGCACATAGTTCATAGACAATTATCATTTTTCTTGGCGTCAAACTTGATAATATCCCCTTTTCAATCCGGTTTTCGCTCGGGTCACAGTACTGTAACCGCGCTTTTAAAAGTTACTGATGACATCCGCTGGCCAATGTAGAATAAGTCCCTTACTGTTCTGGTATTGCTGGACTTCAGTAGCGCATTCAACTCAGTGGATTTCGACATTTTACTTGGTATCCTCAAATCTATCAATTTCTCTCCTTCCACTTTAGCCTGGTTCGGATCTTATCTTCGGGGACGCTCTCAGTGTGTTCGCCTGGAGGAGTCTTTCTCTGATTGGTGTAGCCTCACTGAGGGTGTTCCTCAGGGTAGCGTTCTCTCTCCTCTTCTTTTTCAATTTTCATAAACATTATTACCAGAGTAATCTCCTCTAGTTTTCATCTCTACGCAGATGACTTGCAGCTTTACCGTCATTTTACTGTAGTTGACGCGGGTTCTGCAATTGCTGCAATGAATCATGACCTGGCTTGCATCAGCGTTTGGGCTAAGTCATTTGGTTTGCAAATTAACCCGACTAAATCCCAAGCCAGGATCATTGGCAGCAGATTCGTTCGCAGTGCGGCTGTTGTTGCATCTCTGATGCCTTTATATCTCGACGGTGTTCGCATTGACTATACCGAAACCGCTAAAGATCTGGGTGTGGTTATTGACTCCAATCTCTCGTGGCGTGCTCAGGTCAATGAGGTCAGCCGAAAGGTAAATTTCTCCTTTCATTCGCTGAAATGCCTTCAAAGTCTTCTGCCCTTGAAGACTAAAGTTTCTTTGGCACAAACACTTATTCAGCCGATTATAGATTATGCCGATGCCTGCTATTTGGATGCTACCGAGGAGCTATTAAACAAGCTTGAGCGCTTGCAAAATCTGTGCATTCACTTTGTTTTCGGTCTTCGAAAGTATGACCATGTTTCTCACCTTCGCAAGGAACTCAAGTGGCTCCCAATCCGTCTTCGCAGGAACACTAGGATTTTGTGTCTCCTCTTCAACATCTTACACAACCCGTCTTACCCTTCCTACCTGCGTGAGCGTTTTTCTTACGCTCGTTCTAGCGACGTACCGTGTAGATCACACCTTAGATCCCTCCTTAAATCTCATCCTCATAAAACTAGCTACTACTCTTATTCCTTCTCTGCCCATGCTGTAAGATTGTGGAACTCACTTCCGCCTAGCATTCGTGATTTAAAAACTATATCTTTATTCAAATGTCGATTAAAAGAGCATTACCTTTCCTCTTAACTGTGTTAATTATTTATGTATATATTTATATGTTTATATATTCTAACATTATGTATTTATTTAAGTATATGTTATTTTTATTGCATTATAAATATGTGAAGGTATATTTAATATTTTAGTTTTAGACTTTACATATTAATTTTCATTTCTCTTCTTGTTCTCACACACTATTGTCTACATTTCTTTTTCACTTCTCCTTTCGCAGGTCTGCTGGAAGAAATTTCTAAAGAAATAAGCAGTACCTTTGTACTCAAATATTATAATTATGTTGTCCTATTGTATTTTACTGTGTGTACATAAATAATAAAATAAATAAATAAATAAATAAACCTCAATCCCTATTTGTAAGATGCCAGCGGAAACAAATGCCAACGACGCTAGTATGCCACCGATAAACATCTTCTGCAGAGGAGGCATGTCGGGTAGGATAGGCCAGGCGCCGCCGGGACACACTGGGATCATCAGCAACACCATGGCGGGGTTCATGACTTGTAACTGGTCCGGCATCAGGGTCACGCCGAACACCTCACTTCGTAACCTCGATGCTTGGAAGGTCCAGCGGGAACCCTGAAATCAAGGCGATATGATGGAACTTCAAATACGAATTTTTTGGTTTAGGTTTGATATATGCCTTTTCAATAGAGGCTAGAATTTGAAATGCGCCCTAACGGAAAAATTGTAGTTATAATGCAGTTTTTCAAATTTCGCACCCTACGGAAAGAGGTCTGTATTTTTTTGCAGAACTTAAATCAAAAGATTCGAGAATTTATTACACAATCCTCTCAGACCACATTACCGCCAGACGACGACGAAGACACGTTGTACGATAAAAACGCCATCAGATATCTCAATGAATTGAATAAAAAACTAGAGGAGATATTTTTTTTAGTTTTATTGCATTAGAATTGCCAACCCACCTAGGAAGCCAGCTAGTAGTCGATATGCAGTTGGCATTTAGTTACTAGCAATACTATATACATACATTATCATATTTTGTTCTAATTGTTCTATTTGTTCTAAATTACTCTTTACTAAATTATTACATTTATAAAAATTTGGAATACATTGGTTTCGCATAGTGCTGCCATCCGACCGGGTTTCCCCGGACTTGTCCTAGTTTGGACAGCGTCCGGGGGGATTTTCCCTATAAGCATCCGGGTAAAACCCGGACACATATTGGACTTAGGGGCACCAAAAAGCACGATCTCTGTATTTCATCTTATTGTTTTTGTTACGTTGATTAATTAAAAAGAAAGCCTATTATTAATAAACTTCTAACTGTCTACAATGTTACCAGTAAATAAAAACCATAATTAAACATCATTGTTTTTAGTTTCAAGTATGTACAAAAATGTATTTTTCTACGGTTTCCGGTGACAAATTGCGATTTTACCAAATTGTCCGGTGTTTCTGAAGTCTTTGGCTGAGGCCGGCAATTTTGGTGATGGCAGCCCTAGTTTCACAAGGTGTCACACAGTCACAATACTATTTAACGAAAATAATCAGTAAAAAGTTTATATTTCCAATGTATTTTGATGCTTCCATGACAATTTCTATAACTTGTAAGTAAAAAGCATGGTTTTACACACGGAATAGATGAATAAGGTTGGAATGGTAATGTGGGCGTGGCGAGCGCGCTAGATTTATGATTCGAAAATCTTAGCTCGACCGATTAATTGATTCACCGCGTTTAGTGCGCTTCGGACTATTTCGGAACACAGAGCTCTGCTTTAAAATGCCGTGCAGTGCAATCATAACCTGTAAAACAAAAAGTCAGACCGCAAGTATAGAGCGAGGAGGTATATCTTTCCATCGGTAAGACGAAAATAACATTTAATTACAATTTTATTTGTAAAAACATAAAAATATTCTTATATGACATATTTTTTACGGAAGGTAAACGAAATGGGATATCGTTCATTGCGTTTAGAATGTTTCATGTGTGATGTGTTAATAATAATATTATAAACATGTTTTAATTGCTTTGAAAGATCTCGTTTGATATCAATTAAAAGTAAGTGTTATATTTATAAAATAGAAAAATATGATTGAGAACATTACTTAAATGAAGAAAAAAACATCTTCTATACTTATAATAAATCTGTAGAGAAGTCAATTCTGTACATGAAATATATTTACAAAATAACTATCAGAGGTTGATTAGGGATCGATACTGATGCCAAAAATGCAATCAGTAAAATGTTTGTCTGTCTGTCTGTCTGTCTGTCTGTCTGTCTGTCTGTCTGTATAACCGTTATAGAAACAAAAACTACTTGACGGATTTTAACGAAACTTGGTACAATTATTTTTCATTATCCTGAGCTGGTTATAGTATACTTTTCATCACGCTACAATCAATAGGAGCAGAGCAGTAAAAATGTAGTAAATGTGTGTATGTGTAAATGTAGGGAAATGTTTGGTAAACGGGAGAAGTTACTCAATTTTTTAAGCTTCCGTCGCGTTTGCAACCTTAATGGTTAAAGCTACACAGAAATCATTTATGACGGAAATGTTCTCCTTAAAATTATATAAAAATAACCCACGACAACATATGTCTATCTTTTATGGTTGACTCACAATAACACGTGTAACTCCCGATAGCTTAGCAGTTCGAAGCTTTCTGATTATTATTCTGCTCCGAAATTTAAAACCACCACAACTTTGCAATGGAACTCGGCTAAAAGTAACCCAGTTGCAACAAAATATAATCGAGGCTCAAATTTTAACAGGTTGCGGTGCAGGAGAAACCGTCTTTATTCCCAGAATTACCATAATACCAAATAATTTTCCATTCCAATTTAAAAGAACGCAATTCCCAGTATCGGTGTGTTATGCAATGACAATTAATAAGGCTCAAGGGCAGACTTTTCGTGTTGCTGGAGTAAATCTCGGTGTCAGTTGTTTCTCGCATGGTCAGTTGTACGTCGCTCTTTCCCGGGTTAACAGTTCTAGAAATCTTTATGTTCACGTGCCGGACGGGTCAACTTTCAACATAGTTTACCCGGAAGCTTTGCGCTGAAGTATTTTCGTTCTATAGGTACTTAAGCCTTATGTAAACGTGATCTAAACAATATTACCAATACATTAACTTAATAACACACAAGGAGTTACACGCTGACGGAGTCGCGGGCACAGATATTAACAATAATATTGTGCGGTTCGGTATTGCGATATTTTTCAATAGTATTATAGATTGACATATTATATTTCCCTACTAAATTACTAAAGTTAATCTGTCTGTTACATCAAAATCACTGAACCGTGAGGAAGGACATAGGCTACTTTTTTTTACGAAAAACGTCGGAAACGTGGACGAAGTCGCGGGCAACAGCTATCTATACTAATAATATAAGGCTGAAGAGTTTGTTTGTTTGTTTGAACGCGATAATCTCAGGAACTACTGGTTCGAATTGAAAAATTCTTTTTTATTTAAATATTTAATTTATAGAGAAAGGCTATAGGCTATATATCATTACGCTAAGGCCAATAGGAGCGGAGCGCCAATGAAGAATGCTTCAAAATCGGGGTTATATTTAACGTTAGCCCAAAGTAACTATTCCACGCGGACGGAGTCGCGGGCAAAAGCTAGTAATACATAAAATTGTAATCTGTATTATGCCACTCTTCGAACTAACAGTAACTTTTAGTTTTAAAACACTGTAGGTAGTAGCTGTAAATAAATATCTAAGTTTAGTTTGACGCACACATAATCGCCGCCAAAACTATATTTTTAAAACAAAAATAAGCACAAAAGAAAGCAATATGGGTATTTTTTCCTCACTGATAGCAACATTGAATTGTGATAAATTAGGTTATTAGAATTTTTGTTAGATAATCGATTTACGTAAAAATAATGTATAAAATGTAAGTATTTACTTGTGAAATGTAATTTGATTACACATTATTTGTTTTCCTGAAGGACTATGTCATCCATTTACGTTACAAACGGTCGTTTTAAATTATATATTTGCGTATTCTGTTTGGCGGAATGTGACCTTGAGTACTGCCGGCTCGCCGAGAAAAGTTAGACATAATGGCTATGTTTTAGTTGCTTCACTTTTGGCACTCATACTAGGATTCTATGCGTTATTATTCTAAAGAAAAAGAATAAATATTCAAAAGTAGAATGCGCCGTCAATGCGCTAAAAAGGTTAAACATGTCCAGCCTTCGTGGTGGTCAGCCAGTGCTCGTGCGTCGAAGCGTTGACATTCGTTATACACCAATTTCAATCATAATCACAGCAACACAGTTAAAACTTATCAAGCTGCACGTCACGACAACAAAAAAATAACTGAACTATTGCCGTAGGAATCTAATAGCACAATAGTTTTATCCTATGTTATGTAAACCTATGATATGTGGGTCAAACTTGACTATGTCAAGCAGATCGTCACAACACCTTGGCCGTGGTAGATGTTGGCTTCCTCAGGCGTCTAGTCAATTACGCTCTATATCTATATCTCTGGATATAAGTATATACTATCACCATTATCATCTGTTTAGCTTCTAGTCTAATCAGATATAGCTGAGTATAAATGTTTGACTGCCTATCTGACCTCCACAGCCCAGTAACTGGGTAACACGATGCAAGTATACATCGTGGCAAAAAAACATCATACCTGTTGATCGAACAGCGACCAGAAGATTGGTACGGGAAGGTATAAGTACAGGATGGAGAACACCACCTTCATGTCGGCTATCAACTTCTCGCCATATTTGTCCACTGCGTAGTCCAGCCAGTGCTCACGCGGCGGCCCGTCCATCACAGGACTGTACT
The DNA here is from genome assembly GCA_943138885.2 of Tholera decimalis. Lineage (NCBI taxonomy): Eukaryota > Metazoa > Arthropoda > Insecta > Lepidoptera > Noctuidae > Tholera > Tholera decimalis. Next base: position 28,023,386 of record OW964548.2, read on the forward strand.
TTATGCGCTTGATTATCGCATACTGGAACAATGGAAAGAGTTGGGGTGTATAGACACATCCATCATGGAACCGTCACATCGACTATCAACACAAAAAGAAATCGAAGAATGTCATTTACGTAACAGCCGGCCGTCAGTCTGTCCTGAGCCACCAAGATACACGCTGTGCCTAGTTTGGGGCTCACGCGTACTTCTCTTGTATACCAACTTTTTGCTTTCTTCTTCTTTTTGTATTTTTCTTTCCTCAATAACTTGTGTGTACCAAATACATACATTATTATTATTAAATAACTTATTATTATTACATATGAAAATACACACATAGAATTAACTGATTGCCAACGTGACGCTGATGTGACTTATATGTCCCAATATGAGGCTTCACCTAATAGAAAGTCACGGTGAGCCTTGGTGTGGCTGTCACCTTGCATTATCACTAACTGACACTAACGCTTAATTCAGAAAAAAAACTGAGTATCTAATGCAATTTCTAAATGCCGTTGCTTGGTAAAAATATTTGTCCATGAAAAAGGTCCTTTAAATTACTCAGAAAGTATTGAAATATAAGTAAAAGTCTGTAATTGTCGGTAAAAACATTTGTTTATTTTTTTATTTAAACTTCTGCCTTATTTTGTTTCAGGAGGAATAATATAATCCTATAGGTACATGGTTATTTGCACCTTAAACTTGAATTAAAGCGTGCTTTTAACTCTGGTCACGTCAGTGACCTATTAAGCAAGGTCTTTAATACGTATGTGCGAAAATAAATAAAAGTTTGCACAGAGATGAATAGGCAAGAAAGCAAGCAGGTTCACAGCACTAGTTTAGAAGCAAGAACACGTAAGGTAAATAATCTACATTATTTATACAGTAATTATGGACAAAAATTTTATGGCATTTTTGAAATCTCACCAATAATGTGATAGTTTCAGCACTGAACTTACTAAAAGTGTAAAGTCCTTTCCTTACTCAAAACTTATACCGTGTGACGCGTGACATATTGCAAAGCTGGCCGAAAACCATTTCTCGATGTCTCTTGCCAAGCCAATTAATAGTTTTCGTAGGCTAAATAATGCCGGATTCTTGGGCACGCCCAAGGTGATCAAACCTATTCATTTATCTTGGCACTGACTTCAGCTATGTGAATACCTACCCTTTATTTAAACGGAATTAGACTTCCAATTAAACATTCTTTAAGATTATTTTTCACTTTGTAGTGCAATCGCGTTTTTTTTTCGCTTTGTAGTGCAGTACTGTTTTTGTTTGTTTTGAAGTAGATTCTACTTTTGTAAAAAACTTTTTTTACTGCTTCGATAGCCCAGCCCATTTGTTGAGACGTTTAATCTTATAAGGAGCTATTTCAAAAACAAAGAATCAATATAATTTTATATCAATGTCCATAACTGGATTCATATGAAATAGGAATAATGGACACATACTTCTATTACTGGTACACATCACACACACAAACACACACACACACACAAACACACCCAGACGCACTTACACACATATTGATATGCTATGAATAAAAATATTAAACAATTAAAATATAATAATATGTATATGAATAAATAGTAATAAAATTATTGTATTAAGCTATTGCATTATATTAGTAGATATAAATCGACCAATCAGGGGATCGGCACTGTCTCTCCTTAACACAGGCCGACTTTCGGCCTAGCTAGGAGAACAGTATCTCACCTGTTTTGTATTGCATTGTATAATATAATAGAGCCTAAAATTAGAGAATACCAACAATTGTGAACATTGCAATCCCATTATGAAATAAATACTATTACTATTACTACTATTACATCAACATTTTTATAATTTGCAACTAGCTAATAGTAAGGAATAAAAATTTGTTAAAAATATGAATACACAAAAGTAAAATTAAGTTTCGACATTTGTCCATTATTGGAACTATTCAACTACAGCGCACCAGTTATAAACATCAATAAATAAACCAACAAACAGGTAACCTCTTTGGAGTAACAATACTGCGTTGTTGTCTTAACCTTTTGACCGCCACAGTCGTAAGACGACAAGCCAAAATGTGCCCAGCACGCCACGGTCGCGACTGAGTGACAGAACTTTAAACGTAAATAAATATCATAAAACAGCATTGTTTTCTTTATTTCCCTTGTTAATTATATACCTTATCTCTTCTTTATTTATTTGAAGTGAACTGCTTTCGTCAGATTTCATGTATAGTAACATAAGATGACAAAAAAGAAAACCAGTTATAAAGTTCTAAAAACTCGAGTTCTCGACGCCACAGTCACCATAACAGGACACGTAGTGATGTAGATACCAGTCAATAAAACAAGAATATCGACCACGACGGCAACCTACGTTATACTTAATTTACTCTGAATTCTGCACTAATAAATAGATAAAACATTTGATATTGAACTTTTATGTTTGAGAAATCAAGAAAAAATTATAGTACTGAACTATACTCTCTTTAAAAGTCGAGTGTTGGTAGATTATCGATTAACTGTAATGACTGAAATGCCCATCTCTATCACACTGTTATATTGTCTGTTCCGGGGACGCCGCAGTCGTCTATAATTGACAATCCCATGACGTCAAACGCGGATTTTTTTCTAATAGAGTAGTATATTTACTGTTATTAAATATTATTAATAATGGAGGACTATAATATGAGTAAGTAGTGAAGACTTATTAAATATATTAAATATTTGACAGGCCTGTTGGTATAGTGGTCAGTGGCCCTGACTGCTATGCGCAAGGTAGTGGGTTCGATTCCCACCCAGGATAAATGTTTGTGTGATGAGCACGATCATTTGTTCTTTGTCTGGGTGTAATTTATCTATACTTATAATAAATCTGTAGAGAGGTCAATTCTATACATGAAATATATTTCCAAAATAACTATCAGGGGGTGATTAAGGATCGATACTGATGCTAAAAATGCAATCAGTTAGATTTTTGTCTGTCTGTCTGTCTGTCTGTCTGTCTGTATAACCGTTATAGAAACAAAAACTACTCGACGGATTTTAACGAAACTTGGTACAATTATTTTTCATACTCCTGAGCGGGTTATAGTATACTTTTCATCACGCTACAATCAATAGGAGCAGAGCAGTGAAGGGAAACGTTGGGAAAACGGGAGAAGTTACTCCATTTTTTAAGCTTCCGTCGCGTGTGCAACCTTAATGGTTAAAGCTACACAAATCAATTCATGACGGAAATGTTCTCCTTAAAATTATATAAAAAATATTCCACGACAGCATATATCTATCTTTTATGGTTGACTCACAATAACACGTGTAACTCCCGATAGCTTAGCAGTTCGAAGCTTTCTGATTATAATATTTGTCTACTCTTACGTTTATAACACTCTCAATCACCCCTAATTGAAAAAGTTAATATTATTAACAATTCCATAAAAAAGAATCATATAAATCGGTATAGAAACACCAAAGTTTTTACTTTTTATTGTTTTACCCATATTATAGCGACTAGCTTTTGCCCGCGACTTCGTCCGCGTGGAATAGTTACTTTGGACTAACGTTAAATTTAAGCCCGATTTTGAAGCATTCTGCATTGGCGCTCTGCTCCTATTGGCCTTAGCGTAATGATATATAGCCTATATATCCTTTCTCTATAAATTGACTATTTAATTAAAAAATATTTTTTCGATTCGAACCAGTAATTCCTGAGGTTATCGCGTTCAAACAAACATACAAACTCTTCAGCCATATATTATTAGTATAGATAGCTGTTGCCTGCGACTTCATCCGCATTTCTGTCGTTTTTCGTAAAAAAGTAGCCTATGTCCTTCCTCACGGTTCAGTGATTTTGATGTAACAGACAGATTAACTTTCGTAATTTAGTAGGGAAATATAATATGTCAATCTATAATACTGTTGAGAAATATCGCAATACGGATCCGCACAATATTATTGTTAATAGCTGTGCCCGCGACTCCGTCAGCGTAAGTTAATGTATTGATAATATTGTTTAGATCAGGTTCACATGAGGCTTAAGTACCTATTTTTTTTTTTTTAATTTTTTTTTTAGCGTGGTAAAATTATCAAATAAGTCCTCCCACCCCGGGCAGGGTGGGAGGGACTGTCAGACTTTTACTGACTAAAATCCACGGTGTTCCTTCAATAACCCTTTACGTACCGGGGTCACGGTAATGGGATTAGTCCCACGACCCCGGCAGGCTTCGGCCCTCTGCAGAGGGGGCCTCGTCATGTTGCTGACGCTCTTTGAGGCGCGCGTGGAACACAACGCGCCGTCGACCCGGGCATGGTCCATGGTCGGACAGCGAGTTGCCCTTTACTCGCTGTCCGCATGCCCGCGCCTACGGTGGCCGGAGATCGTCGGCCGACGTCCGACGCCGTGGGCGTCTACCACTGCGGCTGGGCTGGAGGGAGGACGCCATCCTCTCCCTCATGCGGCCCGCCTCCTCCTTCGATAGCATGACTGCTTCGCAGAAGGAGGCGACCGCTTCCCACTCCCTCTCGCCCCGCAGCATGGCCTCGACCAATGCCGGGCGCGAGAGGTCTCCGCCTATCGCCGCCGTGAGGACACGTCGGTGCTCTGCCCAGGCGGGGCAGTCTTACCTATAGAACGAAATTTTATACCTTTGGCCGCGAGACGCGTTGAGAGCGGCGACCGATTCTCAAAAATAATCCTTATAGCACGATTCAGTATTCACGCGCGATCGCTTATTATTAGCGTATTTCATGTATAACTTTGGTGTTTCTATACCGATTTATATGATTCTTTTTTATGGAATAGTTAATAATGTTAACTTTTTCAATTAGGGGTGACTGAGAATGTTATAAACTTAAGAGTAGACAAATATTGTAATCAGAAAGTTTCGAACTGCTAAGACGTGTTATTGTGAGTCAACCATAAATGATAGACATATGCTGTCGTAGGATATTTTTTATATAATTTTAAGGAGAACATTTCCGTCATAAATGATTTCTGTGTAACTTTAACCATTAAGGTTGCACTCGCGACGGAAGCTTAAAAAATGGAGTAACTTCTCCCGTTTTCCCAACATTTCCCTTCACTGCTCTGCTCCTATTGATTGTAGCGTGATGAAAAGTATACTATAACCAGCTCAGGAGTATGAAAAATAATTGTACCAAGTTTCGTTAAAATCTGTCGAGTAGTTTTTGTTTCTATAACGGTTATACAGACAGACAGACAGACAAAAATTTTACTGATTGCATTTTTGGCATCAGTATCGATCCCTAATCACCCCCTGATAGTTATTTTGGAAATATATTTCATGTACAGAATTGACCTCTCTACAGATTTATTATAAGTATAGATTATTGTTGAATATTAATTGTGTTTACAAATTACTGACAATTGTAATAACAGACTTTGACAGCTTAATAATGTTGCCATATTAAACTTTTAAGAAAACTCCAGGTCACGCTTTCGTTAGCCAGACTCTAGTAAACAATACAATTACGATCTAGAGGCTATAAAATACAATACTACGATATATCTATACCTGTGTATAAATTCAGTAATAGCACTAATCAGTGAAACTTCAAAACTGTATATTTTCAGGACATGCTACAAAATCACAATCATTTATCTTACTACTACTGTAAATGCAAAAGTTTGGATGGATCTCAATCACGCCAGAACGGCTGAACGGATCTGGATGAACTTTGGCACAAAGATATATTATAGTCTGGAATAGTACGTTACGCAGTTATCCACTTTTATTTTATTTTTGATCCTTCGGATAGCTAAAATGTTAAACTAAAAGCAAGGTATGAATTATAATGATATTAATGATGCAGCCATAAAATTCCATGCAACAAAAAAGTCAAATTTTATTCCCTTGTGTAATCATTCGTAGTAAGTAGGAACGTATAAAATATCGCAAATCACAAACGTGTCGTTACATCACTAACCAACAAAAGCCGGCAGCGGTCGCTTCACGAAACTATCGTGTGTGTGAGGATATCAGTAAAACACCTATCCATTGCGCTATTACACCTGCCGCTTCATTGATCGATGTGTACTAAACAATCATGGTTTTTGTTCCTAATGAAAATAATTTCTTTTGGTACTTCATCGTGTTTCTAGTATCACGAAGTAATGTTTTAACGAATTTAATAAGAAAAACAATATTATTATAGTACTTACGTGTGAAATGAGATGACATCTTTGACGTAATTCACAATACAGCTGTTATTTTTGCAAACAAGCACTAAACAACGCGTCATTTTGTCCAAAATCATAAGAAGCGAAAAGGTCGCAAGTTGACATTTCGCACACCCAGGCCAATAAAGGCGTAAGAGGAATTCACTAACTTTACAGGGTAGCAAAAAAACTGTTTAACCAGGTATATCTATTTTGTTTTTGACTCTATGATCTTTTGTTATATATCAAAAAATTGTAAATAAAATAACCTTTTTTTTGTTTATATTCGAAACACCTTAAATTATCTTGGTAATCAATATTTAATGTTTAATGTTTTACCGACGTTTTCCTTATTTATTTAAGACCAATCCTCAAATGTAATGATTTTTATTCCAATCATCGCTTTCTAAATATTTTTTATACTGTAACTACTCATGCTTACGTCTGTTACGAAGTTCTATACTATGATAAAACACAGAGGCTAAGTCAATGATATTTTATAGTACAGATATGTTATAGGCGCGCGCGTCGTGAGACTCGAACACGAGCTAATTGGAACGTCTTGCAACTAGTCTGCGTCGAACGCAACCACAAGCGTGCCGCACCGTAATACCTGTGTCCTTAGATTTTATTTATCAAAAATGCCATCGTGTGAGTTCCGGAAGTGTACGAATTATACTTCCAAAGTAAACAAAATACAAGGGATCTCATACCACATGTGAGAATGCAAATATATTAAGAAAATTTTTTATATTTCATTTATTTTCCAAACTTGCCAATAAATTATGCTTAGGAGCCATATGTAGGTGAAGACAGAGAGAGCAAACTCGTTTTGTCGCGAGAGCGATAAGGATGCGTGCGTGCAGACATAGATTAGTTAAAAGTTTACAAGTGTAGAAGCGATATTGATTGACTTGTTTTAATTTGTTTTGTGTTACAATTTTTTTGATTAAAGTTCATTTGACTGGTTATTGAGGATTATAACTGTTTTTTTATTGAATTAGGTTTCCGAGGAATCAGGTTCGACTTCCAGTTTGGATCGCAATTGTTCGTGAACAAAAAAGCGAATCAGACTGGATAACATCAAAAAACAGCAAGATATATACAAATCACTTCCAAAGTACTAACAAATATGTTTCGAATATGTAGTCGAACAATGCTTGAAAAAAATGCAGTTCCAATTATAGAGGTAGGTAACTAAAACATTTTATCAAACATAATGCTGCCTGCATAATGTTTTATAAAATGTCAGCTACCTGTTGCTTGCATTTTCGCCAACGTTGAATTTGTTTGTTCATTGTGAAACTTATAGTTGTGTCATGAAATTGATTATTTATTGATAGCTTTCCACCTGCTTCATCCAAGATGAAGTTCCGATTTGACGAAGTTTTCGAATCATACAATCATTGTTATGACTGATCATAAATTATTTTATTAGCATAATGACTATTAATTTCTATTTTAGTTTTGAATATAATGGGCTAAGCTGAAAACAAACATTAGTGGTAATACTTGATCCGTGATTAACCATTATGATGTTTAATTTCTTACCTACGTACTTACTCTTCAATCGAGTGTCCACTCTACGGCTATAAAAATGTTATCCTATGGCACAAGGACTCATTTGAAGCGCAATGGTTAGAATTATAACTATCTCTTTCACTTGCGTGTTGTTTCGTATCTTTTGTTCTACTTATCAGTAAAACTTGTCAATGTGTGCATAGATATCCGTGATGTGTGCAGTTTTTACTACGCGGAACAAATTTCAACGCAAATTACTATGAACGTAACATATCTGTACTTTATAATATCATTGGGCTAAGTACTGTTTAAGGCCTTTTTGTTTAATTTTATTTTACATATCGAATTGTATGACGCTTTTACAGTTTTGTTTGTTAAAACATAAAACTAAAATATAGTGTTAAGTCTAAATACGGGATTTTTTACAGTATGTTTAATTAAACCATAACTATAAGTAATATTAAGTTTCTACGTAAAATATATATTTCAGTGGTGTAATAAAAAAGGTTTTTAGAATATTGCACTTTATTATAATAATAGTCATAACAGAACCTGATAAAGGATAATAAAAGTAGTGAATTATAATCTTTCTGATAAGTTTAACTCAGAACGGTAACTAAATACAAATTCTTAGCAAGACCTCAAAATCTGGCATCAATAAAAATCTTTAAATTATTTATTATACCAATTACTAAACATACAAAAGAATAATAGTATTGAAACAAAAATATTAATCTTCATTTATATTAATTACTAGCTTTTGCCCGCGACTTTGTCCGCGTGGAATAGTTACTTTGGGCTAACGTTAAATTTAACCCCGATTTTGAAGCATTCTTCATTGGCGCTCCGCTCCTATTGGCCTTAGCGTAATGATACAATATAGCTGTGCCCGCGACTCCGTCAGCGTAAGTTAATGTATTGGTAATATTGTTTAGATCACGTTCACATGAGGCTTAAGTACCTAGAGAACGCTTCGACCGCGAGACGCGTCGAACGCGGCGACCGATTCTCAAAAATAATCCTTATAGCATGATTCAGTATTCACGCGCGATGGCTTATTATTATAAGCGTATTTCATGTATAACTTTGGTGTTTCTATACCGATTCATATGATTCTTTTTACGGTTTCGTAGCCGAATGGCAAAAAACGGAATCTTTATAGTTTCGACATGTCTGTCCGTCTGTCTGTCTGTCTGTCTGTCCGTCCGTCCGTCTGTCACAGCAATTTTATTGCGAAACTATTAGGACTATACATGTGAAACTTGATAGGTAGATGTATTATGTGAACCGCTTTCCGATTTTGAGAAAAAAAATTAAAAATATTTAAAATAAAGGGGGGGCTCCCCATACATGGAACTAAACCTGAAAATCTTTTTTTCATGAAATCGATGCATGTGTGGTATCTATAGACAGTTCTTTAAAAACGACATCGGGGTTTCTAAAACCACTTTTCCATAAAGTCAATCGTTTAAAAGATATAAGCTTCCAAATTGGTAAAATGTGTGTGTGGCGGACACAACCTCTAACTTCTATAATAATGGAGTGAAAAATCTAAAAAAAATATATGTCTGTAGATCTTAATATAAACTTTCAACCAATATTAGTTTGAACGAAATCAGTTCAGCAGTTTTTTAGATACAGCATATTTTCTAAAACCGCAAATATAACTTTGTAATTCATACAAACACTATGAAAAACAAATTTATTCGGCGCAGTTGTAAAAAATGTAAAAAAGCCAGTTTTAAGAAATATGTAAGGTTTTTTTTTTTCAAAACAAATTTATTTGGCGCAGTTGTAAAAAATGTAAATAAGCAAGTTTTAAGAAATTTGTAAGTTTTCTTTTCGTCAAATAAATTTGCATATTATATTATAGTTACTACGGAACCCTTCATGGGCGAGTCTGACTCGCACTTGGTAAATTTTTTTATGGAATAGTTAATAATGTTAACTTTTTCAATTAGGGGTGACTGAGAGTGTTATAAACGTAAGAGTAGACAAATATTATAATCAGAAAGCTTCGAACTGCTAAGCTATCGGGAGTTACACGTGTTATTGTGAGTCAACCATAAAAGTTAGACATATGCTGTCGTGGGATATTTTTTATATAATTTTAAGGAGAACATTTCCGTCATGAAATGATTTGTGTAGCTTTAACCATTAAGGTTGCACACGCGACGGAAGCTTAAAAAATGGAGTAACTTCTCCCGTTTTCCCAACATTTCCCTTCACTGCTCTGCTCCTATTGATTGTAGCGTGATGAAAAGTATACTATAACCCGCTCAGGAGTATGAAAAATAATTGTACCAAGTTTCGTTAAAATCCGTCGAGTAGTTTTTGTTTCTATAACGGTTATACAGACAGACAGACAGACAGACAGACAGACAGACAGACAAAAATTTAACTGATTGCATTTTTGGCATGAGTATCGATCCTTAATCACCCCCTGATAGTTATTTTGGAAATATATTTCATGTACAGAATTGACCTCTCTACAAATTTATTATAAGTATAGATATAGATAATGATTTGTGTTTACGTACTTCTTATAGGTAGGTACTAAAGTTATTAAAATGTTTTTTTTATGTATGAGATTATTTTTTATGACTTCTTTCATTTTAGTCAATCAAGTATGAAGTATTCATTCTACTGAATTGTTTTCAAGAATTTTTAAGTATTGTGAAAATGGTTAGTAAACCCTCTAATAATAATTAACTCGTTAAAACTTAAGCACCTACATTATTGGTAATAATAGTTATTAGTTTAAACCTTTGAACCAGGGTTAACACATTTTTAAATTAATAACTGATAATGATTAATACCGAACTTTAAGTACTCCTACAATAAAGTAAAAAGCCTAATTGGTATTCTCTAACTTTGTGCTTGAAAACACACATACAATCATCGATATTACAATCAACATGCTACACAGAACTATAAAAATCAAAGTTTTAAAACTGTAATTACTAACACAGTTATAATAATAATTTAGTCTTCATCTGAATAATCGCTTGGCAAAAAGTTACGGGTATCGTTTTCAGCCACTAGATTCCTATAAAAACCTTGATCATGTAACGGAATATCATTTGAGTCACAAAGACTTTTTAAATCTTGGCACAGTGCACTTGACACTGGTAATAATTGGTCATAAGCAGTTTTGAGCTCAGGATCCGATCGAATTGGTTTGGATTTACGAGTTCTAGATGAACTATAATTTATAGTATCTAACACAAAGTAATCAGGTTGCTCAAAATCATATTTGTAAAATAATTTATTAGGAGTTTCAGAAGTAATTTTAACTTCTTTTAATTTCGAAAAATATATTTTTTTGCCTCTTGTATCTTTCAGCTAATTTTTGTTCAAAATCGCTAGTGATTTAAAATCATAAAACAAATTCTGGGACATCTCAGTCATAACAAATTTCTTAATTTCGTATTTGGTCAGGTGTATAAACGACTTTATTTTTAAATTCTTCTCTATGCAGGCATGCATAGATTTCCCTTAATTTTGGGTATGACCTGTTTGTAAAAATCTATGAACTATATCCTATATCTATATATAATTTAGTGTACGAGAAGCGTGCATGTACATCGCAAATATAAAGCGATTTCTATTCTGACCCGAACAATTATCAGAATAAAACGAAATCTCAAGCTGTCTCTATAGCTTGAGATTTCGTTAGCCCCTCTTTTAGCTATCTGTGCGGCCACAAATAACAGTATCCTTGTAATGATAATAAATTGTATACCGTGAAGTTATAGACTGAATATTCCCTTTTATAATAAAAAATACCCACATTGGATTGTGGCAAGTTTTGTCCAAGTCAAACACTGCGACAGTCTTAGTCTCAGGATTTAATGAAGATATCAGGGATTTATTTTTCAAATGGCTTTCGTAATTGTCCTTTAGTTCAATTTTTAACCGACTTCTAAAAAAGGAGGAGGTTCTCAATTCGGATGTTTGTATTTTTTTTTTTTTTTTTTTTTTTTTTTATGTTTGTCCACGCATAACTCCGTCGTTTGCCAGCCGATTTGAAAAATTCTGATCTTGTTAGAAAGGGTATACTTCCCAAATGGTCCCATGAAAATTTTATCGAAATCGGACAAGCCGTTTCTGAAAAATCAACAAAAGTCTAAAAAAATGTTTACGTTGATGATCTTTTCGTTAACGCTGCATTGCGTTTTTTGTTCGTTCATAACTCCGTCATTTACGAACCGATTTGGAAAATTCACTGACCCACTAAAAAGCACGAAAATAAAAACTTTTTTGCAAAAAATAAAACCGACTTCCATATCAAAACACTACAAAGCCAATAATAATTTTAATTTCGGAAGGCGGTGTGAAAAAAAAAGAAAATACAAAACCAATAACACCGACTACCGAAATTAAAATTATTATTGGCTTTGTAGTGTTTTGATATGGAAGTCGAATTTATTTTTTGCAAAAAAGTTTTTATATGGTCAACATTAGCATTTTCATAAAGACTACAGACCTGGCACATATCTTTCTTTGGTTTAAAAAATGAAAGATTAAATTGGGAATTAAAAATATTACTATATTGGTATAAACTTGCTACTTTTACTGTGTTTTCCGACATCCAAACTACATATAATCGATGCATTTTAGTCAAGTTTAAATCAGAGGCGAGATATTGACGGCCATTTTGCTTTCTTAAATAGTGTGATTCGATACATGGGAATGATTTTATGTGCCTTATTACACTTTTCTCAGTTTCATCACTTGTTTTGTGGGAACGGTTAGCATGTTTGCCCCGTAAATCCGTTATTTGCAAGTTATTTGTATATTTATTGATAGCAGAGTAAACAGGTTTTTCTTTGATACCTAAAGTATTTAAAAACATTACTTTGATACCCTAAGTTTTGTAAGTTTACCATCTTTATTTAATGGGAGATAGTAAATTAGTGTACGAGACCCATCGCGCTTTCTTTGAACTTTGATAACTTTAGGCTGTTCAACTTCTGTATTGTTCAGGATGTAAAGCCATTGTTTTTCATGATCTGCTATATTCCAATAATATTGAAATAGCTCAGAACGATCTGCTTGAGTAAATTTGTCAAAGCATGTCATCATACATATGCAAGGGTTACCTAATTCTCTACATTGCCTTAATTTCTTTGTATCACTATGATATTCAAGACCATTGTTATTTAAATTTTTATTTTTACATTTAGCCCATTCATTTATGTTTCTTGCCCTCTTTATAGATTTAACATTACTTTCCGACGGCAAAACACGAGAAGACCCAGCAGTAATATTAGCATTATGATTATTACAATAGGATATTTTAGAAGCAATACTAGTAGTAGGTAGCGTAATTTCTGTGGTACTAGATATTTGTGGGTTAATATTATTTTCTACGTTGTCAATTTGATTCACCACAGTTAAATTTAAATAAACTCTATGTTTATCATCATCACTAATATTGTTAATCTCTGCTAGATCATTGTTAATTGCAACTGGTTCTATTGGTATGTAGGTTTCAGTTAGATTTGCCATAGAAATGGTTTCATCGCGGCATATACACATAGGGTTTGATGGTAAACTGTTTGGAGAATTAGGTAATTGTAAAGATTGATGGTTTAAGTTATCATTATAAAAATCTGTTAAGCTATTACAATTATCTCCCACTAATTTTGGGTGAATACCATCCATTTCATAGGTTACATTACGACTTATTATTTGTAAACTCTTCTTCAACCGTCTTTTTAACTTGGAAATACAAATAGTTACGTGCTGTTATCCCTGAGCGGCGCGTGAGTTATGAAAACTAAATAAACAATCCCCACCCACGCATGCATTGTAAGGGTAAGTACCCAGACTTTTCTACTTGTTTATGCGACGAGTTCGTGATTACTTCCGCCAACCAGATCAAATCGTGAATGAAAAAAAGGCGTAAGCATGATTATTTCGAAACTGTGTGCGAGTGCACCCGTAAACATGGAAATACGGCTTTTTTCGTTTGATTATTTTTATTTGTGATGGAATGTAATCGGTATTATTTTAAGAAAATGTTTTTTATTAGGCATTAAAAAGCATAATACGAGATACAATTATACATTTTTGCTTTATTTAATGAAACAAAAACCTAAGCATGATTAGGTGTATTTTAATGAAATTTTACGTGCTTATGTTGATTTATCGACTTCATTAATTGAAAAAATATTGAACTTAATTGACGCCAATATATTTTTTTTGGTATATAACCTTCATTTTAAGTCGAAATGTAACAGAAAAAATTTAGCGCATGTATCTTTACTTAAACTATTCAAAACTGCAATAAAAAAAAATTGACGTATCAGCACTTACGTCTTTGTTGAACTGGGTGTGCGATTTGACTAATGGCTGAAACTGGCATCAAGGCGCTTTGGGCCTTGATGAGTTCGCAAGCGCCACGCCCCTTTGCCATATCTCTTGTGTTTGTATGATCTGTGTCTAGTACGTAGTACCTCAATTAAGTAAACATATTAAATACGGCCACTCGCTGTAAATCCCTGAAACACGATGGCTTATAGCAACGGGTGGGTAAGGATAACCTAGTAAGAAAGTGGAATAAGACTGACCAGTAAAAGATGGAACATATACCTACAACAGCAGGATTAAATAGTAAAATTGGTTCAAAATTGTTCATTAAAACGAAGTGCGCGTTCACGGACTGAAATGAAATCTTTTTAAACCAACTCTGAAATTTAGAACTGGGGTTGTGTGAACCTTTCTAAACAACAAAGTAACAAACTAAAAATTCGGCGCAGAACAAGGCTAATTTTTGTTTTGCACTCTTTTGCTTACGATATAACGCATCACACGAGAAAAAACTTTTAACGAATGTCCTAAAGGTGTACGAGGTAAATAAACTTATTTTTTGACGTTTGAAATGACTCCTACCGTTCTGGGTAGAGCAGAAGGGAGTCTCAGACTTCTACTAACTAAAAACCCACCCTGATCCCTCAGTTGTCCTTGCGGTCCGGGGCCGTGGTATCTCGTTAGTAGGTACATTCCCGCAACCTTAACAAACCCTGTCCTGTCGGGGTAAACAAACCTCTACGTGATTGAGTTACCATATAGTCGGTTCTCTTTACACAAATAATAAACTGCAGGAAGTTCTGTGTTACAACGGAAACTTTTAATGACGTTTATTCCATCAACATAAGTATGTATAAACCTATAGGTGCGCACACACTGCACTGCCACATATCTTCCGTTAATCTGGAAGTGAAGCGTACGTACACTTCGGCTCTTATAACAAACTACACGTACGAATAGCTATGCGACACACTCGTATTTAATTTAATAGGCGCAATTGCGCAAAATTATCCCAGCAATGCAGGTAAAGAATAACAACAGTAAGATACAAACTAAATATTTTTACAATAATTAAAACTATCTCTTTATATTGTACCTAGTTGCTACACACAATACAAAGTACTATTTTGATTTCTACATATATATTTTATTTTGCCACAAAAAGAGAACAAAAATGTGGTATATAGGCATACCACATTGTTCTTCTATATTTATTTATTTATTTATTTATTTCCAAGGCACGCCAACAACTTATTTACAAAATTATATACAGATAAACATACATTAATAGACCTGTGTAAACAAGTTACTTAAAGGCATGCACAACACTCACAGAGGACTGATTAATTGGTTATAAACATGTGATACATAATGTTTTTATAATAGTTTTAAAATTTAACAATAAGTAAAATGACTGCAAAAACCAATAAAAAAAATTAAGAGTAAGCAAAAAAGTTACAATATCAATTCAATAAAAAAAACATATAAATTCAAATAAAATTCAACTAAAAATTCAATTAAGGATTTCAGTTAAGAATAAATACTAAAAATTATGAATTATAACAAGCAAATTCTTTGACAATAATAATAATATTGCAACAAGAGTCAATGTGACTACGAATCAATTGTACTTTTTATAATTTTCGAGCGGAATTGAGCTAAGGAATCCGAAAAAATGTCAATATCCTAGTAGTTGGAACAGATCTTGTTGTACGTGTCCAGCATTCTAGTGAGGCGAGCAGAACGTCCAAGGTTTGTGCGACAACTTCTCCTTACAAATGTACTATGTGCCCTTACCAATCTTACCCGGCCACCGCGGGGTACGTCTAGGTTCAAGCAGTTCGGGAGTACACGTTATACTGTTGGCTATTTTGAAAAGAAGAACCATATCTGCCAGAGTTCTGCGTTCTTTTAGAGAGGGCAGTTTAAAATGGCGCATACGAAACGTATAGTCAGCTCTGTTGGGACAGTTGTTATCCCTGAATTGTAGGTACCGAGTAAAACTCCGCTGGAGACGCTCGATCCGGTTCGAATGTACGCTATAAGTTGGATTCCAGACCGAGGAAGCGTATTCCAGTGTGCTACGAACCAGACTATTATAAAGAGTTTTTAGAGCTGCTGTGCCTTTAAATTCCTTACACGTTCTCTTAATAAAGCCTATCATTTTGGCAGCTTTTCCGACAATGTTGTCAAAGTGAGAATTAAAAGAAAGATTATGTGTAAAGAATACGCCCAAGTCACGAATGGTCTCCACTCTCTGCAAAAGAATACCTGCAAGTGAATACGATGATAGGATCGCGCGTTTTTTACGTGTAAATGAGATATGATGACACTTGTTTACGTTTAGCACCATGCCGTTCATGTC
The DNA here is from genome assembly GCA_943138885.2 of Tholera decimalis. NCBI lineage: Eukaryota > Metazoa > Arthropoda > Insecta > Lepidoptera > Noctuidae > Tholera > Tholera decimalis. The sequence continues at coordinate 28,039,749 of OW964548.2, forward strand.
ACACCAGGTCTGCAGTGAGTTAAGGTCACTTTGAAGTAGTGCGGCGTCCTCCAGTGACTTAATTACGCGGTAGATTTTTAAATCATCAGCAAAGAGAGAACACTGACTGTAGCGAAAGCAATCTAGTATGTCATTTATAAAAATAATAAATAAGATTGGGCCAGCATGCGATCCCTGTGGCACACCGGAAGTCGCAGTGTATTCTAATGATTGGTACCCCTCCACTACCACTCTTTGCTTTCGCTTTACTAGGTATGAACTGAACCACTCTAAGAGACTCCCGTGAACACCGTGATTTTCTAGTTTCTTTAATAACATCCGGTGGTCGACTTTATCGAAGGCGCTACTGAAATCTGTGTAAATAGCATCAATTTGTTGACCTGCGTCCACAGCAACTGACAGGTCATTACAGTATAATACAAGATTAGTGACAGTTGACTTATTACTACAGAACCCATGTTGCTGGGGAGCAATCTGACATTTGACATGCGCAGTTAAGAGTGGGCAAACTAAGGACTCGAATACCTTTGAGAAAATAGAGAGCATAGATATGGGACGGTAGTTACTTGCGTCAGCTCTGTCTCCTTTTTTATACACAGGAACAACGTTTGCCTTTTTCCACTCCGAGGAAAAAAACCAGACGATAAGGATTTATTATATATAAGTAATAGTGGAAGAGTAAGACTACGGATACACCTTTTAATAAAAATTGGAGGCAAGCCATCAGGACCGGCGCCTTTTGTCACATCTAGCTTTCGTAGGGCTCTAATTATATCATTTTCATTCAAATGTATTTTGGCCAGAGTTTGTTGAGGGAAGCTCTGACGAGGCGAAGTAGGCGTTCTACTTGTGATACCATCTGTATTAAAAGTTGAAATGAATTTTGAAGCAAAAAGGTTACAAATATCATTGCCACTGGTAGCCACTGTATTATTTAATTTAATTGTAGATGGAATTGCAGTAATATGTCTATTTTTGGTCTTGGCGAAAGACCAAAAAGATTTAGGTTAGGCGAATATTGGTTTCCATTTTATGCACGTATTTGCTATTACAATCTTTAATTTGAGCACGGGCTCGGTCACTAAGAATTTTATATTAAATTTCATCACGTGGATTATTATATCTCCTAAAATGGTTTCTTAATTTCTCTTTCTCATTCAAAATTTTGACCAAGGATTTTGTGTACCACTGAGGGTATTTGTAATTAAGACGCTTGTATTTAGGAACAAGTTCGTTAATGACAATATTTATTTGATTATAAAAAATAGAGACCATCTGATCTACATGGGTGCAGGATTCCAACAGCTCCCGCCAGTCCATAGCACACAATTTCTTGTTGATTGATTCATAGTCAGCACTGCGGAAGTTATAAATATTACTTTGTCTAGGCTATATTTTATATTTTAATTTATATTTTATATTTTTTATTCTATATTTTAATAAAGTCTATATGTCATACATATATACCCAAATGAATAAAAAGTTGTAGGACAAATATGACAGTTGCCACAATTGCTTCATAACGTAGTCCAAAGAATAGGTACCCAGAGCATTCCTTTCCATACACTGATTGGTTAAATACTCTCTGTTTCCATAGTACCGTGCGATCATATTGAATCTAATCTGTGATAATAACTAATTATTATTATTGTATAACATAATTTGAATAATATTTGCAGTCCTAAAAGCATGAGGCAGGTTTATTCATTTTGTTGTTGTTCAAGAAGTCCAAATCCATATCATATTAAAAAAAAATGATCAACGATTACTGATTCCATTCTTTTTTGTAAATTTTAGTTCTATATTTTTCTTTAAGCGGTACCTTATCTATGGTGTATTCTCCGCTTTGAAGATGTTCATTGTCTTCGTTTATAACAACAAAGAGCAAACTTCTGTGAAAACATATCCAAATAATTGAAAACCGTTACTTGGAGGCTTGTATTACCTCTCCACTACGATAATATTTAGACACCATCGTTGGTAAATCTCACCCACATATAGGTACCAAGACCGTGGTCAATATAGTGACAGTATATTTCAATACAAACTTTATGCCTGGATAAAATTGGATAATAATTAGCCGCCTTAATTACTTTGGTATTGTTCGTTGAGCTCCTTAAGTTCTAAGTTGAGCTACACGATAACTGACAAATGCTTGCACTGTCTGGACAGGTCCGCTCAAATCTGTGTGGTTATTTCCTCAAAAAGCAGCACAGACATGAACCTACATGTTTTTTCGTATGATTGGACCAACACAAATTGTATGGACTTTAAAGAAAAGACGTTGACCTCTGAGTTTGTTTCGATGTTTCTTCTCAGAGTAGTCAGTTAGGAAACACCTGCCTCATCTAGCTAAACTAAACTTAACACGCAAAAAACATAATGTGTAAAAGTGTTATTTATAACCAATTTACAAAATAAATATTTCATTTCATTCAATTAAAAAAGACCATTTCACACAGAAATCTTAATAATTATTAAGATTTCTGTGCCATTTCAAGATTTTCGAGAGTTTCAAAAAAATATTTATCACTAAACCCTCTCTATTTAGTTGATGGACTGAAATATAACCAACGGACATCGATCATTCATAACAAATATTCTCTTTTTTATAGTCTATTGCAAAAAACCTGTGAAAAGGATGTGCACGGCAGTGTGATGATTGATACGTCTTGCTGGGAGGCGATTGGCGTGATGAATGAGCCCAAATATGGCCTCTTTTGAATCATAAGAAACATTTCTGTGTCATCAATTATACCTACGAGAAGAGACATAGTGCAGGGGAGTGCGGTCGATGTAATGGAGCGTACCCACTAAACACATTATCGTGATAAATGTTACGCTATTTACAGATCTGCTTGCATTCTAATGAAAAAAGCATGTGTTAATAAATTCTGTGTTTTCGTATAGAGTACTTAAATAACCATAGATTTTTTTGATGCAAATAAAGTAGCCTAGGTTCTGTTAGTGTTGTTGCCGCAAATAATTAACATGAATTATACTTGAGCATATTTTTATTTAGCAACCTTTATCCACTAAAAATAGATTTTTAGTTCTGGTAACAAGGACAAATATATTTATTCGAAGGACAATGTTGTTACAATGATATTACTATCTCTCTCTGGACATATCTAACCGCCGCTAAATACGGCATCCGAATATTTACGAATTAAGCTAGATACTTTAAAAATATGAATTAAAAGCGAAATTAACTTACTTACGCCCTAATAAAAACAAAAATAAACATTACAATGTTTTATAATATATAATGATATTTTTTTTTTTATGAAAGTGAAATATTTATTTTGTAAGTACAAATATACATAATTATATACTAAAATACAAACTATTATAAAGCATCAAAAATTGATCCTCAACGCTGTCGGCTGGAAACGTACCCAAGATACTGGCGGCATTGCCTCGTTGTGTGGCAATGCTTAGCCGTTGACCAAAGAAAAAGCCAGCCCTTGGGTCGCGGGAAGCGTCAACGAGCCTTTTCGATATTTCTTTAAAAAGGTTGTGAGCACACGGGCCCCATGGTCCGAGAGTTTCGACCCCAAACGGCTCGAAAATATAGTTATCACTGAGATGACTATATTTACGTCGCTTGAGGTTTTCTGCAGCCGCAGCGGGAACGCCAGCACAACATGATGAACTGGGAAGATGGGATGGCGCGACAGTGTCGACACAAGTTGTGTTCCACACTAAAGGCCTACCCATCTTCCAAGGAAACAATGACATGCCGTCCGGTCTCTTGCCATCGTCACGCGCCAGTCCATTGGGTTCCAAAACGGCTGGAACGCCGACGGTGACAAGGGCTCGTCGGATAATGTCGTTTAAGGTGGCATGTCGCGCAAAACGACCGGCACTACGGCTGCAAGAAAGTCCATGGTACCCGATGCTGTTGACCGCTTCCCCACAATTACAGCGATGAGGGGAACAATAAGGGGCTCCTAGGCGTAGTGAAACATCGATGCGGAAAGTGGTGTCGTCTAACAAAGTGCCTAGATTTGAGGACGGTAGAGCATGTAACCAAAGAGCTGATTCCCACTTTCCCACAGCCAGCAGACGTGCACACTCAGCAGAAGTAGCAGTCGTGGTTAGTAAATTATTCAGCGTCCCACCGCCTCTGGGAAGATGGTATAACAGGTAGGTCAGAATTCGGACAAGCGAGATTCCAGGCGTCAATAGCCTCAGTGAAGCACGGCACATTAAAATCAATCAGTGTGGAAGCCAGGATATTCCTGATTAATTTCTCAGTGCTGTGGACCGAGGAAATGAAAGCCGGTAAACTAATACTAGAAATTTTGCGGATTCCGAGCCCTCCCATGCGGACGGGAAGAGAGGCTTGGGCCCAAGCTCTGTCATCTAAAGCCACATTCAAAATTAAGGACAAAGTTCGTCTGATAATTTGATCTATTTGAACTAAAAGTTGATGGTGCTTCCACAAATGGGAAGCACGAAGAGAGTTTGTTAATTTAGGGCCGAAACAGCAGAAACGAATTATAGTGATGGCCGAGTGCATATTGATTCGGAGCAATCTTTCTGAAACATCATTGAATTTATTCATTTTTTCTGCAATAAAGTCGGAAAAGGAAGTATCAAAGATTGGAGAACCAAGGAGACGGAGAGAACTTTTCTCAATAATTTGAATTCCAGGTGCTATTTCGTTAAATTTAGAGAGAGTCAGTAGTCTGTCAGTGTTATCTGTTAAAAATGGTTCACATTTTGAGAGGTTGAGGTCAAGGCCAATAGAATGTAGTTCATGTTAAAGAAATTTAGGTCTGCTAAAATATTTTCTACATCACCTCCCAAGGTTCGGTCATCAAGATACCAAACATTGAATTTAGAATTTAGCTTTCGAATTATTGGGTGAATAGCTAAACTGAAAATCACTGGCCCGAGAGGGTCACCTTGTTGACAGCCAACAGCTGATTCTAATAGATTGTCTCGAAACAATAATTTGGATGGATTTCTATAGCATTGCCAAAGGAAACTATAAATTTGGGGTAATTCTTTTTTAGCCTCAGCCAACAAAGTGTCCCTGTTAACTGAATTGAAGGCGTTCTTTATGTCAACTTTCAGAATGGCCTCACTTTTCCATGAATTTAGGTATGTCGACAAAGCGTGTACGGCAGCCTCGCAGCCCCCTTTTGAACTGTAACCAAGTTGGAGGGGCTGAAATTTTTCCGAAACAACCTCACCATAAAATTTACAGCAAATCTTGGCTGCCATACGACGGTAGGTGGTTCCCAAGGCAATGGGACGAATGCCGCCATCTTTCTTGCGTAGCGCACATAAATTGGCGCCATACAGAATATCGATGACAGATTCGTTTACCTTGCCGGAGAGCATAAGGTTAACTAGAGCCGTCAGCTCCCTCAAGAGCGACTCACCAGCTACCCCGGCGCCTGAACAAATGAGGTCCTTCAGGTGCTGCGGACTCAGGCCATCGAGACCGCCAGCGGAGCCGATCCGGAACGAGCTAACGGCTGTGATTACCTCTCGACCTGAAATGATGAGGGTGTGAATATCAGGAACAGGAGGGTCGGGAAAAGCAAGATCATAAGCTGGGGCAGGGTGTTTGGTCTTCAGAGCTTCGAGAGTCTCTGAAGAACATGGTGCCACCACATCGCTGCTGAAGAGAATCCTGGCAGCTCCGCTAATATCACCGTCCCCTAACTTCGTTTCTACCAAATGGGATATACCTCGTGAAGAGGTAATTCTAAAAGAGGGAGAATCGAAATCTAATCTTGGAACCGAAACATTACAATTTTCTTTAATTTGAGCTGTCAAAGTTTTTTTTGTGGCCGGATTCTTTTTCACGTAAAGAATTTTGTAGAGGTAGGTAAGCAATTGTTCTCAGGCGCTTTGTGAGTTCTCCCGGACAGATTGGCGAACGCAACTAGCCAGGTGTTGAGCAACTAGAGGTTTGGCGCCGCGGGGAACTCGCTTCAGAACCGGAACGGATTTTTTTAAATTTGAAAGTGTTTTCCAAAAAGGGTGGAAGTGGTATTGGAAGGTGTGGAAATAGGTATGGATGCAGAGTCTGAAAGTGCATTTTGCGACTTATGTATTTTCCCAATATGTACAATCAGACCCCGCTTACCTTAAGAAAAAACGCGCCTGGGTAGAGAGCGGGCATCTCTCCAGGGTGTTTAGCGATGTTGAAGATTGACTAGCACCACCATCAACCACATCGCTGTTGCTACTGAACATCAAGAACTAAAATAATTAAATTTAGGAAACTATATTATAACTATAATACATTAAAAATAACTTAAAAATTAAATAAACTAAGAAAACTATAGAATATAAAACAGAAAAGGGCATGTAAAATTGCACTATGTTGAGTTCTGTCTAATCTTGTGCAGGCTGCAGGTTTCCGGAATCAGGGCATTAATTGGTTTATTTTAATTACAAATTGCATCATTACAAAATTAAGATTTACTTTGCACAACAGTTTTACCTGGAATTGTTTTTTTTTTTAATATTCTGATAGAGTTAAACGTACTTTATTTACTTAGTATTTTCAGAAGTCTTTGAATGTTTTGGTCCCTTGTACTTATGCTTGGGTGATAGTGAATGGTCGCTACTTTCCTTTAGCGGATCTAGTTTCGGTTTCTTTGCAGCAGGAACACTGGGATATCAGTCAGCTTCTCATACTACTCTTGGTTCACCAATGTAGGATATGAGTTACATTTACTTCCTTGTGGAGGAGCCACCATAATTTGGCCAACAACACGTGTGGTCGTGTGTGTGATCTTAAAAAGGTAATTGTATTAGTTTCTCCGCAAAATAAACAATAATATAGTACTCTGTGACAATAATGAATTATTAGAAAATAAATTAATATCTCTTTGTTTGACGTTGACGTTTTTTTTTTGGTTGGTTTTTAACTTGATTTAAATATCCTTACATATTATAAAACCAAGTCTCGCACCACGTATATCTGTCTGAATGTTCACGATAAACTCAAAACCTTCTGAACAGATTTTCATGCGTTGTTCACCAATGGATAAACTGATTCATGAGGTATGTTTTAGTGTATAATTTATTAAGGTTTTATGTGAATTATCCGAAATGAGACCTTATGAAGCCTAGACGGGTCGCTAGTACAAAATGAAATATAGAATATGTATATACAAAAACAAACTATAACACTATAATATAATCACATTCACGTAAACAACTTTATTTACTTCTTTAATCTATTATAGAACTTATCTACTTATTATTCGTATTTATATTTACTTTTACTTCCTTATTTTTAACCGACTTCAAAAAAAGGAGGTTTACAATTCGTCTTGAACTTTTTTTTTTTTTATAAATCTTTTACAGTGTAAAATGTAAGCAGTTTTTTTTTCCTTTTCCCAACTATATTAGGGCCTGCTTCCAGTTTAAACGAATGCAGCGAGTATAAGGGTGCGTTTCCACCAGAGATGTGCGATGGAAATGTGTCGTGCGAGGATGTCTAGCTGTGCTGTGAAAATGTGTGGGGGTTTCCACCAAAGCTGTGCGATGAACATGTGCCTACGAGGATGTGTAGCGGAGCTGTGAATATGCGCATTAATGTGTGGTACGAGGATGCGCAAACCTCGCAACACATCCTTCTCAACACACATTCCTCGCAACACATCCCTCGCAACACATCTCTCGCAACACATCTCTCAAAAACATCCCTCGCACACATCCCTCGCTTGTTTTGTATGCGCAAAAATCTAGCTCCGCTGAGCCGTTTCCACCAGAGCTGTGCTGACCGAGGCGAGGTAAATGAAGCGATTCTATTGGTTCTTTACAAACACATCCCTCGCTACGCATCCTCGCACATCTCTGGTGGAAACGCAGCCTAAGTGTTTACGACTACATGGAGCGACTGCCTATCTGATCTCCACAAGCCGATAGCTGGGTAACACATTACCCCTTGGTTAGACAAGGGTCAGATTTACTGGTTTCTGACTACCCGTAACGACAACCGGGACCAACGACTTAATACGCTTTCCGAGGCACGGGGGTATCACACCGCCAACTTCCGAACTCCAGGCTTCTACTGAACCTAGGATATGTACGTTAAAATTATTTAAGCTTGAAATTGAGAAGATGAATTATAAATCAATAGATCGTGAGGATCGGAGGTAAAATCTGGTTCAGACTCACGAAGCTCAGCCTATAGGGCACAAAAGGGAGGAGGCTTCTATGCTCAGCAGGGCTGACAATGATGATATTGCAATTAAGAGACCGATTTTATACACGACACATATGTCGTATAGAGAACAATGTGGCTTACTGTCTAAGGTGATCTTTTGAGTAAAGTACCACAAGGAAAAAAAATACCACAATTTTGGGTAGGTGACATTGGGTAGGTGACAAAAAAGGAACTAACATAGAATATCTCTTTATTAAAAAAATGTACCAATCCCAATTAAAAAAATATATATTAGGTATTTTCAGTTGGGTCCCGCTTGCTTGTCACTTTTAAAATAAAAATGTGCTTGTTTCTTGTCTTTCAGTTGAGCAGTTAGGTTTTTTAGGCTTTTCAAATATTTTTTTTTATTTTCAGCATTTTAGTTTAAATATTTATCCTCCTGAGTACTGAAGTTCTAAATTTAGGACAACCAAAAAAATAAAATATTTTACCGAAGTGCACCAGCTTAGCATCAAGTTTTTTTCGTGAAACGAAACGTTGTAGTTTTTAGTTCAATGAAAAAATAGTCCCCACTCAGTCCTTTCTGTCAAACCGAACATGGCGTCGCAACAGCGAGGGATGCGTGCGCCAAGACCACGGGGTAAGTTAATCCATTTGAATCGTATATTTTTTTTGCAAAATGCTAGTTTTCCGGAGTTTGTACATGTTAACTAATGTTTCTACAGTAATGAATCACAATTATTTCACCGATTTACTCAAATAACCGTACTCCATGACTGGAATTCGATCAATGTCCTTAATTTAGTACATGTGGTTTCTATACAGTAATGTTGTCATTTTGGGTGTACTTATTTTAGAACGTTCGTTTTTAAATATGGTTCTTTTTTTCTTTCAGTTTTACATGAAGATCAAATTCTCGACGAGTTAGACCGAAGTGAGGGTGATTTTAGTGCTTCTGATGATGATGACCTGTACGAGCCACCTGAAGCTCGACCAAATTCTGATTCTGATAGGTGTAATAGCTCTGATTCAGAAGAAGATCTAGATTTATCGACACCACTTCTTTCATCGCCAGCGCTTTCATCATCTTCATTGATTCGGGGATCCAGAGTAAGACAATTTTCACGCAGAGGTGGAAGGCGTTTCATGCGAGCACGGGGAAGAGGTAGGATTGTACAAGATAACAATCAAACCAATAATACTTGGACAGGAGTGTTTAGCCCAACTAAACACAACTTACATTCACCTAATTATGTTCAAAGAGCTTTTAATGATTTCGAAATGTTTAAATATTTTGAAGACTATATAGACGATACAATTTTAGAGAAAATGGTAACAGCAACCAACCAAACAGAAATGCTGAAGAATCAAAAGACTCTTGGACTCACATTGAGAGAATTGAAGACATTCTTTGGTATATCTATGGTTATGGCCACTATTGGATATCCTAAAATCTCAATGTACTCGGAAAAAGCTTGGCGACTTCCAATAGTGGCAGATAATATGACTCGTGACAGATTTTTCTTGTTAAGAACCCGGTTAAAGGTAGATTTCGATAATGATATCCCAGACAGTCAGCGCGCAATCGACAAAATCTGGAAAGTAACACCTCTATTTGACCGTATCTGCGAAGGATGTCATGTTCAACAAAAGTCCGAGCATCTTTCAATAGACGAGATGACTATACCATTCTCAGGTCAATGTGGTATTAGGCAGTACTGCCCTAATAAGCCCAATCCCGTCGGATTAAAAGTATTTGTTTTGGCCAACCCTAACGGATGTATTTGTGACATGAAGGTGTACGAGGGAGCAACGACTTTTCTAGGTTATGATGGTTTCAGTTTGGGAGAGTCCGCTGTTTTGTACTTGACAACGTCATTAGTTCCAGGACACTATTTGTACTTTGATCGCTACTTCACATCTATGAAGTTGATGCAAGAATTAACCCATCGTGGTTTTAATGCTTCTGGGACTATCATGAAGAATCGTGTACCTCGCGACTGCGTTATGACACCTGACAATGAGTTCTCAAAACAGAGCCGTGGAACTACTGAGGTTCGTGCTTCGCAAGATGGAAAAATAGCTGTAACAAAATGGTTAGACAACAAGCCCGTTTTACTAATGTCAACTTGTTTAACTGACGAAAATGTTGATACATGTAAGCGTTGGAATAAAATAACTAAAAGATATATCCAAGTTCCACGCCCAGAAGTCATCAAAATGTACAACGCGAATATGGGTGGCGTCGATTTGGCAGACAGAATGATAGCAGTTTGCCCGATACGGGCGCGAACTCGTAAGTGGTAGTCCACTTACGAGTTCGCGCTCAGGTTCATTTTTCATGTGATTGACATTGCTGTGTCGAACTCTTGGATTATTTATCGTGAGCAACGTAAGCTTCAGAATGACCCCTTGCACAAAATACCTCAGCTGCGTGAGTACAAGTTAAAATTGGGCTATAAATTGATAGAGGAAAACTCGGTATCCTTAGCTGAAGAGGAATCATGTGATGAACATTTAGATCTATCAAGCCAGCAAAATAATAGGCGTACTGCAATAAATCCCTTGCCAACTGTTCAAAAAAGAACATCGAATGCACGACATATGCCACAATTTACAAGGAAGCAGCAGAGATGTCGCAAGGAAGGCTGCAATAAGAAAACTACAGCTAAGTGCCGTTTTTGTCGTGTCTACTTATGTTTATGTAGTTCTAGGAATTGTTTTGCTCAATTCCATGGGTGTACCGCTGATTCAGATTCAGATTAATTATTAATTTAAGATCTCCATTATGTAAAATTGTGAGGCTGATTAAAGTTAAGTAAAACAATATAATAAGTTCATGAAGAAAGTTATTATTTAGTTTTTGATTATTTTTTGTTTTTCATTCAAAGATTTTGGTAAAGATTAGACTTATTGTGATTAGCAACCAAAACAATAGTGGATTACGTTTAAAATATATTTCAATTAGGAAGCAGAGAGTGATTATTTCAAATAAATATATATTTAAGTATGAAGTGTTTCATTCCATATTAGAAACGACTATCCTAAATTAAGCACATCAAAAATTCATGATCATAGTTGTATAAAACTGGTGTTCTTAATATAGAACATCGCGAAAAATTGGTTTTCCACATGCTATAATTTACATTTTATTTTTTCTTGTATCTATATAATGGTAAGATATCATGTTGTAAAAATCAAATCAATAAACCAAAATAGCATACCCTCGGACTCAGGAGGCTATAAACAATTTTTAGTTTCCCCGTTCAAGGCACATTGGCACCCCACCGGATTCATAAAGTGAAAGAGCAAAATTCCAATTTTTTAAACTTTCTCGTTGTATTATTTTTATTAGTATTATGGTAATGATAATCATGATTTTTTTCTTTGAAATCCTTATGTTGAACCCTTTTATTTGTTACCCATATTGTAGTAGTATTTTTTGTATTTTTTTGTATTTTTTTTTTCTCTAAGTAAATGGCGTCTCTCAGCCGCGATGATTGATATTTTTAACTTCCCCTCATCTAAGAACACTTGGGCTACTTAGACAAATCTAACGATACCTCAATTATCTTATTATCAAAAATCCGTTCACCGGTTCTGGAAATATGAGGTAATAAAGAATATTACATACATACATACAAGATACGCGAGAAAAACATAACCCTTCCTTTGCAGTCGGGTAAGAAATAACGAAGTCCATCGTTGTTAAAGTGTAGAAATTACTTTGAACACTTGACCAGTGTCAAAAAAGTATAGAATATGAATATGGGATTATTTTAGACAGAGTAAGTTAACAAAAAATGCTCGAGCTAAAATCTTCCGTCTCGTTAAGATAGAATTCAGCTGAGACTTTAAAGAGCAGTTCTCAATTTCGAGTTTTTCAAACTGCAAGCTAAGGTCAGTCAAGCCCTTGATCCTTGACACGAAATGTGAATGCGGTGCCCTTGCTCAACACATGGCCCACATTATTGGAGTGTCATGTTCATGTCTTTACTCTTTATAGTGCACAATTCAGGTCTTAATGAAAAATGGACACTTTTTACGGTTCCTTAACGATTTCTTCCAAGAGAACCAGAAGGTGACAGCTATAAAACTATTGACAGACAAAATTGGCAATGCTTTGCTAAGCCACGTGTCATCTCGCTTCCCAGGTCAAGAACATTGCGAGATTTATTATGATTACAAACCAAAATATATCATACCAATAAATAGCAATCACTACTGGACTACATCAACATTTAAACAAAGGTTAAATTATTTTATGACTTTCGGGGACTTTAATTTCTACAAAAGAAAACTATGCTTGAAAGTTTTTGTGTCTTTGTAGCGAAGTATGTAGAATGTTAGTAGGCAGATGAAAAGTGTCGCTCAATCACTGACATAGCTTGTATAACCGGTTTTATTCCAAACCTAATTCATGTCTTATAACTTTTTGTAAAGTGTAATTTAGACTGATAATAGGGTAGGTACCTGTGCCTGTACTGTGATTACTACTGCCTTATATATAACATCAATAAAAAAATAGAACAAACCCCCCCCTGGGCTGGGTCCAGGACCTAGGTGGACCACTAATTAAAATTTTTAAACATTGTTAGTAGATAATACTCCAGTTTTTGTCGTTGTAAACGAATATCGGCAGTGGATGACCAAGTGGCAGCGGAGTCAGGAAGTACAAATTATAACTTCTTGTGACTTGACCACGATTATGTGAAACGGCGTCCCAAGCCGTTCTCTCTCTTGTTAAAAAAACAATTTCTTCGCATGTCCAACATTGCGATCTAAATTCAAACATTTCAAACTATGCCAGCCAGTGCGGTAGGCTGACCGCTCGCATAGCAGACCTCCACAGTACCTTCTGGGTTGTGGAGGTCAGATAAAAAGTCGCTTAATGTGAAACCCTAAAACTCAGCTGCATCCTGTAAAATTGGAAGCTGACTCCAAATTAGATGGAATAGGCTAAGCAGAAGATGATGATTTATTGTATACTAGCTGTGTCCGCGACTTCGTTCGCGTGGGTGTCGGTGATTAAAACGGAACTTTAATCAAGTAAGATGATTGTCCATACGGTCCAAGTTCGTAACTTGGTATACGTAATTCTTATAACCCCAAAAAGTTATTTGTATCTCTTTCGTTAAAAAAACTTTAATCATGCCATACCTTGCAATCACGTGTGCCTGAGATAATAACAGAGTTTAAAATATCACATTTAATACATAAGTATTACTCGTATACGCAATGTGAAGCAGAATATTGTGTAAAGTTACGTATGAACGAGTCAGCTTTATTTTATTCGGTATCGAACTGGACAAAACGCGGCGGCGCGTAGCAGTAATTATGTATGTAGACCGATTCACATGTCGTTATTAAACGAGGAGCCGAGATGCATTTTAGGATATGATCAAAACATGATTAAATCGTTTATATCGCTCGAGGTAAAGCCAGCTCGTTTATTGAAGACTGGGTTTTGAAGAATTGTTTCTTATTGTAAACATCAGCTATGTTAAGTGCTAGCTACATACACATTTTAGACGCGGGCCTGCGGACGGCGAGCAGTGTAGTTCACTGTCCGGATTCGAATCGGCGTCGGCGGCGGCGCGCCGGTTTCACGCGCGCCTCAAAGAGCAGGCAGCAACATTGACGGGGCCCGATAGGGCTATTGCCTCACGGGGTTGCGGAAATCTTCCAACGAGGTACCATGGCCCCGGAACTTAAGGGCAGCTGTAGGACCAGGGCGGGTTTTTAGCCAGTAGAAGTCTGAGACTCTCTTCCGTTCCACCCAGAGCGGGAGAAGTCATTCGATGATTTTCCCACCCAGAAAAAAAAAGAAATCTACTTAAGCTTTGGTTTCCTAGGAAAGCGGTGCCGTCATATAGCGGCCGTAATATTACGGACGCAAAAAGGCGGCCGTCTTTACGGTGACGACATGTGGAAAGTTCCACGGCCGTTTTAACACAGTCTGCTTCATCGCTATCAATGAAACGTTCACGAAACCATCTGTCACCGACAAGACGGCCGTCATGCAAATGGTGGCACCGCTTTTTGACGTTACGGTGTCAGTTACCGCTCTCTAGGAAACCGCGCCATTTTGTTTACATAAACAACGTTCTAGTGACGTCATTCACCGCTGTATTACGGCCGCTATATGACGGCACCGCTATCCTAGGAAAACAAAGCTTTACACATTTAATACTGCAATAATAGGTCGTGGTATTTATATCAGATAATTAAACCATAAACGTATTTTGTATGCTAAGCTGAGGTTCAACGACGTGTTTCGATCATTTGTAGCTAGTAGTAGTAGATACTATTCCGTTCGCGAGATCACGGAGTCATGTTTACCGCAACGAAAAAGTGCTAAGATATCTATGTAAATTACTTAAATCTCGGAATTACGTCTGGTAGAAACTTAAATCGGATTTTTTTACGTAAGCGGGAAATAACATCAAAAGCAGACACCTCCACTACCTATTTGAATCGTTCCGTTCGTGAGCGGCTGGCTAGGACATAGCTGGAGATGTTTCCAATAACTATTATTATTGAACTTCTTTAAACGTATTGACATGACTTTCTATCGATGTTCTACATCTTTTCGTGAATATTAGGCAAAATTCGAACATAATTTCGTACGTGAGTGCATTCTTAGGCAAAATTAACATTGTGCATTACGTGTGTTTAAATTATTGGTGTGCAATAAAGAGTATTCCATCTATCTTTCTATCTACTTACACCAACAACAGACTGTCGTTACACATACTAAACTAAAAAGCCGGCCTAGTGCGTGTCGGGCCCTGTGTAGTATAGAGTTCCGTACCATGCTCTAACAAAAACCAAACTATTCTGTTTTACACAAATAAGAACTAAGTAAATCTAAATATGTTTCCACAGAATTGTGAGTGGAATACTCGCTTTCGAACGAAAAACACTTGGTCGAATATTACTAGTAAATTTACGAAGCCTGATAGTTTTCCTTTCGTCCCGGTAAAAGTACCTACACATAACGAAGTTACATTATACGTATATGTAGGTACTACTACCGTGACGTTTGAATCCCTGCCTACATCCAAATAATTGGTAATTTTCGTTAACGTCTAACGAAATTAGCACTTTAAAGCTTAATATTTCGCAAACAGATCACTTAATCAAAAATTACTCTCTCTGGACTCCCATTATATTTTGAATTTTAACTATCTATCCAACGATACCCCACACTATGGGGTAGACAAGATTAAAAATAATCATCCCCACTATACGTGCAGGGGGAGTAAACTAGAAAAAATATTTTACCACTTTGTCAGCGTAATTATGTATATCCATACGAAATTTCAGCGTTTCTTGTTGACTACGGTACCCTAAAAACCTAACCCAATATTCAAAATAACTACTTTAATTGAGTTTGTAATTAGAAATACATTCAAAATCATGAAATCAACAAACATAAAAATCGAACTAAACAATATAATTAATAAAGATTTAGGAAAATACAAGTGTATTTAATGAAATAATTAATAATTTAATAATTTCTTTAAATTAAATAATTAACTATTTACTAATATCTTTAAGTTTTTGTAAGGGATTAATAAAAGCTATTTTATTTTAGGTTTCATAGGGTTATTTGGCCACCCAAGTATCCCTGTTTCTCGATGATAGACATTATATAGACATGAATTTATCCTGACCCCGTCACCCGTTGCGCTTGAGACTAATTACATAATGTCAACAGTCAATCATAGCCTTTTACGTGCACAGAACATTCTGTCTCATTATTTTTTTAATGTTCATAATGTGTCCCAGCAGTGGGACGCATAATAGACTGAAAGAGCGGGAGAAGTCATTCGATGATTTTCCCACCCAGAAAAAAAAGAAATCTACTTACACATTTAATACTGCAATAATAGGTCGTGGTATTTATATCAGATAATTAAACCATAAACGTATTTTGTATGCTGAGCCGAGGTTCAACGACGTGTTTCGATCATTTGTAGCTAGTAGTAGTAGATACTATTCCGTTCGCGAGATCACGGAGTCATGTTTACCGCAACGAAAAAGTGCTAAGATATCTATGTAAATTACTTAAATCTCGGAATTACGTCTGGTAGAAACTTAAATCGGATTTTTTTACGTAAGCGGGAAATAACATCAAAAGCAGACACCTCCACTACCTATTTGAATCGTTCCGTTCGTGAGCGGCTGGCTAGGACATAGCTGGAGATGTTTCCAATAACTATTATTATTGAACTTCTTTAAACGTATTGACATGACTTTCTATCGATGTTCTACATCTTTTCGTGAATATTAGGCAAAATTCGAACATAATTTCGTACGTGAGTGCATTCTTAGGCAAAATTAACATTGTGCATTACGTGTGTTTAAATTATTGGTGTGCAATAAAGAGTATTCCATCTATCTTTCTATCTACTTACACCAACAACAGACTGTCGTTACACATACTAAACTAAAAAGCCGGCCTAGTGCGTGTCGGGCCCTGTGTAGTATAGAGTTCCGTACCATGCTCTAACAAAAACCAAACTATTCTGTTTTACACAAATAAGAACTAAGTAAATCTAAATATGTTTCCACAGAATTGTGAGTGGAATACTCGCTTTCGAACGAAAAACACTTGGTCGAATATTACTAGTAAATTTACGAAGCCTGATAGTTTTCCTTTCGTCCCGGTAAAAGTACCTACACATAACGAAGTTACATTATACGTATATGTAGGTACTACTACCGTGACGTTTGAATCCCTGCCTACATCCAAATAATTGGTAATTTTCGTTAACGTCTAACGAAATTAGCACTTTAAAGCTTAATATTTCGCAAACAGATCACTTAATCAAAAATTACTCTCTCTGGACTCCCATTATATTTTGAATTTTAACTATCTATCCAACGATACCCCACACTATGGGGTAGACAAGATTAAAAATAATCATCCCCACTATACGTGCAGGGGGAGTAAACTAGAAAAAATATTTTACCACTTTGTCAGCGTAATTATGTATATCCATACGAAATTTCAGCGTTTCTTGTTGACTACGGTACCCTAAAAACCTAACCCAATATTCAAAATAACTACTTTAATTGAGTTTGTAATTAGAAATATATTCAAAATCATGAAATCAACAAACATAAAAATCGAACTAAACAATATAATTAATAAAGATTTAGGAAAATACAAGTGTATTTAATGAAATAATTAATAATTTAATAATTTCTTTAAATTAAATAATTAACTATTTACTAATATCTTTAAGTTTTTGTAAGGGATTAATAAAAGCTATTTTATTTTAGGTTTCATAGGGTTATTTGGCCACCCAAGTATCCCTGTTTCTCGATGATAGACATTATATAGACATGAATTTATCCTGACCCCGTCACCCGTTGCGCTTGAGACTAATTACATAATGTCAACAGTCAATCATAGCCTTTTACGTGCACAGAACATTCTGTCTCATTATTTTTTTAATGTTCATAATGTGTCCCAGCAGTGGGACGCATAATAGACTGAAAGAGCGGGAGAAGTCATTCGATGATTTTCCCACCCAGAAAAAAAAGAAATCTACTTACACATTTAATACTGCAATAATAGGTCGTGGTATTTATATCAGATAATTAAACCATAAACGTATTTTGTATGCTGAGCCGAGGTTCAACGACGTGTTTCGATCATTTGTAGCTAGTAGTAGTAGATACTATTCCGTTCGCGAGATCACGGAGTCATGTTTACCGCAACGAAAAAGTGCTAAGATATCTATGTAAATTACTTAAATCTCGGAATTACGTCTGGTAGAAACTTAAATCGGATTTTTTTACGTAAGCGGGAAATAACATCAAAAGCAGACACCTCCACTACCTATTTGAATCGTTCCGTTCGTGAGCGGCTGGCTAGGACATAGCTGGAGATGTTTCCAATAACTATTATTATTGAACTTCTTTAAACGTATTGACATGACTTTCTATCGATGTTCTACATCTTTTCGTGAATATTAGGCAAAATTCGAACATAATTTCGTACGTGAGTGCATTCTTAGGCAAAATTAACATTGTGCATTACGTGTGTTTAAATTATTGGTGTGCAATAAAGAGTATTCCATCTATCTTTCTATCTACTTACACCAACAACAGACTGTCGTTACACATACTAAACTAAAAAGCCGGCCTAGTGCGTGTCGGGCCCTGTGTAGTATAGAGTTCCGTACCATGCTCTAACAAAAACCAAACTATTCTGTTTTACACAAATAAGAACTAAGTAAATCTAAATATGTTTCCACAGAATTGTGAGTGGAATACTCGCTTTCGAACGAAAAACAGTTGGTCGAATATTACTAGTAAATTTACGAAGCCTGATAGTTTTCCTTTCGTCCCGGTAAAAGTACCTACACAAAACGAAGTTACATTATACGTATATGTAGGTACTACTACCGTGACGTTTGAATCCCTGCCTACATCCAATTAGTTGGTAATTTTCGTTAACGTCTAACGAAATTAGCACTTTAAAGCTTAATATTTCGCAAACAGATCACTTAATCAAAAATTACTCTCTCTGGACTCCCATTATATTTTCAATTTTAACTATCTATCCAACGATACCCCACACTATGGGGTAGACAAGATTAAAAATAATCATCCCCACTATACGTGCAGGGGGAGTAAACTAGAAAAAATATTTTACCACTATGTCAGCGTAATTATGTATATCCATACGAAATTTCAGCGTTTCTTGTTGACTACGGTACCCTAAAAACCTAACCCAATATTCAAAATAACTACTTTAATTGAGTTTGTAATTAGAAATACATTCAAAATCATGAAATCAACAAACATAAAAATCGAACTAAACAATATCTATACTTATAATAAATCTGTAGAGAGGTCAATTCTGTACATCAAATATATTTACAAAATAACTATCAGGGGGTGATAAGGGATCGATACTGATACCAAAAATGCAATCAGTAAAATTTTTGTCTGTCTGTCTGTCTGTCTGTCTGTCTGTATAACCGTTATAGAAACAAAAACTACTCGATGGATTTTAACGAAACTTGGTACAATTAATATTCATACTCCTGAGCAGGTTATAGTATACTTTTCATCACGCTACAATCAATAGGAGCAGAGCAGTGAAGGGAAATGTCGGGAAAACGGGAGAAGTTACTCCATTTTTTAAGCTTCCGTCGCGTGTGCAACCTTAATGGTTAAAGCTACACAGAAATCATTTATGACGGAAATGTTCTCCTTAAAATTATATAAAAAATATCCCACGACAGGATATATCTATCTTTTATGGTTGACTCACAATAACACGTGTAACTCCCGATAGCTTAGCAGTTCGAAGCTTTCTGATTATTATTCTGCTCCGAAATTTAAAACCACCTCAACTTTGCAATGGAACTCGGCTAAAAGTAACCCAGTTGCAACAAAAATAATCGAGGCTCAAATTTTAACAGGTTGCGGTGCAGGAGAAACCGTCTTTATTCCCAGAATTCCCATAATACCAAATAATTTTTCATTCCAATTTAAAAGAACGCGATTCCCAGTATCGGTGTGTTATGCAATGACAATTAATAAGGCTCAAGGGCAGACTTTTCGTGTTGCTGGGGTAGATTTCGGTGTCAGTTGTTTCTCGCATGGTCAGTTGTACGTCGCTCTTTCCTGGGTTAGCAGTTCTAGAAATCTTTATGCTCACGTGCCGGACGGGTCAACTTTCAACATAGTTTACCTGGAAGCTTTGCGCTGAAGTATTGTCGTTCTATAGGTACTTAAGCCTCATGTGAACGTGATCTAAACAATATTACCAATACATTAACTTAATAACACACAAGGAGTTACACGCTGACGCAGTCGCGGGCACAGCTATTAACAATAATATTGTGCGGTTCGGTATTGCGATATTTTTCAACAGCATTATAGATTGACATATTATATTTCCCTACTAAATTACGAAAGTTAATCTGTGTGTTACATCAAAATCACTGAACCTTGAGGAAGGACATAGGCTAATTTTTTTTACGAAAAACGACGGAAACGTGGACGAAGTCGCGGGCAACCGCTATCTATGCTAATAATATAAGGCTGAAGAGTTTGTTTGTTTGTTTGACCGCGATAATCTCAGGAACTACTGGTTCGAATTGAAAAAATATTTTTAATTAAATAGTAAATTTATAGAGAAAGGCTATAGGCTATATATCATTACGCTAAGGCCAATAGGAGCGGAGCACCAATGAAGAATGCTTCAAAATCGGGGTTAAATTTAACGTTAGCTCAAAGTAACTATTCCACGCGGACGAAGTCGCGGGCAAAAGCTAGTAATTAATAAAGATTTAGGAAAATACAAGTGTATTTAATGAAATAATTAATAATTTAATAATTTCTTTAAATTAAATAATTAACAATTTACTAATATCTTAAAGTTTTTGTAAGGGATTAATAAAAGCTATTTTATTTTAGGTTTCATAGGGTTATTTGGCCACCCAAGTATCCCTGTTTCTCGATGATAGACATTATATAGACATGAATTTATCCTGACCCCGTCACCCGTTGCGCTTGAGACTAATTACATAATGTCAACAGTCAATCATAGCCTTTTACGTGCGCAGAACATTCTGTCTCATTATTTTTTTAATGTTCATAATGTGTCCCAGCAGTGGGACGCATAATAGACTGAAAGAGCGGGAGAAGTTATTCGATGATTTTCCCACCCAGAAAAAAAAAGAAATCTACTTACACATTTAATACTGCAATAATAGGTCGTGGTATTTATATCAGATAATTAAACCATAAACGTATTTTGTATGCTGAGCCGAGGTTCAACGACGTGTTTCGATCATTTGTAGCTAGTAGTAGTAGATACTATTCCGTTCGCGAGATCACGGAGTCATGTTTACCGCAACGAAAAAGTGCTAAGATATCTATGTAAATTACTTAAATCTCGGAATTACGTCTGGTAGAAACTTAAATCGGATTTTTTTACGTAAGCGGGAAATAACATCAAAAGCAGACACCTCCACTACCTATTTGAATCGTTCCGTTCGTGAGCGGCTGGCTAGGACATAGCTGGAGATGTTTCCAATAACTATTATTATTGAACTTCTTTAAACGTATTGACATGACTTTCTATCGATGTTCTACATCTTTTCGTGAATATTAGGCAAAATTCGAACATAATTTCGTACGTGAGTGCATTCTTAGGCAAAATTAACATTGTGCATTACGTGTGTTTAAATTATTGGTGTGCAATAAAGAGTATTCCATCTATCTTTCTATCTACTTACACCAACAACAGACTGTCGTTACACATACTAAACTAAAAAGCCGGCCTAGTGCGTGTCGGGCCCTGTGTAGTATAGAGTTCCGTACCATGCTCTAACAAAAACCAAACTATTCTGTTTTACACAAATAAGAACTAAGTAAATCTAAATATGTTTCCACAGAATTGTGAGTGGAATACTCGCTTTCGAACGAAAAACACTTGGTCGAATATTACTAGTAAATTTACGAAGCCTGATAGTTTTCCTTTCGTCCCGGTAAAAGTACCTACACATAACGAAGTTACATTATACGTATATGTAGGTACTACTACCGTGACGTTTGAATCCCTGCCTACATCCAATTAGTTGGTAATTTTCGTTAACGTCTAACGAAATTAGCACTTTAAAGCTTAATATTTCGCAAACAGATCACTTAATCAAAAATTACTCTCTCTGGACTCCCATTATATTTTGAATTTTAACTATCTATCCAACGATACCCCACACTATGGGGTAGACAAGATTAAAAATAATCATCCCCACTATACGTGCAGGGGGAGTAAACTAGAAAAAATATTTTACCACTTTGTCAGCGTAATTATGTATATCCATACGAAATTTCAGCGTTTCTTGTTGACTACGGTACCCTAAAAACCTAACCCAATATTCAAAATAACTACTTTAATTGAGTTTGTAATTAGAAATACATTCAAAATCATGAAATCAACAAACATAAAAATCGAACTAAACAATATAATTAATAAAGATTTAGGAAAATACAAGTGTATTTAATGAAATAATTAATAATTTAATAATTTCTTTAAATTAAATAATTAACTATTTACTAATATCTTTAAGTTTTTGTAAGGGATTAATAAAAGCTATTTTATTTTAGGTTTCATAGGGTTATTTGGCCACCCAAGTATCCCTGTTTCTCGATGATAGACATTATATAGACATGAATTTATCCTGACCCCGTCACCCGTTGCGCTTGAGACTAATTACATAATGTCAACAGTCAATCATAGCCTTTTACGTGCACAGAACATTCTGTCTCATTATTTTTTTAATGTTCATAATGTGTCCCAGCAGTGGGACGCATAATAGACTGAAAGAGCGGGAGAAGTCATTCGATGATTTTCCCACCCAGAAAAAAAAGAAATCTACTTACACATTTAATACTGCAATAATAGGTCGTGGTATTTATATCAGATAATTAAACCATAAACGTATTTTGTATGCTGAGCCGAGGTTCAACGACGTGTTTCGATCATTTGTAGCTAGTAGTAGTAGATACTATTCCGTTCGCGAGATCACGGAGTCATGTTTACCGCAACGAAAAAGTGCTAAGATATCTATGTAAATTACTTAAATCTCGGAATTACGTCTGGTAGAAACTTAAATCGGATTTTTTTACGTAAGCGGGAAATAACATCAAAAGCAGACACCTCCACTACCTATTTGAATCGTTCCGTTCGTGAGCGGCTGGCTAGGACATAGCTGGAGATGTTTCCAATAACTATTATTATTGAACTTCTTTAAACGTATTGACATGACTTTCTATCGATGTTCTACATCTTTTCGTGAATATTAGGCAAAATTCGAACATAATTTCGTACGTGAGTGCATTCTTAGGCAAAATTAACATTGTGCATTACGTGTGTTTAAATTATTGGTGTGCAATAAAGAGTATTCCATCTATCTTTCTATCTACTTACACCAACAACAGACTGTCGTTACACATACTAAACTAAAAAGCCGGCCTAGTGCGTGTCGGGCCCTGTGTAGTATAGAGTTCCGTACCATGCTCTAACAAAAACCAAACTATTCTGTTTTACACAAATAAGAACTAAGTAAATCTAAATATGTTTCCACAGAATTGTGAGTGGAATACTCGCTTTCGAACGAAAAACACTTGGTCGAATATTACTAGTAAATTTACGAAGCCTGATAGTTTTCCTTTCGTCCCGGTAAAAGTACCTACACATAACGAAGTTACATTATACGTATATGTAGGTACTACTACCGTGACGTTTGAATCCCTGCCTACATCCAATTAGTTGGTAATTTTCGTTAACGTCTAACGAAATTAGCACTTTAAAGCTTAATATTTCGCAAACAGATCACTTAATCAAAAATTACTCTCTCTGGACTCCCATTATATTTTGAATTTTAACTATCTATCCAACGATACCCCACACTATGGGGTAGACAAGATTAAAAATAATCATCCCCACTATACGTGCAGGGGGAGTAAACTAGAAAAAATATTTTACCACTTTGTCAGCGTAATTATGTATATCCATACGAAATTTCAGCGTTTCTTGTTGACTACGGTACCCTAAAAACCTAACCCAATATTCAAAATAACTACTTTAATTGAGTTTGTAATTAGAAATACATTCAAAATCATGAAATCAACAAACATAAAAATCGAACTAAACAATATAATTAATAAAGATTTAGGAAAATACAAGTGTATTTAATGAAATAATTAATAATTTAATAATTTCTTTAAATTAAATAATTAACTATTTACTAATATCTTTAAGTTTTTGTAAGGGATTAATAAAAGCTATTTTATTTTAGGTTTCATAGGGTTATTTGGCCACCCAAGTATCCCTGTTTCTCGATGATAGACATTATATAGACATGAATTTATCCTGACCCCGTCACCCGTTGCGCTTGAGACTAATTACATAATGTCAACAGTCAATCATAGCCTTTTACGTGCACAGAACATTCTGTCTCATTATTTTTTTAATGTTCATAATGTGTCCCAGCAGTGGGACGCATAATAGACTGAAAGAGCGGGAGAAGTCATTCGATGATTTTCCCACCCAGAAAAAAAAGAAATCTACTTACACATTTAATACTGCAATAATAGGTCGTGGTATTTATATCAGATAATTAAACCATAAACGTATTTTGTATGCTGAGCCGAGGTTCAACGACGTGTTTCGATCATTTGTAGCTAGTAGTAGTAGATACTATTCCGTTCGCGAGATCACGGAGTCATGTTTACCGCAACGAAAAAGTGCTAAGATATCTATGTAAATTACTTAAATCTCGGAATTACGTCTGGTAGAAACTTAAATCGGATTTTTTTACGTAAGCGGGAAATAACATCAAAAGCAGACACCTCCACTACCTATTTGAATCGTTCCGTTCGTGAGCGGCTGGCTAGGACATAGCTGGAGATGTTTCCAATAACTATTATTATTGAACTTCTTTAAACGTATTGACATGACTTTCTATCGATGTTCTACATCTTTTCGTGAATATTAGGCAAAATTCGAACATAATTTCGTACGTGAGTGCATTCTTAGGCAAAATTAACATTGTGCATTACGTGTGTTTAAATTATTGGTGTGCAATAAAGAGTATTCCATCTATCTTTCTATCTACTTACACCAACAACAGACTGTCGTTACACATACTAAACTAAAAAGCCGGCCTAGTGCGTGTCGGGCCCTGTGTAGTATAGAGTTCCGTACCATGCTCTAACAAAAACCAAACTATTCTGTTTTACACAAATAAGAACTAAGTAAATCTAAATATGTTTCCACAGAATTGTGAGTGGAATACTCGCTTTCGAACGAAAAACAGTTGGTCGAATATTACTAGTAAATTTACGAAGCCTGATAGTTTTCCTTTCGTCCCGGTAAAAGTACCTACACAAAACGAAGTTACATTATACGTATATGTAGGTACTACTACCGTGACGTTTGAATCCCTGCCTACATCCAATTAGTTGGTAATTTTCGTTAACGTCTAACGAAATTAGCACTTTAAAGCTTAATATTTCGCAAACAGATCACTTAATCAAAAATTACTCTCTCTGGACTCCCATTATATTTTCAATTTTAACTATCTATCCAACGATACCCCACACTATGGGGTAGACAAGATTAAAAATAATCATCCCCACTATACGTGCAGGGGGAGTAAACTAGAAAAAATATTTTACCACTTTGTCAGCGTAATTATGTATATCCATACGAAATTTCAGCGTTTCTTGTTGACTACGGTACCCTAAAAACCTAACCCAATATTCAAAATAACTACTTTAATTGAGTTTGTAATTAGAAATACATTCAAAATCATGAAATCAACAAACATAAAAATCGAACTAAACAATATCTATACTTATAATAAATCTGTAGAGAGGTCAATTCTGTACATCAAATATATTTACAAAATAACTATCAGGGGGTGATAAGGGATCGATACTGATACCAAAAATGCAATCAGTAAAATTTTTGTCTGTCTGTCTGTCTGTCTGTCTGTCTGTATAACCGTTATAGAAACAAAAACTACTCGATGGATTTTAACGAAACTTGGTACAATTAATATTCATACTCCTGAGCAGGTTATAGTATACTTTTCATCACGCTACAATCAATAGGAGCAGAGCAGTGAAGGGAAATGTCGGGAAAACGGGAGAAGTTACTCCATTTTTTAAGCTTCCGTCGCGTGTGCAACCTTAGTGGTTAAAGCTACACAGAAATCATTTATGACGGAAATGTTCTCCTTA
Source organism: Tholera decimalis (assembly GCA_943138885.2). NCBI lineage: Eukaryota > Metazoa > Arthropoda > Insecta > Lepidoptera > Noctuidae > Tholera > Tholera decimalis. The sequence goes on from OW964548.2 coordinate 28,065,682, forward strand.
AAATTATATAAAAAATATCCCACGACAGGATATATCTATCTTTTATGGTTGACTCACAATAACACGTGTAACTCCCGATAGCTTAGCAGTTCGAAGCTTTCTGATTATTATTCTGCTCCGAAATTTAAAACCACCTCAACTTTGCAATGGAACTCGGCTAAAAGTAACCCAGTTGCAACAAAAATAATCGAGGCTCAAATTTTAACAGGTTGCGGTGCAGGAGAAACCGTCTTTATTCCCAGAATTCCCATAATACCAAATAATTTTTCATTCCAATTTAAAAGAACGCGATTCCCAGTATCGGTGTGTTATGCAATGACAATTAATAAGGCTCAAGGGCAGACTTTTCGTGTTGCTGGGGTAGATTTCGGTGTCAGTTGTTTCTCGCATGGTCAGTTGTACGTCGCTCTTTCCTGGGTTAGCAGTTCTAGAAATCTTTATGCTCACGTGCCGGACGGGTCAACTTTCAACATAGTTTACCTGGAAGCTTTGCGCTGAAGTATTGTCGTTCTATAGGTACTTAAGCCTCATGTGAACGTGATCTAAACAATATTACCAATACATTAACTTAATAACACACAAGGAGTTACACGCTGACGCAGTCGCGGGCACAGCTATTAACAATAATATTGTGCGGTTCGGTATTGCGATATTTTTCAACAGCATTATAGATTGACATATTATATTTCCCTACTAAATTACGAAAGTTAATCTGTGTGTTACATCAAAATCACTGAACCTTGAGGAAGGACATAGGCTAATTTTTTTTACGAAAAACGACGGAAACGTGGACGAAGTCGCGGGCAACCGCTATCTATGCTAATAATATAAGGCTGAAGAGTTTGTTTGTTTGTTTGACCGCGATAATCTCAGGAACTACTGGTTCGAATTGAAAAAATATTTTTAATTAAATAGTAAATTTATAGAGAAAGGCTATAGGCTATATATCATTACGCTAAGGCCAATAGGAGCGGAGCACCAATGAAGAATGCTTCAAAATCGGGGTTAAATTTAACGTTAGCTCAAAGTAACTATTCCACGCGGACGAAGTCGCGGGCAAAAGCTAGTAATTAATAAAGATTTAGGAAAATACAAGTGTATTTAATGAAATAATTAATAATTTAATAATTTCTTTAAATTAAATAATTAACAATTTACTAATATCTTAAAGTTTTTGTAAGGGATTAATAAAAGCTATTTTATTTTAGGTTTCATAGGGTTATTTGGCCACCCAAGTATCCCTGTTTCTCGATGATAGACATTATATAGACATGAATTTATCCTGACCCCGTCACCCGTTGCGCTTGAGACTAATTACATAATGTCAACAGTCAATCATAGCCTTTTACGTGCGCAGAACATTCTGTCTCATTATTTTTTTAATGTTCATAATGTGTCCCAGCAGTGGGACGCATAATAGACTGAAAGAGCGGGAGAAGTTATTCGATGATTTTCCCACCCAGAAAAAAAAAGAAATCTACTTACACATTTAATACTGCAATAATAGGTCGTGGTATTTATATCAGATAATTAAACCATAAACGTATTTTGTATGCTGAGCCGAGGTTCAACGACGTGTTTCGATCATTTGTAGCTAGTAGTAGTAGATACTATTCCGTTCGCGAGATCACGGAGTCATGTTTACCGCAACGAAAAAGTGCTAAGATATCTATGTAAATTACTTAAATCTCGGAATTACGTCTGGTAGAAACTTAAATCGGATTTTTTTACGTAAGCGGGAAATAACATCAAAAGCAGACACCTCCACTACCTATTTGAATCGTTCCGTTCGTGAGCGGCTGGCTAGGACATAGCTGGAGATGTTTCCAATAACTATTATTATTGAACTTCTTTAAACGTATTGACATGACTTTCTATCGATGTTCTACATCTTTTCGTGAATATTAGGCAAAATTCGAACATAATTTCGTACGTGAGTGCATTCTTAGGCAAAATTAACATTGTGCATTACGTGTGTTTAAATTATTGGTGTGCAATAAAGAGTATTCCATCTATCTTTCTATCTACTTACACCAACAACAGACTGTCGTTACACATACTAAACTAAAAAGCCGGCCTAGTGCGTGTCGGGCCCTGTGTAGTATAGAGTTCCGTACCATGCTCTAACAAAAACCAAACTATTCTGTTTTACACAAATAAGAACTAAGTAAATCTAAATATGTTTCCACAGAATTGTGAGTGGAATACTCGCTTTCGAACGAAAAACAGTTGGTCGAATATTACTAGTAAATTTACGAAGCCTGATAGTTTTCCTTTCGTCCCGGTAAAAGTACCTACACAAAACGAAGTTACATTATACGTATATGTAGGTACTACTACCGTGACGTTTGAATCCCTGCCTACATCCAATTAGTTGGTAATTTTCGTTAACGTCTAACGAAATTAGCACTTTAAAGCTTAATATTTCGCAAACAGATCACTTAATCAAAAATTACTCTCTCTGGACTCCCATTATATTTTCAATTTTAACTATCTATCCAACGATACCCCACACTATGGGGTAGACAAGATTAAAAATAATCATCCCCACTATACGTGCAGGGGGAGTAAACTAGAAAAAATATTTTACCACTTTGTCAGCGTAATTATGTATATCCATACGAAATTTCAGCGTTTCTTGTTGACTACGGTACCCTAAAAACCTAACCCAATATTCAAAATAACTACTTTAATTGAGTTTGTAATTAGAAATACATTCAAAATCATGAAATCAACAAACATAAAAATCGAACTAAACAATATAATTAATAAAGATTTAGGAAAATACAAGTGTATTTAATGAAATAATTAATAATTTAATAATTTCTTTAAATTAAATAATTAACTATTTACTAATATCTTTAAGTTTTTGTAAGGGATTAATAAAAGCTATTTTATTTTAGGTTTCATAGGGTTATTTGGCCACCCAAGTATCCCTGTTTCTCGATGATAGACATTATATAGACATGAATTTATCCTGACCCCGTCACCCGTTGCGCTTGAGACTAATTACATAATGTCAACAGTCAATCATAGCCTTTTACGTGCACAGAACATTCTGTCTCATTATTTTTTTAATGTTCATAATGTGTCCCAGCAGTGGGACGCATAATAGACTGAATTATTATTAACTAGCTTTTGCCCGCGACTTCGTCCGCGTGGAATAGTTACTTTGGACTAACGTTAAATTTAACCCCGATTTTGAAGCATTTTTCATTGGCGCTCCGCTTCTATTGGCCTTAGCGTAATGATATATAGCCTATAGCCTTTCTCTATAAATTGACTATTTAATTAAAAAATTATTTTTCAATTCGAACCAGTAGTTCCTGAGATTATCGCGTTCAAACAAACAAACAAACTCTTCAGCCTTATATTATTGGTATAGATAGCTTTTGCCCGCGAATTCGTCCACGTTTCCGTCGATTTTCGTAAAAAAAAGTTGCCTGTGTCCTTCCTCACGGTTCAGTGATTTTGATGTAACAGACAGATTAACCGTCGTAATTTAGTAGGGAAATATAATATGTTAATCTATAATACTGTTGAAAAATATCGCAATACCGAACCGCACAATATTATTGTTAATAGGTGTGCCCGCGACTCCGTCAGCGTGTAACTCCTTGTGTGTTATTAAGTTAATGTATTGGTAATATTGTTTAGATCACGTTCACATGAGGCTTAAGTACCTATAGAACGAAAATACTTCAGCACAAAGCTTCCGGGTAAACTATGTTGAAAGTTGACCCGTCCGGCACGTGAACATAAAGATTTCTAGAAATGCTAACCCGGGAAAGAGCGACGTACAACTGACCATGCGAGAAACAACTGACACCGAGGTCTACTCCAGCAACACGAAAAGTCCGCCCTTGAGCCTTATTAATTGTCATTGCATAACACACCGATACTGGGAATTGCGTTCTTTTAAATTGGAATGGAAAATTATTTGGTATTATGGGAATTCTGGGAATAAAGACGATTTCTCCTGCACCGCAACCTGTTAAAATTTGAGCCTCGATTATATTTTGTTGCAACTGGGTTACTTTTAGCCGAGTTCCATTGCAAAGTTGTGGTGGTTTTAAATTTTGGAGCAGAATAATAAGCAGAAAGCTTCGAACTGCTAAGCTATCGGGAGTTACACGTGTTATTGTGAGTCAACCATAAAAGATAGATATATGCTGTCGTGGGATATTTTTTATATAATTTTAAGGAGAACATTTCCGTCATAAATGATTTCTGTGTAGCTTTAACCATTAAGGTTGCACTCGCGACGGAAGCTTAAAAAATGGAGTAACTTCTCCCGTTTTCCCAACATTTCCCTTCACTGCTCTGCTCCTATTGATTGTAGCGTGATGAAAAGTATACTATAACCAGCTCAGGAGTATGAAAAAGAATTGTACCAAGTTTCGTTAAAATCCGTCGAGTAGTTTTTGTTTCTATAACGGTTATACAGACAGACAGACAGACAGACAGACAGACAGACCGACAGACAGACAGACAGACAAAAATTTTACTGATTGCATTTTTGGCATCAGTATCGATCCCTAATCACCCCCTGATAGTTATTTTGTAAATATATTTCATGTACAGAATTAACCTCTCTACAGATTTATTATAAGTATAGATAATAATGTTCATCCTATAAACTGAGAATAGTAGGGCATCAAGTTGAAATTTGTTTGAACTATAGATCTTACCCGCGCTGAAAAAAGAACTAAGAACTTACGACCAGAATAATATCGTCCATTTTAAAATTAAGAGCGGTTTATCTCAATATCCTCATTGAAAAGCTAAACAGTTAAACTCTTTTAAAGCGTATTATTTTTCAAATACTTTGAAGTTAGTGTGCGGGTTTGAAGGCACATTAGTGGCACCATTCATCAATTTGTGTACCCGGCTTGAGCGACTTACCCAGGCACAAGATATGAACTTCAGTGTCACATTGTCACGCGGCTGCTTTATCCTGTACGACGGCTTGCCTGCCACGAATATGACTGAAATTAATAGATTTAGTGTAAATTCTCAAAAACTTTACTAAGACACGTTCGTATTATTCCTTGTCGAATAGACTTGGAAGTTGGAAGTATTACTGAATAATTAAGTTTAAATAAAATGTTTAAAGAACGTTAACGTTAAACATTCAAAAACACAGGCCTGCTTGGTGGATTGCAATAAACAAAATTGAGTCCAAGCATACGGTAATGTGAGAACAATGGGACATAATGTACATATATGGCTGATTATGTGATTCCCTGTTCTCACTGTTTCTTCATCAAACATCTGATCAATCATGAACATCTAAATATATACGAAAAAGCTCATACCAATTGATATAAGCACCAACAGAGCTGGAAATCCAAAGCCCAACGCGTAGCAGGCATCATCTCCGAAGCACATAACGCTGCGACGTAGCGCTGGAGTCACCACCATGCCCATGAACCCGCCCAGGTTCACTGTGCAATAGAATGTTGAGAAGAACTTTTGGAGTAACTGGTTTTCTTCGGGAAGCCGGAACTGGAACCAAAGAAAGGCACTGAAATCGGACTATTCGGCTAGGTCTTAACATCCGTGCATTATGACCTTAAGTCAGATCCATCCTTAAAGTAATTACGCTTTATTTTTACTTCTAATTAACCATCACCATAATATTAACATAACTCTATTGCTAGATTTATTTGAACTGAACGTAAAATGTTGTTTACGTCTACCATACTTCCCTTTTGGACATCACCTTCTGATGTAAACAACTAGTTATATCACGACAGAGTTTAAAACGGAAGTTTATCTAGAAATCAATTTACTTAACCTTAAGCCCGATTTACACTTCAACAAGTACAGTAGCGAGTTAACTTGCGTCATCGGCGAGTTAAGTTGTTATTGTAGTTTGAACGGCAAAAGCGAGTTAAGTAGTAGTACATTAACAACTTAATTCGCCAATGACGCAAGTTAACTCGCTACTGTACTTGTTGAAGTGTAAATCGGGCTTTAAAGCGGGCGCGCGGTCAATTGTAACGGGAGTGGGCGCGCAAAACCGAAGAGATCTATGGGATGAATCAGAGATAAAAACTTTTTACCAAAAAATTAAACCGACTCCCAAAAAACACTGCAAAGTGAAAAATAACTTTAATTTCGGTAGTCGGTGTCTTTAATTTTGTATTTTCGTTTTTGGCACCGACTTCCGAAATTAAAGTTATTTTTCACTTTGCAGTGTTTTTTGGGAGTCGGTTTAATTTTTTGGTAAAAAGTTTTTATTTCACTCTTTTTAGTTGGTCTATTTTTAATTTACCTAGTTACAAGAGCCTAAATGTCAACTACTTATAACCTTTTACAAAATATTGCTATTCCCAATGCTGGGCTGTTAATTGTTGAGGAGTTCTCCTGGTACTTCACCATCAGCTCTACATCACCATATGCATTGTGACGAGCATAAAGTGCTTAACATCCATATTGAAGTAATCGAATCGCAATCCACTCAATACTTATTATTGAGTAGTTTCGGCGGCCATCTGTGGTCTTCATCATCAGTTCCACTTCCTCAAATGGTACTTTTTGAGAGCAACTGCACAAGTTACTATAATAAATACCTAAAACGTCATAGATGTGCCTATAATATTTGAAGAGTTCCCTCGATTTCTCCAGGATCCCATCATCAGATCCTGACGTTTATGAAAATGGGACCAATTTCAAAGTACACCCATTCAACCAAAACAAGAATTTTCCAAATCGGTTCAGCCGTCTTCGAGTAATCGATGATCATACATTAAAAAAATATATATATATATATACTCGTCGAATTGATAACCTCCTCTTTTTGTCGTCGGTTGAAAATGCAATAATTATACAATAATTATAATTTTTGTACTCAGATATATTATCATGGTCTTTTAAGTCTAATTTGTCAAAAAAAGTAATTAAATTATGAAAAATAAACAATTATAAAATCAATTTACATAACTGAAATATTCTTTGGATCAATGTTGAGGACGTAAAATGTAGCAGCGACTACTAGTGGATAAAGTTTTATGACATATTTGTCATGGCTTTGATTTTATGTACCTACTGTCGAAAAGGACATTTTCCTCGAAAACCTGCCATCATCTCATCGATCACAACATTCTCTCCCACTGAATATGATAAAAGACAGTTTTGTGTAAACATACCTAAAAGATATCACTCTGTTATTGTTAAATATATGCCACTTCGTTACTTTATTGCACCCTGTACAACAGCTATATATTTCAGAAAGAGGCAAATCACCCTCACGTCTTCCGACACGATGTGGTTGGAAGTTTCAGAGCCTTAGAGCTCTGATTCAATGAGCTCTTCTTCGTTTTCTCTTAACGAAAATGTAATAATAATAACGAAAATGAACGAAAATGTATTAAGCGCGGTCGACTCGACTACGCGCGCCCGCTTGAAGGTTAAATGAAAGATCTTCTTTACCCGCGCTTCAACAAACTCAACACTCCTGTAGGTCAAATAACTCCTTTGAAGTACCCTTTCGCCGATTTCCGATAGCTGGAACTAGGTATTCGACAACAACCATCCATAAGATTCCGAGGTTAATCGACATGATTTCCCTACACAGTAAATTGAATCTTATATGCGATCATTCTACTTTCGACATATAAAATTAAATAAAGTGATCGTGTATTATCGCCTATTTTGGTGTAAAGGTGAACCAGGCGTTACGGTGACAACTGGATATCGGTTTTCTGTCAGCCAAGGAAATGATGAGGACATGATGTTACGGAATCGAGCAACTAATTTTTGCTACGCATTTAAATTTTAGTCGGAATCTCTTTTTTCCTTCGATATATAAAAATCTTGTAAAAGCAATGTAAATAACACAGAAGACTTAGTTCAAATTCTATCATACTGTTAAGTAGAAGGTATCTAAGTAAATTCAAAGGGTGCATTGGGCCAGAACACACATATGCATTGCGTAACTATTCATATTTTAACTGGATGATATTATCTCACAACCATATCGAATAGGATTCCAAACTGTGCACTGATTGGCCACTAGTGAACGCTCATAATCTGACAGCAACTCTCTAATGGATTATAATCAGAAACTTTAATTACGTGCGTTCTTATGAGTTTCCGTCTTTAAGCCAATACAATTTAATCGAATACTCGCAAGAAAGAAGTCAACTTCTATTTGTAAGGTAGCCCGGCTGCCAATAAGCAACAAAACTACATAGTCTATCGTTCTAAAACTAATTGTGTTCAAGTGCTTGAATTGAATGTAGTTGCTCAACACAAAGCATCAGAGTACAAAGGTTAGTGAAAGCACACAAATAACTATGGCATTAAAACCATGACTAGTCAACAAAATTTAAACAGTTAGGAAAAGCTAATACCTAGTAAACCATTAGAAAAAACAACATTAGAAAGTGATTGATCAGCTATTAAAACTCAATTTTACTCTGCGCTTAAAATGGAGTTTTAATGCATTTTTATAACACAAAAAGAAACATCTCATCTCTAATTATAATATAGTAACAGTCAAAATGCCTAAATTTTAGGTATGACCTCAAAGCAAAGCGTGGGCTACTACGATGTGTGTTGATGTAGATCGTTTACGGCGTAGAGAGTCGAGAGCGTTCGACATTGATTGTCTCGTCTTTCACCCATTGTTAATTGATATCGCGTAAATGCTACACCGACTTAATGATGCGATAATGCAGTATAACTTTGCAATGTACATCAGAACGTTCGGCCAGTCGAGTTAGGGAGCTGGATGCTACTCCAGTATTTTAGTGACGCGTGAAGATGTCACCCAAAGAATTTGTGACAGAAAAGTTCGAAAGAAAGAAGCTTTTATTTATGGCCAAACGACCTGATATCAAAACGTTCGGCAAACTCGAATTTCCATAACTAAGGACCTTAGAGAAACTGCTACTGAATAAAGATTTAGTGATGATTTGGTGACAAGCAATCACTTCTTTACTTTTACTCGTAATGCCACCGTTTAAAAATAAAATCAATTTTAGTTCCTGGAAGCTCAGGACCTTCGGCCAACGTGATCTCATAACTGAAGACCTGAGAGAAACTGTTAATGAATAAAGATTTAGTGACGAGATTGGAACGAATTTTCATTGCTTTATATTTTTTGTGACGACCCCTTTAAATAGTAAAATGAAAATTTAAAATATAACATCTAAACATTGGGATTATCGATTCCTCCACACGGAAGAAGCCCAGAGAAACCGTTAATCATTAAAGATTTAGTGAAACACTAAAACGAACTTTTATTGCTTTATTTTTTTGTGACGATGACGGCCCCTTTAAATAGTAAATTGAAAATTTTACATATAACCCCAAAACATTGGGATTATCGATTCCTCCACAACGAAGAAGCCTAGAATACTTGAAAAACTCCTGATGTGTTTAGGTTTTCAGTCCAATAGTGTCAGTATTTTGTTGATTGAAGATTAATCTATAAAAAATTAACCAAGTGCGAGTCAGACTCGCCCATGAAGGGTTCCGTAGTAACTACGCCCAATAACTTTGTTTTTCATAGTGTTTGTATAAAATACAAAGTTACATTTGCGGTTTTAGAAAATGTACTATATCTCAAAAACTACTGACCCGATCTCGTTCAAACCAAATTTTGTTAGAAGTTTTTATTAGATCTACAGCAAATATGTTTTTAGATTTTTCACTCCATTATTATAGAAGTTTCAAAGACCTGTCCATAAATACGACACACGTACAGGTTTGAAAAAAAAAATTGTTTTAGTTCTATGTACGGGGAGCCCCCCTTAATTTTTTTTTTTACTAAATATCGGAAAGCGCTTAATACATCTACTTACCTACCAAGTTTCACATGTGTAATACTAATAGTTTCGGAATAAAATGGCTGTAACATACGGACAGACGGACAGACAGACAGACATGACGAAACTATAAGGTTTCCGTTTTTTGCCATTCGGCTACGGAACCTTAAAAATGCACTATGGTGGATGGCAACTGAAATAGGGTGACCATGTATTCCAACAAGACAAGTATTTATCGAGTACTTAATTACCTAAACAATGAAGCAAAACACGTCGTAATATTAAATTGTGTACAAGCAACGCTGAGCTGATGCCTGCATACCAGTGTCCACTTGTGAAGTTTTTGTTATATTAGTCGAGTCTATTTTGGCTAAAGGCACTTTCGTTAGTGAAAAGTTGACTGACATTGGATATTGGGAAATTTGACAAAGTACAAGAATACTTAAATAAATAGGTACATAACTTAAAAAATACTTTATTTGTAATCAATCATCCACAAAAAGCGGTAAGTAGTTAGGTACATAATAATTTATACTTTTTAGAATTACGGTTAAATTGGTTCGACACGAAAGAAAATAGATCGATTTGACAGCTTCTTGTATCTATTGCTAGGTGATTGACTTGAAACTTGTCAAATTGGATATCTTTTGGTGGTTTACACTTAAATAACAGTTCCATAGATAAATCACAGTAAGTATTATACAATAACTGCACCAAATGACCTCTTAAAAATACTAGTCGACAACATTACGGCTTTCTTTCCGGTAAGGTCAGCCAGAACTTAAGCTACCCATTTTCGATAGTCCTGCCTGGTTTTATTATAGTAGTACCAAAGGATCTCTGCACCTAACCTTGATGGCGTCACACCAGTGACATGACTGGCGAGTGAGAGACAGCAAGGCGCCGCGGGGAAGTTGCGGGGGAAGGAACGCATTCCACGCGGGTGCAGAGATCTCTTGGTACTATAGTAGAAATTGATAAAAAATGACATTTGACTAGTATGAGAGAAAAACCCACAGATGCCATAAAAATTAAAATAAATGTACATATCACATTTTTGCATTATCATTAACCTTTTAAATAGCGCTGAAAAATACTTAAAAAAATAGTCAGAGGATATATTTTTTTACACAAAAACAGTTTAAAAATTTAATTGACTTATAATAACTTAGGTAGTAGTTTAAAATTGGTCGTTTTAACAAGTAGGTAGGTACTATCATCCCTTTAAAAGGGTCTATCTACTTAGACGTAAAAAACTTAACAATAGTAGGTAAGTACTAACCTATGTACAAATCAGTCCTGTCATGAATTTCTACCAGATTAAGTACCTAAATTGTTTTAGTAATTGCTGTCATTTTCTAATGTTACATATGTTATAGTGTGCATTGTAATTTTTATGTCAACAGAGCTTTGATGTAGTTCACACTTCCCATCATCATAACATACCCATTTATTTTTGTCGTAAACATTAGCAGTGGCCGAGTTTGCCTAACACAGACGAAATGTATTCAATTACACCCAGTATATGAAAAACTTTGTTCTTAACTAAAATCGTAAGAGGCATTTCTGATAAACTGTGTACATTGTTGCAATCTAAACTAAACGTAATTATAGAGTCTACTAAGTATGTGCAAATTACTATTCAATGACAAGATACGACAGGGCAGTTTGAGGTATTGGCATTAATATCAATGGTGTCCTCTAGACCACTTATACCAAACATAGAAATGATATCGACATTACAAGGTAACAAAGAAACACATGTTGTAACATTGTTTGAACATTTTTGTGAACATGATTTTATAAAGCAGCCACTAGTGAAAACGTTGAAAAATATTCCTTCCAATATATAGCTTACGTTACAATGGCATTCAAACAAACTTTCTTCGAGGTCTTATTAGATGAAAAATAAATTTTACACAATTCAACTCCTAAGTTGCTCTGCTTCCTTTTTATTGTGAATTATCAACATATGCCCATATTTTGCAATTTAAGACACTGATATGTAGGCATCAGCTCAACGTTGCTTGTACATAATTTAATATTACGACGTGTTTTTCTTCATTGTTTACGTAATTAAGTACTCGATAAATACTCGTTTTCTTAGTTTTGAGGTTATATGTTAAATTTTCAATTTACTATTTAAAGGGGCCGTAACAAAAAAATCAATAATAGTTCGTTTCAGTGTCATCACTAAATCTTTATTAATTAACAGTTCCTCTGGGCTTCTTACTTGTGTAGGAATCGATAATCCCAATGTTTTGAGGTAATATTATATTAAATTTTCATTTTACTATTTAAATGGGTCGTCACAAAAAATATGTATAAAGCAATAAAAAATTGTTTCAGTCTTGTCACTAAATCTTTATTCTTTAACGATTTTCTCTGGTCCTCAGTTATGGAGATCATGTTGGCCGAACGTCCTGATGTTCCAGGAACTAAAATTCATTTTACTTTTAACCGGTGGCATTATGAAAAGTAAAGCAGTGGTTGTTTGTCACCAAATCGTCACTAAATCTTTATTTAGTAATAGTTTTTCTTTGGTCCTCAGTTATAGAGATTCAGGTCTCTTTATGCGTCACATAATCGCCACTAAAATCTGGAGTAGCAGCCAGCTCCCTACCTCGACTGACCGAACGTTCTGATGTACATACAGACTAACTGCTTGAAAATATGATGGTGTTGCAGTAAATATAAGTCACCTGGTCACCTCCGAATGCCGCCACACAAGGCTTAATTCCTCCAGTACCAGTAGCTATTAGCAGCAGCCCAATCATTGAAGTAGTTCTGAAAATTTATTTTATTTTTATTCCTTAAAAGGTTTTTCCTAACATGGAAATTGCAAAATTCATAGTTTGATGAAATCAGTTTTATTTTATATTTTTTTATGTACATATTAAGTTTAGCAGTGTATATAACACATTTTTTTAAATTCAGTTATATGTATACACACTGCTAAACCGAACTATGTACGAGTACATAGGTATGAGCCACCTATATACAGCAAGAATTATATTACACCCAAATAGGAGGTTCACAAGTCCGACATTTTAGCCTATTAGGCTATTAACAATTACTATAACACTTCAAATTTTCAAATGCACTTTGTTTCAAGTACCTAGTTTAACTATGGAATTAACATAGTTTATAAGTCATGTATAATACTAACAAAACTATGGATCTTGAGGTCTGAAATAAAATATTTTTATTTTATTTTATTTTATTTTTTACTTCAAAATGTGTAGGTACTCGCCCAATAAGGTACTTTTTATTCTTTGGTCCAACAAAATAGTCGTCAGACTCGTTACATTGTGCCAAATGATAATTTCATCTCCAAATATAAAAGTTTGTTTTGTAGTTACTAATAATAATTTCAAGCTAAGGCCTATATTCTTTTGAATCCAATAATTCCCTCTTATCCCAAAGAACGTTTTTAGTTCCTTCTTGACACACAAATTAGAGATTTGAGATCATCGGATGCGACATTCAGTGCTTGCACGTTCCTCAGATTATATGACTCATCGTTTACGGAACAGGCTATCCGTTATGTTTTTATCGTGATATATCTACAGCGGCGAAGCCCCGCGCGTCTACTTGTTTTAGATATTTGAAATAAACTGACTTTCCCTTCCCCTGTTTATTTTATGGTCATAAAGTCCATCCAAAGGTTGTCTGTAAGATATCGCTATCAGCGATAAGACCGCCATTGTAAACATAGGTTAAGCAATATTGTTAAACAGGTTTGTTGTTTGTTGTCAAGATTGTCAAATTTGTCAAGATTCAGTGTTAAAAGATTTTTGTGTAACCACTTGTGAACCAAATCGAAACCAAATTGGGTAGCATCAAAGACCTCTACCCAATTTTCAGCAGAGAAGAAGAGAGCCGTATCTTCTGCATAGGAGATTATTTCGCCTTTGGGTATATTCAAGTTCATGAGGTTGTTAATATAAACAAGAAACAAAGTAGGTCCCAGTATGCTGCCTTGTGACACACCGTAGGTTATAGGAAGGTCACCGCTGTAGTAGCCACCCACTTGTACACACTGACAACGTCCAGACAAGTAGCTCTCAAAGAGTTCAAGCTGTGAGCCTCTTATGCCAAGGTGTTCCAGCTTTTGTAGTAGGACAGAGACACTTCACACGGAAGCCAAATTGATTGTTTGAAAGACAATTATTTTTCTCGAGATATTTAACTAATCGGATATTTTTTCCAAAATTTTAGACAGTGAGATCAAAATCTAAATAGGCCTGTAAATGCTGAAACGACCTGTCTCCGCCTTTATATTTATATTGGTCACACAACTGATTTCTTAAAAGCCTGAGGAATTGTACCAGTTTCGAGACATGTATTAAAAATTACCGTAAGATTTGCCTTAGAAGCTTATTAGAAATGCTGTCTCAACCCACCTTATACTCAGTTCTAAGTCCGTTTATGAGGCATTCAACCTCTTCCTCAGACGTATCCTCCAAAAAGAAAGTGTCTTGGAGATTTTTCCATGGTACCATGTCTCATACATGGAAGGGGATCCATGTTTGAGACATTGTGCGCCTTCATAACTTTTTCAGCCAGGAACTTGCCTACACTTATAAAATAGTTATTCATTTCACCGACTGTTCATTGAGGAGTCGTTACTGTCTCTCTTTGTGTTGCGAAAGCTATCTATAATATTCCATATTTCTTGGGGTTATTTTTAGCCGCCTCAACTTGACCTTTATCTTAGGATCTTTTGACTGTTTTTAAAATTTGATTACAGAAATTTCTATAACGAGTATACGTGGGTCATACACAAAAATACGAAAAATAAGTTGTTCATGCAGCTTAAAACCAGTATTGAAATCTTGTAGCAACATTTAAAAGATTTTATAGTTACTTAGTTCATATTGAAAACTTATCATGTTTTAGTAAAAAATCGCCCAGTACTGAAATTTACTTTATTGTTTTCCGTTTGGAACTTAAAAAAATCTCCTTCTGTAGACTGTTCGGATGCCAAGTAGTTGAGTTTAAGTGAAAATTTAAAATATATACACATTTTTTCGATACTTTTGTTTCATTTCATTACACCAGTTATATAATCAAACATGCGTAAGTTAACCTATTAAAAATATATCGTTCCAAATTTTGAAAAAAAATTGAAATGAATCATAAAAACATGCTGTTCAGAGATTTTAGGTCTACGCCTGTAGACGCATAAAATAAGCCAAAATTTGCCAATGATGAGCGCATCGTTATTATTTCGTTTTTTGTGTTTGCTGGCACTGTACTCTCTGTCATTTGCTCGGTTGTAATTTTACGCAAAGAGAAGTGAATATCCCCGATTTGATTTCATTACACAAGTTTTCGGTCGAGATCAGTGCTTCTTTCCTGTGCAAAGGACACCTGAGTAAGTAGCCTTTACAAATAAATAAAAACATCATGATCGCATGTCCGTATGGGCGGGCTACGCTAATATCATATTGCTTAAGTTCTTACCTCGTAATTTTAGGATGCCATCTTTGATTTATGAAAATTGATTTATGAAAATTTGTCTTTCGTGTAGACATATTTACTGTAGACTTGTAATAAGCGATGGATGTATACTACATTTGAAAAAAAAAACAGTTGTGTTACTCGCTTTTTAAACTATTCAGGTTCTTAATTAGATTATATTTTTAACTTATATAATTACTAGCTGTGCCCGCGACTTCGTCCGCGTGGAATAGTGACTTTCGGCAGCATTTTTAATTTTTTAGACTAATTATTTTGAAAATAAAACTCACCCATAATTTGAATGTCGTATGTATCTAATCAAAAGTCAAAAAAATAAGTTTTAAGCTTCTAGCTTTAAAAATGACGTAATTTCCATACAAATTTTCATCCTCTATTTCAACCACTTACAGCCCTTTTTTCGGATTAAATGCAGCCTATGTCCTTTCTCAGGCTCTATACTATGTCCGTACCAAATTTCATTAAAATCGGTTCAGTAGTTTAATCCTTTAATCCTTGTACAATTTCTCTTCTGATTGCCCGAGGAAGATCAAGACCACCAGACTCCTCATCTGAATATATACGAGATAAGGAGTCTGGTCTCCTTTGGCTCCAGCTACTCTTGAGGCTCCGACTAAGCCAAATTCACCAGGAATCTCAAATAGAACGACACCTGATCTTTCTATCGAAATATTGAACCAAAGACAGAACTCAGAAGAAAAGGGTCTATTCAGATGACTCTGAAGCCTCTGAAGATTTACCGTTCGTCGGTTCTGACGAGGATAACATGTTTTAATATTCTGTTTCTTTATAAATCCATAGAAGTATAATGTCCGTCCTGTGGACAAATTTTGAATATTTTTTTGTATTGAATCGGTAAAAAAATATATTATGGTTTTTTAAGGTTTAAGAGAACCCCATTTTAAGATTTTCCTCCATTGTTTCTATTCTTGTTCATATTGATATGATTATTTAGACCAATTTTGTTCTCTTCTGTAGACAACACAATAGTAGACGTAAAAAAACTAAAAACGTGATTTATGCCTAAAATATCGAAGACTGATCTCTTCTTATATTTTTGTAAGAATATTAATATCTAACTTTAAATAAATAGAACGTTTCAAAAAAATCGAAGAGTTTTATTAAAAATATTTTTTCAATGATGACTTTTTGTGTATGACCCACGTAACTTTCAGAATTTCGTTATTGGGAGATTTTTTATGCTTCTTATGTAATAATCTCAATTTCTCATGCATTTTAATAAGCCCGGGGTGATCCAGGGTTTTATAATTTTGTTACGCCTTGACAAAGTAATTACTTTAATTTTTTTCTAGTGATAGTTGGGAAGTGGACATTTTGGGAGAGTGAACGTTTTGGGAAGTTGTCGTTATGAACCTAAAGGGTTGTATATTACTTATGAGATAATCTATTGCAACGTTAGGATCAAGCGTTTTGTGATTTAGGTCAATACTGAGAATATGTTTTTCTATGCTTTCAGAATCTATTTTTGTTATAGTCGTAGTTGCATATTGACGTATCTGCTTTAGTTCCATAGATAATAGTACAGTATGATGATCAGTTAGTGTAGTTTGAGTACAAACATTTAGTACGATAGTAGTACAAACATTTTGGGTTTTAAGTAACACGTGATCAATACATGTACCACTTTCACTACGCGTAACCTCAGTATGTACTGGTAAGAGACCATGCGCAGCAGCCAGAGTGAGATATCTTTCACCAATTTTGTTGGTATTTATGGCAATATTCACGTCCCCAATCAAAATAATATTATAACAATGTATTGTTTTAGATAATGTATCATTAAGTGAACTTAGGAATGGATTTATATTGTTATACGAAGGGGAACGGTACAACGAAACAATTGCTGTGCCATCGTTCATGAGCATTAGGCAGGCAGTTTCCTTCCTGAAAATCGGACTCTTCAATATAAAAATTAAGATGCTCCTTATAATACACAACTACACCATATTTTTTTTGTAATTTCTGTTTGTTGCTAACGATCGATACCCTCTCATTGTAGGCGTAACATTTGATTTTCGTAACCAGCACTCTGTGAGTACTAGTACGTCACAAGTCACAATCAACTATTAATCTTTGTAACATAATTTCAAGGCCTAACATATTGCAGTTAATACTACGAATATTCTGTGTCAAAACTATTAGCTGGCTGCCTGTTGTTGGTATAATTTTATGGCATATGTCTAAGTCACAGGAAAAAGCTTTAGAAACAGTTACGTTATCAATATTTTGATTTAAGTCAATTAGGTTATCGAATATTTATTATTGAAAAATATTGGTCAAGTAATACAGTTTCAATAATCCATTCTTCAAATACGATAAAGTGCAAGGATCGGCACTGTAGAGATGTATATTTCGGTAGACATCTGGGTCTGTATACTACGATTAGTAAGTAGTTTTCTGTGCGTGTATGGACAATAGTTATAGGTATGTACTGATTTGTGTGATGCTTGTGTCTGTAGGAAGTATATTGATGTAGAGAACACAAAATTGGAAAACGAAAACGGTTTTAGCAAAGTAAGATATGTTTAACAATACAAAAAAGTATGCATAATAATTGAAATAATACTAATACAATAAAATAAAAAATATAGTCATTTAGCAGATCCTAATTTATCTAAATCGGACTCGGAAATTAAACGAATCTGCGGATCTTTTACAGTTTTCGAAGATAAACTATACCGTGAGTTGTCCAGCAAATCATATATCCATGGGCTTTTTGAAATTGTATTACTATATAATATAACCGCTGAGTTTTATTTGTTGTTGTTTTCCGAAACATAGACTGGTAGTACCGGAGACATTGAGATAGGAAAATCTACCTATGGAGATGGCATACAAATATCTATCCTATCGATACACACACGTCAAAAAGCATTTTGTCTTATTTTAACCAACCAAAAGATGCATATGAAAAGAGAGACATCTAAATGTTTGTGAAGTACAATTTTGGCACCACTTTTATCTGACGTCAAAATCATGTCTCTGCGTGACCGGTCGCCATATTGAGTGCCGAAAGTACTCTGTGGTTTTGGGGTAGTTGTGCTGAGTCAGCACAACTACCCCAAAACCACAGAGTTGCTGACAAACAGTTGCTTGTTCAAGACATTTTTGTTGTTTTATAGAAAAATACGTATACAAGAAATGTATTTCGGTGTTCTGAGTTTAGACAATAATAATGTTACGCCAGTCGCTGCGGCGAATAGCGGTACTGTATATCTCGAGTAGCTTCCTGGAATATTCTGGGCAGTATAAACAGTGAGTCGATTTTATAAGAATGTTCTAGAATTCATAGACCGGGATATAATTAGATCGCAAAGGAACGCGAGCAGTCAGTCCTATGAGAAGATCCGAGGCGATACAATCGAAGCTATACGAGTGAATTTCAGTGCGATTTAAGTGTTAAGTGGCAAGTGTTGTGGTACGAATAATAGTGTTAAATTTTTATTTTGTGTTTAATTAATTAAAGTGTTAATTTTGGTTTAATTGGCGTTAATTATTTCTATCCCGAACCCCAGCTCGTAACAATTTGGTGTCAGAAGTGGGATAGAAAAATGCCGGTTTTACCGAAAGACGATATGGAAGGTGTAAGGACCAGAAATCAACGCCAGCAGGAGATCGACCAGAGACGGTTTGAAGGCTTACCATCGCTAGCACCGGATACCGGATACCTACAATGACGTATTTTTATATTACGTAGGTTCGGGCTTCATTCATATTATCTACAATTTCTTCGAAATTGTATAGCATTTAAGTGCTATAGGTAGTAAAGTCCAAACACTAGTGCTTTATTCATACTATCTACAATTTCTTCGAAATCGTATCAGTGATTAGCAAAAAGAATTAGACCTCTACTAAGCTCCGTTTTAGGCTGCGTTTCCACCAGAGATATGCGAGGATGCGTAGCGAGGGATGTGTTTGTAAAGAACCAATAGAATCGCTTCATTTACCTCGCCTCGGTCAGCACAGCTCTGGTGGAAACGGCTTAGCGGAGCTAGATTTTTGCGCATTCAAAACAAGCGAGGGATGTGTGCGAGGGATGTGTTGCGAGGAATGTGTGTTGAGAAGAATGTGTTACGAGGTTTGCGCATCCTCGCACCACACATTAATGCGCATTTTCACAGCTCCGTTACACATCCTCGTAGGCACATTTTCATCGCACAGCTTTGGTGGAAACCCCCACACATTTTCACAGCACAGCTAGACATCCTCGTACGACACATTTCCATCGCACATCTCTAGTGGAAATGCACCCTTAGTGTTTAACAAATTCCTTCGTAATGTTGACGTATTCGTTTTTCTTCTACGACATTGTGGCCAAGCAGTCCACACCGACACGCTCGAGTTTAGTGAATATATCCATTCCTAATTCGTTGAATATATCTCGTCGAAGGTAATGAGTGCAAATGTTGAAAGACTGCTTGCATTAATATGCATGCAGTCTTTCAGTTTTCATGCAGATCAGTTGCAACCATCACGATGAAAAGATTTGTGAACTAGAATCTGCTGCTAACCTGGGTGAAGATCTCTTATTCCTTACTCGCTTTGCTCCAAATACTGTGTTTTTTACCCACCCATTATTACTCTATTGCCGTGAACCCATTCCAGACACAAGCATATTATATGTATTGAGTTGAAAGGGTTAACAAGATTGCTAATAATGTGAATTCTTCCCATATTGCTTTATACCTTTAAAAAAAGAAAAAATATATTTTGCCGGCGTTTAAACTATTATTGACATTCCCGTTGAAATAGCAAAATATGGGCCAATCAAATTTAGATCTATCGATACGAAGCCAGTACGGTGTCTACTACCTAACGACGACTTCCACTTACATACTGCTTCCAATATGTTGCCTCAGAATGCTCTTTAGGATTAGCTTCACAAGGAATTTGCCTTTGCGAAAACAACATATATTGTTACCTTTTTAAGTCTGAACGGATTTGCATTAAAACCGATGGTACATTTCCTAGATTAAAACATAGGATTTTAAGTTCTTATCCCGGTAGTAGATGTTAGAGAACAAAGCATCTAGCAAAAGCTATTCATCTCATAATTAAATATACTTACGTAGGCGGCAACATGAGCGGAGGTATTGCAGCACAACAAGTCAGGACGGTCCCGAGCAGGTATATTATTGAAAAATATAGTATTACTCTGAAAAAAAAATAACTTTCATTTTATTAGCTTCTTTTCTTGTCTACTATCCGGCTTTTGTACCAACATAGTTCTGCTAGTATTTGACAGGCACATAGTTGTTCTAAACCAAACTAAAATACAAAAATTAAGCATTTTAAAATTTAACTGTTGTAACTGCTCAAACCGCGCAGTTTTTATAAAAAATTATAAAAACAACACGGTTACAGGAGTACGAAATTCAGAAAAGTTTCAGTTTATATGGAGAAGGATTGCAAAAACCCTATATTTTTATACATATAATAATGCATTTCAAATAATCTATATTTTTTGGCATCTTAGCCACCCCTAGTTAGTCGATCGATTTTATTCGTAAATTCGTACTAATTCAATATAAAAATAGAATAAATTCATTGAATTTATTAATAACTCATATATATAGTTAAATATTTAACTTTCGTTAACAACGAACGGAAAACAATTAATTATTGTTAATGTAAGTATGTCTCTGTCAGTAATTCACTATTTACTGGCATCACGTCATCAAGCATGAAAGTGCAGTAGATACCTACCAATAATTATAATAACTTCAACTAAACGGCGAAAATCTTATTATTGCGCAGTAGTAAAAAACCACGTATTTCTAATACTAACTACAAAAATAACAATTGCTAAATCAAAAGATATAAAATTCGGGGGCCGGTTGAGCCGAGTAGGTACAGACGCCAGCACATCAAACTACAACAATCTGTCAAATGTCTTTAATAGATTTTCAACTTTATAGTTAAAGAAATTAGGTTCAAGGTTGATTGGGAAAATTTGACAGGTTCGGGTAGCTTCATGTGCTGGCGTCTGTACTAGTCTCATACAACCGTCTTGTAAGTGATAACAATAGAGTTAGGTAGATGGTACTTATCTAATATATAGTTAATAGCCAATACTTGTATCTCCCAATGAAATTGTCAGCCAATATAGCGCCCATCAATGGCATGGTGTAGCACATCATGATGAATATGTGATACACAACTGTGGCAGCGTTTTCGTGGAGACATAACACGTTTCTTAAATATAATGACAGTATAGCTGCAAAAAACGGCTAATTTAGTTGGTAGGTACGCTCAAAATGCGTGAATCCGTACCGGGCAAACTGATAACAGCCGCAAGGGTCGATGTCCCGGATTAAGCAACGCTTGCCGAGACCGTCGAATCTTCACTTAATCACTTAAGTCGTTGGTACCGGCTATCATTCGTACTTATTTGATAGTCGTTACGGGTGAAGACAGAAAATCTGACACTAGTCTTACCATGTCGCACGCTTAATCCAATACTGTCACTATCCAAAATTTTGCCAAATCGACTTTTTAATGCCATCTGTTGGGAAACGTAGAACTAAGCGTAATCGCGCTTACACTAGTCTAAAAGTAACAGAAATAACCGCTATACGGGCAGTAGTCCGCTTCGTCACAAAACAAAAATGTTCCCATTCTCATTCCATTTTTTGCCTCTCCTGAAAAGTTGACTTTTTCGGATAGTGACAGTATTGGAATAAGCGTGCGATGTGTTATCGTGTTACCCAGTTACTGGATTGTGGAAGTTAGATAAGCGATCACTCCATGTAAAATATTACTACTCAGTGGCGTCCAGTTCGACGTGAAGCCGACCCAGACATAGTTAGAAAAAGATGAGTCTATCAGGAAATACACGATTGGTAAAATAAGCCACCATTCTGTCATTCGTCAGATTCTCGGCGTCTCTCCACCATGTATCAGCCATGCAGCCAAGATAAACCCTCGTTATTGGAAGTTCTGTATACAGTATAGCCCCCATCTATCTATACTTATAATAAATCTGTAGAGAGGTCAATTCTGTACATGAAATATATTTCCAAAATAACTATCAGGGGGTGATTAAGGATCGATACTCATGCCAAAAATGCAATCAGTTAAATTTTTGTCTGTCTGTCTGTCTGTCTGTCTGTCTGTCTGTCTGTCTGTCTGTCTGTATAACCGTTATAGAAACAAAAACTACTCGACGGATTTTAACGAAACTTGGTACAATTATTTTTCATACTCCTGAGCGGGTTATAGTATACTTTTCATCACGCTACAATCAATAGGAGCAGAGCAGTGAAGGGAAATGTTGGGAAAACGGGAGAAGTTACTCCATTTTTTAAGCTTCCGTCGCGTGTGCAACCTTAATGGTTAAAGCTACACAAATCATTTCATGACGGAAATGTTCTCCTTAAAATTATATAAAAAATATCCTACGACAGCATATGTCTAACTTTTATGGTTGACTCACAATAACACGTGTAACTCCCGATAGCTTAGCAGTTCGAAGCTTTCTGATTATAATATTTGTCTACTCTTACGTTTATAACACTCTCAGTCACCCCTAATTGAAAAAGTTAACATTATTAAATATTCCATAAAAAAATTGGCCAAGTGCGAGTCAGACTCGCCCATGAAGGGTTCCGTAGTAACTATAATATAATATGCAAATTTATTTGACGACAAAAAAACTTACAAATTTCTTAAAACTAGCTTATTTACATTTTTTACAACTGCGCCAAATAAATTTGTTTTGAAAAAAAAAACCTTACAAATTTCTTAAAACTAGCTTTTTTACATTTTTTACAACTGCGCCGAATAATTTTGTTTTTCATAGTGTTTGTATGAATTACAAAGTAATATTTGCGGTTTTAGAAAATATGCTGTATCTCAAAAACTGCTGAACTGATTTCGTTCCAACTAATTTTGGTTGAAAGTTTATATTAAGATCTACAGACATATATTTTTTTTAGATTTTTCACTCCATTATTATAGAAGTTAGAGGTTGTGTCCGCCACACACACATTTTACCAATTTGGAAGCTTAAACGATTGACTTTATGGAAAAGTGGTTTTAGAAACCCCGATGTCGTTTTTAAAGAACTGTCTATAGATACCACACATGCATCGATTTCATGAAAAAAAATATTTTCAGGTTTAGTTCCATGTATGGGGAGCCCCCCTTTATTTTAAATATTTTTTAATTTTTTTCTCAAAATCGGAAAGCGGTTCACAGAATACATCTACCTATCAAGTTTCACATGTATAGTCCTAATAGTTTCGGAATAAAATTGCTGTGACAGACGGACGGACGGACAGACAGACAGACGGACAGACATGTCGAAACTATAAAGATTCCGTTTTTTGCCATTCGGCTACGAAACCGTAAAAAGAATCATATAAATCGGTATAGAAACACCAAAGTTATACATGAAATACGCTTATAATAATAAGCCATCGCGCGTGAATACTGAATCATGCTATAAGGATTATTTTTGAGAATCGGTCGCCGCGCTCGACGCGTCTTGCGGTCGAAGCGTTCTCTAGGTACTTAAGCCTCATGTGAACGTGATCTAAACAATATTACCAATACATTAACTTACGCAGCTATATTGTATCATTACGCTAAGGCCAATAGGAGCGGAGCGCCAATGAAAAATGCTTCAAAATCAGGGTTAAATTTAACGTTAGCCCAAAGTAACTATTCCACGCGGACGAAGTCGCGGGCAAAAGCTAGTACTTAATATTATAAAGCTGAAGAGTTTGTTTGTTTGCTTGAACGCGCTAATCTCAGGAACTACGGTTCTGATTTGAAAATTTCTTTCAGTGTTAGATAGCCCATTTATCGAGGAAGGCTATAGGCTATATATCATCACGCTAAGACCAATAGGAGCGTAGCACTAATGAAGAATGTTTCAAAATCGGGGGATAATTTTTCCACGCGGATGAAGTCGCGGGCGGAAGCTAGTTGTCATATATTACAGTAAGTAAAAAAAATGAAATGTTGAGAAATCGCACTATCGTTTTGAAATGTTTAAATTGGTGTATCTTGATAATTATAGCAGATAGCTTAAATATTTAAACGGATAACAAAAGATACATGTTTGTAGATTAGTCCTCAATATAATTTATTTGTTATAGGTATATTGATGTTTTTCTTTTTAATCTAATGAATTGTATCTATAATTACCACTTCTATTAGCCCAACGAACACTTTCTTAAGCGTATTTACAGTAAGTCGGTAAGACACTGTAATTACATTGTTACAGTAAGTATATCTGCTCACTCACTTACTTGATATACATCAAGTAAGTGGCTTACGGATTGGTTTTATTTTTTTGTGAATTACACAAGTTATAAATAGAGTAACTATACTTACTGTGAAAATGAGTAGCTAAAACGCCATATTTAAATATTGTCAATCTACCGGAACATTAGTTACTGTAAATATGATAGTGAAAATACGAAATAAAACATAATTTTAATACATTAAGTCTACTTACTGTTATTATTATAATGAACGATTGAGTCTTCTCAACATTTACTGTGATTGTGCTTATCGTAACTTTGTTAATAATTTAAATATAAAGATAAAGAAAATTTTCCTTATAGGGCATGATTTAAGGATCACAGTAATATAAAAAATATCATAACACCAGTAACTCGACTTACTGTAATTATGACATCGGAGGCAGAGTAGGTCTGGATAGTACCTATAACTAGGTACTATCCAGATTGATTCTCTACCACTAGTTTTAAAATGACATAGCTAGGTAGAATTAGGAATGATGAATCGGAATCCAATAAAACAATAATTGTGACTGCGATCACAAAATTTAAGTACCTAAGTATTTCGCACTACCTATACTAAATTATCAAATTTTACAGGAGAGCCAATATTTGAAACAGTTCAGTATTATTAATTTAGTCTAGGTAAGTCTAAGTACAAGTACTTTATCATTTCTTATGAGTTTATATGATAGATATCTGTTTACTGTATACATGTGCTTTAGAATAGTTTTTCTTTATTTACTTACAATAAATAATTTTTAGATTTATATTTTGTTTGGTAACTATATGATTTAACGCTAGATGGCGAAAAAGACGATACTTTGGAATAATTACAAGTTTAACCTGTAGTTTACGTATATTTTAGATTGATGGTATAAATAACTCAATTCGTGAAAATTTTCGTTTAGTAACGGTTTTACTTTAAAGGTGCGATTTATTAACTACTTATTGCTAGATTTTGGTACCCACATACGCAAGTTTAAAAAATATTAGCTACTTAGGAAGTCGGTATCCTCGTGAAACGGTAGATAAACCCTCGTTCACAAACGTCTCAGTTCGTTACCTATATTCTGCACTCGTTTATCCAAGTAAGACATTTCCAAGTTTAAATTCACAGAATATGGCAATCCTCCGGCACGCTCAGTCGCCCAGGCGCAAAGCGAGCTGTTATGAGGCTCCGCTGAACCCACTCATGCCAACCAGCGAAGCTTCCAGGTACCTTAAGTAAGTAAGCTTTCATTAGTACGTACTTCTCAAGCCGCAGAAGGAAAATCTTTCACAAAATTCTGTCGCTATAATACAAAATATTGATGTAGGGTGACTATGCAGCATTCTTAGTGACTTTGGCAATATGAAAATCCAAAACAAATAACTTAAATCTTAAAAATAGATGATACTGAATTAATAACAATATTGATAATAACAATCCAAAGGAAACTCAAGGTGTCAATCAAAGAGAAAAGAGAATGTAATACAGTGTCAATCCAGTGTCAACCTTACTTCAAGATGCAGTGATATAGTTTTACTCGGAGAATATCGTATGAATAGGTTGGTACATAAATAGGTAGGGGAAGCCCGGGCAAGAAGCACAGTGCGGGTAAAAAGTATAACAGATTTTTCCATAAATATATAATCGATGGCGCTATTAACACTTTCTTAAGTCGTGACACGTGCAAATGGCAGTGCCATGACAGTTCAACCAAAACAATAAGCGAGTGCATCTGTTTTGGAAGGAAAAAAAAAGGATTATCGGTGTTTTGTTACGATTTTTGTAAAGGTTTGTATACAAACTTTTTGTATTAGTCATCAGTTGCCTGTAAATATATTTTGTTTATTCAATTGCACGTTTATTTAAGTATTATTTGTGATCATTACTTTTTGTTTACCTATTAAAAACATTTCAAGTCTTGATTTGTCTCTAAAATTAGCACGTTGGGCAAAATGGATATGGGTAAAACGGATATGTATCCGTTTTGCCCGTTTAGTTATTTCGTTATCTCCTTTTTAAGTAAGAAATATTTTAACAGGTTTTAGATAACTAATGTTAATTTTAAACAGATCTCCGTTTACTTAAATTTTGGTACTTATATTTAAATTCATTTTTAATGAAATTATAAAAATATACGGCTGCTTTTTGTTTTAAATAATGTTTATAAATGCAAAACTAATCGAGCAGCATGGTCTGAAGATACATTACTCAGAGCAGTAAGAGCTATTAAAGATGATAGACAAACAATTAATACAACCGTAAAGAAATTTGGAATTCCATTTACAACTTTGCAGAGACATGTGAGGTCCGGTAATACGTCGAAGAAATTGGGTAGGTTCACATAGGTTTTTAGAATGACTTCTAGATAATGCCCCACCAGGCTCACAAGCCACCATAACTGATAAAGGTTGGATACATGGAGAAGCTTTTTTGATTTGGTTGCAATTTTTTGTTGAGAAGGTTCGTCCAAGTAAGACCAGAAAAGTGTCACTGTTGCTCGATAATCACGAGTCTCATAAGTTATAATCACGAGGCCTTAGAATTTGCAACAAAAAATCAAATCATCTTTTTGTCATTTGCCCCACACACAATTGACCTAATTTATCCTCTAGATGTGGCTGTGTATGAATCGCTTAAAAAATATTTTGAACAAGAGTTTCAAAAAACGCACCCAGGTCGAATTGTAAACCAGTACGATATGGCAAAACTATTTGGAGAAGCATATGCCAAAAGTGCGTCGGTTCAGAATGCAGTTAACGGGTTTAAAAAACCGGGAATCTGGCCTTATGATCACAATGTTTTCAGATCCTGATGAATAGATCCTGTAAATGACGCACGGTCGTTAATGACCATAGATCTTTTCAATGGGACATCATCTACTATGACCGACTGTGCTCTAAATGATTCTCCTGCAACAAGAATAACGACTAACCCGGTTCTACTTGAAATTGCATCTGTTACCGCAGAGGTGGCTGTAGCTGAATCTTCCACACAGTCCGTTATAATTTCAGAAATAGAGACTGAAAGGTTTACTACACCTTTGCCTGATTCCAATACACTCTCTTTCACTAGGAGAAAAACATTCACCGCCAGTAGCGAGTCTTACGCTATTTCAAATTCCTCCTCCTCCTGTATTGAAACAAAAGAAAAATCCGAAACCAGATTTTTACTGTTTAGTGTAATCAGTGCAAAAGTAGGGCGCGTGAAGACAGCACTTCTTATGTAGGAGTTGGCAGCTACTTCTGTGATGAATACGAAGACTGATCTAAACTAATTCTACTTATCCTATTTGCGGATAATTGATACTTTTTGTTAATTTTCAAATTTAATATAGAAATTGTTTAAGTTTTTTAATTCTAATGATTATTTTCCAAAGATGATTAAACATAGTTTAAATTAAAAGTATGAAGAGATCTATTGATTATTAGACAGTGGTTTTATTTACACTGCCCCTTAACATATTCGTCTTGCCCGAGTTTCCCCTAAATATAAACATTATAACATCCCACCTTTTTCTTGGGACCGCACGAATTACGCCCAAGTGTGCACAGCAAAGAGTAAAGTAATATACAGGTGCACAGTGATCAGTGATTGACCGCGGTATACAAAGAGAATGTAATACACTATGTTTTAGCGGTATACCATAGATGATACATATAAAAATATCGTCACCCAAATACAGGTAGAAGATCCTTGCCCAAATACATAGTGTATTACATACTCTTTGCCCAAATATGACATCTCATCTAGACATCTGGAAAAAACTTGACTGGTATTTACCAATAATTTTACGTTATGAATCTTTGCATCTCGTTCGGCGCTCTGGCACCCGACATTACTGCGACCACCGTTAGGTTTTACATACTCTTTGGCGACCACAATGGACGGCCTGGAATTATTCTCATAGTCATTCCTACAGCATAGGAGTAAATCGCCTGTGGTTCTCTGCCTTTCCTAAAGGTACAACTTGAAGATCTGTAACATTAAGACACCAGGTCTGAGTCAACGGTGTATCCACGAGCGCCTCAAAGAGCTGTCAGCATTATGGGCCTGATATACCCTGCATGTTCTGACAACCATGATCCCGAAACGTAAGAGCAACTGAAGAACAAAGGTGTGTGAGTAAAAGTCTACTACTCCCGTCCATCCTCCCAGACCGGGAGGAGTAATCTGATTTTTTTCCACAAATATACAAAAAAGTAGTCAGTTAAGCATTTATTGGTGTCAGATCCTTTCTACGCATAAGCGAAGTTCTATGACATGAGTGGCCTATGCTAACTATATTAAACTGAACAAAAAGGAAGCCCGAGGAAATCGTAAGGATAGGATGCTGAAAAATCTATATTTAATATTTTAATATTTATGTTTTATCTAAGTATACCAATTTCATTTTAATGCTTATTTCTCTCTCTGTCTCTATCTTGGTCGTAGCTTCGTTCTGCAACACTCTTCCAATTACTTCTTTGGTAATATATGAACGGTCAAATGAAAGTAGGTACCCCTTGCCGATAGAATTGTCTGGATTCTAAAGCTTTTGCAAAAGTCGATTAAGTTCCTGTGAACATAAGTCCGACTAAGTTAAGCCCTCTCGTAAAGTTAAGCCTCCTCGCAGCCTCGGCGGGAAAGGGGTCAGTGAGTAATAATAATAACAGCTGAACAGATCAATCGAAGATTAAGCTATCCTTGCCACACCTGATGGAATGCTTGAAGATCCAATCCATTAGGTCTCTCCTGTCTCTCAAAGATCATTTACAATATTTTTAAATGCAGTCCAAAAGTCTAACAGCAACTACTCTCGAAAAAGGATCATGTGACCTAGTATATACCTACCTACCTAACTTATAAATATCTACGGTTAGATAATATGCCGACACCTCAATATAGTTAAGAACAGGATACACATCTAGTGAGATGAGTCTGTATTTATTTATTTACTAGCTTTTGCCCGCGACTGCGCTCGCGTGGGAGGTTTTTCCTGCGTAATTCCCGATCCCGTGGTAATTCCGGGATAAAAACTATCCTATGTCCTTTCCAGGGTCCTAAACTATTCCCATGCTAAATTTCATCTAAACCGGATTAGCGGTTTAGGCGTGAAAAGGTAACATACAGACAGACAGAGTTACTTTCGCATTTATAATATTAAGTATGGATTAGGGACATTAAATAGTTACATGTTATGATGATGATACTTTAATATTCTTAAGATTTATAGGTAAACTTATAACCAGACTATTGTCTACGGATTAATCAATAGCATTAGGTAGGTATATCCGTATATGAGTGGAAAACAGAAACGGATTTATAAAATTCAACTTTTAGCTTATTACATTTTTATTGGGATTTAGACGCTAATGCACTGGATAACGAGTTTTTATTTTTTTTTATTTGAAAGGGAGAAAATATAGATGTCTATGAAGTGTGTGTTATAGAGTAAGTAGGTACAGTCAAACCTATTATGGCACAAACCATGCAGCATCATTACATCAAAACATAGCCGTCGGGGTTCCAAGCACAGAATGTATTTTTAAAGAAATCGGGAATAGGGAATTTTTGAATGATTACATTTTTTGTAGTTCATCTGTAGACGCAACAAAGGAGGTTTTTGATACTGCGTTTATACATTTTATACACAAGCACTACATGAATAACGAAACAGACTTAACGAGTACTTATTTAGTACTGGCAAAACCTTCGAGTACAGCTCAAAAGTGTCGCACATCGCAAGTTATTTAAGAAATTAATATGCATTATGTTACATTCAAATCATACATAACTTTTGCAAATTTTGTGTTATGAAGCGACAGCTTTGTGATTACAAAAATACTAGGCACACCACCACCAAAGGATGGATCCATACAGTTACGTACCTCATTAATGTTACACCATCTATCTTGAAATTTGACTAAGAACCAAAACTAAATTATATTTAATATGAAGTTCTGTTACTAGATGTCATTAACAGTTATTTTAGTAACTGTGTACACTTATACACTTTTCAACCGACGACAAAAAGAGGAGGTTATCAATTCGACGCGTATATTTTTTTTTTTTTTATGTATGATCATCGAGTACTCGAAGACGGCTGAACCGATTTGGAAAATTCTTTTTTTGTTCGAATGGGTATACTTCGAAATTGGTACCACTATCACCAAAGTCAGGATCTGATGATGGGATCCTGGAGAAATCGAGGGAACTCTTCAAATATTATAGGCACACCTATGGCGTTTTGGGTATTTCTTATAGTCACTTGTGCAGTTGCTCTCAAAAAGTACCATTTGGGGAAGTGGAACTGATGATGAAGACCACAGATGGCCGCCGAAACTACTCAATAATAAGTATTAAGTGGATTGCGATTCGATTACTTGAATATGGATGTTAAGCACTTTATGCTCGTCACAATGCATATGGTGATGTAGAGCTGATGGTGAAGTACCAGGAGAACTCCTCAACAATTAACGGCCCAGCATTGGGAAAAGCAATATTTTGTAAAAGGTTATAAGTAGTTGACATTTAGGCTCTTGTAACTAGGTAAATTAAAAATCATCCAACTAAAAAGAGTGAAAAAAAAAAACTTTTTAACAAAATATTAAACCGACTCCCAAAAAACACTGCAAAGTGAAAAATAACTTTAATTTCGGAAGTCGGTGCCAAAAACGAAAAGACAAAACTAAAGACACCGACTACCGAAATTAAAGTTATTTTTCACTTTGCAGTGTTTTTTGGGAGTCGGTTTAATTTTTTGTTAAAAAGTTTTTTTCATTAAAACAATCGAAAGGTACTAAAGGTACCAAGTATTATTTAGGCGGCATTTAACCTTTTCACCGCCACGGACTTTAATAGAAGTTCCAGGTTTCATTATCGTTTTTATGGCTCCTCGCTTCGACGATGTAGCCACATTAAAAATGCTAGAGTACGTTTACAGGTACCTCTGTTTTTTTCTGGTGGGAAAATCATTATATGACTCCTCCCGCTGTGAGTAGAACGGAAGGGAGTGTTAGACTTTTACTGACTAAAAAACTTTGCGTTCTGAGGCCGCGATCTTGTTAGAATAATCCCGCAACCCCGTAAGGCAATGACAGGACTCCACGTTTTATAAGGATTCACCAGAAAAGTGGCGCACCTTTCTCCCGCCGTTGACGCCTGCTACCATGGGTTTTCGCCATTGATCAACCGTGAGTGTTACTTCCATGTTACTCCAAGGGAAACCTTGTTTCTTATTGTCCCACCACGTGGGATTGGGCAAACTGAGGTCATGTCTCATTGTATTGTCTTTGCAAAGGGCCATGTTAACCGGCCAAGGTTTAAACCTTTAGATTTCCTAGCTCGATCAGACGCCTGCCGGGGTCGTGGGAATTATCTCATTACCGTGACCCCGGTACGTAAAGGGCTATTGAAGGAATACCGTGGATTTTAGTCAGTACAAGTCTGACAGTCCCTCTGGCCCTGCCCGGGGTGGGAGGACTCGTCTGATGATTTTACCACGATAAAAAAAAGCTCGATCAGACGGTCACCTACCTCCCTTCTTGGGGAAAGTACCTTAGTTTAACCTTATATAATAGGGCCCTATCGGCCATTAGGAGCCTGTTGCAACGTTTCCGTCGTAGCCACGACGCTCAGGAGAATTCTAAGTTGAGCTCTATGTTATCAGGCAAATGCTTGCACTGTCTGAACAGGCCCTCAATTCTGGATGCATCTTTCCTGAAAAGATCGCCTGACTTTAACCTACAACCCAACGAGCACATTAGTAGAAATAGCAGCCTATTTTGTTACTTTCGGCTGTAAAATAGTGGTTTAAGGGTTCAAATAGCAGTTCAAAGTTGCATATCTGCATCCGTAAACGTCTATAGCTATAAAAGTTACTTAAAGTGCTATAAGCTGAATCAAATACTACCCTAGCCTTCACAGTAGTTCATGGTAGAACTCATTTACCACTTACATCTTTATATGAGAGTTACGAAGGACATTCTGCCATTCACAGCTGTACAGTGGTTTCCATTGTAACTTTTATAGGTTATAGTTATAGTAACCACTATTATACTACTATAAGTTTCATTATAGAAATAATAGAAACTCTTATGCATACTATAGTTACAAAAAAATCATCAGTGTAACTAAGGCCTTTGTAGCAATAGTCATTCCTTGCAGGCTCAATCCATTCGCCATTTTACAGCCGCTTTTGTAACTATTATAAAACATTTAATAAAATGGATGCTAAACGATGGAAATTAATAAAGAAAAGTGGAGGTTATCGCAGGAAAGTACGCAAGGTTTATGAAAACCTGCTAAAATCGTCAAACATTGCTGAACATTCCAGTGAATCTGCTAATCATCTAATACTAAAGTATTTTAATTTTTAAGCTTTTAATTTTAAAGAATATTAATCTCAACATTTCACAAATCACAAACTTAATAAAAAAAGCCTATTCTTGGGTTCTTATTGTATAAAGATATCAGTCTCAACATTTTGATTTGGCGCAGTACCTACCATCACAGGATCCATTAACCTCTTTAGCCAAATTACGGTTTTTTTTGTGCAACGTTCTCATCATCATTATTTCTTTTCAATCGGAATATTGTCTTCGTTTGACAAATTTTCTTTATTCTGATCTAGCGATATTTCCCATCCTGAAGGGCAGATTGACAGCTTAAAACGCAAAACTATAAATGCAGACAAGGAAGATGTCTGCATTTATAGTTTTAACTATTTTAAAAGGCATTCTGTAATAAAACAATAATAGGTACCTAGTTAATTGAAATGTTTAAACTTCATATTATAGTATAGGTAAGTATAATATAACTAAACCATAAAGTAACCGGATCTTATTTCTACCGACAACAAAATAATGTAAAATATTATTGAGACGTTTGATGATTATCTATTTGAAAAATAGCCTGTAGGTATCATGTTTATGTAGAAATATCGGGTGTAAAGTCAAGTATCGTAATTAAAACACCGTAATCTTGGATTTGTTTTTAAAGTTGAGAAGCGTACAATGCCTATGTTAAGTGAACATTTTTAAGGGTAGACCACGGATCTCCAAAATGGAAACCATTCGAATAAGTACGTAACTAGATCTTATAACCTCAAAAACAGGAAAATAGGAGCTTTTTGTGGCTGTGAGTTGCATTAGGGGAACAAAAATCACTGGAAGCGTTAGAAGGGTGAAAATTAGCGCTATGATTCTCAAAAGGGAGTTATTAGAGCTAAAACTGCAGGTTATGACTACATTACAATGACGCCGTGATTTTTTAAGAAAACTTATAATTCACTTGCAAAATTGAGTTGATATACATTGGTTTTTCAGTTAAATGTGCATTAAATGTACCGGTAAACAATCGACCACTTGCGAATAGTAAGTTATCGACACGTAAAAATACGGATATAAAATTTATTCTGTATAACAAATAAAAAATATCACATATCTTTTGTTAATTTTTTAAATATCATAAAAGCGCGTTAAAATTACTCGTAAATTATCTTATATATCTACAGTAAACTGGACAGCGTTTTAAGTATCTTTATATATCTTGCAAATACAGAATACAAACTTTTACTTAAGTACTTTTGTTTTATTTTCATGATGGCGACGAAAACACTTTACCAAAATATTACAAATAATGTCAACTGAAGATATACAATAAAGAACTATAATCAATTCATTCGTTCAAAGTAGTTCAAAATCGTTCAAAAGTAGTGCTACGAGAGCTTTAGTATAGCGTTAATAAATCGTTATAGCTATTAAGGAACCTTTATGCAACCGTTGTGCAGGTTAAATGGAACTTTAGGCTACATAAAATGGCGCCCAAATAGCGCTAAAGCGGCTGCTTTAAGTCTGTAGTAGACGCTCTAGCGCTTACGTCTATTACCATAAGTAATAATCGGATACGCTCCAAAGCCCTAATGCAGCCCATTTGTGCTAGTTGGGAAGGTACTCATATAATTTGACAAGGACCTTCTCCTTCAACCTTCAAGGACTTCTGAATTTGATTCGGCGTTTCTTCCTAAGGTTAAGTTAAGATACACCACCCTCATCTACTTTAAATTATTGGAAAAAATGACGTGTAAAAGTGTTATCTAATAACTAATTTCCAAATAAAGATGAAAGGTCATTATCATTCATCACTTTTTTATTATCTACCAAACAACTAAAGTTCTTTTTTCGAGTCTTCAATTATTTTAAATGTGGAAATAGAGACTATAATTTCTTTCTGTCTATTTATTTTCTCGATTTGTTGATAAAGAAATAGAGAGTTAATAAACAGATTTTCTGTTTATTAACTCTCTGTTTCTTTGTTCAAAGATAAGATTTAAAAAAAATACGGTACCAAATTTAGCGCAAATAGCTTTCAGTGACACTTACCAAAATACTAACAAAATTATTCGGCATAAAAGTACACATTACAGTTAATTAAAATACACAATATCAAATTTAAAAGATGAGAACCTTAAGCTAGAAAAACCTGTGGTACATGGGCCATACATCCGTCCATTATTCGAGCGATACAAATAAAACAAACAAACAGAGAGTTAATAAACAGATTTTCTGTTTATTAACTCTCTGTTTCTTTGTTCAAAGATAAGATTTAAAAAAAAAACGGTATCAAATGTAGCGCAAATAGCTTTCAGTGACACTTACCAAAATACTAATAAAATTATTCGGCATAAAAGTACACATTAAAGTTAATTAAAATACACAATATCAAATTTAAAAGATGAGACCCTTAAGCTAGAAAAACTTGTGGTACATGGGCCATACATCCGTCCATTATTCGAGCGATACAAATAAAAAGACCAGTAGGTACAAAGTTCCTACTTTAAAAACAAAAAGAAACACTTAATAAATTAAACTGGACCTAAAATATGAATAATGTATGTGACTCAGGCTGGCTGGACTAATCTTCAAAATAGGTCGCATTTAACTAGGTCAATAGGGCACATTAAGTGACGGCTAAACCCCTTATTTTAGAATTTGTGACGCTACAGAATCTTAGATAATCGATCGTAAACGTGTCCAGCCAGCTTCCATATACGCAACACTGGTTTACTGATTTTGAGTAGAAAATTGAATGAACTAAGAGTATTTTTTTAGTGTTGGCAACATTTTAGAACGCAAATGTCCGCCATATTTGTTAAACGACAGCAGTTCAGTTTTGTCAAACAGTGAGAGTGAGCGGTCGGGCGGCACGAAGTCCTGTTTGCGTTATCCATTACGAACTTGATTTTATTAGGTAAGTAATCTTTGTTTGACTTATAACTTTTCATAGCTAATTAGAAAAAAGTGTCTTTAATTGGAATTAAGCAGAACATTTTGTTAAATTACATTTTAACCGTTGATTTCTTGAGTTTGTTTTTGTGAAGCCATCATACGTCACGTTCATTACGCTACGTATTGTACTAGCGGAACGCCAAATGTGACGTAGTGGAATTCTAAAGCATGGTTTACACATGTCGATATAGTTTTTACAATCAAAACAGTTTAAATAAATAAAAATGTTTTAAGTTATTGAGAGATTGATTGATTACTTTTAGGGAAAAGTAATTGAGTAAAGCATTAAGGTTTAATTTAAATAATTTAATCGACCGCTTAGTTTACAGATTTTTGTAATAATCACTATTTTTGATAGTTTTTTTTTTTTAATCTTCTTTATTTAAGGGATTTTTGTACACATGTGTGACAATGTCAATCCCATCGTGCTATTTACAATACTTTACAAAAAGAACTTAGTCTAATTTCTTACTTAGGTTATTTTTGATAGTTAAAACGTAAATTATGCAGCTTTAGTCTATTTTTTTTTAGACCAGACTATGGCGTTGACGGCAACGGAGCGATCTAAAAGATACAGGGAAAAATAAAACAGGACCCAGTAAAGCACGAACTTCATAAAAAAAGGAACTTAAAAGACTGAAGAAGCATTTTAAGAAGATAAACGAACTAACTGAAGAAAAAAAAGACGTCAGACGAATGCGATGGAGAGAACAAAAAAGAAATCAAAAAAGAAAACAAGAAGAAGTCATTAGGACAAGGGGAGGCTGCAGCTAGACAGCAGTCGGCTCCAACGGAACAACAGTCAGCTGTAACAGGCAATGCA
The DNA here is from genome assembly GCA_943138885.2 of Tholera decimalis. Lineage (NCBI taxonomy): Eukaryota > Metazoa > Arthropoda > Insecta > Lepidoptera > Noctuidae > Tholera > Tholera decimalis. Next base: position 28,102,299 of record OW964548.2, read on the forward strand.
GTTCCTCGATTGTTTAAAATAAAAGTAAAAGCTATACGATCGCTCTGAACAATATACAAAAATATAAAACAGCTCTAAACAATATAAGGAAGAAGCTCTACCGAGCGAAAACACAACACGAAAAGGAAATTCATTTACTACAGACTGAAAACGATAAGCTTAAGGCGCGGCAAGAAATCATGGAAGTGGCAATACGTGAAGCATACACTAACTGCAAGAAAAATCCAGAAAAAAGAGTTATTAAAAGTATAGCAATAAAAGTAGGTGAAAAAATGAACACAAAACTGGAACGAAACTTGTTGGCACTTAAAGGTCAAGTAAGAAAAACCAATTTCAAGTGCAGACCTCTGAACAAAAGTATTGTGGAGGACTTGGAGAAGTTTCACAATCGCAATGATATTAGTAGAAGCACTGCAGGTAAACGTGAAACGAGCACGAAGATTAAAAGAAAATAGCAGATAAGATATCTAGTCGATACCATGCAAAATCTTTATAAAATTTACAAAGATGACGGCGGAAAGCATAGCTTTACTACATTTTTTAAGTATAAGCCATATTACGTACTTTCACCAAGTGCAACAACCAGAAACACATGTATGTGTATCAAGCACAGTAACATAGAATTCATGTTTAATGCTCTGAAACTCAAAGGACTCATACCACACAAAAGCATTACTGAGCTATTAAACGAAATCGCATGTGACACTAAATCTTTTGACTGCATGTACAATAAATGTCATCAATGCAAAATTGCTAAAATTCAATACAAAGAAGACAAATTGCATGATGAGGTAGCTTGGTTCAAATGGGGTAGGGTGATTCATACCTATGTAAAATCAGACCAAGAAATAACGACAAAAAAGACTAGTGAGAGTAACCGCCGTGACTTGACCGCGCACTAACTTACTTTAACTACCTCCGTGTTATTTAATTACAAAAACGCAAATAAAGTGCATAAAACGGCAATAAAACTATACCAAGGTCACCACCAATATACGAGTGCTAAATGTGTGCATTGTTACTGTGAAATAACAACGTTAAACCTATGTGTGAACAGTTTTAAGATCATGAGTAAAATAATTTAAAATGCTCGCTCGTTTTGGACTTTGACCCCATTCGCAAGACAAAGGAAGCACCGAGTCCGCTACTATCCGTCTAACTAACAAAACACTAGTGTGTTTGGTATAATCAATAGTCAGCATACTCCGCAAATTATATTACTGTTCATTGTGGCGGTGTATTTTTTTTATTTTTTTTTATTTTGTTTTATTTGTAACTTAATACAAACAGTTTAAAACTCGTCGAAAATGGAAAGAACTCCGCCAAAAAAATGCTTAGCTCATGGACAATCACTTTCCGAATCAGATTTGACATCTGTGATATCCGAAAAAACAGACGTTATCAACATAACAGTTCGGAACAAGCGTCAACGCTTAGAGGATTCTCCAAATAAAGACACTGACTCATTCTCAGTATTTAATACCTTCAAGTCGGAGCTACTGGAAATGTTGACAAAATGGAAATTCGAGCAAGAACAGCTGTTCACGTCATGGAAATCTGATCAAGACGCCATTCTCTCCAAACTGGTGTACGATGTCTCGGAACTTAAAAAGCAATGCCTCACGATCCAGAATACAAACTCAGAAATGGAGCGAGGTATGTGATTTATAAATAAAAACCACGAAGATATTGTTAGCAAGGTATCAAACTTGGAAAAAGAAAAGATTGCAAATGCCGAAAACATCTACCGTTTGCAAAAACAGATACAAGATCTTCACTTTCAGTCCCGCCAATCAACAGTTGAGTTACGCAATATACCGACGAAAGAGAAAGAAAAGACTGAAGACCTAATTACTGCAGTGTTAAGCGTGGGTAAAACCGTTAGCATGAATCTTCAGGCTTCAACTCTGCGAGATATATACCGCATTCCCGGGAAACCTGGCTTATGTAGACCGATTGTTGCCGAGTTCGGATGTGTCAAGATCAGAAACGAATTTTTGGCAAAAGTGAATAGATTCAATAAAGAGCGTTCGTTTAATTACAAGTTGAACACTCAAGTAATTGGGATAACTGGAGAAAAGAAACCTATCTACGTCGACGAGCATTTACCCCCCACCATGAAGAAGCTACAGTATGACGCCCGTCAGTATGCCAAGGCCCGCAAATACTCGTGCTGGTACTCCAATGGAAGAATTCTCTTGCGTAAAGACCCATCTGAGAAACCGATTCAGATCAAATCAGAGAAGTGCCTCACTACGTTGCAACGTCAACAATGACTACACACATCAAAAGTGTCTAGGGATCAACATATATTTTTGCAATAACTTTTCTCCTGATTGATATTAATTAAAATTTTCTTTAAGGATTCATCAAATAAAGTGTTTTCGTTTGTCACAGTAACGATAAACCAAGTCACCTTTGCATTAATAAAGAAATTTGCCATTTTCCTAATAAAGGGATTTTTGACATTTGAACCACTAACATTAAAGTTCGAAAAAAAGACTGAAATAACAGTTTTCTTTAAATTTTTTTGGGTAACTTAAACAATTAATAATCCGTGTTTCTACCGCGAACACTAACAACACAAGAACATCGGTTTGGCATACTCAAAATGAGTTCATCCAAATCACGCTGTGGAATGGCCGCCCATGTTCATTGCAACAACAAAAAAAGGTCTTCTTGCGACTGGATACCCTCCATATTCGGCAGAGCTCTTCTCTGTAGCATATCCCATGCATGCTCAATCGGGTTCAAGTCTGGCGACTGAGCAGGCCAGAGCAGGACATTGATGTTAGCTGCGGCGAGAGTCTGTCTTACAACTCTTGCGGTGTGCGGTCGTGCATTATCATGCATTAACTGAAATAAGGGACCGATTTGCACTTGTAGAGGAACGATGACGTCAGATACAATCGTCTCAGCATAAATTTGAGCGTTGAGGTTGCCTCTGATCCAAATCAACTCAGTTCTTCCGCCGATCCAAATACCCGCCCATACCATGATGGTTCCACCACTATAAGGATGGACTTCCTGGCAGGATTTTAATCGCTGTTGGCGTCCAGGGGTTCTCCAGTGTCGTATACGTCTTGTATCCGGTCTCATACCAAAACGAGACTCATCAGAAAAGCACACGAAACGCCATTGTTCTTCTGCCCAATTTCTGTGTTCAAGAGCCCATTGATATCGAATCCTACGATTGTGCATTGCTATAGGTGGTACCCGTAGCGGTCTTCGGGAATGAAGGTTCACTTCATGCAAGCGGTTTCTGACTGTTTGGTCGCTAATTAAGTTCCCTGAAGAGTGATGAAGCCTCACGGCTAACATCATGGCGGTTATTGTTGGAGCTCTTCGAGTTAAGATTTGAATGTATCGGTCTTGTCTCCGTGTGGTGCAGCGATACCGTCCTCTATGGCGCTCAGCCACGGTACCAGTGCTTCGGTAACGTGTCCAAAGTCGACTGATAACACTCTGACTTGTATTCAGAGCTAAAGCCACAGTACATTGCCGGGAACCAGCTTCTATCATTCCCACGGCTCTGAGCATTTCTTCCCTGCTCTTTCTTGCCTGCCCTGACGTCGCCGCTCCATAATAACGTTGGTTTTAATCAGTAGTAGGGAAACAGTAGCACTAATAATGTCTTCAATGCGATGTATGTTTTTATAGGGAAAATATTGACAGCTGATTTTCATCTTTTACTCGAATTTGATTAACAGTTCCTGTTTCAAATTATGAAAAGCACCAAAAAGGATCCATATAAATTTATAAAATCATAAATTTATTACAAAGCCACATCTCAATCTCAAGAAATCCGCATAAAAATGCTTGATCCCTAGACATTTATGATGTGTGTATTTAATATGTTTAATAACTTTAGTGTTCTCTATAATTGTGCATCCATTGACTATTCCATTATCATTCTCATTACTTCTTATTTTACTCATTGCATTTTTCTGTCTGTTGGCCTGTCACTTAATTTACATTTGGCAATAAGTTTTAACTATACACACAGTTTCACTCACACTAACACATACAATGCGACAGTCACTTTGAATTTAAAGACTTGCGATTTCATGAGGTCTCAGTATCGGCCATCTAAGATTATTTTGTTTCAGTGTATAAAGCACTCTAAGATAATAACTATGTTTTTGCTGCTTCTCTGTCAAAACTATGCCTATGTGTTGCGTGTTGGTTACTCATTTTTTACTTGGTAATCAATGGCTAATATTAATCAATTTTCTAATGAATTAGATAATTTGTCTGTCGCTGAATCTTTTGTTTGTCCTCCGGAAAAATGCTGTGATTTCATTCAGATGTCTAGTGGTAACCTTAACATAATTCATATTAACATTAGAAGCATTAGTAAAAATTTTGATCAATTTCTTGCTATGACTTCTACTACCAAAATTGAGTTTGATCTCATCATTCTGACAGAGTGCTGGCTGCAGGTGTCGGGACCTGTACCTAATTTACAAGGTTACTCATCATTTGCAACAGCTAATAATCCAATAAAAAATGACGGCGTAGTAGTATATATTAAGGAAGCCTTGCAATTATTAGCAACAGAATCTCCGATCCGGGACGCAAACTGCATCATTTGTTATATTGGGACTACGGCTGTAGTTTCAGTTTACCGCTCTCCATCCTACCATAATTCAGAAAATTTCTATAATAGTCTGCAAGGCGTGTTAACTTCTCTTCAATCTTACAGTAACATCATTTTGATCGGCGATTTGAATATCGATATCAAATCAGGTTCCACTGACCGGCACGCAAGTGAGTATTTAACGTTCACTTCTACTCTTGGCTTACTCCCAGCACACTCACTTCCAACCAGGATTAACAACTGTCTGGACCATATAATGCTTAAAACCAAAAAGAAGTCTACTGTATTAGTCCTGGACTCTCACGTTACTGATCACTTGCCCATCTGCCTGTTTTTGAAACTCAATTCCAGATTAGGATGTCATAGGCACCCGACTTCACTTAACTACGATTATGAAGGTATTCGAGCGGAACTAAATTGCGCAGACTTTAACGCCATCCTTAGTATAACAGACCCCAATCATGCAACTAATATTTTAATAAACGATATTCAAGAAGTTATCTCTCATCATACCCAAGTAGTACGAATAAAAAAAAAACAAGTTTTAAAACCATGGATGTCAGCCGGAATGATTAGATGTCTACAAAACCGCGACAGAATGCATAATAAAGTCAGAATAAATCCTGACGACACAATTCTTAAGATATCGTATAAACGGTATAGAAATTTTTGTAATTCTCTTATAAGGAAACTGAAACGTACATATGAAAAAGAAGAACTTCAAAAAGCTAAAAACAACCCTAAAGCCACGTGGAAGGTGATTAAATCAATAACAAGCACTAGTCTTCAAACCCGGTCACCTCGTGAACTTCTAGAAGTCTCTGTTGATGAAAAAACATCGGTTAATCTAGTAAATAAACTCTTTGTTAATATTGGTAAAGATCTAGCATCTAAAATCACGGCCATCAGCACAGTTTCAACTCCAACTCCTACACAATTAACTAATTCCCTTGTAATTCTTCCAGTGGATGAGGAACAAGTAGCTAGAAGTATTCATGACCTACGTAGTGACTGCGCTACTGGGTGGGACAAAATCCCAGTTGGGGTTCTCAAAAACTCCTGTAACTCCTTAGCCCCTGTCATCACTCATATTTGCAATTTGTCCATTAAGACTGGAATATTCCCTGAGGCTTTTAAGAGAGCTGTAGTACGCCCTATTTATAAGAGTGGGGTTAGAGATCAGGTAACAAGCTATCGTCCAATATCTGTATTGAGTTCACTCTCGAAAATTCTGGAAAGAATTCTGAATAATAGTTTAACGAACTTCTTAACTAAATATAAACTAATAGCTCCGAACCAATACGGATTTAGATCGGGAATTTCTCAGAGGATGCCATTATTGCTTTTACCAACAGTCTCGTAAACAAGCTCGACAGCAATCTCAACTGTTACGGCATCTTCTAGGATTTAACCAAAGCTTTTGACACCGTCTCTGTCCCCCGACTTATATCAAAGTTAGAAAGCTTAGGAGTACGAGGTCATCCTCTAAAACTGTTTAAAGACTACCTTAGTCACAGAAGCCAGTGGTTTCGGATCGATTACGTTACAAGTGAATATGAGGAACTCAGTTTTGGCATTCCGCAAGGTAGTATTTTGGGTCCCACACTTTTCCAAATATACATTAACGTACTATGTAAGCAATCCATCACGAACTGCGAAATTTTCTCGCATGCAGACGATACTGCACTTCTTGTGTACGATAAAAGCTGGGAGCAAGCTAGGATCAGATCAGAAAAAACGATACGCATGATCAAAGAATGGCTGTCTGCAAAGTTATTAACTCTGAATCTCGAAAAGACGAAAATACTTAGATTCCGCCGACCTCAATCACCCGCACCTCCTCTCTCATCTACCATAATTAAAGCCCACACTTGCCCTAATCATCTATCTTGTAAATGTCTGACGCTTAACGTTGTACCCAATATAAAATACCTAGGAGTGATTATAGATGAAAAATTGGACTGGTACGCACATATCGACGCCCTGTGTTCTAGAGTTAGAAGATTGATATATATTTTTAAAGAACTAAGACATTCTGCTGATACCGAGACTTTGACCATGGTGTACCTCAGCCTATGTCAATCTATCATTATGTACTGCATTCCGGTGTGGGGTGGCACTTACAAAACCGCAATGCTCTGTGCTGAACGCGCACAACGAGCAGTACTGAAAGTGATGCTCTTTAAACCAAGAGACTTCTCTACTGACCAGCTATATTCTGACGCACAAATCCTCACAGTCAGACAGCTATATATCCTCCGTTCTATCCAGCGAAGACACCGTACTCTTCCTCTAGACAAAAACCTACTTCAAAGGCGCAAAGGTTTTCCAGTATGCAAAGCAATCCCTTATCGATATGCATTTGCAAGTCGTCAATTTTTAGCACAAAGTTCACGTATTTATAACAAAATTATTAAAATTATTTCCATTTATAGACTCACGAATTTAAAAAAAACTTAAGAACTGGCTACTTCTTTAATCTTATGACGAAGCAGAAAAAATATTGTGTATCGAAACTTAAATCTATTTATACTCCTATGGAATCATACTATCTCTCATTCACACATATGAGCACACCGTCGCCCGCGCACGCATGTACACACACCCACTCACACAAACACATACATACACACACAAACCTTCCAGACACTCATAAACACACACACAACCTTCTTTTGCTGTTCACAACAGAAATATTGTAACCGAAATGTCACGGTCGTATTATTTTTGCCAATGCCGAAATATCTCCGACTCCTATGATACAGGTCTACGTACCTAGTTTAGGTGCCGGAAATCTGACACTAATTTTTAGATTTGCTGTACAACCTACTGTTTTTCTTTTCTCTAATGTATTGCGTGTCTTTTCTAATGTACAAATAAATTTTATCTTACTAAACAACAAATAAAAGGTACTGTAATAGATCTTATCGCAGAGTTTAAAAAAGAATAGCCTGCATTTAAAACTCATTGCTTTAGTTGGATAGAACAGCAATATCAGTATCGAGCTTGTGTCACTTATATGAAAGAGGAAGAAATTGGTATTTTGTGTGATTTCTCTGAAAATTACGCAATCCTTGAACTTTCGTGCGTCGAAAAATGTAATTAGTCTGCATTGTGGTGTGATTTTTGGAAATGAGCGTTCGCAGTCGTTTGTCACGTTATTGAGATTCGGAAGTGCCAGCCAGAAGTTTTATACGTAAATTCAAGATGGCTGGACACCAGTTTTAGCATTTTTCTACTAAACCGCTGTACGTATCACAAAACTTTTAGCTCGATGTCTGTCACAAATTTATGTGACGCCCGTTGATATGCAAAATGTCGTGAAAATCACTTTCGTTACCGAAATTGAGAGACCACCTAAAAGTGATATTTCAAGCTGGCTGGACACGTTTTCGATCGATTATCTAATTCTATCGTTTTCGATCCTGTAGCGTCACAAATTCTGAAAAAAGGGTTTGTAGCGGTAGTTAAATGCGAGCTATTTTGAAGATTTGTCCAGCCAGCCTGAGTCACATAATAATGTTTGTCTAGTTACCTACCTTACCAAGTAAGAATTATAATAAGGCAAAGAGCCAAGAGCCGCAACCTGAGAACGAAGACCTGAGAATTTTCATATAGCAGTTGCATCAAGATTCGGCAGTGGTACTCCTTGGATTGGTTTGTTTTGTTTGGAGGTTTCTCTCTCCGATGCTAGATTAGCTGGCTTAAACCCTACTCCCGCTGCCAGAAGTAAATGGTAAGTATAAATATAAAATAGCTGTACAATGTTGTAAACGTTTTTAAAATTGTAATTTTCTATAATTTCACTTTATTTAAGTGTGATATTCAAATTAACTCGGTCAAAGAGAGCAGCACAACGAATATGGTGGATCAGCCATGTTCAAGGAACTTGTACCTAAACTACCTACCTTGTTAGTAGGTATAAGATCCTTGGCCATGTTACTGTTAAACAGTGATGCGAATGTCATTTTAATATGTTGGATTGACGAATGGCATTTTTGACATCTCATCGATATATTCAAAAATCAATATTTTTCATAAAATAATCGATTAATATCAACGATATTTGAATCACAATAAATCGTTTTTTTTTTTAATGCCCTTTAATATAATTGGTCTTACTTACACTAATCTTGTCATTACCGGGGAGTAGTTCAAATGTTGATAACTACACACATCAAAAGTGTCTAGGGATCAACATATATTTTTGCAATAACTTTTCTCCTGATTGATATTAATTAAAATTTTCTTTAAGGATTCATCAAATAAAGTGTTTTCGTTTGTCGCAGTAACGATAAACCAAGTCACCTTTGCATTAATAAAGAAATTTGCCATTTTCTTAATAAAGGGATTTTTGACATTTGAACCACTAACATTAAAGTTCGAAAAAAAGACTGAAATAACAGTTTTCTTTAAATTTTTTTGGGTAACTTAAACAATTAATAATCCGTGTTTCTACCGCGAACACTAACAACACAAGAACATCGGTTTGGCATACTCAAAATGAGTTCATCCAAATCACGCTGTGGAATGGCCGCCCATGTTCGTTGCAACAACAAAAAAAGGTCTTCTTGCGACTGGATACCCTCCATATTCGGCAGAGCTCTTCTCTGTAGCATATCCCATGCATGCTCAATCGGGTTCAAGTCTGGCGACTGAGCAGGCCAGAGCAGGACATTGATGTTAGCTGCGGCGAGAGTCTGTCTTACAACTCTTGCGGTGTGCGGTCGTGCATTATCATGCATTAACTGAAATGAGGGACCGATTTGCACTTGTAGAGGAACGATGACGTCAGATACAATCGTCTCAGCATAAATTTGAGCGTTGAGGTTGCCTCTGATCCAAATCAACTCAGTTCTTCCGCCGATCCAAATACCCGCCCATACCATGATGGTTCCACCACTATAAGGATGGACTTCCTGGCAGGATTTTAATCGCTGTTGGCGTCCAGGGGTTCTCCAGTGTCGTATACGTCTTGTATCCGGTCTCATACCAAAACGAGACTCATCAGAAAAGCACACGAAACGCCATTGTTCTTCTGCCCAATTTCTGTGTTCAAGAGCCCATTGATATCGAATCCTACGATTGTGCATTGCTATAGGTGGTACCCGTAGCGGTCTTCGGGAATGAAGGTTCACTTCATGCAAGCGGTTTCTGACTGTTTGGTCGCTAATTAAGTTCCCTGAAGAGTGATGAAGCCTCACGGCTAACATCATGGCGGTTATTGTTGGAGCTCTTCGAGTTAAGATTTGAATGTATCGGTCTTGTCTCCGTGTGGTGCAGCGATACCGTCCTCCATGGCGCTCAGCCACGGTACCAGTGCTTCGGTAACGTGTCCAAAGTCGACTGATAACACTCTGACTTGTATTCAGAGCTAAAGCCACAGTACGTTGCCGGGAACCAGCTTCTATCATTCCCATGGCTCTGAGCATTTCTTCCCTGCTTAAATGACGTCGCCGCTCTATAATAACGTTGGTTTTAATCAGTAGTAGGGAAACAGTAGCACTAATAATCAGGCTACTGCAACTTCAAGGCGAAAAAAATTGTATGGACTTTGAGGGGAAATAATGGTACATTTTGCTGTCTCACCTGTTCCGTGCGCTTTCTCTTTCTTTCATGACAGTCAGCCACTTTTTAATCTATGGTCGGCCATATATGTTTACTTGTCCTGTCTTCTTGTATATTTTAAGTTTGTGCTTATTATTTTCTGGCAGTAATTAAATTAATTTACGGTTCATTTTACATCGTAATTTGTAAAAAGATATCGGTTATTGTTCAGTGATTGTACCATAATGCCACCTAAAAACCGATTTATAGCTTGGGAAATATGTGGAGATCGTGCAAGTCGTATAGGTAATGAAAAAAGGAAGTTTATGGCAAAATTTCCATTAGATGAGGCTCGGTAAGTATTAAATTAGATATTTGATTATATATTTTAATTAAAACATAGTACTAAAAGCCTTAATCGATCTTTTAATTTTCAATTTTATTTTGTTGTTTAGTGATGTGCTATAATGCAACGGCTCTTATCAATTATCGATAAATGGTGTGTCTGTTTTTAATTGTTTATAAACAACGTTGATTAAAGCGAGAGGCATTAAATGAAACCGCGTTTACTTTATGTATAATTTTCAGGCTCTACACCAAAAATCAGACCACTTTTTTTCTGGTTGGGAAAATCATCAAATGACCCCTCCTGCTGTGGGTAGAGCAGAAGGGAGTGTCAGACTTCTACTGACTAAAAACCCACCCTGTTCCTTCACTGCCCTTACGTTTCGGGGCCGCGGTATCGTTAGGCGGGCTCGTTAGAACATTCCCGTAACCCTGGCAGGCAGTGACCTTGTGGGGCTCCGTTAATGGTGCTGTCATCATCTGCTGTCAGCCCTGCAGCGCTGGATCCGTGACAGAAACCATGCTTGCTACATTATATGCTGCATGCTTGCCTGCATGAAAAATATCATGTGAAAGTGTTATTTATAACCTATTTGCAAAATAAACATCAATATTTCATGAAATAATGATGTACTGTATGTATGGTGTGTGCTTGTTTGCATGACTGCTGGATGCATGGTGTATGCTTGTTTGCATGTTTTTTACAGGGAACTAAAAACCACATTTATGTTCACAGTAGTAGTTCACAGTTCGCCCGAAGTAAGCACATAGATGTCCGATATCATTACATCAGAGCAGGTTGCAGTCAATAAAATACTTAACTCTGAAATGTTTATGACAGCTATGGGTTTGCAATTGAGTCATGAAATTGTTATATAATATCTAGTATTTTCAATAATATGAAAAGAAATTAAAGAAGTTAGGTGGCTTTAGACAACCTTTCCCAAGTAGTAACTTTCGTGCACAAAGCCTGTTTAAGCCAATTCACACTGACATTAATCTTTCAGGTATTCAAAATTACCACGCCTGAAGTAAGCACATAGATGTCCGATATCATTAAATCAGAGAAGGTTGCAGTCAATGAAATACTTATCAAGTACAAGAATACTGAAGACACGGTCACTGACGTTCTGACGACGGGACTCCATCGAATGAAACATGAAATGTTTATCACTGCTATGGGTTTGCGTCCAGAAGAACGTTGGGAATAAATTAACGCAATCCTTGACATATATTATTAAGTCTAATGATCTGTACTAGTTTTAATAATTAACAATATACTACTTTTTTCTTAAAAACTACAATCCTTGCTTTATTTCAACACAAATCCGCACTTAAATAAAAAAAAGTTAAAAGTAAGCCCGTTTTTCGACCTGTATACTTTATCGATATCGATAAAGAGGCTGCTGCCATCGCTTAGCACTATTTAGTCTGATAGGTTGGTAGTACTGTTGTATGACGTCTTGTTCCCCGTGTATGTTCGTTCAGTTGGTATTGAAGTGAACTTCTACCTGTTTTTATTTTTTTAGTACTAAGTCCCGTCTCTTAAAACATAGTGTATTACATACTCTTTGTAATAATGTCTTCAATGCGTTGTATGTTTTTATAGGGAAAATATTGACAGCTGATTTTCATCTTTTACTCGAATTTGATTAACAGTTCCTGTTTCAAATTATGAAATGCACCAAAAAGGATCCATATAAATTTATAAAATCATAAATTTATTACAAAGCCACATCTCAATCTCAAGAAATCCGCATAAAAATGCTTGATCCCTAGACACTTTTGATGTGTGTATTTATTTCTTTAAAATGAGAAATACAGAGAAATTATGTTTGCTCGAAGTACCAAACCATCGCTGGTACTTGTTGTGCTAATACTAGATGGCTGAGAATGATTGTTATAAATAACGTTCACCATGTCATCGTGATCTTCAAAAATATCATTTACTTCCACTGCAATGTTATGTAGCACTGCACAAGCCACTATGACATTAGCTGTTGTTGTCAGTTTAGTTGCCAAGCCATTTTGTAAGCATGGGAACCGTCTTTTCCACACTCCAAATAAACGTTCCACTGTATTTCTGGATTTTATTTGCACCTTATTATATCTGGACCTTAGATGCATAAGGTCGTATCTGAAGATCCACCCAAAATCACTTTTTACCAGCACAATGCTACGTTTTTTTTTCGCTTTCTGGCAAACTAATCCTTATATTTCTATCTTTATTTACTGTGGAGATAATTATATGCATAATGTCTGATCTACCAATTTTCCGAAATATTTGTGTGGCATTAAGCCATATTTTAATATGCACCTTTTTTCCATAAATAATTAATATCTTACAGGGTCGCAAATCAATATAATTCTTTGTGCATTCAAAGCGTTTTTAACATTCATGCATTTTCTCATTGGATGTATGTACAGATACGTACTTATGCCTCTAAATTTTGCTACTGACTAAATGTACGGATCATAACACTGCCCTGGTAATCGAGAGGGCAGTAAGTCGAAGGTGGCCATTTTTTTTTATTATCGATTTGGTATGTACGTGAAACGAGCTTTCTTCCTATCTAGGTTTTATATTTCTACGTAAATTAGAAATGCATTTTCTTAATTGATAAAGAGCAGTAAGAATGGTACGATAAATCTAGTTACTACGTAAAAGAGCAGTATTTCATTGACATACTACCCTTTTTCTTTGTATTAACAAATTCTTTAACAAAAAAGCAGTAAATCTCTGACATACTGCTCTTTTCGTTTGTTTGAACCAATGTACCAAATGAATTTACAAGTAAGATGTACTGTATGGAGCTGTACTGCACTTTTAAGATATTAATTAGGTATAATGAATGTCTCCTAAATATACAAATATAAACACAGTACCTTCCCTTACTGCTTATATAACATGGCATAAGATAAAATAATAATATAGTCTTTCAAATCAGTAGAGCAGTAACCGGTTGCTGTTTTGTGGAATGAAGTGATATCGGGACGAAAACAAGAAGATATTATGTCTGCTTTTCGTGCTTTTCTTTTGGAACGACGCGATGACAGGAATATAGTTATATGGTCTGATAACTGTTCTTCGCAGAACAATAATTGGGCGCTTATGACATTTTTAGTCCAAATAATAAATAGCAATGAAATCACTGCAGAAAAGATGATAATAAAATATCTAGAACCTGGGCATACATTTATGTCAGCCGATAGCTTCTATCATTTGGTTGAAAAGTCTCTACAAAAGCAAAAGATTGTGTCGCAACTTGTACGAAACATGTTATAGTTAAAAAAAATCGTAACCGACTTCGTCCAGTTTCAAGATAAATCATCTCAGTATAGGCTCCGAAATTCTCAGCCTAGGGTTTATTTGAAAGACATAGTGGCTGTACAAGTTATCAGAGGTAGTTTTGATCTCCACTTCAAGATTTGCCATAAAGCTGTAACATTCCAACCCTTAAGCTTTTTGTAGCTGAAAATCCTAAAATTAAAAAATATTCCACGTCCAGATTCAAGGATTCATGAAAGAGGAATTACTGACGAAAGGAAAAAGCAGATAATACAAAACCTGTGTCCTTTAATGCCTGCTAATCGTAGAGTTTTTGGGAAAATTTATTTGTAAATAATGTTGAAAATTTGGCAACCGAGGACAAAGTTGGAGAAAATGTAACACAGATATAAAAACTGGAAGAAGACGTATTTTAAATTATAATACATATTTTACATGTTTCAACTTTTGTATTTTTAGATTTTATAGAAGTTATTTTATGTTTCCAAGCTCTTTGAAGTTAGCTACTTTTGTTTTTTATTTCATTTTATTTTATAAGTGTTATGCCAAATAATTATAACTAAGATTGCTGATCTCATTGATTATGTTGTCTAATTAAAACGGAAGTTACTCGTAAGTTAGATTGTAAGAATAATTTTGTGCTGAAACCAGGTAACCAATATGTGATATTTGATCTGTCTGATTAAGTCTTAAGTTATGATAAATAATTATGTTTCTAAAGAAGTTTTTTGTTTATATTTTGTTTATATTGGAATATGTTGAAGAAAATGGATTATTACCTAAGATTATTCTCTTTGATTATTTTTAACGAATAAAACGATTTTTGATTTTATTATTAAAGATTTTTTCTTCTTTTTCCACTATTCGTAGACGTACTGCACATGAAATCCTGATAATACCTAATTTGAAATACTACTTTAAAAAGCAGTAACGTTCTATACTCCATAGTGAAAAATAGCCTAAATCATTTTCAAGATCTAAGGTAAAGGGCAGTATGACGCTCCCTTACTGCTGTTTTAAGATAAAATTTAAATTTATTATTTTAAATTCTGTAAGCAACAGAGCGGTATGAGATAATACTAAGCAAGAGAGCAGTATCAATGGCAGTTACTGCCCTCTTACCTAAATATTAATTTAAATTAGTTAAGAGTATAGTAATGAAGACAAGGTTTGTTATGTTTTACGATAACCCTGATGAAGATATTAAAACAATAATATTCTACTGTAAAAAACACATTTTTCCCTTTCTTTTGACATATAGAACATAAAAATCGAGTGTATAGTTTTATCACAAACGCTAAAATTGTAACCAAAATATTTGCGCGCCGTTTTCTCGAAACTGACTTTTTTGATTTACTGCTATATCGATTACCAGGGCAGAACATACACCATTATGCTTTGAAAATTATGTTTTTAACTTATAATACATAAAGTCGAATACAATCGTAAAACATTCTAGCTGTAATATATAATGCTCATAACGTTAATTTTTTTGACTGTGTTGTGGATTCTCTATGTTTGATTATGATTAAAACAGTTGTCATCCAGACCTATATTTCATTACACTACATGGTGACAGCGGTAGGATATTTATTGAATTTAAATGGTTTAAGTCGGTAATAAAGGCACGTTGTGGACTATAAAATCGTCAGGGACGGTTGAAGAGCGCTATGGAACACGCGCGGCCGCCGACAGAATTGTGTTTGGAGGGCAGCTCCGTCAGCCGGGCTGACGCATGGCGGCGCTGGAGGTCGCAATTTATGTTATTTTTAAAAGCATCGGGGGTGCAAAAAGAAGAAACTGGTATTCAAGCGAGCTTAATGATAAATTTAATCGGACCTGAGGGGTTTGAAGTCTTTGAGACATTTTCTTTTGACAAAGAGAGCGATAAGGATGATGTGAATCTATTGCTTACGAAATTTGATGAATATTTTGGAGTCAAACAGAATGTAATATTAGCAAGGTACAATTTTTTTACAAGGGGTCAGGAAGTAGGCGAATCAATTGACCAGTACGTTACGACATTGCGATTACTGAGCAAAAATTGTAACTTCAAAAATTTGGAAGAGGAGTTGATTCGCGACCGTATTATTTGTGGGATCCAGAGTACTAGAGCAAGAGATCGGTTATTGAGAGCTGAGGACCTCACGCTGGAAAAAGCTATTAAAATCGTCCAGGTTGACCAAATTTCATTAGATAATCGACGTTTATTAGAGACGCGTGGTGCTGGTAAAAGTTCAGGATTGGTGCAGATCGATGCAGTTGGCGTGCGCGGTGCAGGCGGTCGCGGTGGGCGCGGTGGCTGGCGCGGCAGCGGACGTTGACAAGGGCGCGGTGTGGCCAGTGCTGTTGCTGGCTCCAGCACAGCGCGAAGATTTCTGCATTCCAGCGAGACTGGAAATTGCCTCAGGTGCGGAGGACAATGCAATGAAACCGGTCTATGTCCGGCTATTTCTGTGCGGTGTTATCTGTGCGAAAATCATGGACATTTTGCTAGAATGTGCAACTTAAAAAAACGAGCTAAGAAAATGTACGATATAGGTTTAACTGAAGCAAAAGACAATGAAGAAGATGATTGTGAGTCATTTTTTGTATCAGTTTTGGGTAATGTTTCAGAGATTAACTGTTCGTCGGAGTATTGGTATGAAACACTCCAAGGGGAGTGCGGTCCCGAAAATTTTAAATTAGATACGGGAGCAGACATTAATGTTTTATCATATAAGCGATTTTTATTGTTAGGCTATGACAGTAAGCTAATTAGAGGCAAGCAAAATGTTAGATTGCAATCTTTTAGTGGTGATTTTATTCCTATAAAAGGTATTTGCACATTAAAATGGTGTTATAAGGATGTTTCGTATAAATTAAAATTCGCAATTGCGGTTAGTGATTGTCAGAGTGTGCTGGGGTTGCAAGCTTGTCTAACTTTAGGATTAGTTAAAAGAATTCATAATATAAATCTTACAGATTATCGAGATTTGTTTAATGGGTTAGGCTGTTTGCCAGGTGAATATCACATTGCTGTAGATAAAACTGTGATGCCTGTGATTTGTACAAATCGTAAGGTACCATTAGGAGTTCGCGATAAGTTACAAGATGAGTTAAATACAGGGGCGTAGCTACCGCCGTATTTGCCGTATCAATTATACGGGGCCCCCGGGCCACGGGGGCCCCCAAAGTGTGTAAGGAAAAAGAATAAAAACTTTCTAATTTATTTTATTTTACAAATGACAAAATTCTATAAAGCAATTCCTTTTTTTCCCGCCTTAAGCGTGCGTTCAAAAGTTGGCAACACTACATCGTTATGGCGGGCTGCGGGACTTCCCCGTTTTACTAACTTCATCTTCAACTCAGCGGGGAATCCCCGGGAATCCTTCATCGATATCGCGATGTACGTGTACGTTGTTGTACTTTGCATTGGATGTTAAACCACGGAGTGCAGTGCACTGTTTATTTACGCGCTTTATATAAATGTGCATTACATTGTAATTCAGTACAAACAATATTGTTCTTCTGGTTTAGCAGTATTAGTAACGATTTGTAAAAGAAATGAGTGAAAGGAAAAGAGATTATCCCAGCGGCGCTGAGAAAAGAAAAATTAAACAGAAAAGGGACGAGGTTATAAAAAAAGTGCCCAAAATTTCTTCATTTTTTCAGAGACAAGATACTGTGAGTGATTTAGATTGGAAAGGTAAGTACTACACTACTACCCAACCCATTTATTAGGGGCCCATAGTGATAAACAAGGAAATCTTTTAATTTCGGTCTGTCCATCTGTCCGTCACAAAAAGTTGTCTCCCCCCTCGATTTTCACAATTATACTGTTTTTAGGGTTCCGTGCCTTGATTAAAAAAAACAACATTCTAACTTATCTATAGGATCGATTTGTTTTGTTGTTTGTTTATCAGTCCGTATCGTATCGTTAATTGCGTGTTGAGAACTTCAGATGTGCAGACTCGCTTTCGGGTTCTCGTTTTGTATGGCCACTACACTACGCGCTGCGTTTAAATAGCACGCAGGTGTATAGTAATGCACGGACGGGCTGCAGGTGATTTTGTATCTACTAATAGGTACGAGCACAATCCGCGTAGAATCTGTGTGCGTCTGAACTGAACACTCTCTAACTGTGACCCTTAGTAACGTTATTTATTTATATATAACTCTTTTTAGTTTAGTATCAAAGCATTCGTATTTATTTTTTAACAATTACTCGTTTATTTTTAGATTCTTCTGAAGCATGTTCTTCGTCACATATCCATCCGGAAATAGAAGAAAGCCAAGCACATACTTTATCGGATGTCCATCCAGAAATCGAGGAACCCCAAGTCAACGATTCTGATATATCTGCAGATAATGCAGATTGTAATATAATTTCATCAGATAGAGGAAATTTTGGTGACAATTTAACTGAATGCGAACGAAAAATAATTTTTAAATTGGGTCCATTTAAACCACAAGGACCATTTCCAAAAGTTTCAGAAAATAACCGACCTTTTTCAGCTTATTATTATTCATATTTCAATCAGGCAGGCATAAAAATTATAAGACCATGGTTATGTTATTCTAACGTTTTAAACAAACCGTACTGTCACTTCTGTTGGTTATTAGCAGATCGTCAAAACAAATCGTACTCCTCTGCTTGGGTTAACGGTGTTTCGGTTAGAAGCAATTTCACACAAACTATTCTTGACCATGAAAAGTCACAGCAGCATATTAGTGCCTCACTCTCTTATAATAATTGGTTGCAAGGAAATACCATCGATACTCTATTGAAAAGTGAAATCGATAGTAAAATTACATTCTGGAGAGATGTACTGCATCGTATAATTAATGTTATAATTACTTTAGTATCTTGTAATCTACCTTTGAGGGGGCATGATTCTGATTCTGGCAATTTTATGGCAATTTCACGTCTGCTATCTAACTATGATGCAACTTTAAAAGAACATTTTCTAAAACCGAAAGGTGAAATAAATTATTTAAGCCCTACGATTCAAAACGAAATTATTAGTTTGCTTGGTACTAACGTTAGGAACAGTATTATCTCAGAAATTAAAAAAGCTCCATTTCTGACAATAATTCTGGATACAACACAAGACTTGTCAAAAATTGACCAACTATCTGTAGTTTTTCGATATATCTCGGTTACAGAAAATGATGATAATGTGCCTAAAGAAATAAAAATCTGTGAGTCCTTTTTAGGATTCATAGCAGTAACCGATTGCAGTGCTGCAGGTCTGAAAACTGTCATTTTAAATTTGACTAAAGAATATGGAATTGATTTGACTAAATGTAGAGGACAGGGATACGATGGAGCAAATGTTATGTCGGGTGTGTATGGAGGATTACAAACCCTAATAAAAGAGCATGCTCCAAATGCCGATTATGTTCATTGTGCTGCGCACGCTTTAAACTTGGTTTTGAACGATGCTGCGAGACATGTTCGTGAAGTATCGACTTTTTTCGATAATTTAGAAAAAATATATACTTTTTTTGGCAATAGTATAAAACGCTGGGCTGGGATTACCCTTAAAAACGTATGTCCTACCAGATGGTCTTCTAGGAACGACGCTTTATTAGCAGTAAAGAAAATTTTTTTACTAATCATGAAAACTTTGTACCAACTAAATTTAATTTCAAATAAAAAAGATGAACGTGAAGAATGTAAAAGTATAATTAATATTTTAGAGAGTTTTGATTTCTTAGTGCTCGTTACATTTTTTTCTTCACTATTTGAAATTATTAATCCTGTTTCTAAAGCTCTACAGCATGATAATAATGACTTACAGAAATCTAGTATTTTATTAAGTAATCTTTTAAATAGACTGTGCCAATTAAGAAATCAGAATTCATTTAATAGTTTGCTAAATGAATCCAAAGATTTAGCAAAAAAGTGGGGGGTAACAACTGTTTTTAAAAACAGTAGGCGAAAGATAACGAAGCGTTTTTTTGATGAGTTATCACAAGATGAGAGAATTTCCGACCCGGAATCCTATTTCAAAGTCAATGTATACTATTGCTGTTTAGATATATTAATTTCTCAAACTAAAGAAAGATTTCAGAGCCTTTGCAACCTGAGTAGTATATTCGAAATATTACAACCGGAGAAACTCCTATCTTCTTCAAGCGAAGAGATATTAAACGCTTCCGGAAAACTGTCTGCTAAATACAGTAAAGACATCTCACTTAATCTTTGTGACCAATTAAAGGCTCTAAAAACATGCTTAAATTCTGAAATTAAAAAAATGTATTCCATTAAAGAACTCATTGAATTATTGCTAGTAAAATTCAATAGTCTTGCATCCAGTTTTCCCGAGGTAATCACAGCATGCTTTTTCCCTTCCAGTTACAACCGCAACGGCAGAAAGAAGTTTTTCAAATTTAAAACTAATAAAAAATTACTTAAGAACTTCGATGGGACAAGAACGGCTGTCAGACATCTCACTATTGTCCATAGAGGCAGAAACTTTAGAAAAACTAAAATCATCATCAGCCATAAATGATTTAATAAATCAGTTTGCCGATAAAAAGGCAAGGAGAGTGAATATTTAAAATTCGATTTTTATTTGTAAAATGGGTAAATTATGTGATAAATAAATATTACTTCTCACAATATTTTTTTTCTTTTGTGAAAAATCTTTACCTCCATATAAGGGCCTCCAAAAAAATTTTTATACGGGGCCCCGACAAGGCACGCTACGCCACTGGTTAAATAGAATGATTGAGTTAGGGGTTATTAGGAAAGTGAGTCATCCAACTCCATGGGTGAATTCATTAGTGATTGTTACTAAGAAAAATGGGCAGTTGCGTATATGTTTAGACCCGAGGCCGCTTAATAAGGCGATACAGCGTGCACATTTTCAACTGCCAACAATAAATGAACTAGCTATTAAGTTTCACGGTGCTAAGTATTTCTCTGTTTTAGACGCATTTTCAGGGTTTTGGTCGGTAAAACTGGATAATGCAAGTGCAGACTTATGTACATTCAGTACACCGTTTGGGCGATATCAATATTTGCGATTGCCATTTGGTCTTAATTGTGTACCTGAAGTGTTTCACGCAAAAATCAAGCAATTACTTGAAGGCCTAGAGGGGGTAGATTCGTTTATCGACGATATCATTTGTTGGGGAAGAAGTAAAGGTGAACATGATCTGCGTTTGAAAGAGTTGTTGAACAGGGCACGTGAAATTAATTTAAAATTCAACAAAGACAAATGTCGTATATGTGTTGAGGAAGTTACTTATTTGGGTCATATTTTTAACAAAGATGGAATGAAAATGTATTCTGAGAAAGTAAGAGCGATATATAACTAATTCGTTGAATATGCCAGAACCGACGGATCGGAAAAGCTTAGAAAGGTTTTTAGGGGCTGTAAATTATCTTTCTAAATTTATACCTAATTACTCGGAGCATATTTTTCCATTGACTAGGTTATTGAAAAAAGATATGACTTGGTGTTGGGAAGTTGGTCATAAAAATGCATTCAATAAGCTTAAAGAACTGATATGCAATGCACCAGTTCTATCTTTGTACAATGTTAGTAGTACGGTGGTGTTGTCAGTGGATGCAAGCAGTGTGGCACTAGGCGCCGTGCTCATGCAGGAGGGGCGTCCAGTAGAGTATGCGTCACGCACGCTCACTGACACACAACAAAGATACGCGCAAATAGAAAAGGAAATGCTGGCAATAGTATTCGCTTGTGAAAAGTTTCATCAGTATATTTATGAAAAAAGTTGTGTGGTCGTCGAATCAGACCATAAACCACTGGAAAGTATTTTTAGAAAATCTTTGGACTCGGTCCCAGCTCGCTTACAGCGAATGATGTTGAAGGTTCTAGCTTATGAGTTGGTGGTCATTTATAAACCTGGGAAGTATATGTACATACCTGATACATTGTCGCGGGCGCCCCTTCCGGATTTGTATGACGATAAAATTAGCAGGGCTATACTATGCCAAATTAAAATGATAGTTAATAATGTACCCATGTCGCAGAATAAGTTTACCCTCGTCAAGTGGGAAACAAGTAAGGATGAGTGTTTAAAATTGTTGCTAAAATATATTAATCAAGGGTGGCCTGATAAGTTTAACATACACAATGATTTAAAATACTATTGGTCATTTAGAGATGAACTGTACTGTGTAGATGGTGTAATATTTAAAGACAAACAGGTTTTGATACCACATTCTATGCAAAGGGACATGTTAAAGATTATTCACGAAGGGCATTTAGGGATTGATCGTTGTAAGAGACGTGCTCGTGAAGTAATATTTTGGCCAGGTATAACAAGAGATATTGAGGATTATGTGAGAAGATGTAAAATATGTCAGGAAACGGCAAACAAACCGTGTAGGGAACCTATGGTTCCGGTACCTATACCAGAATTGCCATGGAATAAAATTGGAACAGATATATTTGAGTATGGAAAGCAAAGTTATTTAATATTAGTTGATTATTATTCTGGTTTTATTGAGGTCGCACATTTGAGAGACACTTCGTCGAACTCAGTAATATGTGTTATGAAGGAAAATTTTGCACGGTATGGTATACCGGATACGGTCATCAGTGACAATGGTCCACAATATTCTTGTCGTAATTTTATAAAATTTGCTTTAGAATGGGGTTTTAAGCACATCACTTCATCTCCATACTATGCTCAATCTAATGGTAAGAGCGAAAGGGCAGTTCAAACCATTAAAAAAATATTGAAAAAATCAGTAGACAGTAAATCCGATTTTTATTTAAATTTGCTTAGTTACAGGAATACACCTCGAGAAAATTTGAATTCTCCTGCACAGTTAATGATGGGCCGGCGTTTAAATTGTAGACTACCAGTCCATCCAGATTTATTAAAACAAACAAGTTTTGATAACTTGCAACATAAAAAATTATTGGAGAAACAAATAAAAATTAAAAATTTGTATGATCAGCATTGCAAACTGCTACCTGAGTTGAATGTGGGTGACGAAGTTATAATGTTAGGAAACACAAATAAAAGAGTTCGTGGCAAAATTATGGGAAAAGCGTCGACTCCACGTTCATATATTATTGGAAACAAAAAAGGTATTTATCGCCGTAATCGCCAACATTTGATAAGGCCTGTGAAAGATCCTTTAGACAATATTTTGTCTGATATTGATGATGAATATTTTTCGGGGGATGATAGGGATAATGATTATGTGCCAAGCACCAAAATAGATGTACCGTCATCTTACTCGCCACCGCTTACCCGTAGTAAGACTTAACAGTTTATATACCTATGTATTTTATAATGAAGAATTAATGATTATTTTATATTTTGATGTTTAAGTGGAATTAATGGAGTTTAAGTTTTTTATTATCTTATTTAAGGGGAAGGTGTTGTGGATTGTCTATGTTTGATTATGATTAAAACAGTTGTCATCCAGACCTATATTTCATTACACTACACTGTATGTTAGTATAAACCATTATGTTACCAACTTTTACTTAATTATCAAGTCGAAGCTTGGTCGGTACTGAAAATAGGGCGGATTTTTCTGTCGTTCGTGCGGACTGTTCGGGAGCGGGCGGGAAGGCGAATTTGTTCATCTCAAAACAATGACTTAATGCCATAGGCATTCCCTATCAGTCAACCATGGGTAGTGAATACTAGGGGAGAGGAACCGATTATCGGACACTTTTGTTTAAAAAATAAAAAAAAATAGTAAATATTGGCTCAGACCTTAAAAGTTGACATTTTCAGTATCTGTATTTTATATTCTATACGAAACCAGTAACTATTTAACGCATTACATTTAATTTATTTAAATTATATTTATTTTACAAAAATCGGTAGAAATTGTGGTTTTTAAAAAGGTTTCCCTTAATTGGATATCCGATAATAGGACCCAATTACCATATCTGGTATAAGGCGACTACTTTTTTAAATAAAACTAGGTGCTTAATTTTTACATTATATTCATTTATTAACAATCATCAGCCTTATTAATTATTAAAATCAGTCTTTATTATGTTAATTTCGATTAAGTAGGCGCATATTGCCTCCTATCTTCAAAAATCTCACTTAAATATAATTAGTCTTGAGGTAGGTGACCTTTCAGGTCAATCATACTACTAACGGCTTAATAAATCTTTCAAATTAAAAAAAAATAAAAACTAAATATTCAAAAGCCTTGTGGGAGAACTGATGCGGAATGTTATTTTTTACAGCAAGTTCAAATGCAATGTGTTTTATATCATTTGCTCGAAGCCCATAGTATTCTTTTACCATCTCAAGGCAGTATTCAACTAATTCTTCTTCTATTTTATTGTCAAATTTAGGTTTTCTGCCTAATTTAGTTGCCAGGAGCTCATCTATGTCCTTGGGACTCTTAATATAGTCTTCTAAAGTGCTTTTGGGAACAACATATAATTTCGAAATCTTAAGATACCCCATTTCTTTGTTTTTCACAGCAAGGTAGGCAATTTTCATGGATTTGCTATCCCATGTTTTGCTATTTAATCTTGAAGACATGGTGAAACTGAAAGAAAAACATAAAACATTGTAATGACATGGACAACCACAATTTTACAACATGGAAAAATGAGTCTCGTTATATCGGATATCCGATTTTGGGCACGCGTAGGTATCCGATATTGAGATTTAACATGGCTGAATAAGAACAACGTCAACTTTTAAAACATTGCTATTTTATGCAATAAAATGCGTTCAAACAACAAAATAATTGCTACCCTTGATAAAACATAGCAATGACAAAAATAAATTGTATTTACTTCAATGAAACCAACACTTTTATATACAATAATATTTTTTTCACGTACGAGAAAAGTTGCGTCGGCTCACTGTTCCGCCATTTTAGATTATAGACTGTCTAGTGTTGAGTAGGACTTACAAGAGGCAGTACATTTGTCCCGTACATGACGTCAAAATGTAAGAGCGGCTCGGCACTATAAAATGTACTACTTCAAATTTTATGTCGCGGTCGCGGTGCACGCTCGTCACTCATCGTAAGGGTGAGAGAGACAGAAAGCGCGGCACATGCTGCATTAGTACGACATTTTTCAATGAACCGAGGGCCGAAACAAGACGTGACTCGAGAAGTAATGATAGGTATATTTTATTCACTCTAATGCTAAATAAATGTACTAAGATGAGGCGTGAATTGAAACGTGTAGGTACTATTTAAATTTAAAATTTTGAATCTGCATTCGAAATTTTAATGCAAAATTTTTGATAAATCATTGTTTATAATTGTTTGTCATTGCGAAATACGTTAATAAGTATTCTATCTAAGTGACAATAACATCAAATATCATATTCGTACTGGTTACTTCAAATGTATCGCCGAGCTTCAGTACGCCTCGCCTCATTTGAAGTGTCAAGTGGGACCAATGACGTATTATGACATTGTACCGGCTCAGTACAAAAAAGAGACTACTCTTACAAACTCTTTTTCAAGTCGTGTACCACCCAACACTACTCGTTACTTCAAATGTATCGCCGAGCTTCAATACGCCTCGCCTCATTTGAAGTGGGACATTGTACCGGCTCAGTACAAAAAAGAGGCTACTCTTACAAACTCTTTTTCAAGTCGTGTCCTACCCAACACTAGACTGTCACACTTTCTGCAGTGGCGCTGTTTTACGATTACCAATAAGTATATGAAATTAAAAATAGATGTCGCTTTATGAAAATTTCGAGATAGTCGACTGTCCGAATTTGCGCAACTATCCGATATACGGTGCCTTTCCCCTACCGATTACTGTCATGACCTAGGAACTAGATTCACTGCCAAGGAGGTCAAATGTGTTATAAACGCCATGACGGGCGGTAAGTCTCCGGGTCATGATGGTCTGAGTGCTGAGCATCTAAGGTTTGCTGGTGCCCATTTACTAAGAGTGTTGGCAATGTTCCTAAATTTCTGTATTAGTCATGCATATTTACCTAGTCAGCTAACTAGAACTATTGTGGTTCCTATAGATAAAAGTAAAACTATTGACCACGCTGACATTACAAACTATAGGCCAATTTCCCTAGCTACAATAATAGTGAAAGTGCTTGACAGTCTGCTTAACAGACAACTAGCCAATCATATCTAGCTGCATGATAATCAGTTCGGTTTTCGTGCGGGCTTGTCTACGGAGAGTGCTATGTTAGGCCTGAAGTGGGCTGTCAAATACTATACTGATAGGAAGACACCTACTTATGCGGCCTTCCTTGACCTATCCAAGGCGTTTGACCTGGTCTATTACAGTATTCTTTGGAATAAGCTTAGGAAAGCTCGAGTCCCTTCAGGGCTGATTAGCACTCTTAGGTACTGGTATGGAGACCAGGTCAATCAGATTCGATTGGCTGGAGAATTTTCGGAGCCGTAAAGGTTGGAGTGTGGGGTGAGGAAGGGTGGATTGGCCTCACGTTTACTCTTCAATCTATATGTCAATGAGCTAATCGAGGTGCTCAGCAGTGAGCGAGTGGGCCAGGCTATATTGACGGGGTGTGTTTTAATTATATAAGTTACGCTGATGACATGGCGCTGCTGAGCACCTCAGTCTGCGGTCTCCGGAAGTTGGTTGCCATCTATGAAGCTTATGCTAAGCGTCATGGATTGATATACAACATAGGAAAAAGTGAGGTCATGGTGTTTGAGGCCGGTGGTCGAAGCCCTGAAACTATACCACCAGTCAGGTTGTATGGAGTAGCTCTCAAGCGAGTGTTACAGTTTAAATACCTGGGACATCTCTTGACCGCTGACCTCAAAGACAATGACGACATTGAGAGGGAGCGACGGGCATTGTCGGTTAGAGCTAATATGATAGCTCGCAGGTTTGTACGTTGCTCACCGTATCGAGCTTCTGGGGGTAACACTAACTTTTACCCTCAATTTTGGCTCGTTTATCGAGGCTAAAGCCCAACTAGCATCCAAAATTTGGGAATCCTAGCAAAGGTGAGACGGTACTTCACACCCGAACAGTTGCTTAATCTCTATCAAGCCCAGGTTCGGTCGTGTATGGAGTACTGCTCTCATCTTTGGGATGGATCTGCTAAATACCAACTGGACGCGCTTGAGTCTATCGAGAAGCGGGCCAAGAGACTCATTGGCAACGATGCACTGGTCGAGTCAAAGCTCCAGAGCCTTGAACATCGACGAGGAGTTGCAAGTCTATCGGTTTTCTATCGGTTACATTTCGGGGAGTGTGACTACGAAACAAACGGCGAAGCGCCATCGCGCAAGCGTTACATGGTGGACATCCCACCCATACGCGCAAAACGTTTTGGGAATACCTTCATTGTGCGTACGGCTAAGGAGTGGAATTCCCTGCCGGAGTCTGTGTTTCCCGATAGCTATAACCTAGGAGTCTTTAAGTCAAGAGTGAATAGGTTAGTTTTAGGTAAGCATGCTTCATCTTCGACCATATCATCACCAGTGATCGGAGTAGGTAGATTGAAATGGGGTCATTGATCCGAAACGTATATATTAATATGGACATTCCTCCGGAATTGGTGGATTATTAAAAAAAAACCGGAACTTATGTAGGAATTTTATTCTGCCAGAGTGGAAGGAGTCATTTGATGATTTGCCATCCTCAAAAAAAGGGTAGGAATTGTAATAAAATGAGCAATATTATTCTTTATTATTCTTCATATTTTTTTAACGGCACACAGTCACGATTTGATAAAACCCAACGACCAATCAGAACAAAGGATCATGGGTGGTACAATAACCGGTTATCAGAACAATGCGTACGCCCGCCGACGACATACCAGGTAGCTCACTCGTTTACTTCGGTTCGTAGAGTGCGCATCTTTGTTTGTTACTGTGTTGTGGAAACGTTACTTGACCCTGGCTTGTGTACATACTAACTTCTGGAATCTGCTCTAAACCACGATTTGGCTCGAATATACGGACTCAGATTTTTCACTATTGAATTGGATCTACATATTTAAACCAAGCTTTGGTAAGTAATATTTTACTAGTTACAAGGAGTATAAAGCATGTTTGGATGTACTATAAGAATATTTTTAGTATTGTGTTTGTTCGCTTAACCTGCTGAACATACCATGAGTCTTAATATTGTTAAATCTTTAATAGAGTATGAACCAGTGAGCTTAGTGCGAAACAAAATTATGATATTCTAGTAATGTAGTCGCAATTCAGCTAACTCCACTATTAACCGACATTTTACTGGAATCCGTATATAATTTGAATGCCCTGTGTGCTGTGTCCTCTTGCAATGTATTGGTAAAATAAATTACTATAGGCCTTATCTACTTCTCTACAAAATATTCTACGTAACAAGCCCTTTCATTTGATACCCATATTGATGGGATTGAAAAAAAACTAAGTTGTCCGCCATCTTGTAGCGGCAGCCATTTTGGATTGACAATAATATTGAATATACATAATTGTATTGTCACCAGAATCAAAGGCGAATACCAAATTTTAGATCAATCGGTTGACAGGAAGAGGGTGAAATTTCAATGACTAAATTTGATCCACGAAAAATAAAACAAACGGAGTAAGCTAAATAAACTAAATAAAATGTATTTTTTTCATGTCTTTGTTTTAGGTGATATATACGAGGTTCCATCTCTACAACAGAGTTCAGATATGGCAAACGTCAAGGCTGAAACTGTAGAAAAATGGATATCCGGTCATCCCGAACTACTTTACGATCACGCTAGTGGTACAATATACTGTTCAAAATGTGAAAGCCATTTGAAAACCATAAATAAAGGAAACGTTAAAAGACATATCGAAGGAGCAGTACACCAGGGAAAGTTTGAGCGGCCCGAAGAGGAATTTTATTTCGATCTTATAAAATTTCTCATTTTGTGCAATATTCCGTGGTCTCAGATGAAAAATACTACTTTTCAAGATTTCTTTAAAAAATATATGTGTAGTACCTGTTGTTGTACGTGTACTAATCGTACTCTGCCAGATGAATCACAGTTACGGAAAGTTTACTTGGACAAGTTTTTTAAGAATAAAATCAATTCGATTCGGCAAAATTATAAAAATGAGAAACTATGGATATCATTAGATGAAACGACAGACTTTTAGGTCGCTATATAGTCCATTTTTTAATAAAACCATTACATCCTAGCAATTTGACTAGACCTTATTTGGTAGCATGTAAAATGCTAACTGTAGTTAATGGACAAACAATCACGCAATTTGTGTTAGAATGTTTGGAAAACTTTTGGGAAGATTCTTTTGAATCGAAGGTAGGTAACATTCTTGTCCTCTGCACTGATAGCGTTGCATATATGCTGTCTGCAGGACGAAATTTAAAACAATACTTACCTGAAATGAAGCACGTAACATGTTTGGCGCACTCTCTTCATCGCGTATCTGAGCAAATTAGGTTAGAATATCACGATGTTAACATTTTAATAGCAAATGTTAAAAAGGTATTTTTGAAAGCCCCAAGTAGAGTCAAAATTTTAAAAGAAAAATATCCAGATTTGCCGCTACCTCCCCAACCAGTTGTTACAAGATGGGGCACTTGGTTAGAGGCAGCATTGTATTACGCTCAAAACTTTGAAAAAATAAAAGAAGTATTATCTTGTTTAAGCAGCTCTGATGCGGTATCTATTCGAGAGGCAAAAAATATTATAGAAAAAGAAAATTTAAAAGAAGTTTTAAATTACATTAAAGACAATTATTTTATAATTCATTTGTCTTTAAAAGAATTGCAAAAGCATAATTTATCGTTGACAGATTCACTTTTAGCATTTGACAACGTCAGAGATGCTATAAATCAGTGCAATTCAGAAAATATAAAAAATAAAATAGAATGTGTTATGGAACGAAACCCAGATTTAGACACACTTAGAGAATATAGTGAGGCCATTGAAAAAAATGAAGCACATAATTTAATACCTTTTTTAAAATTTGCTCCTTTGACATCGTCAGATGTAGAACGGTCTTTTTCCATTTATAAATGGATTTTAGATGTTAAAAGAAATAGGTTGAAAATTGAAAATATAGAGAAACTCATAGTTATATATTTTAATTGTAAAGATCAGGATTACCAGGATGCTGACATTGTAATCGATGAAGATTAAAAATGTGAATAAATGTAAAATGTACATATTTAACGATAAACAATGTTGATTTTTATCTTTTTTCTTTATTCTACCCCTTTTTTTTGGTCCTAAATTCTGACTAAAATCAACCTGTTCCTTCGTATGCCCTTTACGTTTCAGAGTCGTGGTGCATCCTTAGAACAGTCTCACGACCCCAGCAGGCATTGGCCCTCTATGGGGCCCCGTTATTTATTCTACACTTAATGCAAATTACCATGACCACTATGAAAATATTTAAATTTAAGTGTAACAATTTATGTCTATCTATAAAAGTTCTAGCCATAAAAGGCTAAAAATAAAAAAATAAAAATTAAAGCTTCGATCGGAATTAGATTGTTTTTATTATTCAACAGATAAATAATGAATTAATTTAGTTTTTATACCTTCCTTTAAATTTTGAATTGAGTAGGAATAATATCACTACCAACATTAACAATGTTTAATTGAATCCGGAAATACCGGAATTACTTTCCGGGAAAATGGCTTATCCATGTTATTCTTTCTGTGTGCATTTCTGATACAAGTACCAAAAATCAATCTACCTACTCCGATCACTGATTATTAGTGTTGTATTAGATTTATTAAATTTATGGAAGATATACAAACCTGTCATCTGTACCTAATGAAATCTCTTGAATATCAGACATTGAACATAGGGCAGGTATAGTAACAGGTTCAGTAAACAGTTGATCTGCAAGTGAAACATTTACATTATAAAAGTAAAATGATACATTACAAAATTCTTTAAATAGTGAGGCCATTGAAAAAAATGAAGCACATAATTTAATACCTTTTTTAAAATTTGCTCCTTTGACATCGTCAGATGTAGAACGGTCTTTTTCCATTTATAAATGGATTTTAGATGTTAAAAGAAATAGGTTGAAAATTGAAAATATAGAGAAACTCATAGTTATATATTTTAATTGTAAAGATCAGGATTACCAGGATGCTGACATTGTAATCGATGAAGATTAAAAATGTGAATAAATGTAAAATGTGCATATTTAACGATAAACAATGTTGATTTTTATCTTTTTTCTTTATTCTACCCCTTTTTTGGTCCTAAAATCTGACTAAAATCAACCTGTTCCTTCGTATGCCCTTTACGTTTCAGAGTCGTGGTGCATCCTTAGAACAGTCTCACGACCCCAGCAGGCATTGGCCCTCTATGGGGCCCCGTCATTTATTCTACCCTTAATGCAAATTACCATGACCACTATGAAAATATTTAAATTTAAGTGCAACAATTTATGTCTATCTATAAAAGTTCTAGCCATAAAAGGCTAAAAATAAAAAAATAAAAATTAAAGCTTCGATCGGAATTAGATTGTTTTTATTATTCAACAGATAAATAATGAATTAATTTAGTTTTTATACCTTCCTTTAAATTTTGAATTGAGTAGGAATAATATCACTACCAACATTAACAATGTTTAATTGAATCCGGAAATACCGGAATTACTTTCCGGGAAAATGGCTTATCCATGTTCTTCTTTCTGTGTGCATTTCTGATACAAGTACCAAAAATCAATCTACCTACTCCGATCACTGATTATTAGTGTTGTATTTGATTTATTAAATTTATGGAAGATATACAAACCTGTCATCTGTACCTAATGAAATCTTTTGAATATCAGACATTGAACATAGGGCAGGTATAGTAACAGGTTCAGTAAACAGTTGATCTGCAAGTGAAACATTTACATTATAAAAGTAAAATGATACATTACAAAATTCTTTAAATAATTTTCAGAAAGTTGCCAGTTCTTTAAATACTCTGAAGTAAACCATTTTAAACTTTCTGCTTTTAGCTCACTTCATGAATATGATACATACCTCTCTTATGAATATCACAAGGAATCTTTAGAAAATCAGATGTTGAAGGCAGGTCAGGCAAAGTCATAGATTCAATATGTAGTTGTTCTGGAAATAATTTAAAAAAATGTATAATGAGTCAGTTTTACCAAAGACCAAGAAAGATATTAAGTGGAAGAGACATGAACCATCTTTGGGCATACCAACTACGCGGTAGCCACATAGTCCATTGTCGTCTTTCAATTTTGTCGACATTTTTATGAGTTGATTTAAATTCCACGACCGTTTATGGATAATTTATATCGATAAAAGTGGAAATGGAATACGACTGGTGGCTGCTCCCCTGCGTTATCGGGTAGGCTACTTCCAATTAACAACTGACAAAGACCGAAAACAAAATAAGCCCGAAGGCAAGATTAACAAGAAATGGGAGTTTAGCCAGGCAAGCTGCATTTGAAAGTTGTCTCAACTGCGGACTTAGCCTGTTTCCACCTTCACCACGAAGAGGTACTCCCAGCTTATGTTATTTTATTGAAGTACTTAGTGTGACTCTAGCACATTTTAATGTTTTCTAAGACATTTTCAAATACTTCAGACTCCAGTTTCATATCTATACTTCTATACTAATATTTTAAAGCGGAAAAGTTTGTTTGTTTGTTTGCTTGAACGCGCTAATCTTCGAAAGTACAGGGTGGATTTGTATGAAATTTGGTATGGAAGTAGCTTGAAGCTTGAGGAAGGCTATAGGCTACTTTTTACCCGACTGCAAAAAAGGAGAGTTATGTTTTTATCGTGATAGAATCTACCCGAGCGAAGCCCCGCGTGAGTACTAGTTCATTTATAAGAAGGGGCTCGTCACATTGAATAACTTTTGTCAAGGTGCATTTCCATATCTCCCATAGTTCAGCTGAGCTCTTAGGGTTCTTCATCAGATACTTCAGATCTTCAATTTTTTATACCTATACATCAGTAGAAAGGACTCCCCATATAACCATTTTTGGGAATATGACGTAACGGTTTCGACACCTAGTGTGGGCACTGATTTATTCTCGACACATAATCTCGTCGCCGTTCCGTATTAGAGTAGTTGCTGCAACTAAAATTGGGGAAGAGTCGACACAGTAACATTCGGTTTCTAATATACGTCGCTGTGTCGTAACATTGTTACCATATTTTAACCAGAGTTCCCACAAATCATTCATTCAATCGCTCATAACCGCTCATTCGTTGACATTGACTCGTGAAGTGACGTGAATTTTATTACTTATTAAAAAAATAAGACACCGCCATCATAACAGTATCACCGAGGTAAGTAAACAAAGATTTTTTTTGTTGATTATTATGGTCCTCAATACTCAAATCTTAATGGGAAATTAAATTCATCGTGTAAATTAGTGGGATAGGTTGAAATGTATCAACGCGCTACATTAATATCACAATTTAACCATTCGGGCGAAAATACACATTGTTTTTATTTTAATGATATTTTTAATTTCTATTATCTAAAGCTTCTATTTGAATGCAGTAAAACAGTTGTATTCAACTGTTTTACTGCATTCAAATGGTTTATTACTGCTAAAATAGTTTTTATTAAGTATTCTTAATAAAAACTATTTTAGCAGTAATAAACCGTACTATCGATAAATAATGAAAATATATTCTTTGTTATATGAAAAATATTTTCGTCACAACAAGTTACAAAGTTACGATTATGTGTCGCCATTGTGTGGACATGTTACGTAAATTCGTCACAAAATAACTGAATTTTAAAAATGGTCTCTCCTTGATTTTTGTTCACAGTTTCCCAAACTTTAGTTTGCTAGGCAAAATGCCATATTGCATTGTTTTAACTAGAGAAGGCTGTTCTGATTTAATATCCCTTGTACCAAGTACGTCGGTGAGAGAGAGCTGTTGTCTGTACAAATAACTAAGAACTCAGTTTTTACTAGTTTTCTAATGTTGTTCTATTCAAGACTTTTAAATTACCATAGAATACGATTAGGTATATAAAATGCATAGAAGTTGAAATCATTAAATGTGCTTTATTTTAGGGGTGAAATGAACACAAGTACATCGAAAAAACAAAGGAGCGAAACGAGAAAGGATACTTCTACAAATAATAAAAGTTTAGATCAAGAAAAAGAGGAAGTGATGAATATAAAAATGAAAATGCCAAATATAGTAGATGATGATAAATACGAATCTGGAGATGCAAAAGAACACAAGAAAATATGAATCTGAAACAGAGGATCAGTTAGATGTAAAAGAAAATGATATTGGTACTTATATAATTTATTTTAATTACTTTTACACATAGCACACTCCTCTATACGCTCATTATGTAATGAATAAATAATAACACGTGCACGTCGTTTTAGACGGAAGTATGGTATGGAGATCATTAGATCTCCATACCATACTTCCGTCTAATTCCGTTTTATTGTCTCAATAAAATTCTTTATTAATACATTATATTGTTTAACATAAATTAATAATTCTTTTACAGACGACGGTACGCCAGACACAAAAAATATTCCAATAAAGCATCGAAAATAGTGACTATACTCTCTGATGTGAAAATAAAAAACAAGTTTTTGGATTTAAAACATGAGACTAAAACTATGAATATAAGTTCTGATAACTTAATGTACTGAGCAGCAAAAGTACAACTACGAAGATGCTGACAAATTATCTTCATGATTGATAGATGATGGCGACGACAGTGAATAGGATGTTAAATTATAAAATTTTGTTGTTATTATTGCTCTATTTAGGTTTACTAACCAATACTCAATACGTACAAATATACTATTTTTGATACCACTTTATATGACTGCATATTAAACTGATGAACATAATATTTATTAGTTTTTAACATTAAATTTATAACACTTTAAACACTAAATAGAAACCCTTAACTACATATACACTACTAATTTTTAATTAGTACAAATACTTAAAGGGCTTATTAGAAAAGGTCTTGTTATTATATATGTAAAGTCTCACTATATAATATTGATAAATAGCAAAGTTATTAGCGTTTGTTTATATCCCAAAATGTCACTCAATTTACGGACATATTGTACAGGCCATTCATGTATTCATTAATCGTGATGTCGCGGTCACGCGGTCTCGCTCAAACTTGCCCCGCCTCCAACAGCTGTTATCGTAAATTGTAGGTAGCTTAGACGCATCTTTAAGCTTTACGAATTAAAAAAAAAGTAAAATAAAAGGTTCACGAAAAATAATAGGCACTTATTAAATTCAAACTTTACCTACATACTTTAATTGGGCCATTTGCTTGTGTTGTTCAGTATCCACCTGCAGAACTCCATCCTTGGTTCATTATCCACAGTAGTCAATTCTTGACCCTTTCTTTAGTGGTATGGGTGAAATCCAGACGAACTAATGGTCGTCTATGCACAGTACTGGCTGATATTAAAATGACGAGCTGCGTCATTCGTACTTCGCCGGGGATCTTCAAAGTAGTCCACTACATCGTCGTAAAGGTTTTGGGCCGGTCTTCCATGTCCTTGGCGATGGGCCGTTGCGCGGAATGATCAATGGTCGAGTAAACGTTGGTAAACATTTACCACAGTCCGAACCTTTGGCTAGCGAGCATTTGGGTACTCTTCCCTGTACATACGAACAGCGGCCACCAGACCAAAAGTACACACGCAACATAGCCACGTACTCCCGAGATGAAAACTGGTAAGCCATCGCGACAGTAAAAACGTAACAACTTATGTTTAAAAAGCACGCGCACACTTCCGCTAACAAATTGGCACTGTTTGTTCGTTCACTCGTTGTAAAAAGGACCGCTGGCCAGAGGGGGCGTGGCTTGAGCTTAGACGCGAGTTTGCCGGGATTTATGAATGACGATCTAACTGGACTAGCACTGCGCGTAGTATTTTCTAGTAGCAATTGTTATGAATGATTGATTCAATTATGAGTTTACCAGTTATGACAAATTTTCGTAGACAATTTTGGGGTTTCGTTTTTTTTACTTTTGACTACATAAATATGATCAGTAAAGGGTACGGATAGAGCCCCATTTTTTTTTGTACTAATTAAAAATTAGTAGTGTATATACATCTAAAAATAAACTAAAATATGGCATCCAGAAATTCGTGCGCATCTTTGTCCACTGGTAATGTGCCCAAAAGACAAAGTAGCTAATGCTAGTGAAGTTATAGTGCAAGTGATGATTTTGTGATTTCGAAATAAAAATCGTTTCTTCTTATATTTTCATTTTATTTTTACCCTAACGTTGTCAATACAGGAATAAATACCATTTGGAAGTTGCAAAGCATACATAAAAGCTTACATTTCACATCTTGCAAATTGTATTCTCTTGATTCTTCTGAATCATAATCAAGTGATGTTGCAAATATATTGATATGCGAAGAATTAGCACGAAGCACTTCAGTTCAAGATACTTCAGCATTATTTTCTGGATTCGGTAGTGAATACGTTAGAAAAATCAACAAAATGATGAGTAAGTATCTGTCACAATAGGAACAACACAACATCCAACAATATTATTAATAACTAGCTGTGCCCGCGACTTCGGCCGCGTAGGATTTAGATATATTGCGATGGACCCATGCCCAGCAGTGGGATGAAAAGTAGCCTATGTGTTATTCTGATGTATCAGCTATATTACTGTAAAATTTCATCAAAATCAGTTCAGTAGTTTTTGCGTGACGACAAACATCAATTCTGACAACCTTTCGCATTTATAAATATTAGTAAGTAGGATAGGATTAACTTACTTGTACTTGTGTTATTTTGGTTCGTTCATTCGTTTACTCTCCTGTAAAATGTTGAAGTCCATCGGAATCTATCAATCTACGTGATATTTTGGGTCGTTTACTCATTTTTTTTTTAAATTAAACTTTTTACCGGCTGTTAAGACAAGACAATAGTTTGAGAATGACTTGATCTGGTGACTTCCATCTAGCCAAGTTAGTGTTATAAATATTCCGAAACATTGACGTAACGTTACTACACATGTTATCACTCAGTTACTACACATTGTTACTAATATTGTACACTAGTTACATACAATACGCAAAGTGTGTAAAACGTGTGTACACAATTTTTTCTGTAACAAGCCGACACAGCTACAACACAAAGTTACTAAAACTACTTTCGGTCGCTTTGTTACTAAACGGTTACAACACATAAAAGCGAACCCCCACACAGTCGCAAGGTGTCGTATCAGTTACGAAACTAATGCGACTTGTTACACCTTTTACAAATCTGCGACCAAAAATGGCTATATGGGTCGTCATACTGAATAACTTTTGTCAAGGCGCATTTCCATATCTCCCATAGTTCAGCTAGCTCTTAGGGTTCTTCATCAGATACTTTAGACCTTCAATTTGTTAATTTAAATAGAAAGGACTAACCGCGTACCGCGCTCAATAAACTTTGTGAACATAGCATGTCGATAATTTCAATAGTTTGGCTGGTCTGTTACGGTTTCTGTTAGTTTTGATAGTTTTCCCTTCATATAGGCACAAAACCCTACCTCTATGCCAAATTTCAGGTCTCTAGGTTTATGGGAAGTACTAGTTCTATTTTGATGATCAGTGAGTCTATATATGTCGAAATAGTACAACTTTGCTTTTGCATAACTTAGGAAATAAACAAGCTACAAACATGAAATTTTATAGTTTTAGTGTGTGCTGGTAGCTTACTAAATAACCATAATTTCAGTGTTCTAAATCTATCCAGAGGTCCCCAAATGAGGGCCTGAAAATACGCCGAAATGGTTCCAGAAAAGGATGGTACGGCAGTGTTTGCTTTGCGCTCGACTTGGCGGGGGCACTGCCGTGCCCCCAGATAATAACCAACTGGCTGACCTTGCGAACTTCGTATCGATCGCATTTTTTTTTGTTTTGCTTAATCTTCTCACCTTTCAAACCTTCCCTGTGTTAGAGGTTAGAGGGAACGTAATCCAAAAATAAATGAAATCGGTCCAGTCGTTCTCGAGTTTTAGCGAGACTAACGAACAGCAATAGATTTTTATAATTATATAGGTAAGATATGCAAAATAAAGATCATTTATAACAGACTAGCTGTGCCCGCGACATCGACCCCGCGCGGTATAGTGACTTTCAGTAGCATTTTTAATTTTATAGGCTAATTATTTTGAAAATTAAACTCATACATAATTTGAATGTCGTATTTATTAATATCTAAACAAAAGTCTAAAAAATAAGTTTCAAGCTTCTAGCTTTAAAAATGACGTAATTTCCATACAAACTTTCAACCCCTTACAGCCTTTTTCGCATTAAAAATCAGCCTACTTATGTCCTTTCTCAAGCTCTAGACTATGTCCGTACCAAACATTAAAATCGGTTCAGTAGTTTAGGCGTGATTGCGTAACACACAGACAGATAGAGTTACTTTCGCATTTATTATATTATATATAGTAAAATATAGTAAATATAGTAAGGATTAATATTAATATCATGATGTTAGTACACTGACAGCCCTTAATCTGTCTCCTTTTAGTTTGTCCATCCAAAGGTTGTCTGTAAGAGATCGTCTTGTGCGTTAAGACCGCCCATTGTACACTAGTTTAAAGTTTTTGTATCCATATAAATATTGTAAAGTGCACAATAAAGTATACATATAATAAATAAATAAATAATAATTATTATACTAATTATTATGTTCCAATTGCAGAGTATAGAGGCATCTGGCGAGTCTGCAGCGCTTGGTGTTGGCTGCTGGAGCTCGGCGCGCCACGCTGGGCTCTGCACATCAAGATCTAAGAGAACCACTGAGGGACCAGATCGCCGAGGTGAGGCAACTTCTTCAATGGCCAAATATGCCCATGATGCTTCATGACGTACGAAA
This sequence comes from Tholera decimalis, assembly GCA_943138885.2. Classification (NCBI taxonomy): domain Eukaryota; kingdom Metazoa; phylum Arthropoda; class Insecta; order Lepidoptera; family Noctuidae; genus Tholera; species Tholera decimalis. The sequence goes on from OW964548.2 coordinate 28,140,836, forward strand.
CTCAAGTGGCTTCCTATACGTCTTCGCCGGAACTTACACATCTTGTCTCTGCTTTACAGTATTATGTTCAATTCTAAAACCCCCTCTTACCTTAAAGAACGTTTCATGTTCCTCCATGACACACATGCCAAATTTCTGAGGTCATCGGAAAACTTGAGGCTAGAGGTACCGAGTCACTCCACCAATTTCTTTGGTAAGTCGTTCGCAGCTCAAGCAGTACGACTGTGGAATACTCTTCCCGTGTCAGTAAGAGAAGCACAAACCTTTTCTTCTTTCAAAAACATGGTAAAAGATCTCTCTCTCTTTAATTTGTTACTACTTTTTATATATCTCAGCTTTTTTATTCATCAACTTTTTTATATTAGTAAGCATTTCAAATGAACAGAAACGATGAAAAATAAATAACTATTCGATTTATGTAATTTAAAAGCTTGATTTTTATACATATATATAATATCATACATATATATATCTCAAAAACCTCTGAATTTGATTTCAATTTAAACTTGACGAATCTACACTTACAAGAGAAAAGGTCATTTGACCATAAATACAGTAAAGTACCTGCAAGGATTCCGTTTTTTTCCTTCTATATCCAGATTTAACACAAAAGGGGAAAACACAAATTATGTAAGACAAATTGAGTACCTTATAAGTATTTTTATTGATATAATCAATACAAAACAAATAACATAATTAAAAATAAACTCTTATAGAGATCTGAAAAACACACAAATGCATATTGGAGTAATCTTGCAAGAGTTTTATTTTTCCTTTTGAGGTGTGGAACCAAACAAAAGGAGCAAACACTAATTAGTAATTATTCTTTAAAATTGAGAACAATATGAGTATTTTTATTGACTTAAACAAAACAAATTTTCATAACAAAATATGATTAAAAATAAACTCATAGAGGAATTGATAAAACTAATTAATAATGATAACCATATCAAAAGACCACTGATAATCATAGACTAATTAACAAATATGATCAGTCACAAAGGCGAAATATCTTTGCCGTGCCGACAGAAAAGTTAGAACGCATTTCATCCCATGATACCATACTAGTTAGAACGGTTTGAACTGATTTATCAATTAATTTCCTCTTTCTCCCAGAGGCCTCGATTTTACTTTCGTTAAATATCGAATTTAGATTTTTTTTCATGTCATTCGAAGTTTGGATTTCGGAAACATTGCTGCCGACTTCATCTTGGGAAGATGACATTATCGCTGTGCAGTGCTGTGGGACTGCAGCAAGTTCACCAGTTGATCTAGAGCTGCTTTCATGTCTTATTGGTATTCTGTGAGATAAATCTGGTCGAAGAGTCCTCATTACTTCAATTGGATGAGTACTTTCCATGTCTTCATTGGGTGCCTCTCCATCTTCATCCATATTAATTACTGGCTGATGTGTTCCGGTCTCTTCATTAGCAGCCTCTGGTTGATCAGTTATATTTTCTTCAGCATTTTCTGGTGTTGCTAGTTGATGAGTTGCTACCTCTTCAATCATTATCCCTGAGTCGTATTGTTGATGAGTCTGAGTTTCTGTACTAGTAGCATCTGATTGATAAGTTTCCACATCTACAAGATCTTTCTCAGTAAAATCTGTTTGATAGCTACGCTCATCAACAGATTTTTCAGAATTATCTATCTCCTGCTCGGCACGAGCAGTGCCTTTAGTTTCTTCACTGATAGCAAATTGAGAAGTACTTGACTCTTCAGATGAAAATTCCAAGTCCCAGATACCAGATGCTATCGAGCAAGGAGATCCGTGCTCTGGTCTTGATCTTGCTTGCTCTTGCGTGGCCTCTTCTTCAAGGTCTTCGTCAGTAGTTTCTTCTTGATCGCTGTCGAATATTGGGGCAGTATTTGGATCTGAAAATACAAGGAAAAACGGATCGTTTGAATACAAGTAGAATGAAAACCATCTTGGATTAAATCATAGCTTACTATTACGTAATATTAGGTCATTCGCGAGCCTGTAAATAATATAAACATTCATTTTAAAATATATGTCATATATCTTCCCGGTAAGGAGATGTTTACCATTATAGAAGGCAACAAACATGCCATGATATCTCCTGATCGCCCTTGGTTGACTGGTAGAGAATGCCTAAGGCATTATAAAAGAATCTTTATCTACACTCAGCGTCCCAAAAATAGCACCTGTCCGAAAATAAGCTTCAAGCATGACATGCTTGAAGACATGGACATGCTTGAAGCTTATTTTCGGAATCGGAATCAACGAAAACATTAAACAATTAATATTAGTGTCAATCAAAAGTAGGTTTAACGAACTTTAAATTAACAACAGTTAGAATTCCTAAACAAAACAAATTTCATTGGAACGTCCCAATTAAAGGACCATGGGCAAATTTGTATGGAGACTGGACCAAACCCTCAACAGTAATGAAACCCACTCCAAATGAAAGATTTTGGGGTGTTATTTAATTGTTACTATGAGAGCCAAATCGAAATCGAGCGCCAACAAGGTGATTAGGAACATCAAAAAATATATTGATTGGTAGTTTGTAGCGAGGAACTAAACATATTATTAACAACAAACAAAACAACATGTTTATATTCGTGTATTGATTAACATTTATTTTGAACCACACAGGTTTTTTTTTAACATGTAGGTATATAAACTGTATATAACTTAAAAGATATCCTTTATATCATACAGTCTTAAAATGTTGACAACGACAAAAATAACTGGCAATTATATGTCCACAATAATGTCATCTAAATGTAGTGCTGGTCGATGAAATTCATCCAATCTACCCCGACCCGTAAGACAGGTACAATAGTATTGTGTTATGGAATCTATGCCCACTTGTTATTTTATTGAATATGCCCACTTGATCGCGGTTAATTAACACATAAGTGTAATATGTCCTTGCCCTTATGTGTCGTGATTGGACTCGCCTTAGCAGCCATAAGTTATTTTCAAGAATATTGTATTCCAAGTCCGGTAGGTTATTCTCTCGATATATTTCTATTGTGTATAGACCATTAATTCGTAAATGTTCGCTAGTGTATGAACGTGCAAGTTTCAATTGATATGAATCAAAAGAAATAAGTACTATCATCATCCGTTAATACCGGGAAGTCTTGCAACTGAGGAAGATGAGCATCTATCCTTTCAAACGCAACTCGTTGTCTGTTATGATTTTTTAATGTCACATAGTCAAATAATAGATTTGGGGTATTGATCTTAGCATTAATAATGCGCAGAATGTCTCCGGCAAATCTATTATTTACGGCTACTCTATAAAACGCGTTAATTAGGGCAGCTGCAATTCTAAAATCCGTAAACATATGTGGCAACGCTCTATTAAAGTAATCTTGGCAAAACAATTTGAATCTATTCTTAAACTTGCCATTGACTGCTTCCACCACCCAGCGAATAGCGGTTACTAATCTAAATTTATTAGCCTGCTCTGTCATCAATTGACTTTTATTTCTATCCTTTGTAGGAGGAAAATGTGCTTCATATCCCAGTGATTCTAAATCTATAATAAGAGACTGTATTGAACCCTCTATCCAATATAAATACATCATTTGGTTCGAAGAACCAATGAAAAGCTTGATTTTCATCTTCACACAGGTTGCGCATTATTGTTGCATGACTTGTTATTATATATATTTTGTATATATACATGCTAGACAATAAATCAAAACAAAAGAACGTACACAGCTGTAGTTCTTATGATTTCGGCAACTTACAAAGAACTGTTTATCACCTTAGTGTTGTTATTTACAACCAAGATCAAGTGTGAATGATTTTATAGAGAGTTTTCGGCGTTATATGGAGTTTATAGTGTATTTATTTGATTATTGCCTATCAAAAAGAAAGTTATTAGCGATATTATGAAAGTAAATAAATAAACACACCTTATCAACCAAGGCATTTTGTCGAATATATTCTGGGGTTGATTTTCAGGAATGTCCCTTCCCAAAACATGGCGTCTATTTTGTACAGTGCGCAAGCGCAGGCACATTATGCAAGGTTTTGCTGCCATTGCGCAAAAATCACAATTCACCACTAAGTTACTAAAATCTTGTCCAATTGGATTGCCAGATAGTAACATAGAAGCTGATATCGAAGTCAATTAACGAGCCGGAGTCAGTAAGTTGCAATACAAGCCGATAGTAATACAAGAACAAACAACGTTAACAACGTAGAAGCAACGACTGATTTGCCCATGATCTAAAAATTATCTAAAAAGGGAAGGGAGCAAAGGAGCGCGCAGGGTGGGGGATGAGTTCTCACTAGCCGTAGGTATACAAGAATGTCAGGAAAAAATATTTTATTTACAGTTTTTATACTATGAATTTTGATGCTTTCTCAGTTATGAAAACGTTCCAAAACACCATGTTCGCGCTTGAATTCGATGTAGCTGCCATAATAAGAAATGAATAATACCCTAAAAGCTTTCATATGGAATAGGTTTTATCACTGTAGAGTAATTGGTCCAAAATGACTCATGGTCCTTTAAAAAGAATGTTATAATACACATTACAACGTCGTCTAATTGCACCACTCTACAAGGGCATAAAATGGCCAACCCGGGTCAAAGGTCAACAGGGGTCATTTGCTATCCAACCTTTGAAGTGAACACACGTTAACAGCTACAGCAAAAAAAATCCCCTGAAGGTGGATACTACTGCAGATGGAGCCGCTCAAATCATTGCACTGATTTGCACTTTTAGTGCTATGTCGGAGCACTACTTTAGTGCTATGGTTGATGCACTATTTTTAGAGATTATGTATTTAAGGTAGCGGAGATTTACTTTAGACAGCACTATGGAGAATAAGTTAGGGAGGGCAATGACAAGGCGTGAAGTCGCAGTAATGAATGTGAAATGAATGTTCTTTATTAAAATAGAATTGTGTATATATATAATTGGTAATGTTTACATAAGTTAAACAGTGGTCACTATGTGAGCGCGCGGCCCTCCACCCGCATCTCATGTAACTGTTTACATTATATTTAATTTATAGTATTTAGAAAAGTATTCCTCTTTGTTCATTGTATGAGCGGTTGGTTATCAAAGTGAAGGGTATGCTACGTATGCTACAGGACTCCCCTTCAAGCGAAGCGTACCGGCAGTTTGATGATACGTCCAGAACGCGTCTGCTTGTTTTCAGCGGGATGTGACGTCATGCTTGCTCTCGGTACTTCTGTTTTCTTGGTATCGGTGACTGTAACTGGTGTGGTATTCTTGGTTGATGATAGAGTGTCTTCTGAGATAACATATGCAGGTTTCAATCGATCTATCGAGATATTTGCTTGCCGATCGGGTAACTGTATTGTGTAAACTTTTTCTGTGCGGCTTATCACTCGGTAGGGTCCTTCGTATGGTGTTTCAAGTGGTTTCTTGACTGCGTCGGTTCTGATAAACACGTGGGTGCACTTCAAAAGGTCATAAGTCATTAGTCATAAGTCATTTATTTCAGAACAATATACATTGTGTAGAAATTGTGTAAAACATAACAGTACCATTAAATAAAATATATCAAACGAAGAGAGACCAAAAAAAAAATCATGTCAAATATAATAAAATAACAAATTGAAAACGATAATAATCCTCATTCAATTTAAAATAATAAATCCATACTTCCATACTAATATTATAAATGCGAAAGTAACTCTGTCTGTCTGTCGGTCTGTCTATCTGTCTGTCTGTTACCTTTTCACGCCTTAACCGCTGAACCGATTTACATGAAATTTGGCATGGGAATAGTTGAGGACCCTGGGAAGGACTTAGGATAGTTTTTATCCTGATGTAAGGTTCCCGCAGGATAGTTTTCGAATTGTATCTTTGTTGCTCTTTCACGCAAAAACTACTAAACGGATCTCAATGAAATTTGTAAGGAGACAGTTGACATCCTGTAAAAGCACATAAGCTACTTTTTATCCCGGAATTCCCACGGGTTTGGGATTTACGCGGGGAAAACCTCCCACTCGAACGAAGTCGCGGACAAAAGCTATCCATACTTTAATACTAATAATATCTCTAATAACTCCATATCCATATCCATACTATCCATACTTCCATATCCATCAATACTTCCAAGCTAATATAATAATAATTCGAAAGTAACTGCCTGTCTGGTCTGACTGTTACTTTTTCACGCCTAAACCGCTGAACCGATTTAGATGAAATTTGGCATGGGAATAGTTTAGGACCCTGGGAAAGACATAGCATAGGTTTCGTCCCGGAAGTCATTCCTAAAGGATGTAAAAGGACACACATAATACACTTAGACCGCTAAACCGATTTAGATGAAATTTGGTATGGAGATAGTTTTAGACCCTGGAAAAGACATAGTATAGTTTTATTCCCGGAAATCATTCCTAAAAGATGTGAAAATGGTGTTGGAATTTTGTATCGGGAATCAATTATGTCCCCGCCCTCCCCACCCACATAATACACTTGACCGCTAAACCGGTTTGGATGAAATTTGCTATGGAGATATTTTTAGACCCTGGAAAAGACAGGATAGTTTTTATCCTGGAAATCATCCCTTAAGGATATAAAGGGGTGTTGGGACTTTGTATTCCCCCTCTCAATTCATTCAAATCGCGTATTCAAGAACCACTCATAACATTTTTTTAAAACTACACAGCTGCATGTAGGCTATACAAATCTTTGTTTAGAGCTGGGGTCGAACCCACGTCATGCAACAGTTAACAGTTACGCCAACCGTGTCGCTTAAATTTTAACCAATCAAGTTAATATACGAATCATTTCTATTTCAAAATCGGGGCATTATGCGTTTGCCCTTTTGAAAATAGGAGAAGATCGTGTGGCAACAGATATCAACGGGATGATTTATTTGAGCTGAACTGAATCTGGAACTGAAACTGAAACTGAAGCTGAAACTGTAGCTGAATCTGTAGCTGAATCTGAAACTGAAACAAAAACTGAAACCAAACTGAAGCTGAAACTGAAACCAAAACTGAAGCTGAAGCTGAAACTGACGCTGAAACCAAACTGAAGCTGAAACTGAAACTGATGCTGAAACCTAAACTGAAGCTGAAGCTGAAACTGAAACTGGAACTGTAGCTGAAACTGACGCTGAAACCAAACTGAAGCTGAAACTGATGCTAAAACCAAAACTGAAGCTGAAACTGAAACTGAAGCTGAAAATTAAGCTGAAACTGTAGCTGAATCTGAACTGAAACCAAACCTGAAGCGGAAACTGAATCTGAAACTGAATCTGAATCTGAAACTGAATCTGAAACTGACTCTGAAACTGAATCTGAAACTGAAACCAAAACTGAATCTGAAGCTGAAACTGGAAATGTAGCTGAAACTGACGCTGAAACCAAACTGAGGCTGAAACTGAAACAAAATTGAAGCTGAAACTGAAACTGATGCTGAAACCAAAACTGAAGCTGAAACCGAAACTGAAGCTGAAACTGTAGCTGAAACTGACGCTGAAACCAAACTGAAGCTGAAACTGAAGCTGAAACCAAAACTGAAGCTGAAGCTGAAACTAGAACTGTAGCTGATACTGACGCTGAAACCAAGCTGAAGCTGAAACTGATGCTGAAACCAAAATAGAAGCTGAAGCTGAAACTGAAACTGAAGCTGAAACTGAAGCTGAAAATTAGGCTGAAACTGTAGCTGAATCTGAAACTGAAACCAAAACTGAAGCTGAAGCTTTCAACTGGAACTGAAACTGACGCTGAAACCAAACTGAAACTGAAGCTGAAACTGAAACTAAAGTGAAGCTGAAATTGAAACTGATGCTGAAACCAAAACTGAAGCTGAAACTGAAACTGAAGCTGAAACTGGAACTGTAGCTGTAACTGACGCTGAAACCAAACTGAAGCTGAAACAAACTGATGCTGAAACCAAAACTGAAGCTGAAGCTGAAACTGAAACTGAAGCTGAAACTGTAGTAACATCCATAGTGAACGTAGTCCAAGATACAAATAATTTAATAAACCACGTTTATTCTGATTAATCGCAGCCATTCTTTGTCCCTCATATTTGTTTTCAACAAACGTGAAGGAGTAATTTTGGCACCAACTAACGAAATTGTAGGGCAGATCAACGAAAAGATTATGTCTCATGTCAAAAACATGAGTTCATGTCATGTCATGTTGTTGAGTATCTGTCCGTCGACATTGTCATGGATACAAAGCAAGTGACGTCGTACTCTGTAGAGTCTATCAACTCTCTGGAATTGTCAGGGTACCCCATCACATTATTTGAGGCTTTAACTTGGTGTCCCAGTCCTGTTGATGCGTAATCAGGGCGCACCTCTCTGGCAGGCAGGCTCTTTAATGGCATGCGACTACAAATTACATACCTTGGATGCAATGTTTTCAAGCAATAATTATGACAGGAACAGCAAGCGGTAAAAACGTATTTATTCCTCACATTCAGTTCGAAAAACTCAAATTTCCCCTAAAAGCGGCATTCGCAATGACCATAAACAAAGCTCAAGGACAGACACTGAAAGTCGCAGGTGTACATTTAGAAAAAGACTGCTTTTCCCATGGGCAATTGTATGTGGCGTGCTCACGAGTATCAAGCGTACAAAATCAACACGCCAAGAACGGGAAAACCAGAAACGTAGTTTACAAAAATGTATTGTAAACTACGTTTTTGGTTTTAAAAAGATAAATTTTAAATACTAACTGTCTGTCTGTTTTTGGGGATGGATGGACCCTGGTGATGGTTTTTTAAATATTATATGCGTTTTTTAACCACCCAAAAAGATACGGTACACCTTTTTGGCAACAAGAATTATTGACAAATTGTAAATTAACGCGAGCGAAGCCGCGGGCAAAAGCTAGTAATACAATAAAACAATAGTCGAAAAAAACGAAAATAAAATTAACACAGATTATAAGTATAGAAAATAAAATTGCAAAAAAAATTAAATAAAAAATTGTGTAAGAAAGATTAAAAATGTCTTCTCGTTTTCTATGAATAATCAATAATAAAAATAGAATGTCAATAAATTAAAAAATAATAATAAAAAGTTACAAAAATGGTCCGTAATAATATGTCATTTAATTATAAATTATAATGTCATAAAATAAAATCTATCAATATAATCGGTCTTGATGAATGAATACGGATTTTTTGTTGCTGTGGTATTTGGTAACGGCTTGCGGCTTGTTGACTTAAATTATATCGCGTAGTTTCTCGACGTAGGTATAATCCATAGTAGATGTGCAAGTATTTTCTGTGAAAAATTCGCCAGGTAAACGTAGATTGTAACCGTAGGTAAGTTCGGCTGCGCTTACTCCGGTGTCAGTGTTTAAAGAGGCACGTAAACCCATTAGAATTGTCGGAGCTCGTCTATCCAGGAACTTGTGTTTATAAGTTTCGCGCGTAATGCGGTCTTGAGGGTGCGATGCCATCTCTCGATCATGCCGTTGCTCTGTGGGTGATAAGTATGTGGGTATAAAGTTTTCTTTATTCCCAATAGCTTCATCAGGTTTTGGAAAAGTTGACTTTCGAATTGGTGGCCTTTGTCGCTTGTTAGTGTAGTCGGACATCCAAATCTTGTGATCCAATCAATGTTGGTAAACAATTTGGGCTATTCGATCAGCTGATATTTCGTCGGTAGGAATTGCTTCAGGCCACTTAGTTAATCGGTCGATCATTGTAACTAAGTACCGATGTCCTTGAGATGTTGTAGGTAGAGGTCCTACGATGTGTGTCGGCGACGACGTTTTGTTTACTGCTTACGTGTCGAATGTCGGTCGTAAATTCGCTGATAAACAAAAGTTGCCTTGTTCGCCGGTTTGTTTCTGAGTTGGAAGGAGTTTTTGACATTACGTATGTCAGCGGTTTGTGATCCGTAAATATTATGAGATTTCGTCCTTCATATATCTTGCGGAAGTGTTTGACTGCCATGTAGATTGCAAGTAGTTCACGATCGAATGTAAAGTATTTCTTTAGCGCGTCGGTGAATTTCTTCGAAAAATATCCGAGCGGTTACTATGTTTCATGTATGTATTGTTGAAGTACGGCTCCAGCTGATGTGTCGGATGCGTCGCAGAATAAAGCGATTGTTGCGTGGTGAGAAGGGTGAGCGAGTAAAGCTGCGTTTATTATGCTGGCACTGCTCTAAAGCTTGCGTTGCTTCATCGGTCCACGTGATTTGCGTTTTATCTTTCTTCTTGACGTTATGTAGGTATTCGTTCAATAGTGCTTGTTGAGATGCGGCGTTTAGTATATGATCGCGATAGAAATTGATCATACCGAGAAATCTTCTTAGCTCTTCAATGGTAGTCGGCTTGGGAAAGTCAGTGATAGATTCGACTTTATGTCTTGGAGGTTTGATACCTTGTGCTGATACAGTGTAACCAAGGAACTGGACTTCTGATTGGCCTAAGTTGCATTTGGCAGGGTTGATCGTGATATCGCTTTTTTCTAGTCTCTTGAGTACAATATGCAGGTTTTCTCGGTGTTGGGTTTCATTTTCCGATGCCAGAAGTAGATCGTCGATGAATGGGAAAACAAAATCTAATCCTCGTAGGACTTCATGGATATATCGTTGAAATGTTTGTCCCGCGTTCTTTAAACCAGGGCACATACGTGGGAATTCATATACTTAGTCCCATCGGTGTGATGATTGCGGTTTTCTCTATGTCTTCTTCTCGGACATTCAGTTGTTGGTAAGCACGGTTGAGGTCTATTGTAGAGAAGATAGTTTTACCAGATAGATGATGCGTAAAATCTTTGATGCGTGGTACGGGGTATCTGTCTGGTATGGTAATAGAGTTGAGTCGGCGATAGTCACCACAAACTCTAATATCGCCATTCTTTTTAGGCACGATATGAAGAGGTGATGCCCATGGACTCTTGCTAGGTCTGCATAGACCTTGTTCGATCATGTTTTCAAATTCCTTCTTTACAATCTCGAAGCGATGCGGTGGAATAGGACGGGCGCGGCAGTGTACCGGTGGTCCGCGAGTTTCAATACAATGTTGCAGTTCAATTGCATTGATGTTAATCGCGTTATTTCCGGATATTGAGCTAGGATGTCGTGTTATGACTGCGACATGTTAATACTGCGTACGGTAGGAACATCTGTTACACATACCGGGACATTGACCTTTAAGCTCGTGATGCCGTCGATAAGTCTGCGGTTTTTCAAGTCGAAGATAAGTTGATGGTACTTGAAAAAATCGGCTCCGAGAATTGGTTTCGAAACATCTGCTATTATATGAACTTCCGTTTGTACGGGCGTCGTAAGTTAAAGTTGAGAGTTAATGTTTTTTCGCCATACGTAGCTATTTTTGTGTTGTTTGCAGCGTAAAGTTGAAATGGTAGTGGCGTTGCGACTTGACCCTTTTTTCTCGGTAGCACGGATATGTTTGCTCCCGTATCGACCAAGAAAGATAATTTAGAAGAGTTTTTGTCGGTGATGTACAGGCGGTGTGAATTCTCTTGAACGCTGGTGTCCGCCTCTGCCAACGTTCTGTCTAGTTTTCCGAGTTTTGTTTGTTGAAAGAGCAGGGCGATGATGTGTCAGTGTCTAGCTTGTTCCTTGAAACGTAGGTGATAATAGCAGTCTGGTGATGTTGATACTTTTCGTCTTCACGATTTTGATGCGCTACGGTGAAGAGATGGGTAGCGGCGGCAGCGATAGTTGTAATCATACGACGGTCTTGCTTTTAGATCGGCTATTTCTAGCGAGAGTTTTCTTATTTCACTGATGAGATACTGCGTATCGGACTGCGGTGCTGATGTAGGTGCTGCGAATGAACGTACGGCTGCGACTTCTGTTGATGTGGTCTGCTCCATCATTTTGTCGGCGAGTAGAGCGAGTTTTTCGAGTGTAATCTTGGTGCTGAATGATGTACTGACCTCAGGTGTGTCTGGTTCGAGTTTTCTCCGCTTCAGATATTCGCTTCGAGTTTTCTCCGTGTCAGGCGTGTTTAGCAGCACTATTTTTAGAGATTATGTATTTAAGGTAGCGGAGATTTACTTCAGACAGCACTATGAAGAATAAGTTAGGGAGACCAATGACAAGGCGTGAAGTCGCAGTAATGAATGTGGAATGAATGTTCTTTATTAAAATAGAATTGTGTATATATATATAATTGGTAATGTTTACATAAGTTAAACAGTGGTCACTGTGTGAGCTCCCGGCCCTCCGCCCGCGTCTCATGTAACTGTTTACATTATATTTAATTTATAGTATTTAGAAAAGTATTCCTCTTTGTTCATTGTATGAGCGGTTGGTTATCAAAGTGAAGGGTATGCTACGTATGCTACACACTACTGTAATCAGGGAGGCGGCAGTATAATGTTGCTCGTCAACTGAACTTGAGTCGTTTTTCCGTTCGAAGAGTGTTCCACTTCCACGCTTCCAAGAGTTTAGTGGCTATCAGTGGCGAAGGCTCCATACAACTCGATTCCTACCGGCTTCCCTTTTGGAGTATGGCAAATATTAGTCTATTATTTTATATATGAATATATAAATAGTAATTTTCAACTAGCTTTTGCCTGCGACTTCGTCCGCGTGGAATAGTTACTTTGGGCTAAATTTAACCCCGATTTTGAAGCATTCTTCATTGGCGCTCCGCTCCTTTTGGCCTTAGCGTAATGATATATAGCCTATAGCCTTTCTCTATAAATTGACTATTTAATTAAAAAATATTTTTTCAATTCGAACCAGTAGTTCCTGAGATTATCGCGTTCAAACAAACAAACAAACTCTTCAGCCTTATATTATTAGTATAGATAGTTGTTGCCCGCGACTTCGTCCGCGTCTCCGTCGTTTTTCGTAAAAAAAAGTAGCCTATGTCCTTCCTCACGGTTCAGTGATTTTGATGTAACAGACAGATTAGCTTTCGTAATTTAGTAGGGAAATATATAATGTCAATCTATAATACTGTTGAAAAATATCGCAATACGGAACCGCACAATATATTGTTGTTAATATCTGTGCCCGCGACTCCGTCAGCGTAAGTTAATGTATTGGTAATATTGTTTAGATCACGTTCACATGAGGCTTAAGTACCTATAGAACGAAATTTTATACCTTCGGCCGGGAGACGCGTCGAGCGCGACGACCGATTCTCAAAAATAATCCTTATAGCATGATTCAGTATTCACGCGCGATGGCTTATTATTAGCGTATTTCATGTATAACTTTGGTGTTTCTATACCGATTTATATGATTCTTTTTATGGAATAGGTAATAATGTTAACTTTTTCAATTAGCGGTGACTGAGAGTGTTATAAACGTAAGAGTAGACAAATACTATAATCAGAAAGCTTCGAACTGCTAAGCTATCGGGAGTTATACGTGTTATTGTGAGTCAACCATAAAAGATAGACATATGCTGTCGTGGGATATTTTTTATATAAAGTTAAGGAGAATATTTCCGTCATGAAATGATTTCTGTGTAGCTTTAACCATTAAGGCTGCACACGCGACGGCAGCTTAAAACATGGAGTAACTTCTCCCGTTTTCCCAACATTTCCCTTCACTGCTCTGCTCCTATTGATTGTAGCGTGATGAAAAGTATACTATAACTAGCTCAGGAGTATGAAAAATAATTGTACTAAGTTTCGTTAAAATCTGTCGAGTAGTTTTTGTTTCTATAACGGTTATACAGACAGACAGACAGACAAAAATTTTACTGATTTCATTTTTGGCATCAGTATCGATCCCTAATCACCCCCTGATAGTTATTTTCGAAATATATTTCATGTACAGAATTGACCTCGCTACAGATTTATTATAAGTATAGATTAAACAAATAATTATTTACGAAGTTACAAGATTTCGAAGTCAGCCACAGGGCCACAGTTACTGGAATTCACGCATCACACTTGAGCAAGGTAAGCATTTTTTGGTCCGGCTTCCCTTATATGAAAATTCACCCTTCTCCACTGGTGGCTATATTTGAAGACGTGGATCAGTAAGACAACGCTGCACATCCGAGAGAGACGATTGCTTCATTGATTCGACGACTTTACGTAATCGGTTCTCCAATGTTGTTGAGCTGCAACACCAACTCCAATCAGCTCGCAGATCTTCTGTAAGTATCTCCACAATTAGAAGAAGATTGCAGGAGAAGAAAATTGCAATTCACAGGGCTGCTACATGGTCAAAATTGACTGCACAGCATAGGAGAGATCGGTTAGAATTTGCAGGCGACCATGTGGATTGGACAATAGATCAATGGAGGGCTGTGCTCTTCTCGGATGAGACGAGGGTGTGTCTTTTCTGTAACGACAGGCGTATAAGAGTATATAGAAGGCAAGGAGAACGATTCGCACATGCTTGTATTCAAGAGACAATGGAATATGGAGGTGGCTCGTGCATATTCTGGGGTGGCATGTCAATCGACGTCAAAAAGAACCTCGTGTGTGTTTCGCGGATGACGGAAGTGCTAGCGGGCGAGAGTCGCTGACTGATCCTCTGTACATAACAGAGATCTTCTTCGTCCCTTATGCGGGTTTTGTTGGCAGTAGGTTCATGAGAATGCACAATAACGTCCGCTGTCACACCGTATTAATTGTAAGAGACTACCTGCAAGAAATTGGGATCCCTGTTATACGGTGGCCAGCACGAAGTCCAGATGAACTGAAACGAGTAAGGGAACGTGATTTTGCCCCTGCCACTATCCAAGACCTCCAAGATTGCGTCGCCGTCGTTGCAGGATGGGACAACATTCCTCAAGTGACTGTTAGAACATTAATTAGGTCCATGAGAGGACGTATGTAGCAGTCATCAGGCTTGGGGGGCAACACTAGGTTTTAAGTGGTTTTTAAGGACTTCGTTGTAATTTTTGCTGTTAAAATAAAACGAAGAGAGGTGCGATTTTTGTGACGCCGAGTGTATATCTACAACATTATATTTGTTTTTATCGATAATAGGTTCGCGTTTGACCACCATCTCACCTGATGTTAAGTGATGATGTGGTCGAAAATGGAGCACGCTTATCTAAAAGTAACCTATTCACTCTTGACTTAAAGACTCCTAGGTTGTAGCTGTCGGGAAACACAGACTCCGGCAGGGAATTCCACTCCTTAGCCGTACGCACAATGAAGGTATTCCCAAAACGTTTTGTGCGTATGGGTGGGATGTCCACCATGTAATGATGGTGCATCGCCGTTTGTCTTATAGTCCGATGATGGAACGGACTTGGCGGAATTAGATTGTGTAATTCCATCGCACACTCCCCGAAATGTAACCGATAGAAAACCGATACACTTGCAACTCGTCGTCGATGTTCAAGGCAAGGCTGAAGCTTTGACTCGACCAGTGCATCGTTGCCAATGAGTCTCTTGATCCGTTTCTCAATAGACTCAAGCGCGTCCAGTTGGTATTTGGCAGATCCATCCCAAAGATGAGAGCAGTACTCCATACACGACCGAACCTGAGCTTGACACAAATTGAGCAGCTGTTTCGGTGTGAAGTACCGTCTCATCTTTGCCAAAATTCCAAACTTTTTTGATGCTAATTGAGCCTTAGCCTCGATAAACGGACCAAAATTGAGGGTGGAAGTTAGTATTACTCCAAGAAGCTCAATACGATCGGTTATCGGCACGGTTAGGTACACCATGGAAAGTAAGAGCCGGTTCGAATTCGCTCATTTCTGTGGAGAATAGACACGCCTGGGTCTTAGCTGTATTAAATTTGACCAAGTTGGCATCACCACATTCATAGACAGCCTTCGAGGACAAGTTCAAGCGCCCAACCATGTCCTTACGGAGAGACTGGATCTGTGACCCACCAGCACGCGTGCTGGACACATATCTCTCAGCAACTGTGATATCATCTGCATACCCAAAGGTACCGGGCATAAGCAGATCATTAATGTGTAGCAAGAATAAAGTTGCTGAGAGAACCGACCCCTGAGGGACCCCGGCGTTAATAGCCAATTGGCCAGATGAGCAGTCATCAATGACCACAAAAATAAAGGTGAAAGTAAATGCTAATAGTAAAAAGAAACAGAACTGGATAACCAAAGGTCTAAAACAAAGTTGCAAAACAAAAAGATCTCTGCGCTATCAATATTATAAGAGGCGAAATTTACGAAATAAAACTAAATATTTACATTACTCAAAGGTCTTACAGAAATGCGTTTACACTTCAAAAAAGAATGCAAACATCAAATACATAAACAATAGTGAAAGCAAATGTAAAGCTGTCTGGAGAGTAATAAAGGATGAAATCGAGAACAATAACGATAGGGAAAACATAGAAAATATTCTACTTGATAACACAGTACTTTCATACACTACACTAATACTTTCCTCTAGAAATAGGAACAGCTTTCAATAACCACTATACTAAGTAAGTCATGTAGCCGAAACGTCAAAAATTAGTTACATTATTATTAATCTTTAGCATTTATTTACGCGCGCTGTCACATACCATAATATAATTTAAAGATTTTTAGATAGGTAGATAGGAGACAACCTAACGGGTTATTTTTTGTCGTGAGAAAACTAACGGACTAAAACAATAAAATTCCTAGCAATTAATTTAATTAAACATCTTTTTTGTGCTAATACACTGTTGGTCATGAAAAACCGGTTTGTTTTAATTGGATTACATTGTTATTATATTTTATTAATAAAAGTAGACGCGCGGGACGTCGCCCCCGTGAACCTTATCTTTTTTTTATTGAAAATAGTTTCGCGTTTGACCACTATCTCACCTGATGGTAAGTGATGATGTGATCGAAGATGGAGCACGCTTACCTAAAAGTAACCTATTCACTCTGGACTTAAAGACTCCTAGGTTGTAGCTGTCGGAAAACACAGACTCCGGCAGGGAATTCCACTCCTTAGCCGTCCGCACAATGAAAGTATTCCCAAAACGTTCAACACTCCCCGAAATGTAACCGATAGAAAACCGATAGACTTGCAACTCGTCGTCGATGTTCAAGGCAAGGCTGGAGCTTTGACTCGACCAGTGCATCGTTGCCAATGAGTCTCTTGGCCCGCTTCTGGATAGACTCAAGTGCGTCCAGTTGGTATTTCGCAGATCCATCCCAAAGATGAGAGCAATATTCCATGTACACGACCGAACCTGGGCTTGATACAAATTGAGCAGCTGTTCCGGTGTGAAGTACCGTCTCACCTTGGCTAGGATTCCCAACTTTTTTGATGCTAACTGAGCCTTATCTTCGATATACGGGCTAAAATTGAGTGTGGAAGTTGTGACTTTAACTTCCACACTCAATTTTAGCCCGTATAGCAAGAAGCTCAATATGATCGGTTATCGGCACGGTTACACCACGGAAAGTAGGAGCCGGTTCGAATTGGCTCCTTTTTGCGGAGAAGAGACACGCCTGAGTCTTAACCGCATTAAACTTGACCAGGTTGGCATCGCCCCATTCGGAGACAGCCTCACGATAAACACAACCTTCGGACGGATAGACAGACAGACATGACGAATTTATAAGGATTCCGTTTACTGCCATTTGTCTACGGAAAATGTAGTAATAAGGGAATTAATAAAACTGATTTTCTTTAATACTCGCCTATACTGGATGTATACTATACTAATATTATAAATGCGAAAGTAACTCTGTCTGTCTGTCTGTTGTTACCTTTTAACGCCTAAACCCGAAACCGCTGAACCGATTTCAATGAAATTTAGCATGGGAATAGTTTATGACCCTGGGAAGGACGTAGGATAGTTTTTATCCCGGCTTTCCCACGGGATCGGGAATTACGCGGGAAAAAAGTCCCACGTGAACGAAGTCGCGGTCAAAAGCTAATTATTTATAAATTACAACTTATAAAAATAAATTAAACCATAAATAAATTAAAATGTGAAATATTGTAAGGTGTACAATAAAGTATATAATAAATAATAATAAATAAACTTCGTAAACATATTATTTCCTAGTTATTTTGAAAAAACTAAATAAAACATCTATATCCGTACTAATATTATAAAGCGAAAAAGCTTGTTTGTTTAAACGCGTTAATCTTCGAAAGTCCTGGGTGGATTTGGATGAAATTTGGTACGGAAGGTATCTTGAAGCTTGAGAAAGGATATAGCTTACTTTTTACGCGACTGCAAAATAAGGAGGGTAAGTTTTTATCGTGATAAAATCGACGGAACCGAAGCTCCGCGCTACTGCTAGTTTATTTAAGCATTAAAATACTAAACATTCTAAGTAGTAACTTCTTTTATTTTGGAACAAATTAACTTAAATATTTCTATATTAAATAAAAATATATGCAGGCGAAAATAAAAATAAATTAAAGGGCATCGAAAAGTTCGTCAACATCGCTATCAATGGGAAAAGTGCCCAGAACACTGGCCACATTGTCACGTTGAATGGCAATGCTGATTCTCTGTCCAAAGAAAAGGCCAGCCCTCTGGTCACCTGTGGAGTCGACTAATTGTTTGCCGATGTCACGAAAGAGTTGATGCGCACTCGGACCCCATGGTCCTAACGTTTCAACCCCAAACGGGTCAAACATATAGCACCCAATTATGTTGTTGTATTTGCGCATTTGGTTAAGCATTAAAGATGATCAAAGCATTTGTAATATCAAGAGATCAATATGGTTTTTGGTTTGGAGACATCTGCTTAGTGGTTTACATGGAGACTCTGCCTGTCTGGCCCTCACATCCCAGTAGCTGATTAACACGACACACCTTGGCAAGACTGCTGTCAGATTTTCTAGCACTGACATAAGAGGGAGTAATATATAAAATTATGAAGATATTTTTTACTGGTAATATGCTCGCGTTTGACCACCATCTCTCCTGATGGTAAGCGATGATGGGGTGGAAGATAAAGCACGCTTACCTAGAAGTAACCTGTTTACTTTTGACTTAAAGTGCCCCAGGTTATAGTTATCAGGTAACACAGACTCCGGCACCTGCTTAGCCATATGCACAATGAAAGTATTCCCAAAACGTTTTGTGCATATGGGTGGGATGTCCACTATGTAACGATGGCGCATTGCCGTTTGTCTTGAAGTCCGATGATGGAACGGGCTTGGTGGAACTAGATTGCGAAATTCCATCGCACACTCCCCGAAATGTAACCAATAGGCTTGCAACTGCAACATTTACATACCTTTTTTTTCTTCCAATGCTGCTAAACCTCCAATTCTCTCATCAACTTTGCGACTGGGCACCATCTTGAACCTCGCGGGGAGGATGATACTTCTGACTGACTCCTCGTCACTCTCGGGATCTTCATTGCCTTGAGAGCCGTCGATGTGGACCATAGCTTTGACTGTTACTTGTCTGTAATCTGGATCTGTAATTTTCAAAATACAATATATCAAACTAACTCGACAGGCCCGTTGGTATAGTGGTCAGTGGCCCTGACTGCTATGCGCAAGGTTGTGGGTTCGATTCCCACCTAGGACAAATGTTTGTGTGATGAGCATGGTCATTTGTTCTTTGTCTGGGTGTAATTTATATATAATATGTATGTATTTAGAAATATATATGTATGTTTATCAGTTGTCTAGTACCCATACCACAAGCTCTGCTTAGTTTGGGACTAGATGGCGTTGTGTGAAAAAGTTGTGGAATAAATATATATAACTGCAACATTTACATACCTTCTTTTTCTTCCAATGCTGCTAAACCTCCAATTCTCTCATCAACTTTGCGACTGGGCACCATCTTGAACCTCGCGGGGAGGATGATACTTCTGACTGACTCCTCGTCACTCTCGCGATCTTCATTGCCTTGAGAGCCGTCGATGTGGACCATAGCTTTGACTGTTACTTGTCTGTAATCTGGATCTGTAATTTTCAAAATACAATATATCAAACTAACTCGGTGATAACTATATTTTCGAGCCTTTTGGGGTCGAAACTCTCGGACCATAGGGTCCATGTGCTCACAGCCTTTTTAAAGACATATCTTAAAGGCTCGTTGACGCTTCCCGTGACCCAAGGACTGGCTATTTCTTTGGCCAAAGGCTAAACATACAACGAGGCAATGCCGCCAGTATCTTGGGTAGGTTGCCAGCTGACAGCGTTGAGGATAAATTTTTTGATGCTTTTCTAGTTTGTATTTTAAGTATTTTAGTTTTGATAAATAAATCTAATGTATTATTATTTAAAATATATCAATAAATTATCATTGGCCACAGCATCTGTATAGATGGTTGTTGCAGCACCAATGGGTCTACGGGTTTCCGCAGCGTCTTCGGTGGCTATATAGCCCGAGAGCAGCGCGACATTTCTTGCAGCAGCGTAGCGATCACAGATGAAAGGCGTGTCCACAGGTGGTGGAAGTACTCAGCGAAGACAGGCTAGGAGGCCTGTCTTCGCTTCATCCATCTACAGACCGAATTCGTAAATAATGCGTTAAATTGTGAATCGTATTGTACGGATCACAATTTATCGATAGATTAGAACCTCGCGAGATACATAGATTGTAATCTAACGGTTTTTGAATTTTACGGTTACATAAGCAGTCTCATTTAAGACTTATAGTAGAAGTTGTTATTAGTTTTATTTCCTCTCTCTTTCCCGCAGTTATTAAGCACTAGCTATGCCCGTGTCTTTGTCTGTGTTGGAGAATATCTGCGTATTTTTTCCGCGTAAATCTCGGTTTCGCGGGAATTCCGGGTAGCCTAAATGTTGCCCTATAACCTCCTCTATCTTCTAGAGATTAACTCAGACAAATAAAAAGACAGACACAAAAAGTTTAAAAAGTATGTTTGTGTTATAGCACAAAACATTTTAGGAATACTTTCATTGTGCGAACGGCTAAGGAGTGGAATTCCCTGTTGGAGTCTGTGTTTACTGATAGCTATAACCTGGGACTCTTTAAGTCAAGAGTGAATAGGTTACTTCTAGGTAAGCGTGCTTTATATTTGACCACATCATCATTTACCATCAAGTGGGATGGTGGTTAAGCGCGAGCCTATTATCAATTAATCGTCGTAAAAAGTCGTCATTGACTTGAGAGAAAACGCCATTATTTTAAAACCACAGACATACATTTAAATTTTATTAGTATGTGTAGATCAGTACTTACCTTCACTGGTACTACTGGGTTCTAGTTCTGATCCGGAATCATATGAATCTAAATCGGTTTCTGTTAAATCTTCAGTTTGTTTTTCATTCCCTGATTCATTAAAGTCTTCAATATGAGTACTTTTCTGTTCTCTGATAGAAGTATGATGGGTTTGTTTCATTGATTCATCTATTCTTTTATAATTCGGTCCTGTAACCTCATAGCTATGTTCAACCTCCATTTCATGGAGGGATTCTCCGCTTTCAATCATTTCTTGATCATAAATTGTGGTATTTCCAACATTACGTTCTTTAGCTGAAGTTAGATCCTCTATTCTTTCTGTACTAAACTTATTTTGCTCTCTGGTCCTCTTGTTAACATTATCGTCGTTACTTATTTTCTTTTCATCCAATTTTTCGCTGGCGAGTCGCTCTTCCTCAGATATCATTATAGCATCTTCGTTTGATCTGGAGTAATTTATGACATCAATACTCGCTGTATCATCAGAGCTCTGACTGTCATCTCTATCTTCAACAATAGAATTTAAACTTTCATTCTCTAGAGAAATACTTTGATGAAAAGGGATATCTAGATTTTCAGTAGTGTCAGAGTTATCGTGTATGGTAAGATGATCATTGCTTACCAAACCATCATCATCATTTGAATCGAAATCAACTGAATTTACATCTCGATTTTCAATAAACAGTTCCACATAAATTCTTTTCATTTTTTTATGTAATTTCTGGTAAAATTCTTCGGGCTCATCGTGTTTGTTGATTGCTGGAACTCTCTCTATGATTAGTGGTGGTAATGGACTATATGGTCTTGGGGGAGAAGGGAATACTTCGTCAGTTGGAGCGAAATCGACTTGAGTTGAGCTGTCAAATTCTTCTTCCAATGGAGACAGGGCTGCAAAATGAATATAATTAAGTTTAGTTTTAGCTGTGCCCGCAAATTCACTCGTGTGGATAACTAAACCGCAATCCGATGGGAATACCGAGACAAAAAGTAGCATACATATAATTCCTTGATATTCCAGTGAGTCCCACTAAAATAGATTCAGCCGTTCCAGAGAATATAGCCTGGTTAAACAGAATCACAGACAGACAAAAATATTGTGTTTTATTTAGGTGTAAATAACTATAAGCACTTGTATAAAACACATTTATTTTCAGATTACAGACAGACTCAAATTTAATTATATGTATAAATAGAAGATGAGTCATTACGGTTAAATTGTCTGGTGAAGATCCAGAGAATCTACTGTGTGCCAGAAATATAGAACAATTGAATGCAGTAATGTTTAACCTATTTCCACCTGCCCGCCTGTCTAACCTTCCTAACCTGGTAGTTGGGTATCACCATGCCCCTTGGCAAGAACGGTGTCTCATTTTCTGATTCCTGACTACCGGTAATTTCTATCTACTAACGAACCGGTGTCATATCCAATCCAACTAGAGACTCCAGTTGGATCGGATCCTTGCGGAAAGAAAGGATCCCTTGAGGTGGACTTCGTCTATCAGAAGTAAGATACAACTTATCATAAACGCGAGAAACCAAGAAGAATAAACCATGCTGTGTCGACTTAGTACATAGATTCGTGACGGGGGTTAAAGTATGGAAAGTAGTGCCATCTAGCTGTGATAGTGGTACAACAAAACCAAAAGGTTGCAATCGTTAAAAATAATAATCTATGAGTTATATTCTTTATCACATAATAATAATTTTATTTTAAAAGTAAAGCATATATGTAATTATTAAAAATACTTAATATATAAAAACTATTTTTAAGACACATTTCTCATTAGAATGAAAATTTTATTATAACAGCTCTTATGTGCTGACCACCCAGAGAAAAAATGTCGGCAAGTCTCTGATGCGCGTACACATAATTTTTTCGTTCATATTTTAAGTGATTAATCTCCTTAAAATACAACTGAGTGTGTGAAAGTTATTTCCCTAGTATCTTCGAGTTGAGTACCGTTCGCGGATCCTCCGTCTTAGCGTGAAGACTTCGCATTTTCAGATTTGTGGCTAGTGAAAAATTTGAGATAGGACTCGTTAAATAGAAAGTGAACAAAAACAATGTCTTTTCTAGCTTGTTGTGTACCTGGCTGTTTTAGCAGATTTCCAGATGGTAAATATAAAGATTTCATTACGAATAATTTTACTAGACTTCTCAGTAAAATTTAAAAAATGTTACTTAGTTTTATTGTTCATATTTTTGATATTTTGGTCATTTTTATTTAATCGGCATGATAAAATTACAGAATCTGTAAGTTTATTTTACATTTAAATGTACTCATTACTCATACATAATGTAGCCTTTAATTTGTTTACATATTTTTTATCATAACTATAATATTGCTATTGAAATACAAGTTACAAATTAAATTAGCAATTGCAATCTATGAGAACTGAAATGATTGATCATGTTATTAAAATTATATATACAGAATTATTATGTTAAGGATTTTCTAAGAGCTGTGCAATAGAGACTTCCTTAACATAATTATTGTTGAGTAGGATATAGTGGATCCCTGTAAGTCTATATTTACTAAAGAATAACAAAAAAATTTCAGGTCCTCCATTACATCGATTCCCGAATCCAGATAAAGATCCTCAACGTTTCCGTTCATGGGTCATGAACATAGGTGGTGACATTGCTGGACTGGATGAAAATTTTGTATTTAAGAATAGGAGAGTTTGCCATAAACATTTTCCTGAAAACTGGCATTACACCAAAAATCGGTTATGTCCTATTGCTATTCCCATGTTGCATCTTATGGGTGAGTAAAACTTTTTTTTAAATATTAATAAGAAGTGACTTGAGACCACTTGCCTGATGGTAAGCACCATGCTTGCCTATAACTCCTGCAGAAGCTATTTGTATTTCAAAGCTTTGCGGGCCACTTCACTGCAACTGTCACCCTCAGATACAAAATGTTATAATTTAGGTCTCATCACCTCATAATGTCACTAGCTACCGTACTCTTCAATCCTAAACTTAACTTATTGCTTAATGGGGAAAGATCTTGCATGTCAATGTTTCCTGTGTGAAATTTTTGTTACTTGAAAAATTAATTCATTTTAATGACATCTGATGGTTTACTTGTATAGGTAATCTGGATCAAGAAAATTTTTAATATCTATAATACCTAGTACTATAAAACCCTTCATTTTTAGGGTTCTGTAGCCAAATGGCAAAAAACGGAACCCTTATAGTTTCAATATTTCTGTCCGTCTGTCTGTCTGTCTGTCTGTCTGTCTGTCTGTCTGTCTGTCTGTCTGTCTGTCTGTCTGTCTGTCTGTCTGTCTGTCTGTCTGTCTGTCTGTCTGTCTGTCTGTCTGTCTGTCCGTCCGTCCGTCCGTCCGTCCGTATGTCACAGCCATTTTATTCCGAAACTATTAAGACTATACATGTGAAACTTAGTAGATAGATGTACTCTGTGAACCGCTTTCCGATTTTAAGAAAAAAAATATAAACATATTTAAAATAAAGGGGGTCCCCATACATGGAACTAGAACTGAAAATATTTTTTTTTCATGAAACCTATGCATGTGTGGTATCTATAGACAGGTATTTAAAAATTATATAAGGGTTTCTATAACCACTTTTTCATAAAGTTTTTTTTTTTGTCAATCGTTTAAAAGATATAAGCTTCCAAAGAGATAAAATGTGTGTCCCCCCCTCTAACTTCTATAATAATAAAGTGAAAAATCTAAAAAAAATATATGTTTATAGATCATAATGTAAACTTTCAACCAAAATTGGTTTGAACGAAATCGGGTCAGCAGTTTTTGAGATACAGCATATTTTCTAAAACCGCAAATATAACTTTGTAATTCATACAAACACTATGAAAAACAAAGTTATTTAGCGTAGTTGTAAAAATGTAAATAAGTTAGTTTTAAGAAATTTTTAAGGTTTTGTTTTATTCGTCAAATAAATATACATATTATATTATTATAGTTAGGTACTATGGAACCCTTCATGGGCGAGTCTGACTCGCACTTGGCCAATTTTTATAAAATTTAGGGCATTGTGATTTATGTTACATTGTATGAATTTAAAAACATTCTAACATTGGTTTTAGGAGCTGCAACCATGCCTAGTATACAAGATGTCATGTCAGTTGATCTACCATCTACCTATATGCAGCACGAGATTCCAGTGCCTGTAAGTGACGAGGGTCCAAAAACTCGATCTATGCAGACTCAAACTATGCGAAAAAGTATGTATAATATATTCTTAGACACCAAGTTTCAATATAGAGTCATGTGCATGCAAGATTAAATTTATTCAAATTTTTTATTCCTATTTAAAAGTTAATTGTAACTTAAAATTAAACTAGTGGTCAGTGGCCCTGACTGCTATGCGCAAGGTTGTGGGTTCGATTCCCACCCAGGACAAGTGGTTGTGTGATGAGCACAATCATTTGTTCTTTGTCTAGGTGTAATTTATCTATAATATGTATGTATTTAGAAATATATATGTATGTTTATCAGTTGTCTAGTTCTCATAGCACAAGCTCTGCTTAGTTTGGGACTAGATGGCGTTGTGTGAAAGTTGTGGAATAATATATATTATATTATATTATCTATATATTAGTATAGATAATATAATATAATATAATAATATAATCTATACTTCTATACTAATATTATAAAGCTGAAGAGTTTGTTTGTTTGTTTGTTTGTTTGCTTGAACGCGCTAATCTCAGGAACTACGGTTCTGATTTGAAAAATTCTTTCAGTGTTAGATAGCCCATTTATCGAGGAAGGCTAT
The DNA here is from genome assembly GCA_943138885.2 of Tholera decimalis. Lineage (NCBI taxonomy): Eukaryota > Metazoa > Arthropoda > Insecta > Lepidoptera > Noctuidae > Tholera > Tholera decimalis. The sequence goes on from OW964548.2 coordinate 28,166,590, forward strand.
AGGCTATATATCATCACGCTAAGACCAATAGGAGCGGAGCACTAATGAAGAATGTTTCAAAATCGGCGGATTTTTTTTCCACGCGGACGAAGTCGCGGGCGGAAGCTAGTATATTATAAAGCGGAAAAGTTTGTTTCTTTGTTTGTTTGCTTGAACGCGCTAATCTTCGAAAGTACTGGGTGGATTTGGATGCAATTTGGTATGGAAGTAGGTTGAAGCTTGAGGAAGGTTATAGGCTACTTTTTACGCTACTGCAAAAAAAGAGAGTTATGTTTTTACTGTGATAGAATCCACGGGAGCGAAGCCCCGCGTGAGTACTAGTATATTATATTATTCACTCATAATTGGTAAAATCTTTCAGAAATTAAGATGACAAAGGCAGAACTGCAGATGAAGCAAACTGTTACAAAGTTAAGAAAAAAAATTCATGGAAATAATAAATTAAGAAAGAAATATGTGGACAGATTGTTGTTGGCAAAGAAAGCCTCTGTGGATGTATTGACAACAAAGCTGTCAAAACCAGCCAAAACTTTTGTGCAAATGCAAATCTCTCAAGCTGGAAAGTGTAAAAGAGGAAGAAGATTTACTCTTCGTCAAAAAATTTTGGCATTGTCGTTGTACAAGAGTAGCCCAAAGGCTTACAGAGTGCTCAGTGAAATCTGCATTCTACCAAAACGCAGTACTCTCCACTGTCTTTTAAAAAAAGTTTTCATTAAACCTGGCATAAATAAATTTATGTTTGAGAATTTAAAGAAAAGAGTGGATAAAATGCCCCAATCTCATAAGTTTTGCTCACTCGTTTTTGACGAAATGGCTATTGCAGCACATGTTGAGATGACAGATCATAAAATAGTTGGCTTTGTAGATGATGGTGAATTAAGAAAACCTCATATAGCTGACCATGTACTGGTATTTATGGTGAGGGGTGTCATAAAAAAATACAAACAGCCAGTCCAGTACACCTTCTGCACTGGAAGTACAACAACAGCCAATTTAAAAAAAATGATTGTAGTTGTTATAAAAAATCTGCAAGACTGTGGACTGAAGGTGGTTGCGACAGTTTGCGATCAAGGTGCAACAAATGTAGCTGCAATTAATTCATTACTAAATGAAACAAAAGCCAACTATTTAAGAAAAGGTGAAGAATACACAGGGAGCCACTTTATAGTTGGGAGCCAAAAAATATTTGCGCTCTATGACCCCCCTCACCTTATGAAAGGTATTAGAAATAATATGCTTACTAAAGATTTAACATATGTTATAAAAAACAAGAAATGTGTAGCCAAATGGAATCACATAATAAAGCTACATGAAAAAAGCCCAGGGTACGGAGGAGTGCGTCTAGTACCTAAATTGACGCAACACCATGTACTGCCACACCTAATACCCAAGATGAGGGTAAAACACTGCACTCAAGTTTTCAGCAGCACTGTTGCTACAGCCCTTGGTTTTGTGACAGGTGGGTTATTAACTATACACAAAAATCCAATACACCACATAGTTTATTATGTTGGTTTTGTTTGTCTGTGGTGTTCAACTAATTTAATTATTTAAATGATGACTTTTCTTTTTCAGATGCAGGCATGCTACCAGAAGCGGCAAAAGATACTGCTGATATCCTTTTCTTTTTTGATCGCCTCTTTGACTCCGTGAATGGCAGTTTTAGCAGACAGAGGGGCGGCAAGATTTATAGAGCAGCTGTAACTCCCACATCACCTCACCATAAATTATGGCGAGAAAGCATCCCCGTGCTTAAAACAATGTTGTATGTGGACAAAAATGGTAAAGCATCTGTGGTGCCAACAATCTCCAGCTGGATTAAAACTATAGAAGGGTTCAAAATGTTGTGTGCACATATGTACAAATTAGGCGAAAATTCGTTATTACTGAGGCATTTTAATCAGGACCCTCTCGAAAATTTATTTGGAGCAATACGTGCTCATGGGCACAGTAATATAATGCCAACTGCTGCAGGCTTTCAAGCCACTTACAAAACACTTTTGATAAATAATTTTACCTCTGCACATTCGGTAGGGGCGAATTGCGAAAAAGACAAAAACACCTGCCTGCAGAACCTTCAATACTTCTTTGAAATTGAAGGTTCTGCAGAACAACAAAATACACCAATGATCATTGAAGAAGATCACCTTAATATTTCCATTGATGTTGATCTTCTGTTGAAAAGCAATTCGCCCAAAGACATAGAAAAGTGTGCGGCTGTTGGATACTGCACTGGTTGGCTAATCAGAAACGCGAAAAAAAAAATATATAGGAACTGCATCACTTGTAATAGTCAGCTGGAGAGTAAAGAAATTCAAAATTTTCACAATTATATAAAAATATCCGAGTACGATGGTAAAAATTGGCTCCTTTATCCCAGCAAAAATGCTTTCGACATTTTTGTCCACATGGAACTAATTGTAATAAAAATAATGAAAACAATGAGCCATAAGGAAAATATAATAGAATATGTAAAACTAATTGTATCAGTTGTGGTTAATTTCGGATTCTTAACATGCAATGAACACAGAAATAAACTTATTGATTATCTTATACAAAAAAATATTGATTTTTGTATGAAAAATTGGTGCAAGGAGGTGAACAGAATATTATCTGGCAAATCCACCAACTGTGATGAAACTGATCCAGTAAAAACAGCTGCACAAAATCATTTTAATAAACACAAAATAAAAAAAAGGCAAAGATTAACAGGTGTGCAGCTCACAGTGTAAGGTTTCTCCTGGTTTTAGTTCACTATTAAATAATTATTGTAATCATACCATAGTAAGTCATTGTTACCATAACCTGCATTTTACTGAGCTTATTCATAAAACTAAGCAATCAAAATTGAATGAGCATACCACAGTCATTCTTTTATTTGGAAGCAGTCTTAATGTGACTAAAAAGGACTTCGTTAATGGTATTGACACCCTCCTTAAATTAAAATTAGGCAAACTAATTTTATGTGCATTGCCTTATTCCAATAATTTGACATTCAAAGAAAATTAATACATTTTTAGCCTCAATAATTTGATGCGTATGCTAGTATGCCGTCATAGTGACCGTTTATTGTATTTTGATACTAAAAAATTTGTTTTGATTCGGAAATATATGTACCTTCCCAAAAAAGTCGACATTGGCTACTTTGTTAGCTTACAATTTACACTCAGTTATTGATAATTTAACTGATCCTAGGTTAAGTGACTATTCAGTATTATCTAGGTATCTAATAATACTGAAATTAATTGTTTAAATTCTTAGATGTGACAAAGGAGAGGCATAATAACACAATCTTACTATATCATCAGAATATAAATCGCTACTCTGGCAAAATATTAGATGTGGAAATGTTAATAGATAAATATGATATGGATATCTTATGTTTTTGTGAAACCTGGCTAAAACTAGTTAGAATGTTGTTTAACATTAATAATTTTTCAGTTGTCAGTGCATACAACAGGTCCTCAGGTAGGAGGTGGTACTTTAATATTATTTAGTAATTCTCTTAGATATAAGGAACGAAAAGATATCACCGCTTGCTCTATTGATCGCTTGTGTGAGATGGCATGTGCAGAAGTTGAAGGCCCAACTTATGTGTTTATAGACCACCAGCATCAAACTTGTCATCATTCTTAATGATGACGACAAGCTAGTGACAATTTAATCCTTGATGGCAAAATACTCGATGTTATTACGGAAACTGGATTTTTGGGTATAACTATAGATTCAAAGTTACAGTGGGGCGATCATATTAGGACTCTTTCTAGTAGATTAAGCTCGGACAGATTTGACATATTTTGTATAATTTTTATTATTAATTTATCTTTCATTATTGAAGTCTAATGTTGTCGCCTCTCAAGTTTATTTTAATATAATATAAAGCTTTTTTGTGAATGGGAGAACACTAGAATCTTAATTTGTTTTACAAATTTTTATTTGTAATTCCATTGTGCTGTATTAATTGGTCTATACTGTCCTCTCATACCTAATTAACATATTCATATTAATTTATTTGATTTCCACAATGTATATACAGTAGATGTTTAGTCTTAAAGATAAAAGGAACAATTATGGACCCTGCCAGGGCACAGCAATGATATAAAATAGAAAACTAGAACTTAAAACTAAAACATAACATTATTTAAAATTTATTGTTTTAATAAAAGATTTAGGAAAAAAATACTTAAAAAGAAAAAAACTATTTCCTTATAATTATTGAGATCAGTTACAAACAAGTATGTACAATTATATTATAATTATTATAAGGTATGCAGAAAATTATAATAATTAAATTTGTAGATTATGTCGGTAGTAGTTATTTGTTGTATTTTATTTATTTATAGTTCATCGGTTAAATATTCGTTTATGCTATGGTATACTTTGTTCAGTAGAAATAGTTTTAGTTTATTTGTAATAGTGTTATAGTTATGTTCTTAATTTCTTCGAGTAGCTTATTATTTATAGTTTGATTGACATAACATAACAACTAGAGGAATGCATTTTCAGTCGTGATGTAGGTATGTTCAATCTATTTTTGTATCTTAGTGTAATATTTGTTTGTATTTACTTCTCGTTTAGAATATAATTATATATAATTCCGGGTGGTTACATACAAATTTACACATTTCAAAAATATATAGGTGAAGTTAGTTCGTTTACAAACTATCAGTCTCTTCGATGTTGACTAATATCCTAATAAGTTTTTTCTGTACGGTAAGTAACGTATGTACGTCTGTACTATTTCCCCATAGTATGACTCCGTATTTAAGCCATGCATAGCCATAGGCGTAGTACGTGACTAGTGCATTTTTGAGATCTGTTTTTTTATCTCACAGAGTGCGTAGGAGAATGTAGATAATTTAGATCTTAATTTATTAATGAGACTTCCAATTTATATTCATGTCAATGTCTAGGCCTAGGAGGGTAAATTTATCAACTACTTCCAATTTCGAGTTTTTGAAGCTGTAATTAACATTTATATGTATTTTTGGCGGGGGTTAAAAGTCATTATTTTTGTTTTATTGAAATTAATTTATTAAAGATTATGTTGTGTCATCCAGTTTGTTGTAGTATTATTAGTTTCATCCGGTATGTTTATTTGCGAATGTGAATATTGATCAGCATAGCTTGTAGAAATTATATCCTTTTTCTGGTAATTAGAATTATTGTTTTGTTGATAGTTATGGTTGTTATTTTTCACGTTGGTTTGTTTGCCGTCTATGTCTAGTTTATTGTTTCTAATGATAGCATGGAGGTCGTTTCTTCTGGCCTGAATAAGTTCATTTCGCATTTGTGCTCTCTCCTTTCGTGCTTTTACATCTAAAAATTCGGATATAAATAGTCCAGTTCCTGAAAATACATGCTGTTATTAACTAAGTACGCAGTCATCCTTTTACTTCGATACAATTCGATGACTAAAGGCCGGTTCTTTTCGCCCTTCCTTCCTACTCGTACTTGTTTTCGATGTAGCCGGACAGCTCAATGTTCACAATATCGCGAAACAATTCTATAAGGCGGTTGTGAAGATCGCTTTCAGGCTCTATAATAATCCGCAAGTCCATAAAGCATAAGTTTTTTATGGTTTATTTCAGGAATGCTTGGGGTTTGGGGTATTTGCACTGATATCTCCTTTATTTCTTTTTTAAGTTTTCATTTTCATTGTGTAGTTTTTCTTTTTCTTTGTATTATTTTCTTTGTACTATGTATTATGGATACATTGTAAAAATGACATTTTAATTTGAAAAGAGTTATTGTGGAGTTTCTTGCCGGTTCTTCTGCTGGTGCCCTAACTGCTGACGTTTTGTAAGTGTCCATGTAGGCCTAAGAGAATTAAAACATTTTGAGTTTGAGTTGAGTGTTTAATAATAATATCTGTATCTTTATTGAATATGTTTATTCTTATGCCGTCAGCGCATAGTTAATTCTGTAAATAAATGTCTGTGTAATAGAACTGTATTTGGAACAACGAATATCTAAAAGAAACATCGCTTTTTTTAGATATTCTCTGTTTCAAAATCAATAGGTACAGTAATTACTTATAACTATCGGTTAACTTCTGGCGGAGTACATTTGATTGTATATCCTCAATAAAACTCACTGATTACAATGTAAACTGTAATAGTACAGAATACTGTTCGTTATCAATTAATAAATGAATTACAAAATAAACCTCTTTTGCTTATGGAATAAAACCCATTCTTTGTTTTCCTACGCTGCTCACACAATCATAATAATTTAATGTGTATTGTAAAAAAAAAACCGCTAAATTGAAGGTCACGACGACTTCAATTTAAGTAGTGGATTTTTACAATCACATTAATTTCAAGTAGAAAATACAATACAATAAAAAACTGCACACAAATACACACACGCACACATATACACACATGTACACAGTACACACACATGCACATAAATATGCGTATAGTTCGATGAACAACTACCAGGGCGGCGCTGCGGTCGCGCGATTTAAACTTTATCGTGAAGTTAGCTCTCTATGTCCCTATATATATTGTACTCTTTGGAATAAACTAGAATACTGTTATGAGTATGAAGTTATCTTATTATAGTTTGGAAATAGATTGGTAAGATGTTCTTTTGTTTGGAGTTTACCAAAGGAGATAAAACATTAGAAATGAGGTTGTTTTTACTTACTTGGAATATCGTGGAAAAGGCTCCTTTTTATTAACGACTTCTTTCTCTGCCATTCTTCATCATAACTACAGTTGCTTCGAGACATTTTCAATTGACACTTTGTTTTAGAGCGAACAACGCTTCAAACTCAGACCGAGGCGTGAAAATGAAAATTATATTCATGAATGTGGATTGTGGGTACTTCAATAAGAACATGTTACAAAATATGTAGGTATACAATCAGGCTGTACAATCTTAGAACATTTTACCATGCAAGTGCAACTAGGCGAAAATAATGATACCAAATTGAAAGAGCACCGTCATCTAGTAACTAGTCTTTCTATGAATGCCTTTTTAATTTTGTTGTATTATAAAACCATTTATTTCCCGTTTCTAGATACAGATGGCGCTTGCTGCTGCTAACCGACTAAATTGAAAATTAGGGGTTCAGTATTTACAGCTATAGTGACAAAGTGACTATTTTATTCTTGAATCATTATAATCCATCAAGAGGATGCTAAATGTTACCATTAATAAAAAACAATTTCTTTTTAGTAGATTTATTTTATCATGAATGAATTAATTAAACTACCAAACTTAAAAAAAAATTAAAAACGCTTAATCTATTTAAACAATATCTTAAAATTTTGTTTTAACAAATAAATTATTATAACTGCCATCAATTTAAATGTAAGTTAAACTCTAAAACCGGAACTAAATAATTAACAACAAACGTGTCATAGTAATTATTTTGTACTTTATACTTGCAATAATGAAGCAAGCTGTCAAATTGTCAATAATCAATGGCGTTCCCTCTGTCATTAGTGCCGGTTGTTTTTGTTGATAAATTCATCAATTTACAATCTAGTGCTTCTCTGAATCTCCGTAATTCTTCAAGTTGAGCCTCTGCTCCTTGGGTTTACGTCGAGTGTTCTCATCAACCTAGTGCTTCTTCGTGAATTCGTTGAGTCGAGCCCTTGCTCCTCGCGATTAGCGTTGAGTGTTTGTACTAGTATTTTTCGAGACAGAGACTCTTATGACTGTAAAGTACTTCTAAGTGACATTACCATGTCTAGTAAACGTTGTTGTGTTCCTCAGTGTGTGGAAATCGAAGGTACGTAACCAGACTGTAAGATACGGGACACCTAATCAGTACCAACGCCCTTTCTTTGCACTGGTGCAATTTGAAAGTAAAATATAGCCTCTTGAAAGTTATGCGCGTATAAACAGACTTGTTTCATACTTTTGTAATGTAAAGATAATAATTACATTACTAGCTAACCATGCCCACTTCGCTGGACGCCATTATTATTTTTTAACCTAAAATTTGCAAATGGCGTGCTATTTTCCCGTATTTTTCAATTTGTATGAGAAACTAAAAAAAGTATGTATGTCTCATAAGCCGTGAATTTGTATAATAGGACCATATGTAAAAAGCTTTTATTTTTGTGAGCACTATCTACAGTAAAAAAATATGAACTTCCATCTCAATGAACAATGAAGGAAGGTTTAGCCGGTAAAACTTATAAATACACAATAAAAATCATAGAAATGAGTCAAGCCATATCGGAGGAGTATGATAACAAACATTGACGACACCTGTTTAAGTTCTGTTTTAGTGTCCAGTGATAACGAATATTCTCTGTGCATGTAAACTGTCATATATAAATATAATGGAAAAAATGGTCTTAAAAATAATAATATAGGTCACAAGTTTTTCTTCTGTAAATGTAATGCTTAAACTCCTTTTTTGCAGGTTCTTATAGAGTTCTTCATTGGTTTCCAAACCCTGACAAGGACATTGCTCGTTTCCGAACATGGGTTCATGCTATTGGTGGAGAAATTTTGAGTCTGAGTAATGAAAATATTTATAAACTTCGTCGAGTATGTCATGCTCATTTCGAAGAGAAATATTGTGGCCGTAACAACAAAATTTCTAACATAGCTGTACCAACATTACTTATGCCAGGTAGGTACACTATGTAGCTTTTAATATGTCATAATTATGGCACCTTATGTTATTGTCATTTCTAAACATTAAATTGAAAATTAATTATATTGCATGTATTGTATTTATATTATACTAGCTTTTGCCCGCAACTTCGTTCGCGTGGGAGGTTTTTCCCGCGTATATCCCAATCCCGTGGGAATTCTATTCTATTCTATTCTATTCTGGGATAAAAAGTAACCTATGTGTTATTCCAGGCAGTCAACCATCCACTCACCAAATTTCAGTCAGATCCGTTCAGTAGTTTTTTCGTGAAAGAGTAACAAACATCCATCCATCCTCACAAACTTTCGCATTTATAATATTAGTATGAAGTTGACCCCACAGTGAAACTGTCTGTTCAGTTTTGTGGGACATTATTGCAAATTATAAAAATACCTTGTACCTTGTAAACAATAAAATAAAATAATAAAACATTACTATAATTTAGCATTTTGCTTGTATGTAGAAAGTTGCAACAGAATCCGCGAGTTGACAACTTTGCAAAAATTGTCTGAAACGCTTCGAAACGCTTCACGTGTACTCGTAAAATAATATTTTATTCATTACTTAACGTTTCAATTAAAATATAAGTACATTTTTAATTTATTAAAAAACTAAGGCCTAAATCACGGCATTGTGGTCACGTGACTACGTATGACGTCATCGTTCAAAAAACAACTTCCCCGCGCTTTCCCGGCATTTGGCACATAAATGTACTTCGGGTATTTTATGATATTATACTCCATTATGAACGTGAAAAATTATTATCAGTGCTGTGCAGTACCTTGTTGTGGGAATACAACTATAAAAACGCTCACGAAACTATTTATTCATGTCCCTTTAAAAAGAGATATTCGCAAGAAGTGGTTAGAACTTGCTCGAATTAATGCAAAAAATGTATCAGCCAAATCAAATTTATTTTTTTGTGAAGATCATTTCGATGTAAGTAAAAAGTTATCGCAATAAGTACCTATTATTATTTACATAATATATTGTACCTACTTACTTAATAATCCTAACCATTTTAAAGTTTATGTTATGAATTTATTGAAGAAGTAAGTACTGCAATAATATATAAGTTTTTATGTTTCAGCTCCCCAATGACATGGAGAACTACACTGAATACCATTTGTTAGGTTGTGTTAAAAGAATATTAATGAAACCAATGTGTTTGCCATCAAAATTTGCATGTCAACCTGATCGAAAAAAACGAACCACAGCCACTCCCCGAACTGCTTTTATAAAAAGACAAAGAAAGGAACTCATTGAACAACTATTACAGGACGATAAGACAAATGAACCAGAAGAAGTTAGTGGGAACGGTACACACTTTCCTCAACCCTCAAATACAGGTATTCAATTAATTTTGGAATTCATACAGATAAATATAGTGACTACATAGGACAACAGGCCATTAGCCATATATTCCTTAACCCCATAACATAATAAATGACAAATCTTAAAAATATTTGAATGAGTTAATTTGCACCGAATAGGATCCTACATTACTATAATAAATCCCCTACATTAATATGCACTAAACTTTGTGTATGGTATAATTTCAATAAGTATTAAAATTACAGAATATTAGTATTCTATCTTCTTTTTTCTTCTTTCATAGTTTTTTTTTTTACAGGTAATACTTCTGAACAAATAGTGGTTCAAGCTTTATCTGAAGTTAATCAACCAGATCAAGATCAGAAAATGTCTCCAGATCTACCAAAGTCGTCTAATAAATCAGTCCAAGCATATTTTCCTAAGAAATATAGAAGTAAAGGCAGTCAAACTTGTATTAGCAAACGGAGCTCTATGACTTCACCTCTAAAAGTTGAAAAAGTGAATATTGCAGTATCTCCTTTCAAAAATATGATTCCTTCGAAGTCAGGTGTTGTAAGGAAGCTAAATTTTATAGAAAAAGATACTTATGACAGTGACATTTCAATTGTTCCATCCTTATCAGACTCTCCTCTGTCGTTGAAATCTATTAAGGTTATTTCTGACAGCAGTACTAATGAAGAAATAAATAAAGCAGAGGAAGAATTTAAAAAGCAATTAAATTTACAAAATACATTAGCTAAAATTAAAAATAAACCAAGGCTTTATATTGGTGTACCAAAATCTTGTTACTTTTTTATTAACATACTAGAAAAACATTCAGGCATTTCAGAAAAGTTTATTTTACTATGTTTAAAAAAAATTAAATTAAATACAAAATTTGAAGAACTTGCAGATGAATTTGGTATAACTAAATCATTTGCAAGTAACATTTTTCGCAAGTATATACCAATCATAGCTCATTTCTTATTACCATTTATAGTTAAGTTAGATCCTAAAGCAATAAAATTAAATCTTCCCATGGCCTTCAGACACAAATATCATGAAGTCCTGTGTATAATAGATTGCCTAGAAATAGAAATTGAAAAGCCATCAAAAGCTGTACATCAAGCTTTGACATGGTCACAGTACAAAAAATGCAACACTATAAAATATCTGATAAGTTGCACACCTGATGGCCTCATCAACTATATCTCACCTGGCTATGGTGGTAGAGTAACGGACATTGAGCTAGTTGAAAACTGTAATTTTTTGGATAGTCTACCACCTAATACTACCATCCTAGCAGATAGAGGTTTTAAACATTTAGAACCTTTGATAATAAAGAAAGGAGTCAATTTATTAAGACCACCTAGTGTACCCAGTGGCTCAAAAATGACAAAAACAGAAGTCAAGAAAACAAAAGAAATAGCAAGTTTGAGGATCCATGTTGAAAGAGTAATTCGCAGAGTGCGAGAATTTACTTTTTTGAAACCACATGCAGTAGTAAATATAAAGTTAATTCATCTCTTAGATGAAATCATACCCATAGCTTGTGCTCTGATCAATCTACAAGATTCAATGATTAAAAAGTAAGAATGTAAACTGTATTTGGTACCTATACTTTGTGTTTAATAAGTTAAATTATATTTCTGTACTAGCTGTGCCCGGTTTCACCAGCATTATTCCACAGAAACATTTAACCAGGATAAAAATCATCCTTTTCTAAAATAAAAGTACCTAGCCTAAGTTACTGCTTATAACGTTAGCTATCAGCAAGTGAAAGTCCCATCAAAATGGGTTCAACCATTTTAGATTAGCCAGAACAATAATTTTAAAAATAGATTTTTTGATTAAGTATTGTTATACTTTCATATGCAATTATTCAAAAGCTATTAATTTGAAATTACAAACTGACACTTCAATTTTATTTATTTGTATAGATAGTAATTAATTAATACTTGTGATTGTTTTTTATATGATAAATAAAAGAATTTGAAATGATTGTACTTATACTTTTATTTAACAACTAGTACTCATGCGGGGCTTCACTCCCGTGGATTCTATCACGGTAAAAACATAACTCTCCTTTTTTGCAGTCGCGTAAAAAGTAGCCTATAACCTTTCCTCAAGCTTCAAGCTACTTCCATACCAAATTGCATCCAAATCGACCCAGTACTTTCGAAGATTAGCGCGTTCAAGCAAACAAACAAACTTTTCCGCTTTATAATATTAGTATAGATATATTAATATGTAAGTCTAGCACTTTGATGGAGTAAAGGGTATATATTCTCCTTCCAAAATTTTATAAGACTCAATATTATATTTTTTGAATATATTTCATTATATTCTACCTCTATTATTTGCACTTTTTTTGTGGTTTCAAACGAACTGTCAGCAATGCAAAAGTAACATTTCTTTATATTTGTGATGTGCATTTGCACTTGCACTTGGCAATAATATTTTTCTGTTAATTTTCTTCCTTGAATATAGTTTTTAACTGTCTGGTTGTTAGTTGGACATTTAATTTCAATTAATGTATCACTATTAAATAAACCATCTGGTGAGGCAGCCAGTATTTGATAATCTTTACATAAAAATAATCCACATTTAGTTATTTTTGTTTTTAGCATTTTTCCCACCTCCTCCCTCACTTTATTTTCTAGAAAACAACCTCTTCGCATTGCTGGCGTATCAGGAGTTCGACCGCCCATTATTTTTGATATCAAAATACCATCAAAAGTGTTGCATCTTGTAACTTCATATGCTATAGATGCAGTTATTCTTCCATATCTTAATTTATACCAAAGAGCATTCTTGTTTTGGTCCTTTGTGTCATTTTCAATTCTTTTAATATATTCATCAGTAAGAATATCTTTTATTTTGTTCAAAAAGATACTGCAATCATTTTGTTTGTCACATTTAATGAAAAGATAATGCAGACAAAACATTTTTATTCCAGTCAGCTCATACTCTGGCTGGTGCTTCAAAAGTTGACAATTATCAAGTTTTTGTCGCCTTGCTTGTGATAAAAACTCTAAAAGAACTACTTGGTTATTTCCACCAACTGTGGATGGTTCTTGTTTTGTTGTTGTAAGCTCTTTGGTTTTTATATACTTTAGAGTACTGCCTACCTGCAACCAAAAATTAAAAAATGTGTGACAACAGTGTAAACAAAAATTAGATAAGGATACTAGATAGATACAAAAGTCTGGAATACTAACCTGTGCTAACTTGGGTTTTTTCCAATAGCATTCTCTAGAGGTAGATGGAGGCTCTTCACTTCTTCTATGAAGCCATAATAGAAATGCAACTGCATGTTTACATCCGCCTTGTGAGGCTACGCAGTCGTGACACTGGACATCCATGACTTTGCCTTCATTTTCGTTAACGACCAAACTAACATTATACGGCTTGGCGTGTACTTTATGTTCAGGGCAGATTCTTGATTTTATTCTACACAAACCAGCGCTTCGGCTTATCTGAACGTACCCAACAGCGTCGTCGCCGTAGCTTTCTCTTGAAGACCTGATAGCAAAATGATTGTGATTAACATCTAGATCAAAAAAATAAGATAGGTACGGCAAATGTAAAGGTAGCTCTATACTTACATAGAAGTTTTAACATTTCTGTATTCAGAAGAACAAAAGTTAGAGTTCGTGGCAAAATAGTTCGCTACCATAAGGGCGTCTACTTTAGGCAAGTTTGTACTGTCAGCTTTTATAAATCCTTGCTCCATCTTTAAATTTTCACATCACCAAAACAATAAATTTTGTCTTACGCATCAACCGAAAATAACCTGTCCGCTGTCAAAATATGTAAATATTGAACGATGACGTTACGTTTTCTGATTGGTGTTTCAAATCACGTGACTTACAGATAAAAAATCTCATTTTTCTCAAGGGAAAATAAATTAAATTAATAATAATCTTTTCTTCATTTGTACTATTTTGTGCTTTATATCAATAGATTTACATAATTAAATAGTTATTTTCAATTTTTAAACATACTGTCAACTCGCGGATTGACCGGTTCCTTTTCAGGAAATTTGAATTAGAATTTCGAATGAAAGACAATGTTTGTTACCCTTAAGATTTAGAGATATAATTCAGTTTGTTCTTGAATGAATTCAATGTGTTATTTAACATTTATAACAACAGAGGTTGTTTCTTTGGTTTCCACAGTTTGGTAGGATGTTTGTATCAATCTTATTAAAGTTCCCTTACATTATTGTTGCAGGACCACTATCAAAATTTATCTGCACTGATAGAAAACCATTCAGGGAAGTTGAAAATTTACCATCTACATCAAAAGGTTAGTACACTTAAACTTCACATAAAGATGCTCCCACACAGCAGTTATGTAATATTATAGAATGTTTCATGACATTTGTTGTTTGAAAGTCTTAAGTTGTTTTGTAAAAAAATCTTCAAAATGATGCACATTGGAACATAATATTGTCATGGTACACAATGTTTTATAATGTTATTTAACTAACCGCTCGATTGCTTGCGCGAAAAAAAATGGGTGCCTTACTTTGCCAGTGCTTTGGACCACTTAGCGCGCGTTCTGCCCGCTGTTACTAAAACTTAATTTATGAATTGCTCGAGTGGAGTACTTCAAATGTTTTTACTATTATGAGTAGTCCATGAGATAAGAAATATTGTGTGATCGCTTTATTTTAAAAATATAATTACATTAATATTTTACAAGTATTTAAATTAAAAGTACCACCCATTTTAGCGACATTTTGTAAAACATAGGGGTTTTAAAAAAAATAAGAGCAATAAGTATATAGTTATTTATTTTATTCTTAAACTAGGTTTATTACTATACGTATTTTACAGTATTTAAAAACAATTTACATGTAAGAAAGTAGTAAAAATATTATGTAAAACCAGGTGCAGAATTCGCGGATGCGTAAAAGATCGTAACTTTTTTCAGGTATAATTTAGGCCTTTTTACATTAAAACTAAAGTACATAGAACAAAAATATTACCACCCCTATAAAGGTCATTTTCTTCACTCTTAGATGAATATAATAGTTTAAATGGGTTATTCTTAAATTTTTGTCAAATTTATAAATTAAAATAAGCGGCACATATTTTTGCCAATTCGCATTGCCTACCTAAATCTTTAAATCTGTAAATATAGACCGCCAAGTATTCATATTTACTCATACAATAAATAGGCCAAATCCTGACGTTTCGAAAGCGTCATAAATCTCAAAAATAAAGTATTATTTACATTAATAAAAAATTAAATAAAAACGGCTACATACGTAACCTGACTGGGACTTCTGACCTGACGGGTTAGTTTTCGCAATCTGTTACAATCTGAAGAACAATTTACACAAATTAATACCTTAAATTGAATAAATATAGTCAAATACCATTAATAATATTGTATGTTTAAGAAAAACATCGTATTTACCATAATATAGCAGTACAAAATTAAGTTCAGGACTACGACACTGCGAGTGTTTTTAAATGACGATTTTTTAAATGATGTCTTACAATGTACCTAAAATATTGCTTGAATATAAAAACACACACGTTAGAGATTAATTTAGTGTATAAACATCAGCAGAAGTCAGTAAAATAATAAACTTACGACATATTTTATCACCTCCTTGAAAACACTAAAGGGACACTTCACTCACATAAATACAACTGACGATATTTCGTTATTTTTCTACCGTGATGTTGGTAATATGGGCACACGTCTATGAGAAATATATCTGTCTTTGGTTTAAATACATACTACTACGACTCTATGCGTTTGGTATAGTAACTAAATTAAAATAACAAACTTCGTCGCCTTGCAACCACGGTTGCACGAAGCAAAATTGACAACTTTTTCTTTGCAACCGTGGTTGCGAGAAGCGATCAAGCGGCTAATGTGTGTCAGCACTTCAAAGAGATTCATTAATGTGACTTAGCATGTCTATCTTGCACTTGTAATTTGACAAGAACTGCCACAGTGACTGAAATAATGCTCAGCCAAAGTAATTAGGTATTATGTATTTGACAGGTCTGTTGGTCTAGTGGTCAGTGGCCCTGACTGCTATGCCCAAGGTTATGGGTCCGATTCCCACCCAGGACAAATGTTTGTGTGATGAGAGTGATCATTTATCCTTTGTCTGGGTGTAATTTATCTATAACATGTATGTATTTAGAAATATATATGTATGTTTATCAGCTGTCTAGTACTCATAGCACAAGCTATGCTTAGATTGGGACTAGATGGTGTTGTGTGAAAGTTGTGGAATGTTATTATTATTGTTATCAAAACGTGGACTGATTCTTAGCTCTTTGGCTAGTTTTAAACTACATCAACGGGCCAAGCCAAGTCAATGTAGTGTGTGATGAGTGGTTTAAGGTGTGGAATGGGTGTTTTCATTTTCTTCTATCTGCATGAACTTTCTCACTATTTTACAGGTATTCAAGATTGCTGCTTTTTGGAGTGTGATGTAAATGGAATCTTTCAGGTCAATTAATTTGAGGCTATGGTGCAGGTGGTTTGGTATAATAACTGTAGTGGAGACGACTATGGGAACAACATATACTATTTTTGTCTCCAAATTTTAGTTATTTCTTCTTTAAGCTCTGCATATTTACCTATTTTCTCTCCTGTGTCTATTTTCTGCTGTGTCAAATCCATCTAAAGGTTGTCTGTAAAAGATCGCTTTTAGCGATAAGACCGCCCTTTGTAGTTTTTAAGTCCTTATTTAATTCTGTTATGGTGTACAATAAAGAGTATATCTATCTCCTATTGTCTTTTGTAAATCTAAATATATATAACTCAAAGGTGACTGACTGACGTAGTGATCTATCAACGCACAGCCCAAACCACTGGACGAATCGGGCTGAAATTCGGCATGCAGGTAGATGTTATGACGTAGGCATCCGCTAAGAAAGGATTATGCGAAATTCCCACGGGATCGGGATTTACACGGGAAAAACTTCCCACGCGGGTGAAGCCGCTGGCACAAGCTAGTTTTGCATATTAGGGATTGCAATATCTATTAGATAAGTTGTTTTATTAACTTTATCTTGGTGTGTGATGTCGGGTCTATTGTAGTGGACGGTCCTGTTGGTTAGGATAGCGCGGTCGTAGTAGAGTTTATGTGAGGTGTTTTCTAGAACGGTTTGTGGGACGTATTTGTAGTAAGGTGTGTTTGTGTCTTGCATGAGTTTATGTTTGATGGCTAACTTTTGGTGAATGATGTTTGCTACCTGGTTATGTCTGTGAGTATAGTCAGTCTGTGTAAGTGTTGTACACACTCCTGTTATGAGTTGTATGGTCTCTGGTTGAATGGATGGAGATGAGCTTCTTGAAGGAGTGTACGATACTGTGCTAGGACTATACGGTTCTACAGGGGTGTTTGTACTGATCGTTTGTCCCCATCGACAATGATTTCGGCTGTAGTATCTTTGTCGGTGGAAGCCCGCCTGCTCAACCCCTCACCGCTGACGGTTCGCATGCTGTGACACCCAGCGTCAGCTCCAGGTGCGCCAAGGCGATCGCCCCCGGGCAGCGGTCCTAATCGTTCACTTTTCGATCGTGTCTCCATGTTGAATGGGTTTCCAGAGCCACGTTAGGTATGCCAGTAACTTCTCATTCGTGTGTCTGCACCCCATGTGATTAGGTGTTCCATATGGACGTGTGGTTGTTTAGGGGGCTTATTATTATTATTATTATTATTATTTGTAAGGCCTCAGGGTGCATATACTATTTTTGCATGTTATGTTTTACTATGCCCTCTACAACTTTTAACCCAGCTGACAATCACTTGGCTTAGGCCCGTGCTATCAGTTCCCGGCTATCCAGTTAGTCGAGGAAAAGCAATAAATACAAAATAATAATATTTTTTTCTTATATGTCACTTTTGGTATGACTATCTGAATAAGTTTTTCTATAAATTGGCATTTATCCTTTATATATATTTCGTGCATCAGCAACATAAATTCACTTATAACAATTGTCCTATTATTCTTGTTTCAGGACTATCTCCACGAGATTCCCGAAAACCATTAAAAGAAAATGAAGCACCAGCACAAGGTTGGTATATAAATATAATACAATTTTTTCCTACTACAAGTTTGCTAATTGCAATTTTTTGCTGCTAATTAATAATGTTATAACAATTGTTTCACTTTATATTAGTTCAGCAGCAAAATCCCATTATGCAACTTATCAACATTATTAAAGTACATAAATCGTTTTAAAACTATAAAGTTAATTATAACTTTTGTATTCCAGCCACTGTTCAACCTGATACAACTGTTGAGAATCTTGAAATACAAGAACACAAATTGCAGGATAAATATGGTGAGTGGCCCTTACTTAAATTTTATAGAAAGAAAATAGAAAACTGAAGATTTTATCTTTCGCTCTACAACTCTTAAGAACGGAGCCCAGTTGAAGCCCTGAGGCACAGCTGGTATGGTTTAAGATTATAGTAAGAAAATTTCAAGGAAGTTGTATTAATAAACTGATAATAATATACATATCACATATACTGAAAATACAGTTTATATTCCTGAAACAAGGGGACACTTCTAAATATCTTTTTTATAACTCTCATAGTTTTTGTTTTGGCCCATAGCAAAAACTTAATAATTAAGTATCATTATCTTTATTTTCAATATATACATATAAATTACATTTTTAAATATTCTCTAAAAAAAAAACATTTAAAAATATAAAAAATAGTAGCCCACCGGTACCGGGAACAGGGTCCAAGCTACCGGCGGTCAGGGCTCCATAGAGAGGAACCTCCTGACGATACGCGCCGTGTCCAGGAGTACCGCTCTCTGAAGCAAGCCCTTGATCCAACCGTCTAACGTGAGCCTCCTGAGGTGTTGGTCGAGGCTCTTGGCTATTAAGCCATTGGCTGAGATGGCTATCGGTACGATGATTGCCGAGCTCACATCCCACATGTCGACAATCTCGTGTGCCAAGTCAAGATACTTGATTTGCTTATCTTTCTCAGCTTTCACGAGGTTCTCGTCATGCGGGATGGTTATGTCGACAATCATGGCACGCCTCACGATTCGGTCCACCACCACTATATCAGGCTTATTGGCTACAATAGTCCTGTCAGTGATGATGGATCGATCCCAGTATAATGTGACATGGCCGTTATCGAGAACTGAGTCGGGCACATACCTATAGTACGGCACTTCCGATTCCACAAGAGAATATTTCAGGGCAAGTTGCTGATGAATTATCTTGGCTGCAAGGTTGTGCCTGTGCAAGTACTCTCCATTAGCAAGACGAGAACAACCAGAGATAATGTGGCGGATTGATTCACCCGGACGGCGACATGCCCGACATATGTCAACCGTGCCATCCTTCACAATAAATTTCCGGTAGTTGTTCGTCATAATAACTTCGTCCATAATTGCACAAACAAAACCCTCGGTTTCCCCAAAGAGGTCACCGAAGCGCAACCAAGCTACGGACGCTACTTGGTTTACGTCGGACCCATGTAGGGCCCGGAAAAAACGTCCATGAAGCTCCTTACTCTGCCATATCCCTCTTCGATCGTTAGTGTCTAGCACTGCAGGTTTGCGCCAGTTCTCATTAGCCAAGGAGAGCGGGGTGAGTCCCTTATCCACCGCTACTACATCTCGAAGCATACCCACTTCGGAAGCAAGGAAATGTTCCCTGAGACTGCATACCTCGCGGTTGTGGAGAGTTTTAGCATTCAAAAAGCCTCGACCTCCACATTTCCGCGGGATATACAGCCTCATCACCGACGAGCGTGGGTGATGCATTCGATATGCAGTCAGCAATGTACGAACTCTCCTATCCAGGGCGTCAAGTTCAGTTTGAGTCCATTTGAGTACGCCGAAAGAGTATATCAACACTGGCATGACCCAACCGTTGAAGGCACGCACCTTGTTCCCGCCCGATAGAAGGCTTTTAAATACCTTCTTTAGGCGGCCAAAGAAGCGCTCCTTCAGCGATTGCTTCATGTCAACTACATTGATACCTAACGCTTCCGACATACCCAAATACTTATAGGTTTCGGTTGGAGAGAGGGATCTCAGGTTTATGGAATTCGAGGGTTGAGATCCCACGGATTCCACAATCTCCCCTCGCTTTACATGCATAATCGCACATTTGTCGACACCAAACTCCATCCTGATGGCACTACTGAAAGTTTCAGTTACCTTCAGTAGTTCCGTCAGCTGTAGACTAGTGGCGCCAAAAATTTTTAAATCATCCATGTAAAGGAGGTGAGAAATAACCTGACCACCTCTTTTCAACCTATAGCCTAGGCCTGAATTCTCCAGCAGTGTGCTTAGAGGATTCAAGGCTAAGCAAAACCAAAGCGGACTCAAACTATCGCCCTGAAATATACCTCGCTCGATCCTTATCGGTTCGCTGTACCTTGGGATATATCGACATCCTGGATAGCGAAGAACTGTCCTCCATTGTCCCATACATGATGTCAGAAAGGTGCGTAAAGTTGCATTAATTTTATACATTTCTAGCACCCTCATGAGCCATGTATGAGGCACTGAGTCATAGGCCTTCTTGTAGTCCTTCCAACATGTCGACAGATCTTTTTTGGAACGTCGAACCTGTTGGCTAATGGCCATATCAATGAGGAGTAGCTCCTTAGTACCGCGGGACCCATTCTTACATCCATTTTGAGAGGTAGACATGATGTGATTGTTGTCAATGTGTTTGTTAATTTTAGCTCTCAAAATGGATGTCAGAACCTTATAGACCGTAGGCAGACACGTGATTGGTCTATAATTTTTGGGGTCCGCGGTGCTACCAGATTTGTGGAGCAGGTGGGTAACTCCAGTGGTAAAGAACTCGGGTAGTGAGCCAGATTCTAGGGCAGATTGGTACTGAGACGCCAAGCGAGCGTGCGATCTTGTTAGCCATTTGATCCAAAAGTTATGCAGTCCATCCGGCCCTGGAGACTTCCAATTAGGCAGCGGACGAACTGCATTGGCTATATCATGGGGGCTGATGATGATTGCTCCCATTTCTGGTATTGGATCGCACGCTTGCTTGACCTCCCGGGTCCAATCACCTTCGGTGTGACTGACAGGTACCGACCAGATGTTGCGCCAGAACGTACATAAGGCGTCATCATCGGGCAGGCACATATCAGTCGCACCTTGGTCCGGTCGCTCCCAAGCCCTATATACCCACCTTTCGTTACTTCGGAAAGTGCGATTCTGGGTGAATCGCTCCACTCGCCGTCTAAACCTTCGGATACGGTTTGCCCATGCATACACCTTCTGCTTTAGGAAGTCGATGCGCTCTGTGACACAGGACATATAATTATGTGGGTGGATATTGGTTCCTAAAAACGCCCGTCTCACAAAGCGCATCACTCTCGGGCGAGTGTTGCCCTCCCTAAAGCAAATAAGTTTGCCAATGAGTGCCCTGGCCTCACCAATACGGCGCTCGATCCTACACTGCCAACCTGGGACAGCGGGCTTAGGTCGTATAGCTATGTCATTAGAAATTTTAACATTAGCTACACGACATGCCGCGACAGCTGCGCAGTATAAGACAGAGTGGGTATCGGTGAGGTCTTCGCAGTTATCAAAATAGTCTGACAACTGCGAATCCAGAGCAGCCACCAGTGCCCTATTCCTGTTATGCATGGGCAAACGAGGTAAGCGTGGTCTTATTTCAGGCGACATGTTGCGATATTCCCGAATAGCACATTCCAAAGCACTCCTCAAATGCTCATTATACTGGGTACTTACGTTTGTAACTCTGTCACTACTTTCTTCAACTTGAATGTTGGGCTGTGGTGGTGCCACCACAGTCGGCGTCGGATGTGAAGTGACACAGCTACTCATTTCCGAACGGAGGCGATCAAGTACGGCTTCATCCAACATACGGTTACGTTGGATGACACGCACTTGATCCGATAGTCGCTGGGCCGAAACGTTGACAGTTGGCTCAAGTACCTGAAACAGAGAGAGCATCCGACCACGGTACGCAGTCAGGTTAGTTCCCCCCTCTGTAGCCCCATAGTATGAGCGCATGACGTTCTCATTAATGGATTGAGTCCATCGCATGCGCTGCACACTTCCACCGGCAGCGGGAACCCTATCATAGGCCGGTGGGCCTCGAGGTTCCAAGCAGTCCGGAGGTCGGCCTCTTTCCCGTCGACGCGCAGGTGGTGGTGTCGTCGGCGGCGAGAAGTATTCGTCGCTCGAGCTCGACGCAACTGCAGCGGCCGGAGTCTCTTCACTCACGGCTGGAGCAGGTCCCGGCGGCTGCGAGGCGGAGCTGAGCGACGAATCCGAAGATCTTGGGCGTGTAGACTCGAGCAATCGTGCCCGGTTTCTCAACATTCTTTATGCACGAAGTTGTCATTCATACTTGGTCTATTTCCATATTCTGTGTTCGATGTTCTTGGTCTATTTTAGATGTGCATGTGGATTGTAGTTTTTTTTTTAACTATTTTCGTTTTAAAGAACATTTTAAATAACAATTTTATATTTTCAATAATTGATAAAAATCTGAATGAAAAATTTTGACGTGCTTGTTGACAGCCGGGCCACAGATTATTATTAATTTATTCATTTCGGAAAAAAATCCATACAAAGTTTGTTAGTAAAACACCTTACATTCTATGTTAGTAATAAAAAATTAAAATAATGAACTAAAAACTAATTCCAAACTATTGTTTATCATATTTGATAATTGGCATTAATATAAACTAATATAAATTGCTGGAAAGTACTTCTGTTTAAATAATTCTTATAATATTATAATGGCTATGGTAACTTGTTTTTAATAGCTTAATTTTGTTTGCAGGTCCAAAAACTGCTAAAAAAATAGTTACTCATATGAAAATTACTAAAAAGGAGCACAACTTATACCAAAAATTGGTAAACACCAGGATTAAATTATCTAAATGCAGGAACAGAGCACAGAAGCAATATCTACAATTAAAAGCAGCCAAGAACTTTATGAAGAATAGCAACTTTATAGCTACTGTCAATAATTTGCCAAGTGCTGCTAAAAATTTAACCATGTTGCAGTTCAGAGAACATAAAAAGAAAGAAAAAGGCAGAAGATTTTCCACAGAAGAGAAAATATTAGCTTTGGCAATGCTGAAGCAAAGTCCCAAAGGCTATCGCTTTCTGCGAAGAATGTTGGTTTTGCCTTCACAGCAAATACTAACTACATTTTTTAATCAAGCCAATATAAAGCCTGGTATTAACAAAAACATATTTGCTCAGCTAAAGAAAAGAGCAAATAAAATGAAGCTCGCAGATAAACTCTGTATACTAATGTTTGACGAAATGTCTCTGAAACCTAACATAACTTACAATGAGAGAAAAGATTTGGTGATAGGTTTTGTTAATGATGGACGCGAGACAAAACAAGAATTTGCAGACCATGCGCAGGTTTTTATGATCAGGGGTCTGTCTGATTAGGAAATATAAGCAACCTGTTGCTTATACATTTGCACAGGCGGCCACTAAAGGCCCAGAGCTGGCTTTGCAAATTAAAATCATCATCCAAAATCTCCAGGAAACTGGGTTCAATGTAGTGGCTACAGTGTGTGACCAAGGCACTAATAATAGACATGCCTTAAATCTTCTCTTAAATGAAACCAGGGGACATATGCTGAGAAGTGGACAAGAAGTCAGAGAAGACACAAAAATAATTATAATTAATGACAAAAAAAATTGTTCCACTATACGATCCCCCGCATTTATTAAAAGGTATACGAAATAATCTATTAGAGAAGAATTTAAGGTATACAACGGATAGAGAAAAGACTGCTAAGTGGAATCACATAAAACAACTTCATCAAGAAAATCCCGCATATAAAGGAATCCGATTAGTGCCTAAGTTGACTGATAGCCATGTTGATCCGACGAGGACGAAAATGAAAGTTAAAGTCAATGGCAGCTTTATAAAAAACAGGTTTTCAAAACCACTCCTGGGACCCGTAACACCAAATTCAAGACACCACGAATGTTGGAGAGAATCAAAAAAAGTTTTAAAGTCCATGAAATTTATCACAGATAAAAACAAAATTGCAAGTGTACCTACCATTAATAATTGGTTATGGACACTGGAAGGCATAGAAACATTAGTTAAAATATTAGCTGTTGACCATAATGTTACGTCTATATGGATGCGACACCTAAACCAAGACCCTATAGAAAATTTATTTGGGGCTATAAGAAGCCGTAACACAAATCCAACACCAGAAAGATTTGAGTCAGCCTTAACAACCTTATTGATCAATAACCTGTCCAGTGTCCATGCCCCTGGAGCAAATTGTGAAGAAGATCAATGCAATGCACTACATGCCCTCATCATTACAAAAAATAGGGAAGCTATGACGACTGGTGATATGTTTTTAGACATTGTTAATGAGATTACCCTTACACCTTTAGAGGAAAAAAATCAGCCCCAAATAATGGGGCCCCTACAATATGTATCGGGATATTTTTTAAGAAAAACGAAAAATAAAATATTTAGGTCTTGTGGAATTTGTAAGGGAAATCTCTATAGTGAAATTGAAAATGATTTCATTCAAAGAAGAGAATTTGCCAATCGTCGTTGGCTTTCCAGCCCAAGCCTAGCATTTTTAACATCAGTATCAAACATGCAAGATATAATAAATACAATAATATCTAATAATTTAAAACAAAAATTTCTCAGAGAAAACATAAAAACTATAATTCTTTTATTTTTAGATTTTAATTTTATGACATGCTCCGAACATAAAGATAAATTAATAGATTTTTTAATTAATTTAGTTTGCCGATTTTTTTTATTTACATATTGTAAAAATATAAATAAAATTTTAACAGGCAAAAAAGATATAGACAGTGATGAGGATGCAATGCAGTGCAAAGCTCAAAAATATTTTAAAAGATGTTTTAAGAGGAAAATTTGACATTATTATAATAATGCATTGTGCCAACAATGCAATGCGATTATTAAAGTAATGTGAAATTTCTGGTTATGTATCTAGAAAATCTAATTTTATGGCTGGATTTAGAGTTTGCTGACGGATGGCGCTGACAAGCCAATATGTATGGTTGGTTAAGAAGCGTTTTAGTTAAAGCAATGGCACCTCAAATGGTTGTCGCAGGGGCAACCGGATGACGAGTAGTAATCTAGGCCTTGTAATGGTACAGATCCCCCTCGCATTTACCGAATCGACCTCAAGTGAAGTGGGGTGGGGCTAAAAATATTTTGACGAGTACCATTTGGGAATGCGTTTACTTGAAAGGTAACCTTATTATAGTTGTATTTATAGCTCGTGTTTCTTCTATAAAATTATGAGGAAACACGAGATGTTTTCGCAAAAGTTGCTTCAAAATTGGTAAGCACTTATTGTAATGGTGCATTACAATAAGTGCTCACCAATTTTGAAACGATTACCACCAAGTGTTGAAAAAATTGCCACTGTTTCTTTAATTATTGTCAATTAAATCGAATAAAACTATTTTGTCCAACATTTGGTAGTGTATTGACACTACCAAATGTTGGACAAAATAGTTTTATTCGATTTATGCATATTGATTGATACATATTGATGTATGCTTACCAATTTTGACTACAACGTTTTCTTTTCCTTCCCTAGTGTGTAAACGGCCAGTGTATGTAATAAAATATATTATATAATAAAGGTATTTTTGCGGAATACCTTTCAAGCAAACGCATTCCCATCTAGTTGCTTCAATTTCCGTATCACCGCCCCAGTCCACTTGAAGTCAATTCGGTCGATAAGAGGGGTTCTGTACCTACCACTTCATGGTCTAGATTACCACTCGCCATCCGGTTGCCTCCCCGACATACATTTAAAGTGCCATAGCTACGAATATTTTAGAATGACACCGATCAGTCGCCAGCGCTGAGCCATACATACTAGCTTGTCAGCGTGACTCATAAACCAGCCTAAATAGTCCAATCAACGGGGCATAAGTTACCCAAAATTCTCCCGCCTATGAAATTATTTGGCATGGAATGAAATTAGGCGATACAGATTACAGAGAGTACAATAATCCAATATTTTTTTACGAGTAGTTAGTTATTTTTTAAGTTGTTTGTTACTTTTTGTGAAAAATATACTTTCTGTATACATACGAATGTATTACTTAGTATAGTTAAACATAAATCCAACAATTTTTCGATTTCAGAGAATGAAACACTAAAATTCACTTTTACGCTATAACTTCTACTGAAAAATCAGTATGATTTTATATTGAAAGAGATTTATCAAGAATGCATTAATGGTAAACAAATCTATGCAATAAGGATATAAAAACTCTATGAATATCAATCAGCAGACCCAATTGTTAAGTAGAAGTTATAGTGCAAAAATGAAATTTGGTGTTTCTCTGA
This sequence comes from Tholera decimalis, assembly GCA_943138885.2. Taxonomy (NCBI): domain Eukaryota; kingdom Metazoa; phylum Arthropoda; class Insecta; order Lepidoptera; family Noctuidae; genus Tholera; species Tholera decimalis. Next base: position 28,192,901 of record OW964548.2, read on the forward strand.
AATCGAAAAATTCAGATCTACATAAATTATACATTCGTACATATACAGAAAGTGTTTCAGTATGAGGTTTTGTTACTACTAACTTCTCGTAAAAAAGTAATCTGTATCACCTAATTTCATCACATGCCAAATTTCAAAGGCGGGAGAATTTTTCGGAAAAATATACTCTTTGATTGAACTAAAATATTCTATGATGACATAAGACAACTATTCGCACCTTTAAAGTAAAACCGTTACTATACGAAATTATCAAATTTTACAGGAGAGCCAATATTTGAAACAGTTCAGTATCTTAATTTAGTCTAGGTAAGTCTAAGTACAAGTACTTTATGATTTCTTATGACTTTATATGATAGATATCTGTTTACTGTATACATGTGCTTTAGAATCGTTTTTCTTTATTTACTTACAAAAATATTTTTAGATTTATATTTTGGTTGGTGACGATATGATTTAACGCTAGATGGCGAAAAAGACGATATTTTGGAATAATTACAAGTTTAACCTGCAGTTTACGTATATTTTAGATTGATGGTATAAATAACTCAATTCGTGAAAATTTTCGTTTAGTAACGGTTTTACTTTAAAGGTGCGTATTGTACAAATACATAATGCAAAATAAATGAAAAAGCTTATTAAACACATGTTTTATGTTATAGTTAGATAAAATAAGGTTAATGTACGACCAAAATTGTATCTTAGAAAATAGTTTTAATCATGTCACTGTTTTGTGGTTATAAATAAACTATTTTGATTATAATAATATGGTTTTATATACTGCAGCTAAAAACACCTTAATTTGAATAGAGTTTAGTTTTGTTAATTTATTTATTAAACCGGTAATTTACTCAGTCAATTTAGTTAACGTATATTTACATTGACTATGAGTAAATTGCGGGATTAATAAATAAATTAACCAAACTTAGTAAAAACAAGCCTGAGCAGGAGTGGTGGTAGATGTATAGATCTATAGTTATATACATCGTAGGAAAGTTGTATGTTTGTAGTTACAGACGGCGCCACCAATCACTTTCCTCCTGAACCCGACGCGACGAGTAAAGCCTCTATACCTATATACAAAAGTACTCTGTGGATATAATATAAGAGACGGAACTTAGAACATTCAGTCTGCGAGAAATTGTTAACCTTCTTTAGCCAACCACAAAAAATAAACATTGCTACCAACATAAAAATTTCAACTAGCACTGTCTATGACAACCATGACCTTGACGGGAAGAACTGTCATTGATAGGGATGCGCAATGCATAGAACTCAGTAAACTTATCGATATGTTTAAAATTTATCGATATCGATGAAATGCATTCTATGCAAATAATCGGGTTCTATTTAAAACTAATTATTTCGAAAAAACCGTGTAAAATAAAACACTCATATTATTTCAGCATTTATTTATTATTTATTTATTACTAACGACCTATATCACTTTATTATTTATGATTTATGATCTATTTTTAATTGGAATAAGGATAGAACAGAAATAATAATTACAATAGCTCTTCATATGTATAAAAGGTGTATTCCTGTCTTCCCCGTCATAGTCACGGTATTTTTAGTCACTTTATAAAAATAATTGCCTCGTTAAACTAATCGCGCGGTTCTAAGGGGTTATAACAAGTAGTAAAAATATTCAATAATTTAATACAGACTAAAAACAAGGCATTGGAAAATATATATATTAATATATATATATATATATATATATATATATATATAAATCGCGAAGGACTTCTTGCGTCTTTACAAACTACCACCCTGCGGCGTCCACTGAATGTAGTGAGATTTTTAATGTTTTCAATGCGTATGTAAGATGTTTTAATCAGTATAATATCAGTAGTCGACGTCAAATTTCATTTAAACGTTAAATGGTGATATTCAAATTAAATATTTCTCGCTGAATTTGTACGTCCGTTCACTCTTAAATCTTTCTTGCACACTGAATACCTGCGTATACCTACTAAACACTGCATGCACATTCCCGCCTCCATCCGAATGTATGTTTAAATCAATTCCGTATAATGCTCTGCATATATCATAATGATTATTATAACTAAATTACATCCATCTACTATTGAATTCAGATTGGTTCCGAATAACTGAATTAGTGCGTCCGTTCACTCTTAAATCTTTCTTGCACACTGAATATCTCCGTATACGTTCAAAACACTGCATGCACATTCCCGCCTCCATCCAACTGTATGTTTAAATCAATTCCGTATAATGCTCTGCATATATCATAATGATTATAATAACTAAATGACATCCATCTACTATTGAATTCAGATTGGTTCCGAATACTGTTTTTGAATTATTGTATCCAGCTTATCAGCCAAGAGGCTTCCACCTATATAAGGGCTTATAATGACTCCAGGCACAGATAATAAATAATTAATAGTTAGCATACAAAAGTGACAATACCTATGTATAGCGTAGGTATTTTCACTTTGGTGGTCTACAAAATCTTAAAAAGCAATATAATCATTTTTGTCGAGTGACAGGTAAGTTTGTATGTATAAACAGTAAGCTCAGAGGCACAGGCTGGTGTGAACAGGTAAGTTCGGAGTTGGACAGGTAAGTATGTATAAACAGGTAGCGAGGGATGTGTTTGTAAAGAACCAATAGAATCGCTTCATTTACCTCGCCTCGGTGAGCACAGCACTGGTGGAAACGGCTCAGCGGAGCTAGATTTTTGCGCATACAAAACAAGCGAGGGATGTGTGCCAGGGATGTGTGCGAGAGATGTGTTATGAGGTATGTGTTGCGAGAGATATGTGTTGAGAAGGATGTGTTGCGAGGTTTGCGCATCCTCGCACCACACATTAATGCGCATTTTCACAGCTCCGCTACACATCCTCGTAGGCACATTTTCATCGCACAGCTTTGGTGGAAACCCCCACACATTTTCACAGCACAGCTAGACATCCTCGCACGACACATTTCCATCGCACATCTCTGGTGGGAACGCAGCCTTAGCATCTAAAGTAGGTTCAGGTTCAGGATCCTAGTCTATAATTTCATTGTTGTCCACGGGCTCTTCAATTAGCTCCTCATTCAAGTCTAAATCAATCTCTTCGAGAGATTTTCCTTTGTAAGCGTCTGCTTTTCCATCTTCCATAAGAATGAGAAGCTTTGATATCTTAGCAGTTTGGTATACGTCATCTGGCAACCTGTAAGACTTTTTATGTACTTCATTAGTATGGCCCATGAATGTAGCCAGCTGCTCCATATCATTTTCAGACATGCTAAAAATTTGTGATAAGGTGGCTAAATGTCTTCTTAGCCTTCGCAGGGGGCGCTCGACGGTGGATGCCGTCATGCGCGTGAGAGCCCTCACGACGGGGGACGCGGTATCCCGGGGCAGGGTCGTCTTGGCGGTGTCTTTGGACATCACCAACGCCTTTAACACCCTGCCCTGGAGTTGCATCAGGGAGGCACTCCGGTATCACCGGGTGCCGACCTACCTCCGTCGCATAGTCGAGGACTACCTGACGGACAGAGCCGTCATCTACCCCGGTCACCGGGGAGAGTGGAACCGGTGAGAGATGTCGTGCGGTGTCCCACAGGGATCGGTCTTGGGGCCGCCCCTGTGGAACATCGGATACGACTAGGTGCTGCGCGGCGACCTCCCTGACGGAGTCAGCGTAATATGTTACGCTGACGACACGCTCGTTCTGGCGCAGGGAGAGTCGCACCAGGCGGCGGCCGACCTGGCGACGCAAGCGGTTGCGACAGTCGTTCGTAGGATCCGGCAGTAGGGACTCGACGTGGCGCTGCACAAGATAGAGGCCATGTGCTTCCATGGCGGTCGGAACGCGCCACGGTCCGAGTCCCACATAACGGTGGAGGGGGTTCGCATCGGCGTCGGGAGGACGGTGAAGTACCTGGGACTCGTCCTCGACAGCCGGTGGAACTTCAGGGAGTATTTCTTGAGTTTGGCCCCAAAGCTGAACCGGGCAGCAGACGCCTTCAGGCGACTCCTGCCTAATCTCAGCGGGCCAAACGCCTCCTGCCGAAGGCTGTACGCCGGCGTCGTGCGGTCCATGGCCCTCTACGGGTCCCCAGTGTGGGCCCTGTGCATCCGGACGCGACCACTAAAGTTGGTCGCATGCCAGAGGGTCATTGCTATCCGAATGATCCGGGGATACCGCACGATCGCCGGCGAATCGGCCAACCTCCTTGCCGGATTGCTGCTCTGGGATCTGGAGGTGACTGCCCTCCAGCGCGTCTATGAATGGCGCGTGGAGGCGCAGCACCGGGGCGTATCCCCGCTGCCTCGACAAGTCGAGGCGCGGCGGGAAGAGCTCCGGCGCGATCTCAGGGCAGTATGGAGGGAACGACTGTCGCAACCGACGGCCGGGCACGCCGCAATTACGGCGGTAAGACCCCTCTTTGAGGAGTGGCTAGATCGGCGTCACGGCGTCCTGACCTACCGCATGACGCAGGTCCTCACCGGACACGGAAGTTTCGGGAGGTACCTGTGTCTGATGGGAAAGGAAGAGACGCCTGGGTGTCACCACTGCGAGGGTCGCCCTGAGGACACAGTCGAGCACACGGTGCAGGAGTGCCCAGCTTGGGCAGAGCACCGACGTGTCCTCACGGCGGCGATAGGCGGAAACCTCTCGCGCCCGGCATTGGTCGAGGCCATGCTGCGGGGCGAGAGGGAGTGGGAAGCGGTTGCCTCCTTCTGCGAAGCAGTCATGCTTCCGAAGGAGGAGGCGGGCTACGTGAAGGAGAGGATGGCGTCCTCCCTCCAGCCCAGCCGCAGTGGTAGATGCCCACGGCGTCGGACGTCGGCCGACGATCTCCGGCCACCGTAGGCGCGGGTATGCGGACAGCGAGTAAAGGGCAACTCGCTGTCCGACCATGGACCATGCCCGGGTCGACGGCGCGTTGTGTTCCACGCGCGCCTCAAAGAGCGTCAGCAATATGACGAGGCCCCTCCGTAGAGGGCCGAAGCCTGCCGGGGTCGTGGGACTCATCCCATTACCGTGACCCCGGTACGTAAAGGGTTATTGAAGGAACACCGTGGATTTTAGTCAGTAAAAGTCTGACAGTCCCTCCTACCCTGCCCGGGGTGGGAGGACTTATTTGATAATTTTACCACGTTAAAAAAAAAAGCCTTGTAGAGGATATTGCTTTAGGCTGTTTCGCCCCTGATAATTTGGCATGCCTTTCCAAAACTTTGTAGCCATAAATTGTATTGTTATAACCCAAACAAAAATTGATTTGGTGTCGAAGCAAAAAAAAATATGCCTAATTGGTAATAATAATTTAATATCATCTTGAACTTCTGTATTAAACAGAACTGGTACTTCGCGGCCGCGTTCACCTCTAATGACACCACGTTTAAATTTCTTTACCAGAATCCTTTCTGAGGCAGTAAGCGCACGATCAAATTCTTCATACTTATTATTATCATTATTGTCGCTTTCTAAATAATCGTGCACTGTAATTCTTTGAAGTTCTCCTGGCCTGCGCCTATTTAATAATAAAACCCTACAATACACAGTCTCTAAAATTTTCTGTTTCAGTAGTTTGTAAGCCTTCTTTGGATTTTCTTCTTCTTTAATGGATGGATCAATCTTTTTTAATTCTAGTAATATTGAGATCCGAAAGCACATATAAGGTTATCTTTTTTTGCAATAAGTGATATTTTGTCTGCCGCATTCGGGGAAATACAGTTTCCTTAAGTTTTTCGTCGATTTTAAGATGACGTATCTTAAAAAACTTTTTACCAATAAATTAAACCGACTCCCAAAAACACTGCAAAGTGAAAAATAACATTAATTTCGGTAGTCGGTGTCTTTAAGTTTGTATTTTCGTTTTTGGCACCGACTTCCGAAATTAATGTTATTTTTCACTTTGCAGTGTTTTTGGGAGACGGTTTAATTTTTTGGTAAAAAGTTTTTATTTCACTCTTTTTAGTTGGTCGATTTTTAATTTACCTAGTTAAAAGAGCCTAAATGTCAACTACTTATAACCTTTTACAAAATATTGCTTTTCCCAATGCTGGGCCGTTAATTGTTGAGGAGTTCTCCTGGTACTTCGCCATCAGCTCTACATCACCATATGCATTGTGACGAACATAAAGTGCTTAATATCCATATTCAAGTAATCGAATCGCAATCCATGAAATACCTACTTCTTATTGAGTAGGTTCGGCGGCCATCTTCGTCATCGAATCGAATCGAATCGAATCTTCGGGTCTTCATCATCAGTTCCACTTCCCCAAATGGTATTTTTTGAGAACAACTGCACAAGTTACTATAAGAAATACCCAAAACGCCATAGGTGTGCCTATAATATTTGAAGATTTCCCTCGATTTCTCCAGGATCCCATCATCAGATCCTGACCTGGTGACAATGGGACCAATTTTGAAGTATACCCTTTCAAACAAAAAAAGAATTTTCCGAATCGGTTCAGCCGTCTTCGAGTAATCGGTGATCATACATAAAAAAAAAATATACGCGTCGAATTGATAACCTCCTCTTTTTGTCGTCGGTTGAAAAACGACGTATCTTAAAAACTTCGGCACGCGAGCGCGCTGGAGCCCGCCGCCCCGCGCCATGCGTCCCTCGTGAACCCCGAATAGGCCCCTCAGGCACCGTACCTAGTGCCCGTTTAAGGATATTTAAGGGACGCAAGATTGTTGTCACGAAAACACGATAAAAACTTTACAAATTAAGTACGATATTCAATGGACACGATAAGACCGGTGAACTGAACTCAAAGTATACGTGGTAAATTATACGCTGAACACTAGCGCCCTCCAAATTTCAGTCGGACGATGGCGGAACTATATTATATGCTAAAAGGCATTGTAGTGATGAAATTACGTCCATACCAATTTTTCGCCCTTGTATTCTAATGATCATGAGGGACCCTTGGGCTAAAAATGAGGGTCGGTCAATCTTGCGTCCGTATTCCGGACGCACAAAGTCAGTGGGACGCAGCATCATCGGTAAATAACGCCATGTAGGACGCAACATGTCCTTCAAGATGTATATATATATATTTCTTTGGAAATAAAATTTGTGTTGATTGGAAAATAACAAATACTACCTATGTTATAATAACAATATTACACAAGTGATATTAAGTAGAAATCTAAATATATATAACTCAAAGGTGACTGACTGACTGACATAGTGATCTATCAACGCACAGCCCAAACCACTGGACGGATCGGGCTGAAATTTGGCATGCAGGTAGATGTTATGACGTAGGCATCCGCTACGAAAGGATTTTGCGAAATTCCCATGGGATCGGGATTTACACGGGAAAAACTTCCCACGCGGGTGAAGCCGCTGGCACAAGCTAGTTATAGTATAAAGCTAGGTATTCATTAGGCAACATTTGTTAATAAACACTGTTTATAAACAGTGTTTTACTATGTATCATCATCTTTGAAAACAGTTTATAAACAAAGGTGATGAAACATTGTTTCTTAAACATGTTGCTGTATTCCCCATTTCGAGCGGAGAGCAAGACGAAACATTTTGTTTATAAGCAAAAATCAACATGTGTGGACGTGTGTTGTGCAAGTTTATAAACATGGAAGTAGCAGGCTGCATTTAGTTTTTTCTAATTGCTCCATCAACTGCTTTTCCATTGGTGTTAAATCTGTAAAGACAGGTTTTTAAATATGTATAAGCAAAATATTTGATAAAATTTGTAAATATTTCCCTGCATATAAAACGTAAGGATCTTTTCTAAGTAAAATGAACAATAGAGCACTATTTTGAGAATTTCTTGACTTTATGAGTCTTAAGACTGACCCTGAGGCAGTGGGACAGACTGTCGTAGTTTATATGGTAAAATCCTCGCGTACAAGATCGTGGGCGTATATTTATGTATACAGAGTGTCCCGAAACTCAATGATAACCTGGTACCGGGCGAGAGGCCAAGGTATACTAGTTATGAAAAAAAATAAGAAATGCAAATAGTAATTAGTAAAGGTTTTTCTTTTTTTACGTATAATTTGTTGAGAATGTAATATAAAAGCATTTGGTGATTTTATTTAAAATATTTACCATTTTGGGCCAGCCCCTTGAGGATATGTCTCAATTGCTGGCTTGTGGATGGCACTGCTTCAGGTAAAAGATCTGAAATGATACATTTTAATTTGAAACTAGTTTGGAAACCACCAGATATTCAAGGTTCACTAAATTTTTAATTTGAAATAGAAGTAGTATCCTAGTTTTGACCTCTTTAATGAATTTGACAAATATTTTAAATGGTAAGCTTCGCCTGGGTGGAGGTCGGAAATCATCCCACATTCCTTGTATCCTCTCAGACCACTTCAACAGCTCACCATGTATTTGCCTTGACTTAAATGCATTATGTCTGTCCCTCTCACAGAGACCTGTGCCCTGTGTCCCAGCATTGAGTATATTATAGGCTAATTACGATGATGATTAAGAATAATTTACCATTTTGAGACAGCTCCTTAAGGATATGTCTGGATTGCTGGCTTGTGGATGGTACTGCTTCAGGCAAAAGATCTGAAATGATACATTATAATTTGAAACTAGTTTTGGGATCTACCAGATATTCAAGGTTCACTAGTTTTTGAATTTGAAATAGAAGTAGTATCTTAATTTTTAACTCTTAATTGAATTTGACAAATATTTTAAATGATAAGCTTCGCCTGGGTGGAAGTCGGAAATTATCCCACATTCATTATGATGATAAAATATGGTTATTAATATGTATATGTATGAGTAACTATTAATCCCTTTAAATGCCAAATATATTCACTTCTGTTTTTGGTTCAAAATCAGCCTCGAGACTCATTTCAGTGTTTTTCGATATACCACAGGTATTTCACACCTGAAAAATTCATTCTATACAGGATACTTATATTTACCTCTTGACTCTGAATGCTGATACACATGTTGTGGAAATTCTGCCAATTGTCCGTCAGTGAGAGGCAAGGCCATCAAATACAGAGAGGGGATTGCATGTCTTTTCAGATGATTGTTGATGTTAAAATCCTTTTTTCCAGTGGTTAGCACATACATTTCGCTGCTCATGCAGTTTTTCTATTGGTAGATGCACCTGTTCTTCATTACCAACTGCTTTTAGCCACTCTCCACAGCTGGAAGATACAAAATATTAAAGTTATTATCAACTGACTAAGTTTAACTATGAATTTAGTAAGTGTGATTTAGCTTGAATCAGTGATTTAAAAAACTCGACATGTTACATTTCCCATAATTGAGTTAGTGCCAGTATCATATTTTATAAACATAGACCTATCTACCGACTGTTAAAGTATGAAATAATCACTCCATTCATAAATTAGTAGTTTATATTGTCTCCTGAAAAATTTGGTCTGTGTAAAACTCATTTCAGACGAAGCAATGCTATAATGTAAAGCAGAGTTAAAGTTCATAGCATACAAAGAAATATTGCTTACGAAACATTAATAATAAGATAAAGTATTCATAGCAGTGTGAACTGTGAAATGTATGGTGAGTGATATTGTTGTGGTATGAATTATATGCTATTATTATATAATAGAATAGTCTGAAATAATCTTATCATGTGGAGTTTTTGAAGTCACCAATTCAGTTATGAAAACACCTAATTTACACGATCAGTGCTACTAAATGGAATAGTTTCTTGGGATATGAAATTCTAGAATAATCACCAATTACACCATATTTACATAATGGTATCACAGGTAGATAATGAAATGTCACAGACTCTCTGAATGTAGTATATAGAACCTAGTTTCTTGTAATCATGCTAAAAACATGGTATTTAACAGTTAACCTACATACTAAAATATATTGTAATCTTGATTGATGGTCGTAATACAGAATTTGAATGATGCTATTCACAATAGGATATTTACAATTTATTTACACTTATATTAAACAGGCAAAGTTCGTGAGGTTGTAGGGTGTAATCTCTGGATCTACAGAACTAATTTCGAAATTTCTTTTATCAATAGAAATCCACGTTACTTGTGAGTGCATATATTATCCCGAAAAATAAATGTTACCACCCAACGAAGTATGCATGGGTCAGGTAATTAGCAATATGGAAATTAACAACATATAGTTACTCACCGGTTTGGATCCAGTGGAAACTTGGAAAAAAGCAAGTTATTTCCAGTATGCCAGGCCTCCTTGATACCGCAAACTTCACATTTTCTGTGACCCTTACCCATGATGGTTCACAAACTTAGTCACTGTCTCAATTATAGTAAAAACAAATAAGTCTCGCAAGAGTCACTTAGACTAAGAGTCAATATCTCGATAACACTATGTGAGGGTGAAACGGAGGAGGATGCTCGATTCAACTTTTTACATACAATCACTGAAATTATTCTGTTATGTTATATTCCGAAATCATTAAGAAAAAGGAAAACAAACAGAAAACCAAACAACAAACATAAACGATGCGACGAAGGCGGACATGTTTGTGTGCACTTCAGTGTTTCCACTTTAATAATTTTGTTTCCCCACGCCTCAATTCAAATTTCCCCTTCTCAGGACTTTTTTCCCCTCAAAAATTATTCTGCTGTAGTTTTTAGTATTGGCACTGGTGTAGTAACTATAAAAAAATCTTTATCAATCTTCTTCTATAGCCTGCTCACGCCCCTGGTGAGTGGTGAATTGGTGATATTATAATAATATTATTTACACTAAATACATCAACAAAATCATCGACAAAATTTGTCGACTTTGCACATCATTACTTTTTTTATATAACTGCCCATCATTAGCTATTTCTTTACATTGTAATGTTGGTAACACCTATCTAATTTGTGGTTGGTGCGATTGATTGAGTGATGATATTGATCAGATATTTTTTTTATTGATAATAGGCTCGCGTTTGACCACCATCTTACCTGATGATAAGTGACGATGTAGTCGAAGATGGAGCACGCTTGCCTAGAAGTAACCTATTCATTGTACGAAATCGCGAAAAACACATTCCATCGCACATTACTGTAGATTTAACAGAGCTGGACAAGGAATGGAGAAGTCAAAGTCTCCTTGCAGATATGAATTGTAACGATTCCACCGATACTGTAGGCTTTTGGAAAAAAATGTTTGAAAAAAAAATATAGACGGCAGTCGCAAATTCCGTCAACTGCCAATTTTGGTAAACTATTTTATGTCACTGCCTTTTTTTTTTATTGATAATAGGCTTGCTTTTGACCACCATCTCACCGTCGAAGATGGAGCACGCTTGCCTAGAAGTAACCTATTCGCTCTTGACTTAAAGACTCCCAGGTTATAGCGATCAGGAAACACAGACTCCGGCAGGGAATTCCACTCCTTAGCAGTACGCACAATGAAAGTATTCCCAAAACGTTTCGTGCGTATGGATAGGATGTCCACCATGTACCGATGGCGCATCGCCGTTTCTCTTGTAGTCCGATGATGGAACGGGCTTGGCGGAATTAGATTGTGTAATTCCATCGCACACTCCCCGAAATGTAATCGATAGAAAACCGATAGACTTCCAATGCTGCCGTAGAACGGTTGTTTAGTGATCTAAAAAATATCAAAACAGATAAACGCAATAGGCTGGATAATGAAACGCTTGTATCAATCCTGTGTGTAAATTCTGGCTTGAAAAGAACGGGAACAACTTCTGTACAAGTAATGAAAAATCTGTTAGAAATACCACACCTTAAGTTTGTACAGTCCAATGCAACTGCAAGTGAATCCAAAAAAAATTGACTAAACATGAATAAAGTATAAATTCAACAATTCGTATTCTTATTTATAGCCTGACCAGAAATATATAATACCTGCATGTGTTGCCACTGTTTCTTTTATTTATAATACAGTAACACTAGTCCACGTCTGTAGGCAACTTATTGTATTTATTAATTTATCTATCTTTATATATTAAAAACTTAACATAAATACATACTAATAAATATATATATTACTTATTTATGTATTGTTTAGCACACAGACATACATCACACATACAAAACGTACTTACATTCATCCACATCATAAAAACATATAAAATAAATAATTCACAAGCATCGCCGGATGACACTCGGTAGTATGCGGCAGGCCGGCTAGTTTTGAACCAAGTACATACGCATAAATATACATCGCTGCGCTCGCGCCGAACAGCGGCGCCCGATGTGTTCACGGACCTACCTTCACTCCTAAATATCACACCGCCGCGAAGCCCGCGTTGATTTTATATGTAACAAAAAAAACCTCGTAGTCAATAGTGTACTCGTATTTACTGCTATTGTAAAATCCTAATCTGTGCCTATACTCTAGACTGTATATTTCTCCTGTCTTAAAATAAACTTTGAAGTGAAAGTGGGTTTGTCTTTCATTACCAATAGACACACCTACAACGTCCATAAAAATTAGTTCCGAAATATTCCGCAATATTTTAGGCTAGGCTTTACCCATGATTTCCCGCAATTTCCCCTTTTCATATGTTATCCCTTTTTCTTCCCCTCTGGACCCTAATTTCCCCTCAAAAGGGGAATTTCCCCTCATTGTGGAAACACTGGTGCACTTAGGTTTTACATACTCTTTTAGAGATGAGTCGTATTTACTAGAACAGATCCGAAGAATAGGTAAATTTCGATACTAGGCGGCACCTATTCTCACTTTGACAACACCTAGTATCATGTGGTATACTCTCAGAATCCATCTCGCCATCCAGAGCTGTGGACACACTACTTGTACCAGTATATAATAGTGTGTCCGAGCCTCTCCCTGTTTCTTGTTCATCCTGCAAATCATAATTTTCTTCCTTTATTTACATCATTAAAATGACATGCGGCTATGCAAATATTTTTATACAATATGAACCAATAAGCCAGTATAAAAAACAATACTCACTTGTTCAAATGGCTCAACCCTCGTACCAGGCAGGCCGCTACCGAAGTCATCTCCCAAAATCTGTAGAAATTTTTTTTCGACATCAGTCATCTTCTTTATTTGGGACGGACCTCCTCCAGTCTGCTGGTGAGATGCTCTAGTAGCTGCAGCCAACTTCTTTATTTTGCATTTATAATAATTCCAATACTAAAATACAATATTAATTATCTTTATAAGTTGCACAGAAATATATTTATGACAAAAATAAATTATTATATTCTTTTTACTTACTTTGCACCATCCTTTCCAATTTTTAACTGCACCATTACCATGGGAATTTAAATTTTGGGCTATATTCTCACACATGTTCTTTGAGAATTCCCTAGCTTGGGCTGTTTTGTTATAGCCTGTTGCTAACTCTTTATTTGAGTTAAGGAATTCCCAAAGCTGCTCCAGCTGGCCGTAAGTCACTCTTCGACATCCGAGACGCGGTTCATCACTGTTAAAAAAAACACTTCAAGTACTTTGGCATATGTAGGCGATTGAGTTAAAGAAGTTTGTAAATATGTACGTGGATTTCAGTATAACGACGATGAAAGGACCACTGTAATTTCAATGTTATATTCGGAAGTCGTTACAAGCAAAGGTAAAGAGATACAGACATGTTTATGGTTAAAAATATCAGTTTGTTTGAAACGGAACCATAAATTTAACTCCGAAACATAAAAACGTACACCATACCTAGCTAAACTCAGCCCCTAAGACGACTCACTGACCAACTAATATCTATAAACAAAAAGTAAAGGTCACCACAATTTCTGACCAGTGTGAATGTAAACAAAAGATAAGAAAGCTCTTTGTATCTCTGGCGCCCGACTCCAGTCGCAATATCTGCATGAGATTTCTAAGAATTTGTTACAAATTATTCATTAAAAACAGTCGCTACACCCGAATTCGTCTTTATATCCAAAGTCGCTATAGCAATATTTTTTGTACTAAAGTATAATTGAAATTCAAGGGACTTAGATTAAAATGTCGTTATAGACTTATGGTCGTTACAACCAAGGTCGTAATAAAAGAAATTATGTGTTCTGTGAAAGAAATCCACTGTATTAGTACACAAACTCCACAAGAATACTTACACCATTTTTACCACCAATTATTTTACTTCAGGTAAACGTTTATTCTATTTAAAAGTGTTTTACTTTTAAATACTAATAATAACACGAAGCACGAAGTGTTCTGGTTAGATAGTAAATTTTAAATTTAAAATCGCAAAAATTACCGCTGCTTGTCAAATCAAACATGGGTGAAGGTGCGTTTTAAACTCGTATTATTATTTTTTTATTTTTACGACAAAACTAAGTAAACTTTTAATTTTAATGATAGTTCTCATAAAAATAATGAATTTACTCAATTTTGTTGAAAAAAGGGCCTAATGGTATATAATTCTTCGCTATAAAGAGCAATTTTAAAATGTATTTGTTGTAATAAAAAACCGTAACAGACCGCTAAAATTATAGTAACTAGGTGCGAAACGCAACGCATATGGTTCTAGTAAAAGAGACAGACTTATGCAACGAATGTATAGCGTCAGCTCTTTCTCACACCGCGGACCACTTACTTGAGCTATCCAAACGCTAGTCAACTATAGGCACTTCATGGTACGAATCTTAGCTATTGAGTTTAGGAATCTAAACTGAATTGCATTGAAAAAGAATAGCTAACTAAAAGTTGATGGTAGGCCTGCTGGACAGATGTGTGCAGTAAGGAAACAAACATCACTAACAAACAATTAGCTTTGTTTATATCACTATTTCTCGTTTCCGAAAAATATAAACAAATTTTATGAAAAAATAAAAACATAATGAACATTTTCATGGAAATACCTACAGCTCGACAAAATCCCCTTCTCTTTTTTCGGGGACGGAAAATTATCGAATGACTGCTCCCGCTTTGGGTGGAGCGGAAGGGAGTGTCAGACTTCTACTGACTAAAAACCCACCCTGTTCCTTCACCTGCCCTTAAGTTCCGGGGCCACGGTATTTTCTTAGAACATTCCCGCAACCCCGGCAGGCAATGGCCCTATGGGACCTCGTCACTCGTGCTGACGACTCCGAGAGGCGCGCGTGGAACACGAAACGCCGCCGACCCGGGCCAAATGCTATTTTATCTGCTATTTATTTATAAAAACTTTATGCAACGCAAAATGTACAAAGGCGGACGCATTCTCTACCAGTTAAATCATGCTATAGCCGTACATAGCTGGCTTCGGACATTATCGAGCTCATATTTCTCGAATAATTGGTCAGTGAGAGTACTACGATGACTTAAAGACGAAAGTTATGAAGAGTCAAACGTACATAGTGGCTAATTGTTTAATACATGTGCGAAAATAATCTTCAACTTTATTTTAATTGATCGAAAAAAAGAGGAGGTTCTCAATTTGATGCGTAGGTATATCTTTTTTAATGTATGGTCACCGATAACTCTAAAACGGCTGAACCGATTTGCAAAATTATTTTTTCGATTGAAAGGGTTTTCCTTAGAAGTGGTCTCATTGTCATCAAATCAGGATCTCATGATGGGATCCTATAGAAATCGAGGGAACTCTTCAAATATTATAAGCACACCTATAGCGATTTCAGTATTGTTCATAGTAAGTTGTGCAGTTGCTTTTGAAAAGCACCATTTGGTGAATTGGAACTGATGATGAAGACCTGAGATCGCCACCGGAACTACTCAATAATTAAGTATTTCATGGGTTCCGATTCGATTACTTGAATATGATTATTAAGCACAATATGCTCGCCACAGTGCATATGGTTAAGTGAAGCTGATGGTAAAGAACCAGGAACACTCCTCAAAAATTAACGGCCCTGCATCGGGAAAATGAATATATTGTAAAGGTTTATAAGTAGTTGATATTTAGGTTTTTGTAACTGGAGCACTTCCGACGTTTGGCTTCAAGACTGGACCGGGTGGGGGCTGTACTCAAACGGCTCTAAGAACTAGGCCCGAGTCGGTGGCGCGTCGTGTTCCTCGCGCGCTTCAAAGAGCTGTCAGCACCAGTGACTGGCACGTCATAAGGCCATTGTCCGCCGGGGTTGCGGAAATGTTCTAACAAGATACTGCGGCCCCGGAACTTAAGGGCAGCTAAAGGAACAGGGTCGGTTTTTAGTCAGTAGAAGTCTGCCATCCCCTTGCGCTTAACCCAGATCGGGAGAAGTCATTTGATGATTTTCCCACCCAGAAAAAAATGGCTTAATTAGGTAAATTACAAATCAGCCAACTAAAAAGAGAGAAACAAATAATTAAACCATCTTCCAAAAACACACTGCAATGTGAAAAATTACTTTGATTTTGGAAGTCGGTGGCATAAACTAAAATACAAAACCAAAGACCGACTACCGAAATTAAAACTATTTTTCACTTTGCGATTTTATAGCAGATATCAGAGATCCCTTTTAAGATAATTTACTCGGAATTTCAAAAAATTTAATTTTCTTCTGATCATTGAGTCAAAAAAATATTGTCAGTAGTATATGATTTTGATTCCGTTGCACTGCATGACAAAATGTGATCTTGTATAATTTCATCAGCTGATTTGCCGTGGTAAACTATGCCGGTGCTTAAAATGTTTAAATCATTTATTTATTTATTTATTTAATTTAATTACAACGGTTATGTTTACAACCAATCATGAGGATGCATTGACTGAGCATGTTTTCTTCGAGCAGTTTCTTATTTCATCTACACTTTATAAACCATCGGATAATATTTATAACGCACGCGTGATCATACAGGATCTTTTAATCTGCGCACGAACGCCTGGAGCGTCAATTTCTTATATAAATCCCTTTTTAACCGACTTCTAAAAAAGGAGGAGGTTCTCAATTCGGATGTTTGTATTTTTTTTTTTTTTTTTTTTTTTTTATGTTTGTCCACGCATAATTCCGTCGCTTGCCAACCGATTTGAAAAATTCTTTTTTTGTTGGAAAGGGTATACTTCCCAAATGGTCCCATGAAAATTTTATCGAAATCGGACGAGCCGTTTCTGAAAAATCAAAAAAAGTCGAAAAAAATAATTTACCTTGATGATCTTTTCGTTTACTCTGCATTGCGTTTTTTGTTCGCGCATAGCTCCGTCATTTACGAATCGATTTGGAAAATTCACTGACCCACTAAAAAGCGCGAAAATAAAAACTTTTTTGCAAAAAATAAAACCGACTTCCATATCAAAACACTACAAAGCCAAAAATAATTTTAATTTCGGAAGGCGGTGTGAAAAAAAAAAGAAAATACAAAACCAATAACACCGACTACCGAAATTAAAATTATTTTTGGCTTTGTAGTGTTTTGATATGGAAGTCGGTTTTATTTTTTGCAAAAAAGTTTTTTAGCATCTATAGTGGTTTGTAAATTATCATGTAATGAGACATACGTCATAATTGTACTAAAAAGATTTTGACAACGCTCGTAAAACTCTTGTGGAGTGTTAGAGCCCTGGGTTAAAAGAGATAAATCGCTATAAAGAGCGGTCTCTCGTCCATTTGGTCAGCAAAATTATTTATTAATGCCTTACGAATGCCATCCTAATCAGTTGCTATGCCATTTGAGTTGATTCAGCGAGCAGCAGATCCTACAATTTTATCTATACTTATAATAAATCTGTAGAGAGGTCAATTCTGTACATGAAATATATTTCCAAAATAACTATCAGGGGCTGATTAGGGATCGATACTGATGCCAAAAATGCAATCAGTAAAATTTTTGTCTGTCTGTCTGTATAACCGTTATAGAAACAAAAACTACTCGACGGATTTTAACGAAACTTGGTACAATTATTTTTCATACTCCTGAGCTGGTTATAGTATACTTTTTATCACGCTACAATCAATAGGAGCAGAGCAGTGAAGGGAATTGTTGACTCCATTTTTTAACCGACTTCTAAAAATGGAGGAGGTGCTCAATTCGGATGTTTGTATTTTTTTTTTATGTTTGTCCGCGCATAACTCCGTCGCTTGCCAACCGATTTGAAAAATTCTTATCTTGTTAGAAAGGGTATACTTCCCAAATGGTCCCATGAAAATTTTATCGAAATCGGACAACCCGTTTCTGAAAAATCAACAAAAGAGTAAAAATATATTTACGTTGATGATCTTTTCGTTTACTCTGCATTGCGTTTTTTGTTCGCGCATAACTCCGTCATTTACGAACCGATTTGGAAAATTCACTGACCCACTAAAAAGCACAAAATATTTTTTTTTTGCAAAAAGTAAAACCGACTTCCATATCAAAACACTACAAAGCCAAAAATAATTTTAATTTCGGAAGGCGGTGTGAAAAAAAAAAGAAAATACAAAACCAATAACACCGACTACCGAAATTAAAATTATTTTTGGCTTTGTAGTGTTTTGATATGGAAGTCGGTTTTATTTTTTGCAAAAAAGTTTTTTAAGCTTCCGTCGCGTGTGCAACCTTAATGGTTAAAGCTACACAGAAATCATTTCATGACGGAAATGTTCTCCTTAAAATTATATAAAAAATATCCCACGACAGCATAATTATGTCTATCTTTTATGGTTGACTCACAATAACACGTGTAACTCCCGATAGCTTAGCAGTTCGAAACTTTCTGATTATAATATTTGTCTACTCTTACGTTTATAACACTCTCAGTCAGCCCTAATTGAAAAAGTTAACATTATGAACTATTCCATAAAAAAGAATCATATAAATCGGTATAGAAACGGTATAGAAAGATTTTATTAAACTGCATGTGTAGTTGTTGCCCCGCCCAGCGCCTAACTGGAAACTCACGGTTCTGATATAATTTCGTCTGTTGACCACATCTACTTATTTATTTTATCTATGGTAGGTATGCTTGTGTTAAAACCTCGGGGCATGTGTGTTTTGTTTTGTTAGTTTGTATAATTCAAAGTAAAGACGTGGTATTTTATTATTAATAATAGTTGTTTATTGTACTGTGTGTATGAATAATATTAGAAAAAATATAAACGTGTTTTTTTAATAATTAAATCTACCAATCAAAAAACAACACGCATTTTTATTGAACACTTCCTATTCAATTCACAAACTATTTTATTTGTTTATATAAAAATAGTATATTTACAATCACAAAACTAAATGGAAACGCAAAGTAGGCAAATGTAATTAAAATGCTGGAGGCGAGCAGCCCTATCGCATGTTTACGTACCGCGCGGCTGTAGGCATTTATTTCTAAGATACGGCCGAGTTACAATACTGTATGATAATATTACCGTGGTCGCGGTTTATGACGTAAAATGAAATCTGTAAACACACGTGTATCCATAATAATGAAGTGGTTCTCTGTGCGTTAAACGTGCCATGGTTAAGTGCTTTTGACAAAATGAGAGGAAAACGTCAGACATATCGATTCACTAGCGCTCCATTTTTAGGGTTCCGTAGTCGAATGGCAAAAAACGGAACCCTTATAGTTTCGTCATGTCTGTCTGTCTGTCTGTCCGTCCGTCCGACCGTATGTCACAGCCATTTTATTCCGAAACTATTAGGACTATACATGTGAAACTTGGTAGGTAGATGTATTCTGTGAATCGCTTCCCGATTTTAAGATTTTAATTAAATACATGGAACTAAAACTGAAACTTTTTTCATGAAACCTATGCGTGACAGATTAAGTATTTATAGACATATCTTTAAAAATGATATTGAGGTTTCTAAGATCACTTTTTCATAAAGTTAA
Source organism: Tholera decimalis (assembly GCA_943138885.2). Classification (NCBI taxonomy): domain Eukaryota; kingdom Metazoa; phylum Arthropoda; class Insecta; order Lepidoptera; family Noctuidae; genus Tholera; species Tholera decimalis. The sequence continues at coordinate 28,212,495 of OW964548.2, forward strand.
TTGTACGCTTCCAAAGTGGTAAAATGTGTCTCCACCCCCTAACGTTTATAGAAGTTACGAGTTTTTCACACGAGATCGGGTCAGCAGTTTTTGAGATACAGCATATTTTCTAAATCACTAAACAATCTAATTTATATATGTATTACTTGTGAGATATATATTGTGTTTTCATGCGATGGCCGAGTCAATCTATTTGTTTAAAACGTTAAAGATTTTTAATATTGAAATGGTCACTATAATATGTTGTTAGGTTAGATAATTACGTAACAACTTAAGATAGAGGGACTGAATAAATTAATAACCGACTTGGTATTACATGGATCTCACAACTTTTTACGGTAGAAGAATTGAGTTGCGAGACTTGATTTTTTTGACAATACTTGTTTTTTATGGGATTAAACTTTAAAAGAAAAGAACAGTACTGGGATTGTCTCCAACAACCCCACACACGAAGTTCCACCTACTGAATTTAAGCTGGCTGGTCCTTTTCTTTTATATATTTTACCTTTACATTGTTGGAATAAACTTTTGTTGTTTGAAATAGTTTGTGGTTTTCTCGCTTTCAATACCAACCCACCTTGCATCTGGGCTTTTGTTCCATTACCATTAGAGGGACAAAATCTCCAATACTTATAACAATATATTTATAGGTATACATACATTATCTGTGGATGTTTAAAAATAAACCAAAGTATTTTTTTGTCTTTTAGATATATATAGGTAGTTTAATTTTGCATTTAGCTTTTATGAATATAGTCAGAAAAGTTAGCAACTACACGAAAGAGTTGTCCAGAACATCACCAGTTTAGTGTTTGCCTTATTTACTGAAATTGCTGACCATCAGAAATTTAATTAATTTTAAGTGAAATGATTGTAAATCATTTCATTAAAAAAAAATTAGTCTGGTCTGACAATATTTAATGTATAAATTAATATAATATTGTGCAGACATGGAATTTTGTAGACTCTCTTCCTCTAAGCAATAGTATCAAGTTAGAACAAGATAATTGTACTGATTTTTCGACCATATCATCACTTACCATCAGGTGAGATGGAAACGCGAGCCTATTATTAATAGATAAAATAAATAAATTTATGAAGTTGCGTCAACACTTGTTATGTTGCTAATTACGACGCCACATATTCCTAAGAAAATGACTAACACCGCGCTGTGCGGTGCACGGTGAGATTCGCCTTCTTAGCATTCCGATAGCGTGGCATCGAAGACTGTTCAATAGCAGTGATTAATGTGAATTTTGTGTTGAGTGCTTTACTCTTGTTTCTCACATCGAACAATTGTCACGTAACTTAGTTTTAACGACTTAAATGTAGTTTTTATGTTAATTAAATTTAATCAAGTAAATTGTGTCGGTCTTATTTATATCCTCGACTGCAGCCCAACGTAATTGGCGCAGTCGGTAGGATACTCGCGGTCGGTTTTGCGTAATAAGGAAGATTTCCGTAATTGCAAAGCTCCAAAGTCGCTCCAGAGTATCCAGAATCTACACGTCGTGTTGCATCGAGTAATCCAGACATTGATTACGCAAAGGGGCTGATATAATGTTCATGTAAGTACATTAGATTCTTTCTAGTGACCGCTTACCCTAGCCTGTACTAACAAAGTGTCCAAAATTTTCTTTCCACGAAAAACGAGAAATATTAGGATAGTTAGAAGTAGAGATTTAGTGATAGATTCCAGGAGAAATCTTAATTTGGATACATTATACGAGGACTCAGAATCATTGCCAAGCAAAATGTCTTTGGATTTAGATACTACTAGTAGCTGACCCGCCACGACTTCGTTTGCGTGGTATCCTACCCCTACCCTACCCAAACCCTACACTACCCCTACCCTACCCAAACCCTACACTACCCCTACCCTACCCCTACCCTATCCTACCCTACCCTACCCTACCCTACCCTACCCCTACCCTACCCCTACCCTACCCCTACCATACCCCTACCCCTACCCTACCCCTACCCGGGTATGAAAAATAGATAGTAGCCGATTCTCAGACCTACAGAATATGCATATAAAATTTGGTAAAAATCAGTAAAGCCGTTTCGGAGGAGTAAGGTCACTAACATTGTGACACGAGAATTTTATATATTAGATTTATATACGCACACGATTACATGCACGCACACATTCACATACACATATACACTCTCATACTTATACTCATTGTCAATCATTAGTTCTTAAAAACTATTCTCCCTTTAATATTTAATTTAGATTTATATTTCAACTATTTTTAATTGGTTTCTGTAAATAGAATTATATTATTTATTTATATCCGGTAACGTAATTATGTAATTGGCTGACTGACACAGTCCACTTGAACCGGGTCATTGCTGTGTAAATTTTGTATTATATAATTCGCAACTACCTCTTAAGATACAGGATAACTCCTAGTTTAAGAGGTAGAATTAAAATGTTTTGTTGTATTATGATCTGTGTAAATAAACGTCTTATTATTATTTTTAGAGCATTACGTTTGGTACCCGACTTTGACGGGAACCCGAATATGCTAACTAGATTAATTCAATTATGCGATAATTTAGTTAAAGAATATTATAATGGTCAAGGATTAATGGTATATTTTAAACTAGCTTTTGCCCGCGACTTCGTCCGCGTAGAATAGTTACTTTGGGCTAACGTTAAATTTTACCCCGATTTTGAAGCATTCTTCATTGGCGCTCCGCTCAAAATGGCCTTAGCGTAATGATATATAGCCTATATATAGCCTTTCTCTATAAATTGACTATTTAATTAAAAAATAATTTTTCAATTCAAACCAGAAGTTCTTGAGATTATCGCGTTCAAACAAACAAACAAACTCTTCAGCCTTATATAATTAGTATAGATAGCTGTTGCCCGCGACTTCGTCCGCATTTCCGTCGTTTTTCGTAAAAAAAGTAGCCTATGTCCTTCCTCACGGTTCAGTGATTTTGATGTAATAGACAGATTAACTTTCGTAATTTAGTAGGGAAATATAATATGTCAATCTATAATACTGTTGAAAAATATCGCAATACGGAACAGTACAATATTATTGTTAATAGCTGTGCCCGCGACTCCGTCAGCGTAAGTTAATGTATTGGTAATATTGTTTAGATCGCGTTCACGTGAGGCTTAAGTACATATAGAACGAAATTTTATACCTTCGGCCGCGAGACGCGTCGAGCGCGGCGACCGATTCTCAAAAATAATCCTTATAGCATGATTCAGTATTCACGCGCGATGGCTTATTATTAGCGTATTTCATGTATAACTTTGGTGTTTCTATACCGATTTATATGATTCTTTTTTATGGAATAGTTCATAATGTTAACTTTTTCAATTAGGGCTGACTGAGAGTGTTATAAACGTAAGAGTAGACAAATATTATAATCAGAAAGTTTCGAACTGCTAAGCTATCGGGAGTTACACGTGTTATTGTGAGTCAACCATAAAAGATAGACATAATTATGCTGTCGTGGGATATTTTTTATATAATTTTAAGGAGAACATTTCCGTCATGAAATGATTTCTGTGTAGCTTTAACCATTAAGGTTGCACACGCGACGGAAGCTTAAAAAACTTTTTTGCAAAAAATAAAACCGACTTCCATATCAAAACACTACAAAGCCAAAAATAATTTTAATTTCGGAAGGCGGTGTGAAAAAAAAAAGAAAATACAAAACCAATAACACCGACTACCGAAATTAAAATTATTTTTGGCTTTGTAGTGTTTTGATATGGAAGTCGGTTTTATTTTTTGCAAAAAAGTTTTTTAAGCTTCCGTCGCGTGTGCAACCTTAATGGTTAAAGCTACACAGAAATCATTTCATGACGGAAATGTTCTCCTTAAAATTATATAAAAAATATCCCACGACAGCATAATTATGTCTATCTTTTATGGTTGACTCACAATAACACGTGTAACTCCCGATAGCTTAGCAGTTCGAAACTTTCTGATTATAATATTTGTCTACTCTTACGTTTATAACACTCTCAGTCAGCCCTAATTGAAAAAGTTAACATTATGAACTATTCCATAAAAAAGAATCATATAAATCGGTATAGAAACACCAAAGTTATACATGAAATACGCTAATAATAAGCCATCGCGCGTGAATACTGAATCATGCTATAAGGATTATTTTTGAGAATCGGTCGCCGCGCTCGACGCGTCTCGCGGCCGAAGGTATAAAATTTCGTTCTATATGTACTTAAGCCTCACGTGAACGCGATCTAAACAATATTACCAATACATTAACTTACGCTGACGGAGTCGCGGGCACAGCTATTAACAATAATATTGTACTGTTCCGTATTGCGATATTTTTCAACAGTATTATAGATTGACATATTATATTTCCCTACTAAATTACGAAAGTTAATCTGTCTATTACATCAAAATCACTGAACCGTGAGGAAGGACATAGGCTACTTTTTTTACGAAAAACGACGGAAATGCGGACGAAGTCGCGGGCAACAGCTATCTATACTAATTATATAAGGCTGAAGAGTTTGTTTGTTTGTTTGAACGCGATAATCTCAAGAACTTCTGGTTTGAATTGAAAAATTATTTTTTAATTAAATAGTCAATTTATAGAGAAAGGCTATATATAGGCTATATATCATTACGCTAAGGCCATTTTGAGCGGAGCGCCAATGAAGAATGCTTCAAAATCGGGGTAAAATTTAACGTTAGCCCAAAGTAACTATTCTACGCGGACGAAGTCGCGGGCAAAAGCTAGTTTAAAATATACCATTAATCCTTGACCATTATAATATTCTTTAACTAAATTATCGCATAATTGAATTAATCTAGTTAGCATATTCGGGTTCCCGTCAAAGTCGGGTACCAAACGTAATGCTCTAAAAATAATAATAAGACGTTTATTTACACAGATCATAATACAACAAAACATTTTAATTCTACCTCTTAAACTAGGAGTTATCCTGTATCTTAAGAGGTAGTTGCGAATTATATAATACAAAATTTACACAGCAATGACCCGGTTCAAGTGGACTGTGTCAGTCAGCCAATTACATAATTACGTTACCGGATATAAATAAATAATATAATTCTATTTACAGAAACCAATTAAAAATAGTTGAAATATAAATCTAAATTAAATATTAAAGGGAGAATAGTTTTTAAGAACTAATGATTGACAATGAGTATAAGTATGAGAGTGTATATGTGTATGTGAATGTGTGCGTGCATGTAATCGTGTGCGTATATAAATCTAATATATAAAATTCTCGTGTCACAATGTTAGTGACCTTACTCCTCCGAAACGGCTTTACTGATTTTTACCAAATTTTATATGCATATTCTGTAGGTCTGAGAATCGGCTACTATCTATTTTTCATACCCGGGTAGGGGTAGGGTAGGGGTAGGGGTATGGTAGGGGTAGGGTAGGGGTAGGGTAGGGGTAGGGTAGGGTAGGGTAGGGTAGGGTAGGGTAGGGTAGGGGTAGGGTAGGGGTAGGGTAGGGGTAGTGTAGGGTTTGGGTAGGGTAGGGGTAGTGTAGGGTTTGGGTAGGGTAGGGGTAGGATACCACGCAAACGAAGTCGTGGCGGGTCAGCTACTAGTAGTATCTAAATCCAAAGACATTTTGCTTGGCAATGATTCTGAGTCCTCGTATAATGTATCCAAATTAAGATTTCTCCTGGAATCTATCACTAAATCTCTACTTCTAACTATCCTAATATTTCTCGTTTTTCGTGGAAAGAAAATTTTGGACACTTTGTTAGTACAGGCTAGGGTAAGCGGTCACTAGAAAGAATCTAATGTACTTACATGAACATTATATCAGCCCCTTTGCGTAATCAATGTCTGGATTACTCGATGCAACACGACGTGTAGATTCTGGATACTCTGGAGCGACTTTGGAGCTTTGCAATTACGGAAATCTTCCTTATTACGCAAAACCGACCGCGAGTATCCTACCGACTGCGCCAATTACGTTGGGCTGCAGTCGAGGATATAAATAAGACCGACACAATTTACTTGATTAAATTTAATTAACATAAAAACTACATTTAAGTCGTTAAAACTAAGTTACGTGACAATTGTTCGATGTGAGAAACAAGAGTAAAGCACTCAACACAAAATTCACATTAATCACTGCTATTGAACAGTCTTCGATGCCACGCTATCGGAATGCTAAGAAGGCGAATCTCACCGTGCACCGCACAGCGCGGTGTTAGTCATTTTCTTAGGAATATGTGGCGTCGTAATTAGCAACATAACAAGTGTTGACGCAACTTCATAAATTTATTTATTTTATCTATTAATAATAGGCTCGCGTTTCCATCTCACCTGATGGTAAGTGATGATATGGTCGAAAAATCAGTACAATTATCTTGTTCTAACTTGATACTATTGCTTAGAGGAAGAGAGTCTACAAAATTCCATGTCTGCACAATATTATATTAATTTATACATTAAATATTGTCAGACCAGACTAATTTTTTTTTAATGAAATGATTTACAATCATTTCACTTAAAATTAATTAAATTTCTGATGGTCAGCAATTTCAGTAAATAAGGCAAACACTAAACTGGTGATGTTCTGGACAACTCTTTCGTGTAGTTGCTAACTTTTCTGACTATATTCATAAAAGCTAAATGCAAAATTAAACTACCTATATATATCTAAAAGACAAAAAAATACTTTGGTTTATTTTTAAACATCCACAGATAATGTATGTATACCTATAAATATATTGTTATAAGTATTGGAGATTTTGTCCCTCTAATGGTAATGGAACAAAAGCCCAGATGCAAGGTGGGTTGGTATTGAAAGCGAGAAAACCACAAACTATTTCAAACAACAAAAGTTTATTCCAACAATGTAAAGGTAAAATATATAAAAGAAAAGGACCAGCCAGCTTAAATTCAGTAGGTGGAACTTCGTGTGTGGGGTTGTTGGAGACAATCCCAGTACTGTTCTTTTCTTTTAAAGTTTAATCCCATAAAAAACAAGTATTGTCAAAAAAATCAAGTCTCGCAACTCAATTCTTCTACCGTAAAAAGTTGTGAGATCCATGTAATACCAAGTCGGTTATTAATTTATTCAGTCCCTCTATCTTAAGTTGTTACGTAATTATCTAACCTAACAACATATTATAGTGACCATTTCAATATTAAAAATCTTTAACGTTTTAAACAAATAGATTGACTCGGCCATCGCATGAAAACACAATATATATCTCACAAGTAATACATATATAAATTAGATTGTTTAGTGATTTAGAAAATATGCTGTATCTCAAAAACTGCTGACCCGATCTCGTGTGAAAAACTCGTAACTTCTATAAACGTTAGGGGGTGGAGACACATTTTACCACTTTGGAAGCGTACAATTAACTTTATGAAAAAGTGATCTTAGAAACCTCAATATCATTTTTAAAGATATGTCTATAAATACTTAATCTGTCACGCATAGGTTTCATGAAAAAAGTTTCAGTTTTAGTTCCATGTATTTAATTAAAATCTTAAAATCGGGAAGCGATTCACAGAATACATCTACCTACCAAGTTTCACATGTATAGTCCTAATAGTTTCGGAATAAAATGGCTGTGACATACGGTCGGACGGACGGACAGACAGACAGACAGACATGACGAAACTATAAGGGTTCCGTTTTTTGCCATTCGACTACGGAACCCTAAAAATGGAGCGCTAGTGAATCGATATGTCTGACGTTTTCCTCTCATTTTGTCAAAAGCACTTAACCATGGCACGTTTAACGCACAGAGAACCACTTCATTATTATGGATACACGTGTGTTTACAGATTTCATTTTACGTCATAAACCGCGACCACGGTAATATTATCATACAGTATTGTAACTCGGCCGTATCTTAGAAATAAATGCCTACAGCCGCGCGGTACGTAAACATGCGATAGGGCTGCTCGCCTCCAGCATTTTAATTACATTTGCCTACTTTGCGTTTCCATTTAGTTTTGTGATTGTAAATATACTATTTTTATATAAACAAATAAAATAGTTTGTGAATTGAATAGGAAGTGTTCAATAAAAATGCGTGTTGTTTTTTGATTGGTAGATTTAATTATTAAAAAAACACGTTTATATTTTTTCTAATATTATTCATACACACAGTACAATAAACAACTATTATTAATAATAAAATACCACGTCTTTACTTTGAATTATACAAACTAACAAAACAAAACACACATGCCCCGAGGTTTTAACACAAGCATACCTACCATAGATAAAATAAATAAGTAGATGTGGTCAACAGACGAAATTATATCAGAACCGTGAGTTTCCAGTTAGGCGCTGGGCGGGGCAACAACTACACATGCAGTTTAATAAAATCAATAGATACGCACTCGCGCACACACCCGCATTTCTTAAATCAGAACGTACTATACAATCAATAATAAACCTTATTCCGTCAAACACAGCGTGTATTTACCATGCACCGTAGAACTTACCCACACAAAAACATCGGTCGCTATCGTTGTGCTGTGCAAAAGCAATTTATTTTACATATACGCTACTGATTGACTAAATCGGAAAGTTATCGATGCTTCGATTTATTATTGTACATTTTTTTTTGGGCACCTGAAAATGAACCAAATAGAAAATGGCATGTCCAGAAAATATTATAATAACAATAAACATATTATTAAGAACATAACATTACATAATTATTATTAAGTACTACCTACTAAGTATTAAGGGCTACCCTGGCGCTTTCGACTTAAATCTTAATATTTAATTATCATAGTGATAGGTCAAATAGAAGTTGATGTTAACTTACATTACGCTCTTGATCGGAACATACCAGCCGTATAGGTTGTATAGAATCCTGAAAAGTTGAATAACTGATTTTATGAATGCCCTAAAACATGAGAATAGCTTTCAGTAATAAAATAAAATTTAACCCACATCTGCAAAAATCAGTTGTAGGTACTCTTAATTTTGGAATTGTCCATTCAAAAAGCCTGCGACTTTTCTTTAGAGGCTGGAACATTTCTGCGCTGAAGTGAACCGAGCATTTATGGTGCTATTTTTTGTAGGGTACCAGTTAGGTGGCATGCCTGTGGCATCAATCCATTCCTTTTTTATATTACCATCTTTGGGAAGCTGAAAAGTACGAAAACCACTTATTTATCATTTACATACATCCTAAGCTACTTCTAAACGTCACCATATAATAAGCATCGCAATAATTACGTAACACACTATAAATCAAGATCTGAATGATTTTGACGTACGTATTTTGCTAATCCATTGCTTCATATGTTCGAAATATTGGTCTGCTCAACAACCTAAATACCACAGTGAGTGTTGTTGATTTAGCATGATGAAACCGATTCCTACTGTAAGTGTGTTAAGCAATTACCCCGCAGGTAATAGTTTAGTAGGTTATAATAGGTTTTTGTTATAAGAAAAATCCTAGTAAGTAGAGAAATTGTTAAATATATGAAAACAAACACACATCCATGCATAACAAATAAATAGCATGAATATATTGACTTATTTTAAGCTAAATTCACAAATATATTATCTGAACCCTGCCGATTATTATAACGCATTCGAAGCTTCAACGGAAGTAAAATACAAAAACCATAAAAAAATAAAGAAACAGCAACATAGGATAAGGCATAACATACGATAATTCTAAACCGAAAAACACCACTGATTATTAACCTAAAATTAAAGTAACTTACTTTACGAATATTGGTTACGCATTTCTCTACAACTCTGTAAAAAAATCAAAATAAGTAAAAAAACATTATTTACATCGATCTTCCAACCGGGCTAAAACGGTTGACAGATTGAAAAATAAACTATTGTAGCGACGGCGACGTCGTTACTCCTTACGCATGCTGCGGGCGTAAAATAATATGTTTATTTTTTTTACTTTTTTGTGCACTTGACATTTCAACGTATTTTTATTTCTGTCATCTCATGTAAAATAAAAGATAAACATATTTTCTTAGGTTTCCGTATGTTATAAAAAACTTTTTACCAAAAAATTAAACACTCCCAAAAAACACTGCAAAGTGAAAAATAACTTTAATTTCGGTAGTCGGTGTCTTTAGTTTTGTATTTTCGTTTTTGGCATTTTTCACTTTGCAGTGTTTTTTGGGAGTCGGTTTAATTTTTTGGTAAAAAGTTTTTATTTCACTCTTTTTAGTTGGTCGATTTTTAATTTACCTAGTTACAAGAGCCTAAATGTCAACTACTCATATTCATTTACCAAATATTGTTTTTCCCAATGTTGGGCTGTTATTTGTTGAGGAGTTCTCCTGGTAGTTCACCATCAGCTTCACTTCACCATATGCATTATGACGAGCATATTGTGCTTAATAACCACATTCAAGTAATCGAAGCGGAACACATGAAATACTTATTATTCCTACTTATATATTGAGTAGTTCCAGTGGCCATCGGTGGTCTTCATCATCAGGTCTACTTCACAAATGGTGCTTTTTGAATGCAACTACACAAGTTACTATAAAAATACTCAAATCACTATAGGTGTGCCTATAATATTTGAAGAGTTCCCTCGATTTCTCCAGGATGCCATCATCAGATCCTGACTTGGTGACAATGGGACCAATTTCAAAGTATACCCTTTCAAACAAAAAAAGAATTTTCCAAATCGGTTCAGCCGTCTCCGAGTAATCGGTGATCATACATAAAAAAATAACAATAATATATGCGTCGAATTGATAACCTCCTCCTTTTTTTGTCGTCGGTTGAAAAGCCCCTAAACTATAATAGCAATATTTCATTCGTCAATCGACATTGCTGTCGATAGCCTGCACAAGCACATCACTAATTCGTCGCAAGAAGTGGCGGCCTCACTACGCGATGAATCCGCGTAATACAGTTTCGTATGTTATTTTTACATTGCTTGTCCAGTTACTTAGTGACGTTCTCAGGTATTGGTTAAGGAGCAATGTATTTATAGCAAAAGTAGTACAGTCGTTCTGATATTTGAAAACAAAAATAACATAGTAAAACCAAGAAACATTTTACGATTTATTGTTTTTCATGATTTTAAAGACAAATATTGTAAAATACTTGTACTTACATATGGTAAGTGATTCCATGATTCACATAGTTTTGATTTTGGCTTCGGTTTTTACAAGATACCACAGAACAACTCGGCATTCATATATGTTATCACGATCGCCGTCGAAAGCGCACTAGTTCACGGAGACGGCCACTTGCCTGTGACATGAGCCCTGTGGCCATGTCGCGCGGACACCGATACGCCCCCTTACCACTTCTCCTATATTTTTTATTTCTGTGGTACATACCGTATCATGATTCATGAACCACCTATAACTACCTATTTCACTCGTGTCAATCACTTTACTCTATTCACTTTATTTATTAATCTAGACATCTTTTTTTTTGGGAGATAAAAGGAAATAGTTATCCATTAAAAAGAAACACATTATGTACATACCTACTAGTAACTAAAATTATTTTAGTCTTAGGTACCTTTCAGTCTCCAGGTAATCTAAAAAAAGTTATTCTAGTGTTATACGAATTCATGCAACCAAAAACAGCACAATATATTCTACTCGTCATATAAAATATGTACTTGAACTTATTTATAGCGAATAATCGCGCGGTTATTGTTAAAAAAACAACACATCGTCCGTTCGTCACTGCGGCACAGTCGCCGGTCGCGACTGTCATCAAACCGAGCGCACACCGAGATCGAGGCGCGTAGGTATAGCTCGCGCTTCGTCCGTTTGTATGAAGTCGGAATACTGTATACATAATATTACCGTGCCGTGACCCTCGAAAAAGCTACAGTATAGGTAATCTCCTTATAATCAAACTCTATAATAATATTAAATATTCTTTCATATGAAGTTTATGACAAAAAACTATACCTAAATTAAGGAACTTGCGAATCGCTCACGCAAGTCGGTTAAGCAGCTGTTGTTAGTGTCAACTAGGGCTTTCATCCCGGGAATTTCGGTCTCGAAAATTTCGAGTCTCGACGATTTTTTAGTATTTTCAAGACTCGAGACTAACATTTACAGTCACGGGAATAACGAGACTTTTGAGACTTCAGTACCATAAAAACTGTATTAAATAATTTATTAAACCAATATAAAAAATTTATTATGTGTATGGCAATGGCAGCACGGTCGAGCGTAGAGTAAAGCTTAGTATTATCGGTATTATCTGTGGAGGTTGAATAACCTTATTGACAAATAACACAGATTTTGTCTACATATTATAAATGTAAATTGCTGTGCCCGAAAGGGTCCATGTGAACCATTACCTACTTATATTAAGATCTTGTTAACACATAATTATGATTGCAATAAAGATTGAATTATGGAACTATTCTGATTGAATTGAAATGGGGTTCGAACTTTTTTGTATGAAGACTGGCATGTCGACCCACCACCTTTTCTAATGCGGGTTACTTTTGTAACAAAATTAGGATTAAATGCCCTTTGTTTTTCACGTGCCCACTACAAAAATGAAAAAAAAAATGTTATAAATGTTTTTTTTTTTAATTGCGCGAGTTTGTGAAAGTAACTACTTGATTAAAATATCTTGATTTGACTCTCTAATTTCATAGCTTATAAATAAGAAACGTAGTTTTGAAATAGTCTCGAAAGTCTCGTTTTTCCCGGGAATTTCGAGACCACACCTAGTCTCGCTTTTTTTTCCCGGTACTCAGTAATGCATCGAGACTGAAAACCCTAGTGTCAACATGAAAAGAGCATGTGTAAATGAAACAATATTTTTGTCGGTTTTATTTATTTTCACACCTTCATAGTATAACGGTATCTAGGAATTACAAGACCCGCTTTGCTTGACTTATTCCTAAACATTTAAATACATACAAAATATGTGTACCTACTCTCTTGAGCAGCTACTTAATACTTTTACCATGGTTTCCTGAAAACTTTAATTTCCTTAAATTAATAAGTTAAATACCTAAATTACTCTTCCATTTTTATTCGAATGTAATAACAAAGCATTCGACATTCCGGTTACTTAAAAGTAGTGCCTAACCAACACGTTTCAAACGTGGCGGTTAGGCTACTCGCTGTTATGACATCATATAAGTAACCTGCATCCTTAGAATACAGAAAGTGCATCTTTGGCGATTTTATCGTGAGATCCTGGTGACTAAAACTATTCTATGATTATTATTTTAGACACAAATGAGAGGCAATGGACGAGCAAACCTCTTGGTTGATTGGCAGCCTTGGGCAGCCTCTTGGCAGCTGTCGCGAGCTCGCCCACGAACTTCAGTTTAGTGGTAAAGGTCGCCCACAGATCATATAAACACAAGAGATATGACATATCTAGATTCGAGAAGTTGATATCCTCTAGTTTCTTGGTAAAACTACCAAGTTATATCTTGGTAGTTTTATGAACTACACACAACAACTAATCTAAACAGATTAGTTGCTGTGTATTATATCTTACTAGCTTTTGCCACCGGCTTCGCTCGCATGCATGTCGAAAATTACCCTACGGGAACTGTACATTTTTCTGGAATAAAAAGTAGCCTACGTGCTATTCCAAACTATAATATATCTCTTTGTCAAATTTCATCCAAACTTTTGCATTTACAATAGTAGTAAGATAATTAATTGTGATTTTGTAGCATGTCCTGATACATACTTTAAGAGTAGTTTTTGTTTCCCCCATACGTGATCCATGCAAAAGTATTTTGATCATGATTTAAATATTAAATAATTAGAATTCTAGAAACTCATATCGTCCGTATCCGTGATTTATCAGATATCCGTTAAAATATACAGTTTGAAGTTTCACTGATTAGTGCTATTACTGAAGTTATACACAGATATAGATATATTGTAGTATTGTATTTTATAGCCTCTAGATCATAATTGTATTATTTACTATGACATTATACTATGAGATGACAAAATTTTACTAACTTTAGTTAGTTACTATTCCAATTATGATCACACTTCACTTGTTTAGAGTGGCAAGTACGACGGAAACTCCTGTATCGTTTTATTTTCAGTCAATAAAGCCTTTTGGAAAAAGATCAGATATTAAATGACTTATAGGAGGAAAAGGAATTTTATCGATATTTTTGTACGATTACAACCACGTACGACTTAATATCACTATTCGCGTTACTCGCTTATGTGTGTTTATTTTCGAGTCCGTAGCAACAGGTAGAAGAGCCGACCCCAGTTTACATGTGTTCTATTAGTGAGTTTTTTAGTGTTGCTGTAAGTTTCTTTGTGTGCGGGAGAAATGTGAGCTCGTGTATCGTTCTTATAGTTTTTGCTTTTGTGTTAGTGAAATGAGTGGGAGAATGTGGAGACACCTGAACACGAAATATTTCTTTATAAAGCATATCTCTGTGTTTATATGATCTGTGAGGTCGCCCGTCCCTCACCCAGACTACTTCAATCTTTAAGACATCAAATATTCATAGTATTGTTTAGTTATGTACGCTGATATAGGGACCGATAACTTAATTAAATTAATATAATGATATTGAAGCATTATTAAACCAATCTGAAATTATTACATAAAACCATAAAAGAGGTAACGTAAATCAGGCATATAAAGTTAAATCTACTAAATGACCCAGTCTTTTATAAAGTGAATACAAAAAATTCAATCATACTTACTATACGTAATAATAAAATATATGCACTGTAAAATTGCAAATACCATTCGATTATAATATGTCTCGCGAGATAGTAATCTATCGGTAAATAATGGTGCTGCGCTAATCTATCGAACTGAAAAAGTTTGATTACAATCAGTCACTCTTTAAATTGCCAACTGTCCAAAGGCTGTCTCTGATTCGTTGGTTTTGCTGTAGGACGTTCTAACCATAGAGTCACAAATAATTTCATTAGCGTGGACGTAGCGTTCCGTTGTATGCCTTTTCACTATTTCACGGTTTCATTGATAGATAATAATACATTTAAAAATAATACGTTAAATTGCAAGCAGTATGGTAAGGATCTCAATTTATTCATACATGAAAATCTCGCGAGGTATATTATAATCGAACGGTTTTTGCAATTTTATGGTGACATATAGATATCAAAAATACAAGGTATACGAAAAGTACTAAATACAAAATCACAGCAATCTAGTCTTAGTTTGCGTTATTTGAACTTTTCTTCCCTTTGCTCCCGCCAGAGCCTCTAAGAGCGAAAACCCTGGCCATATTCCCTCTTTCAAAGTTTTCTGCGTCATCCGCATAATCATAATCTTCAAACCCGTCGTCGTCATCATATGAAAAATGACGGGACGAATATTGCGGATTTCGGGACATATATTGCGGACTCCTTTCTCCAAAACTAACGCGGCCGGGCTCGAAAGGTTCTTCCCAGGGGAAGAAAAACATATCATCTAACCAAGTATCACTTTCCCAATTATCATCTACCCAAGTATAATCCATCCAATTATCGTCTTCCAGATCTCGCATCTCGCCCTCAAGCTGAACTTCGAATAGCTCGTCCGCTTCCTCATCCGTGAGATACCTATACGGAAAGCAGCCAGTTAGAATGGCTACTTGATTGATCATCCTATAATGATCATTCCTCATTGTGTTGCTGTAGACAAAAATTTATACATGAAGTCAAATAGCCTTAATACTGCTAAACAATTACATAAAGAGGCGATAGTTACCACATTAAGTGGCCACAAAAGAATTGTCTATATATGTAACTAGCAATCGCGCGAACTGCGCTTCTGTATCACGATAAAACATAACCGTCATTCTTTGGCAGTCGGGTAAAAAGTAGCCTATAGCGTTTCTCAAGCTTCAAGCTACTTTCATACTAAACATCTAAATCCACCCAGTACTTGAAGATTCTACAAACACTAACAAACTTTTCCGATTTATAAAGTATAGATTATTACCTGTTATTATTAACAATAACCAAATGATTCGCAGTGTAAACAAAATTCATAATTTTGTTCTTAATAATTTACCACACCATAACAGATTAAACACGAGGATTTAACAATTGCAAAGAGTGTTACAATGGACGGTCTTATCGCTAAAAGCGATTTTTTGCAGAATACCTTTCGATGGATTTGACACAGCACGACAAAATAAATACGCCGGTAGCCCATGGTGTACTATTTACTTATTAGCGGAAATGTATGAAACCTAGGAATTGTATACAATTCAACAAATATGGCCGGAGATCGGTTCGCGATCCCCGACCACCGCGACGTCTCCCGCGGCGGCTGGGGCGTGAGGAAGAAAGTTGTCTCTCCCTCACGCGATCAGCCTCCTACTTCGCTAGCATGACTGGTTCGCAGAAGGAGGCGACTGCATTCTATTCCTCTTGCCCCACACCATGGCCCAAACCAGGACCGACGACATCTAGGTGTGTCCTCCCGTTGAATCCGAAACAGGTACCTCGCGAAACAGCCATGACCGGTAAGCACCTACGTCAGGTGGAAGGTGAGGACGCCACCGCCGTGGCGTCTTCTCTCAAGCCACTCCTCAAAGAGGGACTTACCGCCGCGATGCAATAAAAATCTTTCTATATCTTTTTTAAACTATATGTGAAGAAGGCCATCCAGGTAATAGTCACATTGTAACATTATTATGTTACAATGTGACTATTACCTGGATAATATAATAGATAAAATAGTTTAGGGTTTACCGATTTACTTAATCTTCTGCTAGCCCCGCGTACCCATTATCATCTTGAATGTATTACATTTCCGATTGCTATTTAGGAAATGTGTCTAACATCATTTATTTCACACATTTCCATACGTTTTTAGGAATTAAATACAATGACGGATTACATACATTTCCGTTAACATATACACTGAAAAAAAAAAAGAATTGTTGAATGTACTAAAGTAGCGTAGGTTGAGTAATGAACTGCCATAGTCAACCCTTTTCATAGTTAATTTTACTATAACAAGAGTGAATTTAACAAAATCCACTTTTTGATTTTCATAATCAACCAGTTCTATTTGGTAAAATCAACAATTTCGTGTGTAGGACCTAATCAACCCGCGGATTTGATAAAATTTACGCGGAATTTAGTAAAATCAATCATTCTTTTTTTTTTCAGTGTACAATACATTAGTAATTAACTACATACATACATATACATAAAAAAGCTGCGACATATGTATAAAAATAGTAACAAATTAAATAGAACAGAAAGGATTTAGACAAGGTAAAACGATTAATATGTTACAATGTGACTATTCCACACGGGAGACGCATATTCCACAATACTCCTCACCAGAGAGTTGTAGAGAACCTTAGGGGTGCTGGTTGACTGGAAGTCTGCAAGTAGATTGGTACTTTTCTAGGAAACAAAAGGCCGGGCCGGCCGGGGCGGGGGCTGGGAGATGCGCGTGAGCATGTTTCTTTAGAATGTTTAGTGTTCGCTTCCTGCCTGTGAGTACGCACGTGTTCTTTTTCTCGATTTTACGACGACTTGTGATTAGTTTCTTTCCTTTAACCTACGCTTTGTTTTTCGGACTTGTGATAGATTGCCTACCTGTGATCAGTGCTGTGTGAATCGGACTAGATTCGGAATCGGACGGATTGGCTACAAAAGTGGACAGATGGCTTCTGCGAGGAGAGAATACACCCAACGGGAGTATGCAGAAATGCATTACCTGTATGGCTTTTGCGACGGTAATGCCCGGGCTCCTGCCAGGGAATATCATCAACGCTACCTTAACCGTGATCGTTTTCCGGACTACAGGGTCTTTATGCGCGTACATAATTCGTACATCGAGTCTTACCCGGTCAGCATGCTCCGAGAGCAAGCAGACCAGTGGTGCAATTTGAAAATGAAGATGAAGTGCTGAGAGAATTAAGATTGGATCCTAGTATAAGTCAACGCCAAATATCCCGTAATCTCGGGATTTCAAGATCGACGGTGCAACGTGTCATTAACAGAAACAAATATCACGCCTACCACGTGCCTACCACAGAGAGGATCCGAGTTCTTCAACAAGGTTTTATGGACGGATGAGTCAACTTTTAGAAGAATGGGAGTATTCAATATCCACAATCTACATTTTTACTCCAGAGTGAACCAAAATGATGGATTCCAGCATCTGTTTGGTATTAACATGTGGGCTGGTATAATTGGCCAGCAGTTGGTGCTGCATGAAATGCCAGCAAGGCTGAATGGTGCTCAGTATTTAAATTTTTTGCAAAATAATTTAAACCATATTCTTAACGAAGCTGAAGTTCCAGAAGAAAGAATAGCAGAAATGTGGCTGCAACATGATGGCGCCCCGCCTCACTACGCTCGAGCAGTTAGAGATCATTTGAACGAGCGCTTCCACAACCGGTGGATTGGTCGAGGCGGACATATTGCGTGGCCATCCCGGTCGCCCGATTTAAATCCATTAGATTTTTTTCTTTGGGGCTGTTTAAAAAAATAGTTTACCAAGGAGAGAACGGTAGCGAACAAGAACTACGACAAAAGCTCGAATTTGCTAGGGTACAAGTTACTAACAACAGAGGTGCATTCCGTAGGTTACGTAGGAATTTTATTAGACGGTGCAGATCATGTATTATGGTCAGAGGCAGGAATTTTGAGCATTTATTGTAAAATGTTTTGCTTAATAAAACAATTATTTCAAAATCGTTGTTTTGTTTTTCGTCCTAGAAAGATATTAGAACCACTCATAGCCATGTGTAATACCTTTTCAGAATCCCTATTAAATGCGCCAAAACTTGTAATACAGGGTCACTTTTCGGAAGAGTATTTTTTTTCACAGTATATGTATGTAAATAAAAACTTAGGATTTGAGAAAAAAAAAATCGTAATACTTAATATTATCTTCAACACACCCAATGAACAATCATAAATAGCATGTTAGACATCACGCGAGGCGACACGCAAGGACTCATCAGTACCAATCTAGTGAAAATTATAAAAAAGATA
This sequence comes from Tholera decimalis, assembly GCA_943138885.2. Lineage (NCBI taxonomy): Eukaryota > Metazoa > Arthropoda > Insecta > Lepidoptera > Noctuidae > Tholera > Tholera decimalis. Next base: position 28,231,424 of record OW964548.2, read on the forward strand.
CAGGCTATAGATTTTTTCGAATTTTAATAAGAATTAGTTTAAAAAAGTCAATTTTCTCATAATAACACAAAATAAATTATAACTCTGTAGGCGTTGACCTTAAGGACCTCCCGTAGAACAACTTTTTGCAGCTGATGACCCCATCTAGCCCCTAATTGCGTTTGATCCATGACTTTTGGGCCACCCTGTATAATGAAGTAAGAAAGTAAAGTAAAGGATTGCAGGGTTATTTATTTTAAAGACTTTTCTATAGAATAAAGGTTTTCAAACCCTTTATTCTATACTATTATTCTATCTAAACACATTCTAAAACAAATTATATATTAAGTAAGTGATGTAAAAGAGTAATAATAATGAAGGTATTTTTCTCCCCTAAGGGTAAAAAAGCCGATACGAATTATGTGAATCTTTTCATTTCTTCAAAGAATTCACTTGGGACTTTGTACTTAGGTTCCTCCCTCAAGTGATAATGCCTACCAGGGTTGCGGGAATGTTCTAAAGAGATACCGTGGCATCGGAACGGCCCGGTATCCCTGCATAACATGTCTTTTTAATTCATTTTTGAAGTAGTAAACGGTGATATCAAAATGTAATAAATTTACAGATATTATCTCTCTAACATATAAAATTCTCGTGTCACAATGTTAGTTACCTTGCTCCTCCGAAACGGCTTTACTGATGTTTACCAAATTTTATATGCATATTCAGTAGGTTTGAGAATCGGCCACTATCTATTTTTCATACCCCTAAGTGATAAGGCTTGTTCACCTTAATATATTTTTTTAAAATTTTGGACAATTTTTTTTTTTTTTTTTTTCTATAGTGTGGTATTACAAAATACATACTTACAACCCAAAATTTTTACCCTTTTATCACCAACCCCTATTTTTAATAGCCATTTTAGTAATTTAATAATTTTTCATCCCGCTCGATAACTGATCAATTATCGTCTTCTTTGTAAATGTTTTTTAGGGCAGGGTAGGGTTGGTGTAGGGTAGGGTAGGGGTAGCGTAGGTGTAGGATAGGGGTAGGGTAGGGTTAGGGTAGGGGTAGGGTATTGGTAGGGTAGGGTAGGGGTAGTGTAGGGTTTGGGTAGGGTAGGGGTAGAGTAAGGTATGGGTAGGGTATCGGTAGGATAGGGGCAGTTGTATCGGTTGGGTAGGGGTAGGGTACCACGCGAACGAAGTCGAAGCGGGTCATCTAGTTGAGACTATATTATAGTGAATTTATTCTATGGAAACATGATTTAATAAAGTTGACTCGATAGAATGAATTCACAAACTTACCTCTTTTTCGTCATTTTATCTTATGATAAGGGATTTCATGCTATGAGTTTTTACCATTATTTCTTGAGATCAATTTTTTATTAAATGTATTATTTTTTAAACGAATACTCAAGTGATTTTCGAGCCGTGGGGTGCTCGCTAGTTGCTTCTTCTAGTGTGTGTTTATTTTGTAACAATGGCAAATAAAAAGAATAATAAAACCAAACGTTCACGGTTAAAGAAGAACGAAATACCAAATACAAAGCCTGTTATGTGTAAAACGACAAAAGTGTCTTTTGGCCATATGAGCAGGTAAGAATGAAAACATATACACTTAATATATAGAAACAGACGATTTTTTTTTGGGACACTAATATGTAACATAAATTATTAACATTTTACATAAATTGCCTGTCTGCTTTGAATGATTGAAGCATTGCCTATTAGAGACATACCAGTTCGAGAGGAAAATAAAAGGCTTACCTCTGGTCCCCTAATCCTAACCCCATCAGGGTTAGGATTAGGGGACCAGAGGTCATTCACTACCGGCACAAAGACCACACCAATTAAATTCAGATGAGTTTTAAAATAATTGCCACACTACGTAGGTACTGTGCGTCTGTTCAAAAGTTACGGTATGTTTTATGTTTCATTCGACTTCAGTATGAATTCTGAAGTGCGCGTACTGTGTTGATACTTTTACACACAGATGCACCGCGGTTTTATAGCAAATAATATTATCCTTAGGAAGATACTGCACTTATAAACGCTTACTTCACAGCAGTTACAATCAAATACATATTTAAATAAGTACGACAAGATTTTTGTTTTTAACCCACTTCAAAAAGACGGGGAGGTTCTCAATTCGTCGGATTTTTTTTTATGTACTTTACCCCATAACTCGAAGACGGCTGAACCGATTTGGATTTTTTTTTGTTTTTTAGAGTATACTTTCTGGTTGGTCCTATTATCATGAAGTCAGGATCGGATGATGGAATCATGAAGAAATCTAGGGAACTCTTCAAATATTATAGGCACACTTATAGCGATTTAGGTACTTTTTACAGTACCTTGTGCAGTTGCTCTCGAAATGTACCATTTGGTGAAGTGGAACTGATGATTAAGACCACAGATAGCCACCGAAACTACTCAATAATAAGTATTTCGTGGATTGCGATTGGATTACTTGAATATGGTTGCTAGGCACTTTATACTCGTCACAATGCATATGGCGGTGTAGAGCTGATGGTGAAGTACCAGGAGAACTCCTAAAAAATTAATGGCTCTGCATCGGGCAAAGTAATGTTTTGTAAAAGGTGATAAGTAGTTGACATTTAGGCTTTTGTAACTATATAAATTACAAACCAACCCACTACAAATCGTAAAAAAAAACCTTAAAAAAATTATACTCAATATGCATTATAAAAAACTCTTTAACAAAAAATAAAACCGACTTCCATCTCAAAACACTGGAAAGCCAAAAATAACTTTAATTTCGGTAGTCGGTTTTTTGGGTGTTTGTATTTTCGTTTTTTTTTACACCGACTTCCGAAATTAAAGTTATTTTGTCGAAACAGCAGTGTCATGCGAATTTTTAGGGTTCCGTAGCCGAATGGAACCTTTATAAATTCGTTATGTCTGTCTGTTGGTCCATCCGTAGGCCAGAGTCCTATCTACCTACCAAGTTTCACTTGGTAGGTAGATGTATTTTGTGAACAGCTTTACGATTTTTATATACGCTTTAAAATTTTCATCATACCAATACTTTTGAGTTTTTAACCAACTTTTCTCAAAGTTTGATAGAAAGTAACTTCCAAAATGGTAAAATTTGTGCATGTAAAACGATTTTATGATTTTTTCGACGGTTTTCGACGAAAGTTCTTCTCGCTTGTTATAACTAGCCCCTGGTTACTAGACACCAAGATCAACATGACGCAAATTACTTCAAGAACTTCATTTCGTGGGACGTATGTTAGTGTTATTTATTCATGTCATATGCTGTTACGCAGCGCATCGGTAGCTCCCCTCGTAGACGTCTTATAACTAATATATTACAGGGGTCAGTTTGCCAGTCGGTCAAAATAAAAAAAATAACATGAATACATACCACATTTTATTATTTCATTATGTATTACGCTGTGTGCTAAAGTTCGTACCTATTGCTATATTTACAATTTACACATGTCAAGCACTAAAATATATATACTAAAATCTATACGCGGTTACAGCCACGTAATATAACTATCTTAAATTATGTTAGTTGCAATAATATTCATTTTAATGACAGCTCAGAACAGGAAGCCGCCATTAAGTTTGAATGCTGAAATATATCGTATCTTATCAACTACAATAACTTCCCCACGATTCTATCTGATCATATTATAGCTAAATTCTATGGGTCTTTTGACAAATTATGTGTTCCGAAATTCAACAATAACCAGAAGGTGGACCTTAGGGTGTCCCTTAAATTTCGATGTCGAAATATTTTTACGCATACCTTCTTAAAACTTTCATAATGACCTAATATAGTCTAGAAATAAATATTAGCCCGTTTTATAAACGATAACCCAACCCAGTCCATACAAATTGCGCGGGTACCGCGCTTGTGCCTGTAACTGAGTGTTTTATTAGCCCCTTCATACACGATTTTTAAGATTTTTAGTACCTTTTCCTTATTGCATATAAATTTCGGTAGGGTTAAGGAGTGACAAACAAAATATTTTCCATGTCGGAATGCCTAACCATCAAATAACCGGTATAAAATTACCGTCAAATAGACAAGTTCTCGCTGTTGCCTATTTTACAATATTCGCGAAGTCAAGTTGACTGTCAGTGAAAGTGCCAATCTTGTAATTAAAGAGTGCATATTTTGGGAAAATGCAAGAATTCCCGCAAACACATTTTCTAAGATGCGTGAAGAAATTTATTGATTTATATCATGTTTGGAGAGATCTACAAAACAATGTCAGAATGAATACTTCGGCCACGTTCAAGAATCGTGTATATATTTTAAAACCACTTTGATAACTTATTTGATATTAGTGCACATGCTGATGCCTTTGAAAGAATGAAAATAGAGAAAGACAAGGCATTTTTAATGAAACAAAGAGAGCCAGGTCGACCGGGATGCTTAGGTGGTGTTGACAAAAAACTTACAGAGAAAGAAGGAATAGCTAGTTAGGCAAAGAGGATTGGAAGAGAGTTAACGAGAGAGAGGAGAGTTAGCATCTACTTCCACTACAAATAACTTGGGAGTCGCAACAAGAAAAACTCAGGCCCCCTGGAGCACAGCATCAGACATAATGGATAGCGAGTCTATTCTTCAAAATGTGTTTGCAATCACAACTCCGAATGATTGCGAACGACAAAAGGGTTTTCAAGATGTTTGCTTATTTATTGTCACGTTTACGTGTATGTTTGTTTATGTATGTTAAACCTGGGCTCGAGTTGCAACTAAAGCAGCTCACCAAGATTTGTGCTTCTTGAATAAGGTAAAAGAGTACGAAAAAATTGATGCAACAATTTCTAAAGCTTCGTTAAGTAAGTGTAGCCATCATCTGTGGTCCGTATTAGCACAGTATAAAGATCGTACAGTAGGTTGACGCCTTTGATCTTGTGGAAAATGCCGACAACGTCTAGACAGTCTCGCAGCGGCCAGGGTTGTCACAAATAAACAATATTTATGAAATATTTTTTTATTGCAGATCGACATCGTTAGCAATATTATTACTTAATATAATAATGAAAACAATTTTAACCTGCTCTTTACTGCACGTATTATTTAGCAGTTGAGGGTGAACATAAAAATGCAGATGAGGCGTATACAAAGAGATTTAAAATTTGAACTGATGCACGTGATAATTAGGTACTGTGACACTTACTGTACTGTAATGTTGCTTAAGTGAAGGTTTTTTAAATAAATAAATTATAAAAAAATGATGTACGCCATTTTGGATTTCAAAAAGGATGGCATTTTCGTAACAAGCACCCCAATCAACCTCAAAATTGACACCCATATCAAATTATTAAAAAGAATGACGTCCGCCATCTTGGATTTCAAAAACGATGGCATTTTCGTAACAAGCACCCCAATTAACCTCAAAATTGACACCCATATCAAATTATTACAAAAAATGACGTCCGCCATCTTGGATTTCAAAAAGGATGGCATTTTCATAACAAGTACCCCAATTAACCTCAAAATTGACACCCATATCAAATTATTACAAAAAATGACGTCCGCCATCTTGGATTTCAAAAAGGATGGCATTTTCGTAACAAGCACCCCAATTAACCTCAAAATTGACACCCATATCAAATTATTACAAAAAATGACGTCCGCCATCTTGGATTTCAAAAAGGATGGCATTTTCGTAACAAGCGCCCCAATTAACCTCAAAATTGACACCCATATCAAATTATTAAAAAAAATGACGTCCGCCATCTTGGATTTCAAAAAGGATGGCATTTTCGTAACAAGCACCCCAATTAACCTCAAAATTGACACCCATATCAAAGTATTAAAAAAAATGACGTCCGCCATCTTGGATTTCAAAAAGGAAGGCATTTTCATAACAAACACCCCAATTAAACTCTAAATTGACACCAATATTTTATTTATAAAAAATACGTACACCATCTCGAAATTCACCTTTATTAAATAATAAAAAAGTTCACCATCTTCAATTTGAAATTACTATTTTTCGTTATCTGTATTCGAATAAAGCTTCAAAGTATCGTTATCATTTTGAATAAAAATAGAACACCTAATAATATTAAGTAGGTATAAAAATATATAAAATGTCCAAACCCTCACGGCCCTGTGCGATTAGGCGATTACCTATTAGATATAATTTTTTTACCGTCCGCCGTTCGGCTATTTTGTTAGCGTTATCAACGCGGCACGACATTACAAACAAAACGATAACAAAACATTATTAATTATTTACCTTTCTTCTGTGCGTGGAAGCTGATGAAACCGGAGATCTTTATTTAAACAAGATGAAGACTTGCAATCTCTCACAGCACACGTCGTATGTACCACTTTAAATAAATAATTAAAAAACAAACACGTGCTAGCCCCGAATGATGTCTCCCAAGCTGCTAACATAGTTTTGTTCGCAGCTTGGGATCGGCATTCCCGCGTCTCGCCCCTCACACCCCGCACGATTGCCCTGTCTAGACGTCTTCGTCGGACGACTGTATGATCTTTAGACTGTGGTATTAGTATGAAGAGACCGTCATATTATCACTTTCTGATGACGAAGTTGATAAGCTAAAATTAAAATGATTGCAAAGTTAAACAGAAAATTTAAGTTGGCAATCACAAAAACGCCATGTTTCATCGATGGAAGAAATGACCCAAAATCTTTTCGGTAAGCAAGTATTTATGTTTTTTTTTTTAATTTCTTGTTGTTTTTTTGCTTATTCTTTTTTTTCTGTTTATAAAACGAATGAATGATTGGTAATGATGATTTTGTATCCGAAAACATTTCAATCACAACTTCAGATTAAGGATGGTTTTCTTCAAAAAGATTGTTACATGTGAGATTTTGTCCCTCTAGTGGTAATGGAACAAAACCCCAGATGCATGGTGGGTTGGTATTGAAACAACAAACTGTTTCAAACAACAAAAGTTTATTCAAACAAGGTAAAGGTAAGTATACAAAAAAAAGGTTATTGCCAGCCAGCTTAAAATTCGGTCGGTAGAACTACAGGTTGTAGGGGGTGGGAGATAATCCCAGTACTGTTCTATTCTTTTAAAGTTTAAATTAAATTTTGTCTATTTTTCTTTACTAAAATATCAAGGTACGTCCTTCCAGTTTTGTGAAAGTGGATTATTACTAAATGGGCGCCAGGGACTCTAATAGTCCCGGAGCCCTGAGCCGACGAACATGTCCAATATTCTTCCAGTTAAGCGTAGGTGTCCACCCTGCGGTACTTTAATTAAATTTATTGATGACCGGCTTCTAAATTTGAAAACCGGACAGGTGATAAACTGGTTCCTTCATGAACCGGTAGAATATAAATTAAAAGGAGTAAATATATCTATATAAAAAGAGTAAAAAGAAAAACCGTCCCGCCTGCGCTAGAACGCTAGGCGACACTGCCACCGCACGGCGCACAGTCGTCTCCACAGGAGGCTTTGGGAGGACTCGAGGAACGGGTCTCGCGTCCAGGCTCCAGAGGCGCCTTTAGATCCTAGCGGCGAGACGAATCTCTCGAGCTGCCTCACGGCTGATCAATGGTGAAAACACATGGCTGCAGGATTCTACTGGCCGGAAAACGGGTCCGCCAATCTTATCGGTGAATCCTTTTAAAACGTGGAGTCCTTTTATAACATGGGATTAAGTTTTGTAGCTTATTTCAAGCGTGGTGAAGTGCAAATGGCGGTCCGTCTTCATATTCTCTAGTCATTGACAAAAAAACCACAGACTAAATATGGATTGTGTTCCCTTCAATTTTTTAATAGGGGACGGACGGGCAAGAAGGATAGGGCGGGCAAAAAGAATACTTAGCCTAAGTCACTGCTAGTTCGATAGAAAGAGACAAAAATAGTATCACTTGACGCGTCACACAGAGGCCGTTACGGGTCAGTGCTTCACTGCCAGCGCAAATAGGTAAACAAGTTTTTACGTGCATGGAAAGGATTTTTGTTAAAAAATTGTGATAAAATCGCCGTAAGTACCTTGTGTTTGTTTTATTGTGTTCAGCAATATCCTTATTTCGATATTTTCAATAAAGTTTGATCTAAATAGATGTGCAAATAAAGTATTAATCTTTCATTTTTGTTGAACCTTTTTATTTGATTTTGAGGTTTTATTTCAAAAAGTACAAGGCGGGCAAGACGAAACCGGGCAAAATGGACAGTGTCCGTTTTGCCCTTCTTTTTTATTGTTCATTAATTACCAAGGCCTTTGTTTATACCTACATCGTGTTAATAAATATGTTTATTCCAGATGGTGTATAAGTATAAACGAAAGACTGAGCGGGCCAGCTGGTCTGAAGAAAGCTTAGCTAAAGCTGTAGAAGAAGCAAAGAAGACCTCAAAATTAAAAGCAAGTAAGATGTATAACATTCCTTATGCTACATTACATAGGCACATTAAGAGCGGTTCTTTAACAAAGAAATTAGGCCGATTTGTACCTGTTTTTACCCCAGAAGAGGAAGAAGAGCTGTTGAGCTATGTTCAAAGGATGGATTCTTTGTTTTATGGCCTCACGCGAATCGAATTTATGCAAATAGCTGGAGAATTTGCTTAACAGAAAGGGAAAGCTGAAGTTTTTTTCGGAAATATAGCCGGAAAAGGCTGGTTCAAAAATTTCAAAATTCGTCATCCAACAATAACTCTAAGATCACCTGAACCAACATCCATAGCTCGAGTCAAAGGGTTTAATCGCGTAGCTGTTGAGAGATTTTATTCTTTGTTATACTGACAATATTGAACCTGACATGATATTCAACATGGATGAAACTGGAATTAGTACCTCATCAACTAGACCTCCTAAAGTTTTATCAACCTATGGAAAGAAGCAGGTTGGAATTGTTTCCAGCAATGAAAAAGGAGTCTTGACGACCGTAGTTTGTTGTTGCTCTGCCTCTGGAACATTTGTCCCGCCGTTTTTCATTTTTAATAGAAAAAGGCTGAATCCGAGGCTCTTAGACGGTGCTCCTCCTGGAGCAGAAGCAACGACTACCGATAGTGGGTGGATTGACGCTCAGAAGTTTTTAGTCTGGTTGCAAATTTTTGTTCAAAAAGTTCGTCCTTCTGCAGATCATAAAGCACTTTTAATACTAGATAATCATGAATCGCATAAAAGTTACGAAGCACTTGATTATGCAACGAGAAACAATATCATATTTTTATCTATCCCTCCGCACACATCTCATAAATTACAACCATTAGATGTTGCAGTCTATGGGCCAATAAAAAAATATTTTGAGATAGAAGTCAACATTTTCCAAAAACAACACCCTGGCAGGATTATTACTCAGTACGACATTGCCAAAGTATTTACAGGAGCATATTTAAAAGGCGCTGCACCCTTGAATGCAATAAGTGGATTCCGTGCCAGTGGCATATATCCATTTAATAGGCATGTGATTGGTGATGAACATTTTGCGCCATCTGAAGTTTACCAAGTCAACGCTGCGAACATATCTAAAACAAATGAGCAAAATACGTCATCATCAGCCAACAGCTGTCCACTGCCGGACTCCTCCCAATGTGCATCATCGAGTCCAGTACCTGCCTCTCCACAACCGTGTCCAGCCCCTGGTTCTCCACAACCGAGTTCAGTAACTGGCACTCCAGAACAGAGGCCGGTCCCTCGCTCTCCACTTCTAGATATCACAAGGACAAATACTAGTATCTTGGAAGAAATCCGGCCCATACCTGCCGAAGTTATGAACAGAAATCGTAAGAGTGGGCGTAAACAACAAAACTCAGAAATATTGACCAGTACACCTATAAAGATGGAACAAAAACTAAGACACGATGCTGCAGCAGCGAAAAAAAATTTCATTGGACACCCCTGCTCCATCGAATATTAGAAAAATAAAGGCAAGTGCTGAATTCAACGCCCCTGGCCCATCAAATATTAAAGAAAGAAATACACGTGCTAAAGATAAAGCAGATCGATCTAAAAACAAGGAAAACAAAGAACAAGACTACTTTTGCACTGTATGCAAAGAAAAGTACTTCTACCCCCCAATGGAGGACTGGATACAGTGCGATATTTGTCATGAGTGGACCCATGAAGGCTGTTCGTCATATTCCGGCCGAATCATACTTCTGCGAGGATTGCTTTGATTAGTTTCAATTATTCGTTTTGCCCGACCGGTGTATTCATTTTGCCCGCCATGGGTGGGCAAAACGGATAAAGTCACAAATTTTAAAAAAGTTTTTTAAATTAAAGAATGTTTCAAGTTTTGTTAATTTTTTTACTTTTTTATGATTATTTAATGGCCAAAGATTGTAATAGTAAAGACAATTAAAATTAGAATAAATAAATATATTTTTTGTTTATTGTTCAAATTAACATATCCTTCTTGCCCGTCCGTCCCCTAATTTCCGTTTATTAAGTATTTTAACCTTTTGACCGCCACAGTCGTGTATAGACGACAAGCCAAAATGTGCCCAGCACGCCATGGTCACAACTGGGTGACAGAATTTTAAACGTAAAGAAATGTCATAAAACATCATTGTTTTCTTTATTTCCCTTGTTAATTATATACCTTAACTTTTCTTTATTTATTTGAAGTGAACTGTTTTCGTCAGATTTCATGTATAGTAAAATAAGATGACAAAAAAGGAAACCAATTATAAAGTTCGAATAACTTGTGCTTTCGACGCCACAGTCACCATAACAGGACACGTAGTGATGTAGATATCAGTCAATAAAACAAGAATATAGACCTCGACGGCAACCTACGTTATATTTAATTTACTCTGAATTCTGCACTAATAAATAAATAAAACATTTGATATTGAACTTTTATGTTTGAGAAATCAAAAAAAAAAAAATAGTACTGAACTATACGCTCTTTAAAAAACGAGTGTTAGTAGTAGATTATCGATTAATTTTAATTCCTGAAATGCCCATCTCTATCACACTGTCGTATTGTCTGTTCCGGGGACACAGCACAGTCGTCTATGTATGACAGTCAAACGCGGAAATTTTTCAAATAGAGTAATTTATTTACTGTTATTAAATATTATTAATAACGGCGGACTATAATATGAGTAGTGAAGACTTATTAAATATACTGCTAGGAGTCGACAATGACACGTTTATCATAGAAGACTATGCAACTACTTCAGCATTGATGTCATCAGTTAGTCGCGATGCACTATAGTATATTATGATACATGTGTACTGTGTTGATCATTGAAAACGCGTTTCATACGACGTTTTTCAACACTCTTATGACGAAAAAACAGACATGTATTGTTAAATATTAACTTGTATGGAAAATATGAAGTTGAGTCGTTGTATGTTGTGAGATTAAAAAAAAACGCATATACAATAGTTATCTGTGGCGTTATAGCACTAGTGCAGTAACGTAAAGTAACCTAATAGCGGTTCATTAAGAGCCACTTTACGAGCAAATGTGTTGAAAAATCATTAAATTGGTTGTACTTTCAAAGAAACTTAAATTTTATTACTTGACACTGTTGAAAGTACAAAACAATAAGAATAAATATTTCGATATTATTAAAAAGTATCGGTGTCGCACTTCTAGAGCAGAAGCGAGAAATTTCAAGAAATCCGTGCCAGCTGCGCCACTGTCGTCATAGAGAGACAAAAAATTACGTCATGATGGACAATAGTGCTGTGATGGTATTGACTTGGTTTTATCGATTGTTGATTCTATTTACGGATTTATATAATAATAATAAAAGCCGTAAATCTGACACAGATGATTACATTTATGTCATAAAAGACAAAGCGGGTTGAAATAAAATTCAACACAAGGCTGGTAGAATAATGTTTATTTAAATTAAAACCTATGTTAAAAAATATTGCCAGTTTTCTATGAGCTTTATCGATATAATTTCGACCTCACTACTATTTTGTAGGTATTAAAGGATGAATTCGGAGGTTGGCGCCGAGGGCACGCTTTTCCTTTTTTGACGTGGCGGTCAAAAGGTTAAGCAAAAGCTGAAAAATATTAAGGATCAGTCCATTCGATATTAGTTCGATGGCTTCCAATCAATTTGCTAAAATCAACTAATCGAATCGGCAACCGCCAGATGTCGCCACCAACTGTCAGAAACTGACGTACAACTGAATGACATTTAGAATGTAAACAACCACACTTAATTACGATTTAATCTCTCTAATTTATTGTGAAAGCCTATAAGAGAAGTGATTCAACGTCAGAAAGTGTTACCAAAGAGTCCAGTGATGAAGTACAGATGAAGGGATGTTCCTTTTCTATAAATCGCAAGCCAAAGTCCTTAGCACAAACTACATAGAACATTTCACTTGGAAACCTTCGAGATCAATATTTAAAACCTCACAATTCACAACGCATGTCTACGGGTAAGTCAGGATAAAAAATAACAACGTAACAGGATGTATGTTGTTAGAATGATAATGCAGCTTTTCAGGTCTCTGAATAAATCGTTTGAAAGTTGTAAATGATACCGCTGAAAGGCTGTCAAATAAACAGCAGAAGAAGAATAAAAACAGTTCTTGTTGCGTTGTATGTAGGAACATCGATATTTCAATCCGGACTTTAAAAAACTACACTTAAGAGAAGTTACCCTAGCTGACTGTTATTCTTTTCTTTTTAATAAAGATTAATTTTATTATTTATATTTATTTCACTTAATTTGTTTCATTTATACTTATTGCCGACCCAAATATGAGAACAAGACAAGATTTTCAATAAACTTTGAAAAGCTCAGTCGGCACGGGTTGCGATCATGCTAGAAAGATGAAATTTCATATTTGAGTATGTTTTAACATTTATAAAAAAATTAGATGGTATGCGTCTCAAATTTCCAAAAAAAAATTTTTGTCCATATAAGGGACACCCTATTGGACCTGTTTATAATTAGTCAAGAAAAATAAAGGAAACGAAAATATTTTATTTTAATTACTAAAAATGTTTTAAACTCATTCTAAAATTTACACGCCTTATAATATTTGTAAGTATCTCCCCACCGCAATTTTGCAAAAAAAAAAAAACATTTTTATTTTTTTTGTATTGGTAACCAAGTTTCACTGCTGTCCTCCACAACCCTTAAAATCCCAGAATACCAGTTCTTTTAACACAAAAATGAACTCACTCATCGCGGTGTAAAAAAGTGAACTCAGACACCTTTAAAACTTTCTAAGCACCGTTCCGAATTAAATAGACGTGGCTCTGGCCCTAACGACATTTTCTTTTTTGCTGGGACAATCATCAAATGATTCCTCCCGCTTTGGGTGGATCAAAAGTGGATGTCATACTTTTATTAACCGACTTCTAAAAAAGGAGGAGGTTCTCAATTCGGATGTTTGTATTTTTTTTTTTTTTTTTTTTTTTATGTTTGTCCACGCATAACTCCGTCGCTTGCCAACCGATTTGAAAAATTCTTTTTTTTGTTGGAAAGGGTATACTTCCCAAATAGTCCCATGAAAATTTTATCGAAATCGGACGAGCCGTTTTTGAAAAATCAAAAAAAGTCGAAAAAAATAATTTACCTTGATGATCTTTTCGTTTACTCTGCATTGCGTTTTTTGTTCGCGCATAACTCCGTCATTTACGAATCGATTTGGAAAATTCACTGATCCACTAAAAAGCGCGAAAATAAAAACTTTTTTGCAAAAAATAAAACCGACTTCCATATCAAAACACTACAAAGCCAAAAATAATTTTAATTTCGGAAGGCGGTGTAAAAAAAAAAGAAAATACAAATCCAATAACACCGACTACCGAAATTAAAATTATTTTTGGCTTTGTAGTGTTTTGATATGGAAGTCGGTTTTATTTTTTGCAAAAAAGTTTTTATCAACTAAACACCCACCCCTACAGTCGCCCTTGCATTCCGGGGCCGCGGTATCTCGCAACAAAATTTCCGCTATCCTGGCAAGTAATAGTCCTATCAGGAATCATCAATGCTGCTGATTGTTCTTTGAAACACGCATGGTACACGACGCGCCGCGAATTGGGTCTGACATTGGCTCGCCATCCACGGCGACTGTTGGGGCGTTAAGAAGAGAGTTGTCATTCCCTCACTCGTTCAGCGTCCTTTTTCGTTAGCATGACTGCTGCGTAAGTTTGTGGCTAGCTTTCGTAGAGTATTTATGCCACCTTTAATTTTTTTTATATTGTTATTGTAAAGACCTTACTTTTATACCACAATGAATAAAAGTTTAATTTTGCTTACAGTGAAAAACTATAAAATTTTTGAGCAAACTATATATAAGGTGCTATAAAAATATCTGCCACGGCTGCAGTGGGAGACAGTATTGTGTTTATAGATTACAATAGTAAAAACAAATTATTAATTATTTGTATTTTTTTTTTCCTAAACAAAATCGTACGTATCAATTTGAATTGAATTATTGATATAAAACCATCAAATAGTATGTTGTTGCCGCACCGCACCGAATTCAATTCAACCATTTCGCAAAAAGCCGGCGCCATTCATACACTGTTGCCTGTTGCCACTCTTATCAAACAATGCCGCTGCCGTACGCGCCTGCGCGGTGGCCACTCGGTCGTCAAAGCGCAGCCCCCCCCCCCCCCCTCCCCCGCACTACCTCATTCGTCGCACGCGCCAGCCGACCGCCCGCTCGCCAGTCGCTCCTCGCCCGCTCGGAAGTTAGTTTTAGCGGTTAGCGAAGGGAATATCGCGCGCGCTTTCGTTAAAAATGCCTCCCAGACGACGGTATTCCAATCAAGAATATCTTGAAATGGTGTTATGCTACCGCGAGTGTAACTCCATAACATAAACTTATACCAGCAGAGGTTTGGTGTGCGAGTAAGTCATCATACCATTCTGGATGCCGTGTACAGATTAAGAGAACATGGCCGCTTTGACCCGCCTCGGGTTGACGCAGGCAGGCCTCCATACTCTGCCGAACTCGAAGAGGAAGTGTTGGACTTCTTCCGGCGTCATCCTCTTGCGAGCACCAGGGATGCTGCCCGAGTCTTCGACGTGAGCGACAACTACGTGTGGCGACTTTTAAATCGGGAAGGGCTCCATCCTTACCACTTCACAAGAGTACAAGAATTGCATCCACATGACTACGCGGCTCGCCTCGCGTTTTGTAATTGGATTCGAGAAGAACGCCGCAACATTCTGTGGACTGACGAGTCCACATTCACACGGGTTGGTATGTTCAACATACACAATGCGCATTATTGGACTGAGGCGAATCCTCGTGTTGTGCGGCCTGACCACTTTCAGACTCGGTTTAGTGTTATTGTGTGGGCCGGGATACTCGGCAACAGAATTCTAGGACCAGTGTTCTTGGATAGACTGAACGGAGACACGTATCTGCGCTTACTACGAACCCGTGTGAGAAGAATGTTGGAACGTATTCCTCTTGAAGAAATAAGAGGGCTGTACTTTCAACATGATGGAGCACCACCTCATTTCGCCATCAGCGTACGAGAATTTTTAAACAGTGTGTAGAGTACGGTGGTGAAACGTGGATAGGCCGGGGCGGGCCAATCCCGTGGGCGCCTCGGTGGCAGATATTTTTATAGCACCTTATATACTATACTTTTTACTTTAATTACTACTACTTTTTATTTATTTTTGAGAGCAAATGATATTGCCTACGAAACCCTGTTATTCTGGGATCTAAACGTTATGGTATATCAGTACTAATTAGGTTGCATATACAAAAATAAAATCAGAAATATTTTTAAAACTGTGGTCTGCAATTACATCCCAGGGGTTGTTAATTTTTAGAATTATTTCTTTATTCTTCATGTACTTCAAACAAGGTATTTTTGTTTTCTTCATTTCTCGGGTTCTTTCAAGAGCAAGTCCAAGCTCTGGTCCCCGATTATAGTTGAATTTCGGGACACGTAAATATAGTGGTGGACATAAAATTAGAAACGAATTGTAATTACAGACTTTTTCTAATAAATTGTTTAATGTTATTCTTTGTGTTTCCTAAGAAGTAATTATTTCTGTAAATAGAGTCAATCAATAGACGTTAAACGGAAAAGGAAATAAAAATAATTAAATATTTACAAAAATATATTTATGTTTAAGAGTAACAAAACTTATCTGCAAATGAAGCTGGACAAATAATTGAGAACGATTAAGACATTGTTTGAATGCAGAGTAGATATGATAACTACATTGATTTATGATAATATACAATAACAAAGAAAAATTAATACATTTCAATGAACAGTAGCTTTGTCCACCGCTCATAAATACTACCTTACAGTTGCGTGGCATTGACTCTATTAATTTGGAAATTTTTCGAGAAAAATAAAGTTTCATTCTTGTATGAAACGAACAGTCAGTCCCAGACAGAAACTGATTGGGACTCAAGGAATCATTTCACCAAACGTGCAGTATGGTTCAGATTCAGATTTATTAAATTTAAATTAAATATGGCGTGCAAATATATTATTATGAATTTAAGTTACACATTCATTATAATATTATGATGTGACAATAGTATACAAAGCAAAATAAATATAATGTCAAAAAAGTCAAGTTACATAAATTGTCAACTCTAAGTTAAATATAAAAAAAATAAAATAAAAAATTTTCAAAATCAATGTCAGATATACACCGTGAAATTTTTATAGTTGTTTTCCCACGGCAGAACAACTTGCCATAAGGAATACTTTCGAAGCATAGAGTAAAAGTAAAAAAATAAATAAAGATGTTTTGGTTTTAAAATAATTAAAAAATATTCATCAACTCGAAAAACGTGAGAATCCATAGTAACACTAGAGGTAACTTGTAGGTACTACTCAAATCGCACGTGGCACCAACAAAGAACAGCTGTGCATAAAAATGTCTCAGCAAAATACGCACGTGGTGATACGGCATAAACTAGTTTGCACGCAACAACACAAAATACAAAAGCAGAGCCTACAAAGAAAATACCGATTTAAATGTTCAAAAAATGTTTAAATCAAAATAAGCTCTCGTGTTTAGTGATACGACTTAAATTACAAACTAACAACAATTACAAAGTCGGCACGCGGCATGCGTGCCGACTTCCTGTTGCTTTTGAGCGGCATCGAAATTAGTCTTCCCGCGAATGTCGTACGCGCAGCGCGCATTATCAGTGCAAAGGATCGTCATTACAATTATTGCAATTCGGAGTACGTCGCTATGGTGCAACTGTATGCTAGAGATGATTATGACTCCCATGCTGCCCGGCAACTTTACGCGGAGCCGCAACACTTGGGAGTCGCTCCGTCTTCGCAGGGTTCTGAACCCCCAAGTCCCATCGACCCGAACGATCGTAGCGGCTACTAGAGCATGGGCAGTTCCAGACACCAGCAAACGCGCAGGGCAGAGGTCGATCGGTCGTTATTTCGCCAGAGCTTGACGAAGAAATTGTAGCGCGTTTATGGTGTTCAAGTGAAACTCCAGATGAATGTAGAACTGTATCGGACGGTGTACTGAATAGCAGTGCCTTAAAATCATCGAGTACTTTGAACGGGATCTAACCTGGAATCTAGCCCGGACTCAACTCCGTTAGACTTTTACTTGTGGTCTGAGCTCAAGCGCCTGGTGTATCGTGAGCAACACGAAACTCGCGAAGCGTTAATAAATGTGATAGTGAACGTTTTCAATATCGTAAACAGTAACAGAGACACCTTAATAAAATTGAAAGACAATCAATTAAAACGTGCTTGATTGTGTATTCTACGCAGTGGCTTGCACTTCGAACAATTACTCCGTTACCGGGAAGTGTAGGTAAGTACTTACTCGTAGTTTTGTAAATAATGAACATTCTAAAGTAGTTAAGTTAGTTAAAATTATTGTAAATAAGTTGATCAAGTTTATGAAATACGCCTCAAATACTTTATTAGGTCTCTAATTCAGGAAATTATTTTTCTTAGATGATAAACTTGTTTTTATTTAATTTCGTATTCAGTAAATTGTAGCTAAAAAGTATTTATGATGGTCGTAGGCCCATAAAATCATGAAGGAAAAATATGAATATTTTTTTGGGTAAATCTTATTATTATCAGCTGATTGAAAAGCACGTGGGTCAACGGCCGCGCGGCCGTTCATCACCCAGCGTAGGTATCGGGGAGGATTACTATGGATTCGTGGTCGCTTTCGAGTTTTTTCACAATGGCAAATCTGCCATTTTTTGTTTCTAATATTTTATTTGTTGATAAAACGATTGTATTACCAAAACAAAGGCAAAACGGAAAACAACCATTAAAATTTCATGGTGTATATGTTTTGCCTAGCAGCGTACAAATATGATTTAACTGACATGGTCGACGTAAGGTATCTATGCAAACTTTAGGTTTAGATTATTATCATGCTGAAATGTCACAGTAACAAGAAGATCAGTATTTTTTTGTATTGTAATTGATCTATCAGCTAAACAAGTATCGTACGTATCGTTTCCCACCAGAGCACACTCTATTTATTTTAATTTCATCAGAAAAACCTCAAGCTAATACAAAGTATTTTAAAATTAAATTTGAAAAATAAAGTAAACTATTGAGCGTTCTTAATTATGTGATAGTTTATAAAATTTTAAGTGCATCTTTTATTTAATTAATTCAATCATGTTTACAAATAAATGTGTGCATTATTCACTGAAAAAGTTTGCGATATTAAGAAAACTTTAAAACAAATATATAATTACTTATACTAACGCGTTTAAAAAAAAATGTTGTAAAAGAAGTGTTCTTAATTATATAGTACACTGTAAATCTAAAAAAAGTATAAAGCGAAACAAAACAAATGTTTATACAATAATTAACATGAAAATTAAAATATAATGAAATATTTAATTTACCCTCGGAAAAATAAGACCGTCTATGAAATAAATTCTAGTGAAAGTTTAACCTAAAGATATTATAAAGCTACTATAAATTATAGAGAATAAAAAAAATATTAGCTAGGAAATAAAAACCGACGAAAAAGGAAACTTAAATACAAAAATAAAAAAAAACCTCTATAGTCTTTCAAACTGACCTTTTTATTTTTAAAAACCAATTTTCGATCTGGGGCAAATGGAAATGAACAATCAACAAAAAACGTCACACATTTTATACATCTGCTAGTTGTGATATTCGTAAAGATAGGTTAGAGTTTACCAAGTAAATATTATATTAATTTTTAGCGCCGACTTAAAATTTACTAGATGTATAGAACTAAAAAGGAGTTTATATTATACATATATATTCTAATTCCAGTTTCCTATTCGGTTGGTTTATTCTTTGTGGTATGTACTATCTGTCAACATGATTATATATTTTGCACGGAATAAATATTTAAAAAGATCAATAATTTTCCTTATGTAATGTAATATATAGAATAAACCAACAGAATAGTCATAACAAACAACTTTTTCAATTTGAGAAAAAAATTATGAGAAAATTGTCTTTTTGCCGTATTAGAAGTCGTCTGTTAGTGAGTATGATCTTATATATTATAAAAATCAATTTCTGTTCGTTAGTCTCGCTAAAACTCGAGAACGGCTGGACCGATTTCATAAATTATTCTATATTATTCTATTATTATTATATTATGTTCCCTCTCATACAGTGAAGGTTTAAAAGGTCATAAAATACAGAAAAAAAATTATTGCGCTGCGAAGTTCGCCGTCAGCTAGGTTCTTATAAATATAGAAACAAGAAAGAAAGAAAGAAAAAGTATTTATTTCCAACAGACACAGACAAAGGACATGCTAACAATATTAAAAACTTATTTATTTATTTATGACCCTATTTGAGGTAACTAACTCGAGAAAATGTACAACTGATTTTTTTTGCTAATTTGTCTTAATGATGAGTACAGTTACTCTGAAATTCGTTAGCTGTCATCAAATATAGGTCATTGTTTTGGTTTTCATCAATTTACGTGCATTGATATAATAGAAACCCAAGATGCACACTCAACGTCTCAAGTCCGCATAAAATGGGTGGTTAATTCAAAATTATGCGCTCATTTCAAATAGTATCGCGTCACTCGCGTCTAGGTACACACGTAAAAAATGCCGAAATGTTATTTGACAAATTGTGAAAATATTACGTAAAGAAAACTAAAAAAAGGATGAGATACCGAATTTTCGGTAAGTAAAAGAGTTTATTGGTTAGTTTTTATGACTGATTAATTGAGAAATATGTGATTTGGATTTAATTTGTCTTAAAATTTCATTCAACGGTCAAAGTGTAATACGGCTAATTTCAATGGCCAATTTTTCAGTGTCAAAACAATGTATTTAGGGCAATTTTTATTATGTGACTAAAATAAAAAAGATGCCACTTTTTTATTTTAGTCACATAATAAAAATTGCCCTGTTGAACATTGAACAAGTTAATGGAATCGATTTTTATTAATTATTATTATTTATTTTTTATTAATAAGTTTATGTAGTTTCGACCTTTATTGTATTTAGTTTTTGGCAAATATGTATACGTTATATAATATAATAAAGAAAAGATGTCGTCGATTTTACGGTCTTTTTAAAGTTCATAAATATTTTATGTATATCGATTTATTATGGGACAACTTACGGGTTCACGACATGCAGCATGCTAATGATAAAAGTGTGTGTGAGTGTTGCTTTGGCGCAACACTAATCTCATTAAAAACTTATTTTTATACTTTACTTTTCCTCGTGACCCAATACGATGCGGAGAACGGGCATCAATCGTCAGCCAACAAAGGCGAGTTTTTTTTTAAGGTGAACTTCTTTAGCGGCGTTGTGCACTTTTTTGTAATGGGTAAAAAATGTTAAACTCGCGTCAGGACACGTGACCTGATCGAAAATTCGTAAGACGGACGGAGAGTAGACAGCCAGCGCGGCGTAGGAGAGGAAGTATCCCCCTCTCTTTCTACGGCGCGGCGAAAATGTATGCCTGCGCAAACTTTTTAATGTAATACAATGATATTTTATAGTACAGATATGTTATAGGCGCGCGCGTCGTGAAGACTCGAACACGAGCTAATTGGAACGTCTTGCAACTAGTCTGCGTCGAACGCAACCACAAGCGTGCCGCACCGCAATACCCGTGTGCTTAGATTTTATTTATCAAAAATGCCATCGTGTGAGTTTCGGAAGTGTACGAAATATACTTCCAAAGTAAACAAAATACAAAGGATCTCATACCACATGTGAGAATGCAAATATATTAAGATTACTTTTATATTTCATTTATTTTCCAAACTTGCCAATAAATTATGCTTAGGAGCCATATGTAGGTGAAGACAGAGAGAGCAAACTTGTTTTGTCGCGAGAGCGATAAGGATGCGTGCGTGCGGACATAGATTAGTTAAAAGTTTACAAGTGTAGAAGCGATATTGATTGACTTGTTTTAATTTGTTTTGTGTTCCAATTTTTTTGACTAAAGTTGATTTGACTGATTATTGAGAATTATAACTGTTTTTTTTATTGAATTAGGTTTCCGAGGGATCAGGTTCGACTTCAAGATTGGATCGCAATTGTTCGTGAACAAAAAAGCGAATCAGATTGGATAACATCAAAAAACAGCAGGATATGTAGTCTTCCACGGTACTAACAAATATTTTCCGAAATGTGGTCGGACAATGCTTAAAAAAATGCAGTTCCAATTATAGAGGTAGGTAACTAAAACATTTTATAAAACATAATGCTGCCTGCATAATGTTTTATAAAATGTCAGCTACCTGTTGCTTGCATTTTCGCTAACGTTGAATTTGTTTGGTCAGTATAGGTACCTACAAAGAAACCGCTACATGACATTTCATTATGAAACCTATAGTTGTGTCATGAAATTGATTATTTATTAATTACTAGCTTTCCACCTGCTTCATCCAAGATGAAGTTCCGATTTGACGAAGTTTTCGAATCATACAATTATTGTTATGACTGATCATAAATTATTTCATTAACATAATGACTATTAAATTCTATTTTACTTTTGAATATAATGGGCTTAGCTGAATACAAACATTAGTGATAATCAGTGATCGGAGTAGGTAGATTGATTTTTGGTACTTGTATCATAAAGGCACACAGAAAGAATAACATGGATAAGCCATTTTCCCGGAAAGTAATTCCGGTATTTCCGGATTCAATTAAACATTGTTAATGTTGGTAGTGATATTATTCCTACTCAATTCGAAATTTAAAGGAAGATATAAAAACTAAATTAATTCATTATTTATCTGTTGAATAATAAAAACAATGTAATTCCGATCGAAGCTTTAATTTTTATTTTTTTTTATTTTTAGCCTTTTATGACTAGAACTTTTATAGATAGACATAAATTGTTGCACTTAAATTTAAATATTTTCATAGTGGTCATGGTAATTTGCATTAAGGGTAGAATAAATGACGTCAAATCGTGACTGTGTGCCGTTAAAAAAAATATGATGAATAATAAAGAATAATATTGCTCATTTTATTACAATTCCTACCTTTTTTTTGAGGATGGCAAATCATCAAATGACTCCTTCCACTCTGGCAGAATAAAATTCCTACATAAGTTCCGTTTTTTTTTTAATAATCCACCAATTCTGGAGGAATGTCCATATTAATATATACGTTTCGGATCAATGACCCCATTTCAATCTACCTACTCCGATCACTGGTGATAATACTTGATCCGTGATTAACCATTATGATGTTTAATTTGTTACCTACGTACTTACTCTTCAATCGAGTGTCCACTCTACGGCTATAAATGTTATCCTATGGCACAAGGACTCATTTGAAGCGCAATTGTTAGAATTATAGCTATCTCTTTCACTTGCGTGTTGTTTCGTATCTTTTGTTCTACTTATCAGTAAAACTTGTCAATGTGTGCCATAGATATTCGTGATGTGTGCAGTTTTTACTACGCGGAACAAATTTCAACGCAAATTACTATGAACGTAACATATCTGTACTTTATAATATCATTGATGTAATATAAATTGTCATGTTTGTGTATGATAGCGCAATAAATAAATATTGTATTCTACCACATAAATGATAGTACTTTTATACTGATAATTAAAGCAATTCGTGCAAAATTATTCCCTAACCATTCCAAAATATCAAAAATGCACAACGTTAATATTCAAGTTTTCACTTCTGCCGGCTCTCCCGGAGTGCAACCCGTCGTTTTTTTTATACTAAATATTTTGGACGAAGATATCATGTATGTCACTGCAAAATTCTCCCTGTCCTTATTGAATCAAAAATTTTAATAAACGATTTTAACAGTTAATATTTGTTTCATTGATATACACATGTTCTACCCAAAAACATATTTACGCTCAGATAAGAGTATAATTACGTCTTTAGAACACAATTTAACAAACTTTTATAATACTAACAAACATGTCTTATAAAAAAAATTGTAATAAATAAGTATATAAGTCTCCAGTCAATGCCTTGTCTACCGACCAACGTCAGTCGTAAAATTTTATTGCCTTTCGCACACTGCTTTGTAAAAACAATTTTCATAAGATGGAATTTGCAAAAACAATTATTTTATGCTTATAGCATAACTATTACTACGTAGGTGGGTAAGGCCGCCAAAAAATAACCATTTTGATAATGACTCAGAATCAGGTGTATTTTTTTTTTTAGAAAAAATACACCTAAACTGTCATATTTTATTGTTTTCCTGGCAAAAAGTATCATTTTTACTAGTGTTATAAATACACAAACGTCTGTAAAACCACTTATTTGTATTTAATTATGTAGTTTTTACTACGATACTACAAATTGCTCTAGAACAAATTAAAGTGTCCCAAATGATCCCCCATCATAGTTGGAATGAATTTAATAAGTTTCAGTTTATTCCACTGGCAATAATAATATTTTTTTTTAAAGAATCACCTATGTTAGGCAATGTTTAATTATTTTACGAAACTTTAGCTTTCAAAATATTAGCTATTTTCGTATTTTAACATCACGTCCCAGTATTTTAAGCTTTTATGTTACTGATTTTAAGTTACCACAATTTTTACAATCATAGTTAGAATGGGGCGTGCAACTGTCAAAGTAATATAATAATTTTAATTTTTTTTTTTCTTCTCAATTTTCTATAAAATGATTAAAAGTTAATAGTATAAAGTATTTTATTGAAAATTATTTAATTTATAGTAAATGAGTATTGTGATATAACTTTGGAATAAAATCAAATAAGAATATAATATAATTTTAAGTAATTTGCTGTGCCCGACCGGATCCATGATGATCATATTTTGTAAACCTACCACATAAGTTCACATTGTGGAATGCAATAAATAATTGAGTATTGAGTATTAAAGTAGCGCTAGTAGCGCACTTACCAATAACAAAGCAGTTTTTCTATGGAACACTATAGAAATTGTAGTGAATTCTATAATTAGAGACAGTTATTGAGGAAATGCCTAGATGTTGTGTACCAAATTGTAAAGAAACTGGAAGCCACCAGTTTCCTCGAGATGAGAAACTTAAAAAATTGTGGCTCAAAGCGATAAGGCGAGTAAACTTTGAGCCTAAAAGCGAGGCGAAAGTGTGTCATAAACATTTCAAGGAAAGTGACTATGAAAAGATTGGTAAATACTCATGTATGTGTATTTAAAAGTGATTACTTTCAGTTTGACTACGACAAATGACCTTTCAATTAGGTCTGCTTTCCTTCCACGTAAAGAAGCGCCTCTTTTTCTTAATTCTTCTTTTAATTCAAATATTTTGCAAGTGGATTACATGTTCTTTAATCAGAAAATTGTAAAGAAATCAATTTAAATCAATGAAATGAAAATAAAAAATACGAAGCGTGTAAATGTTTATCTCACCACAGATACTATATTATCTCACAATCTAACACTGACAGTGACAAAGGTTCTTACGGTGGTGGCGCCATCTGAGATCAACTTTCACTTGCACGCCCCATTGAGCAGTAAGAATATTTTTTATAATTGGCAACTCTAGAATCTAATTTGTCTATGGTATGTCACGTACTTGTCGGCCATTGGTGAGATGTTATGTCAGTTAGTTTGGCCCACATCGTGTTTTTGTCCGATACAAAAAAAGTTTTAACTGATTTTAAGGTAAGATTGTATCCTTTTGTTTAAATCGAATGTTTATTTAGTAAATTTAATGTTTAAATAAGAGCTCTAAGCTATACACGTTGTTAATTATTCATCATAGTGCCCTAGATTCGAGCATCTTTGAAAGAGGTTACTTTTAAGATACTTTTATGTTACTTGTGTTACCATTGTTGTTTATTTTTAAGTTACGTAACATAAAAGTGATGTAAAGCTTAGTGCACATTTGGAACTGAAGAACAAAGCGTTGGTAAAATGATAAAATTATAACTTCATTTAATCTTTAAGGCCCACTTGCAGCAACACTTTAAATCGAGTTTTTGGTACTGTAAATCTCGATTTAAAGTGTTGCTGGAAGTGGCCCTTAAAATAAATGCTTTGTATTTAATATTATGAATAATGTGATAAGAATTACTAATGTAGTCACAAGTTTTTTCTGTGACAGATGCCTCTCACTCCAGCCCAAAAACAAAAAAGATACCGCGAAAAACTGCAAAGAGAAAACCCAAAGAAATATGCATAAATGAAAAAGAAAACTGCAGAATGCGCTTTACGTTATTATAGAAAAAACAAACTAGTAAATACACAGAACAGAATAAAGAAGAGAAAATGCAAAAATGGCGAGATGAAAGAAAAAATCTAAAACAAGCTCATCATGATAAAGTAAGAACTGAACTGAGCAATGACCGTAAAACTGTTGGAGAAGAAAAAAATCATGCAAAAAGCTTCGTAAGGAAAATCAAGAACTAAAAAGAGAAATAATTACATTGCGCAAGAAATTCGAAGCATTAAGAAAAAAGCATTACAGGAAGTCGAAAAAAAATGGCGAATTAAATATAGCTTTAGAGGAAATTAATAACAAATATCAACAAATCACTACAAGACTTAAAAAACAAGATCCTGAGAAGACGAGTAATGAAAGAAGTGAAGGGATTAGTAATGACGATTCAGAAACACCTATAAAGCAAGCCGAACGCTTCATTAACGAAAATTTAATGAATATTGACGACTCGCAAAAACATGTAGTGAAAAGGAAGCTTTTGGAACACAATGTTTTGTCAAAATCACTAAAGGAAGAATACAAAAATTCTGTTGGAACGGAAAAGAAAACTTTGAAAACAATAGTAACTAGCGAAATAGTAAAGAAATACAAATTAAAAAATAAACTTACACATTCACTGGGGCTCAAAACTAACATTAGAAACAATAGAGACAGAAAAATAAGGAAAAACAAAATATTAAACGAAATCAATAAATTTTATAACAGATGATAATAGTCGTGCAACGGCAGGCAAAAAAAGAGTACTACTATAAAAAACCTGCATCAAAAATATCTTTCTGAAGGTGGAAAGGTTTCATTAAGCACATTTAAAAAATATTGACCATTTAATATACTCACACCTAAAATCGCAGGCCGTGACACATGTGCTTGTGTAAAACATTCTAATATGTCATTTATGGTAAAGAAAGTTGAGCAGTTGGGAATCCTTGAAAGCGATGACCTCAATGATATTACGTCGAAATTGGTTTGTGACCTATCTTCTAAGACTTGAATGTATGGTTTGTGTGAATCTTGTAAAGACAATAAACATTATTGCTAATGAAACTGATTTTAATCTAAAGGATAACATTGTATGACCTGTGTGGATGGCAAAGAAACATGAGTACGGTGAAGAGGGAAACAAAAAGACATCAAACAAAATGGTAAAGACAGAAAATGAAGGATCTATACAAGACTTAATCAATGTAACTAATTCAGACATGAAAAAATTTCTGAAGCACTCGTACAATATTTCACATCAGTACAAAAATTATAAATTTTGCATAGCTAACTTGAAAGAAAATGAAACCGTCATACACATAGATTTTTCCGAAAACTATGTTTGCAAGATGCATACAGAAATACAAGCCATGCACTACGGTTCATCTAAGGTTCAAATCACTCTGCACACTGGCGTGCTTTACATAAAAAATGAACACAAACCTTTATCATTTTGTTCAATATCTCCAGCAAATATACATAGTCCTGAGGCCATATGGGCACATCTAAAACCACTATTTGAAAGAAACATATCCTCAAGTAGATACAATACATTTTTTTTTCTGACGGCCCGACATCCCAATACCGCAATAAAAAGAATTTTTATTTTTTTAGCCAAATTCAAAGTTTTGGCTTCAACCATGCTGCTACTTGGTCTATATTTGAAGCAGCTCACGGAAAAGGTGCTGCGGACAGTATTGGCGGTGCAGTGAAGCGAACTTTGGACTCGAAAGTGGCACATGGAAAAGATATCCCCGATGCCAAAACCGCCTTTGAAGTCCTTTCCAAAACAGATTCAGTTATAAAAGTATTTTTATTCCTCCCGAAGACATAAAACCACTTCAAGAAG
This sequence comes from Tholera decimalis, assembly GCA_943138885.2. Taxonomy (NCBI): domain Eukaryota; kingdom Metazoa; phylum Arthropoda; class Insecta; order Lepidoptera; family Noctuidae; genus Tholera; species Tholera decimalis. Next base: position 28,258,765 of record OW964548.2, read on the forward strand.
AAATAGTTAAAAATCTACATCCGCTGCCTAACACACTAAAAATGCATCAAGTAATATTAAAAGAAAATAAATCGGTAAACTTTCGAGATTTAAGTTGCTTTTGCAAAAATATGAATGGTAGATGTGATTGTCATTCTATAAAAACACACAGATTTGAAATTAGCAAGGAAAACATACCGAAAAGCAGAAGAACACGGAAAAAATTAATAAAGGGAAAATAATAAAAAGGAGAAACAGTTCATCATCAACCACCAGCGCCGAGAGTTTTGTAATAGAATATAACGACGACAGTGATGCCACACATTTTTCTGAGCCTAATTGTGGAGAAGAATATTTAGAAGAAGAATAATTAGATGATGTAGAAAACGGAGAAAACTTGAATAAAGATTTTGCCTTACAAAAAGAAAAAATTGAAAGAAGCGTTTTAGAAGCAAAACAAGAGAGAAAGTCGGCTGCGCAAAAAGGAGTCACAATAATATCAGAAATTCAAAATTTACCATGTAACAAAAGATATTTTGACTTAAAACAATTTCAAGGACAACAATTTCATAAATTGGATCCGAATTTTGTTCTTTTTTCTGCAAAAAAAATCATTAGACGATGTCCCAGTAAGTACAGAGAATGTTGATCTATACAAAAACCCGGTAGCGAGTACTTCTGGAATAAATAAAAGCAGTGGTCTTAAAAAATTTAAGTTGGCTGACTGTACCGGATTTAATTACTGTAAAAGCTAACAAAAACGAAAAGACTGATGACTTAGAATACAAAAATGAAACAAATATAAAAGATATTATAACGTTACATAAAACTTTATTCATAAGGGTACACTTTCTAATGATTGAAAATCTTAAATCTATAACGTTACAATTACGTATACAAGGAACTTAAGTTAGGGGCGCGGGCGCACAAAGAGTGTCATTGGTGACGCGCGCGAAGGATTTTACTTGACTGCGTAATTGTAACGTTATAGATTTAAGATTTTCAATCATAAAAACGTGTACCCTTATGAATAAAGTTTTATGTAACGTTATACTAGCTCCCAACGTATTGGCCGAGGTCCGAGACTGTTCGATAGTGCACGGGACTTATAGTGAACAATGCTGCCGCGTAAAGTTCGTAATAACGAATCCAGTTCGGAAGATGAACCTGCGACTGTGACGGAGACACCTGTAGCTCCGGTGCTTATGTCTGAAACTCAATTAGCGTTACTCCTGGCTGCCTTCTCTTCGGCGCAGGCCGAGGCGAACCGCAAGCTCTTCAAGTCTCTATTGACATCGCACTCAGGGACGCCGCCCAGTGTGAACTCCGGCACTGAAGCGTCACCTTCATCGTATTCTGGGAATCTCGTCAAATGCACCTCGCGCTTCGATGGTTCGTCGGAGTATCCGGAGGCGGTCGAGGCATTCATAGACGCCGTCGAGATGTTTATGGATTGCGCTTCGGTAAGCGATGAGATGGCACTTCGTGGACTCCCCATGTTACTTCATGGGCAAGCAGCAGTTTGGTGGCGTGGCATCCGTCATGAAGTTACGTCATGGTCAGAGGCTGTCAAGCGCCTGCGTTCGATGTATGGCATACCACGGCCACCGTACAAACTATACAGAGATGTTTTCGCTGCTGAGCAAGGGTTGGAACGCGCCGACGTTTTTATCGTAAGAATACGATCTCTGTTGGCGAAACTACCGTATCAATTACCAGAGGAAGCGAGACTGGACATGATTTATGGTCTACTTCATAAGAGAATCAGGAAGCGGTTACCAAGAGACTCTGTGAGTAATATTGAATCGCTGATAGAAAAATCTCGCAGTATAGAAGAATCGTTGTCGGAGAACTCCGCGTCGCCGTCGTCGTCGTGTTTACCTACGAGGCCTGTCCGCGCGCTCAGCGAGGGCGCGCAGCAACACGTCGCTCCGGGATCGAGCTCGACGCCGCCGCCGCCGGTTCGCGCCACCCGCGCCCCTACTGCGCAGTCCGCTCGTGAACGAGCGCAATCGCCGCGTAGTGATCAGTGTGTGAACAAAAGTGATAACAGTGATAAGAAGTTGTTCTGCGTATATTGTAAGGCGCGAGGACACGTACAGGACTCCTGTGATAAGCTAAGTAAACGATCTCTTTCGGGCGCGTGTGTGTACAGGGATATCAGCGTACCGCGTTGTTGGATACCGCCGCGCGTCGTAGTATTGCGAGTTATTCCCTTTATTCCTTACTGAAACGTATTGGTTCAAACTTTCGCTTCGAAACGATGTCGTTGAAGCTTGCGGATGGTATTGTTAGGAATAGTGATGTGCTATTGACGATAGTTAATATTCAACTTGTTTCATTATCGATACCTATTGAATTCATTATTTTACCTGATGCCGTTAACAACGATACTCTGTTAAGCATTGATATTATTACTAAAGCTAAGATGGTTATCGATTTCTCCAACTGGACTTGGCGTACAATGGATCAGCCTCGTACACTTCATACCTTGTTATGGGAATCCGAACGCGAACCCATTCAGTGTGCTTCCGTGAACGTACTGAGGACGGATGAGGGCGCTATGTTATCAGAGTCGGAGAGGTCGACGTTGGGGAATCTTTTATGTGAGTACTCCGATATTTTTGATTTAGTCGGAGAGCCTACACCATTTGCGGAACACCACATAGATGCCGGCGACCATCCGCCTATTGCTTTGCCCCCGTATCGCCGTTACGCCCTTTGGTACTTATCGCTTCAAACGTATGCCGTTTGGCCTTAAGAATTCGCCAGCGACGTTTCAGAGGCTCATAGATCGTTTCAGATCAGGGTCTACACTTGGTGGTAGGACTATTTTAGGTTATTTGGATGACCTTTTGGTTATTTCGGAGAACCTGGAGTCCCATATAGTAGATCTGCGTGCGGTATTCGAGCGTCTCCGTATGTTCAAGCTTCGAGCAAACCGAGAGAAGTGTGTGTTTGCCAGAGACCGGCTCAAATACCTTGGCCACGTAATCTCTCATGATGGTATATCTCCAGACGAAGAGAAGGTAAGTGCTGTTTTAGAGATAAAGGAACCGACAACTCTCCAGCAACTTCGCACCTTCCTCCAAACTTGCTCATGGTTCCGCAAGTTTATCTCAGATTTCGCCAAGGTGGCTGAACCACTTACGTGTCTAACCAAGAAGTCACAGACCTGGAAATGGGGTAAGGATCAAGCTAGTGCTTTTATGCAGCTTAAGTCTCTTTTAGCTTCACCCCCCATTCTAGGGCGTCCAATCCCGGAATACCGAGATCTCGGTATTGCGGGATCCCGCGTCATTTTCGAATCCCGCGTGATGCGGGATTACGAGTGCGGGATCCGCGGGATTAGCGGGACTGAAAAAAAGCATGCATACGACCTCCCGAGAACGCGATCCCTCGGTGACTGGCGGCCGGCAGTGCTGCAAACAACTCGGGGGCCGATCTCGCCGGTTTTCAAGGCTTATGTAGCCTAATATAGCCGAATTTCAGTCAGTGGTAGCCTAAGTATGTAGCCTAAAATATCAGTCAAGCTTTTTATTCAGTATTTGTTACTGTTTTTCTGAAGAAAAAACGGTGTAATTTGATTGATCTCATACTAATAGTAATACGTAAATAAATGTGGAGTTAGTTGATTAATTCATTGTTTTTGTGATAAATAAACGGTGTAATTTGATTGATCTCATACTTGTAGTAATACTGGAATAAATGTGGAGTTAGTAGATTAATTCATTGTTTTTTTTGTGATAAATAAACGGTGTAATTTTATTGATCTCTTACTAGTAGTAATACTGGAATAAATGTGGGATTTAGTAGATTAATTCATTGTTTTTTTTTGTGATAAATAAACGGTGTAATTTGATTGATCTCATAGTAATAGTAATACGTAAATAAACGTGGAGTTAGTTGATTAATTCATTGTTTTATTTACCTTATATAAATGTGAATATTTTCAATATGCGGGATCCCGCAAATACCGAGATCCCGCGGGATTGAAAATTCGTAGTCCCGCAAATACCGAGATTGAATTCAGGCTGCGGGATTGGACGCCCTACCCCATTCTGACCCAGCCAGACTACTCAAGACCTTTCATCCTTAGAACGGATGCCAGCGATTTTGCTTTAGGTGCAGCCTTACTCCAGGGGGAGTCACCACATGATGAACAACCCATCGAGTACGCTAGTCGACTCCTTACGCCAGCAGAATGGAACTACTCCACCACCGAGAGGGAGGCGTTGGCCGTTGTCTGGGCAGTGGAGAGATTCCGCGGCTACATCGATGGTCATCAGGTATGTGTCAGGAGTGATCATCAACCCCTCAAGTGGCTGTTCACGCTTAAATCGCCTACTGGTAGGCTTGTTCGTTGGGCCTTAAAGTTGCAATCTTATGATTTACAAATCGAGTACACACCTGGGAAGGCTAATGTGGTAGCCGACACACTTAGCCTCCCAGTTATAGATAGTACATCGGTGTGTGATGTCTGTCCAGTTACCGTGGACATTCCACGATGGGACGCCACATCTACCCGTGAAGCTCAATTGTCCGATCCAGAAGTAGCTACGATTCTCACTGACTTAGAAAGTTCTGATGAATTGTCAGTGCATTGGTGTGACGTCAGTGCGTTGGTCGGATAGAGGGTACCTTATCAATCAGGGATAGGGCGTCCAATCCCGGAATACCGAAATCTCGGTATTGCGGGATCCCATTTCAAATCCCGCGTGATGCGGGATTACGGGCGCGGGATCCGCGGGATTTGCGGGACTGAAAAAAGCATGCATACGACCTCTCGCGAGCGCGATCGCTCGGTGACTGGCGGCCGGCAGTGTTGCAAACAACGCGGGGGCCCATGTCGCCCGTTTTTCACAGCTTATGTAGTCTAATATAGCCGAATTTCAGTCAGTGGTAGCCTAAGTATGTAGCCTAAATATCAGTAAAGTTTTTTATTCACTATTAGTTACTGTTTTTTGTGAAGAAAAAACGGTGTAATTTGATTGATCTCATACTAATAGTAATACGTAAATAAATGTGGATTTACTTGATTAATTCATTGTTTTTTGTGATAAATAAACGGTGTAATTTGATTGATTTCATACTAGTAGTAATACTGGAATAAATGTGGAGTTAGTAGATTAATTCCTTGGTTTTTTTGTGATAAATAAACGGTATAATTTCATTAATCTCATACTAATAGTAATACGTTAATAAACGTGGAGTTAGTTGATTAATTCATTGTTTTATTTGCCTTATATAAATGTGAATATTTTCAATATGCGGGATCCCCCAAATACCGATATTGAATTTAGGCTGCGGGATTGGACGCCCTAATCAGGGAGTATTGTACAGGTATGTAGAAAGAGCCTCAGCTGGTCGTCCCGGAGAGTCTGCGAAGCAAAGTTGTGTACGAATGTCACGATTCGCTGACCGCCGCTCATGGGGGTATCCAGAAAACTCTTCATCGCATATCTCATCACTTTTACTTCCCAGGCATGAGGAAGTATATTACCGACTACCTGAAGACCTGTACGGAGTGTCAGCGGTATAAGTCCTCAAACCTGAAACCACCTGGCTTACTCCAGACTCCTGTACCCGCTCAGAGATTTGAGATCATCGCTGTTGATCTCATCGGTCCGTTACCTAAAGGGCCACAAGGCGAAAGGTGGGTTTTAATAGCAGAGGACACGGCTAGTAAGTGGGTCGAACTTTTTACTCTTACCGAAGCCACAGCCGAGATCTTTTTTTTTTTTTGAAGGCTCTCCTTGCTATTCTTGTAGAGGGCAATTACAAGCAATGGCCTGAGGTTTTACCATTCGTCCGATTTGCTCTAAATAGTTCATTTACCATTTCCACCGGTTCCACGCCAGCTTACTTGACAGTCGCGAGCTTCGTTCTCCTCTCTCTCTGTTCAAGCTGATTTACAAGCAGTCATCGAATCTGAGAATCTGGTCCCTCAGATCACACCGTACCTTTTGAAGCTTGTCGATTCTCTCTCTCAAGCTAAGGAAAACATCAAGCATCAGCAGGATCTTCGCTAGCACCAAGCTGATTCTGGCCGTCGTGTTTCGGATCCTTTCGAAGAAGGTGATCTTGTGCTTATGAAGACACATGTTTTATGTAATGCTTCCAAAGGTGTTACTTCCAAATTTATTCCGAAACAGGATGGTCCATATATAGTCTCTAAGAAGGTGAGTCCCACTACATATACTCTTACCTCGCAGAAGACTGGTGAAGTTGTGGGTAAGTACCACTTGTCGGATCTTCGTAGATATTATGACAGAGGTGGTGAGTGTCCAGAGCCTATTGTTCCGAAGCGCCGCAGAGGTCGCCCTCGGAAAGTCCAACCGTAGGTTCGCTATTTGTTATTAGGAGTCTGACCAATGAGACTTCGCTTTTTGGTCAGAAGGGGGAGAGTATAATGTACTCTAAGTGCGGCCCTGTAAAGAATGCGTCCCTGGTACCCCTTTCAACCCGTCGTACGATATCTCGCCACCCTCTGAGGCCTGCCCGCGCACATGCGCCCCGCAGTCAAGAAAATACTACGCGCGTGGCACCCGTGACAGTCTCTGTGCGCCCGCGCCCCTAACTCAAGTTCCTTGTATACGTAATTGTAACGTTATAGATTTATTCTTAATCATAAGAACGTGTACCCCCCTTATGAATAAAGTTTTATGTAACGTTATAATATTGAAATAAACCAAAATGTATTAGTAAGATATTATATTCGTAATCATTGGAAATACTATATCGGACGTGTAGAAGAAATAAATATTACAGAGGATACATACACGGTTAATTTCCTGAAGACAGTAAAAAACCCTTCACTGAAATTCATTGTCTCGAAGAAAATAGACCGAGACACTGTTCCTTCTGTGTCGATTGTAAAACCTATAGAATTGGTTACACATGATAAAAAAAACGAATACTGTTAAGCGATAATTTTGACTTCACTTACTTTGAAGATATGCGATTGTTTGTTTTTATTTTGAATAATACATAAAATAAATCTTATATTGAAAATAGTTTAAAAAAAATAGAACAAATTAAATTTTTTAAAGACTAATGTTTCTTACATTGTAGATATGCTCTTAGAAAAATTTGTTACCTTTAAGTTACCCGGTAACTTATACTTTTATGTTACATGAGGCCATTCTAACGGCCTTACCCAGGTGGCGAGTGTTTGACGACAGTTTCGATTAGACATGGGTAGCTCGCGAATGAGAGATAAAATTGAGCTAGCTCTTTAATCGCAATGTATCTATCTCTCAGTCGCTCAGTCGCTCACGGAATAGCTCACTAGCTCATTTAGCTCTTTGACTCAATACTCTATATATATGCGAGTAACGAACGATACCGAAGCGCAGACAGCGGCCGACAATTCCCGAACTTCCCCGACGAACAGGTGGACGATTTGACGCACTGTATGTAGCTCACTAGTCACTGACCGAAAATAAATTTTATAATCATTGCCTTAAAAGTAAAAATGCTTTAGCACTTTTACATAAGTATGAAAATCCTTAGGGAATAGTTTGTAATTTGTGTTTTTTTTTTAAACAAAAGTTTCGGCGGAATATCGTGTCGCATGTTGCTAAGCGCAGTTTAGTTTTAGTTGCTTGTATGCCTGTCGCCAAATAACTTGGCAAGGTTTTGGTAGCGTAGCGGGGGTAAGTTCACGCATCGTGCACTTAGTGGAAGAAAAAAGTGGTCACTTTTACTGCTTGCCATTATTTTATGGTTATTGTCATCATTTATTTTTAATCATATCTGTTCAGAAGAATATTAAAGAAAGAAGAAGAATTCATTCGTTAATTCGGTATTATAAATAAAATAGATATAATACATAAATACATTTAAAAGTGAAAAAAATGTATTTAAAATCATTAAAAATAATATGTTCTCGTCGTCACAATTAGTTAATAAAACTGCTACCCCTTTTATTCTTGATTTTTCCCGGTGTCCTAAAAACAGTGACGAATTCGGAATTTTAACCTTCCTTAACTATAGCGTCTAACTGTTCTTTCTGACGTAGTCTGCGTAAAACGGTATTTCGTCCTGGCCTGACAACCGCTGACACCTAAAAATCGACTTCTGCGCATTGAACGACTCTTGCCAAGTTATTTGGCGACAGCTATAGTTAGTTAAGATGAGTAAGTAATACGTAGTGTTAAATAAGTTTTATAAGCTAAATAATATTAAGTTCAAAGAAAAATGACATAATTTAAATATTTATTTATAATAAAACAACCTAATGAATCTAATTTTATCTTTAGCTCGCAACTAAGTTAAAAAGTAAAAGTATTATGTATAATAAACAGATATCGATTTTACTAATAACGAATAACGGGTATATTTAAACAATTAATTACAACAAATATACAAAATTATGTACTAAAATACAAACTACAATAAAGCATCAAAAAATTCATCCTCAACGCTGTCGGCTGGCAACGTACCTAAGATGTATGGCAATGCTTAGCCGTTGACCAAAGAAATAGCCAGCCCTTGCGTCGCGGGAAGCGTCAACGAGCCTTTTCGATATTTCTTTAAAAAGGCTGTGAGCACACGGGCCCCATGGTCCGAGAGTTTCGACCCCAAACGGCTCGAAAATATAGTTATCACCGAGATGACTATATTTACGCCGCTTGAGGCTTCCGCAGCCGCAGCGGGAGCGCCAGCACAACATGATGAACTGGGATGATGATGATGATACATGATCAACAGCCTTTTTAAAGAAATATCGAAAAGGCTCGTTGACGCTTCCCGCGACCCAAGGGCTGGCTATTTCTTTGGTCAACGGCTAAACACTAAGTTAAATGAACTAAAGAACTTCAAAGATTTTATAGAGCCACTGAGCTAGTTGTCTCGTTTGACCCGCGTGAAATAGCGCGGCTCAATTTGATCAATAGCTCGCAAGTGAGTCAATTGAGCTCAAGAGTTAAAAGAGTTATTCGGTGAGCTAAAGAGCTAAAAGAGTGATATAGCTCTTTTGATCAAAAGATTCGAGCTTCACTTTTATTCGAGACTGTGCATCTTGGGTTTTTTTAAATCCATGTTTACTTCTTACGTGCCATTTTATTGGTATGGGTCGAAATATTGTTATTGTGGCCGCTAAAAGGTTCTTTGATTGCTTCGTTAATGTATACTAATATTATAAAGCGGAAAAGTTTGTTTGTTTAAACGCTCTAATCTTCGAAAGTACTTGGTGGTTTTGGTAGGAAATTTAATGTATAGAATTAGTTTTAAGCTTGAGTAAGGTTATAACATGCTACTTTTTACCAACTGCAAAACAAGGAGGTTTTGTTGTTACCGTGATAAAGTCCACGGGAGCGAAGCCACGCGCGACTTGCATCGGCCGAGCTTGCATCGGCTTATACATCTCATACCATGGTGAAAACACAAATTGTATTCTTGCAATTAATTCTTTTACGAGTTTATTAAAGATTATTTGATTTGTTTTTAAATTCGCGGCCTTACGAATAATTATTGACGTGCGCGCACGATTTCGCGCAATATTGGTAACGCTATTAAATAAATCTTCACAAGGAATTATTTCACATTATGCCCGTTTGTCATATTACCCGGGGTAGATTACCATGATTATGAATATAATTAAAACAAGAATGTTATATAAAAATATAATATGAACTAAGAAAATGATACTCAGTCGTCGACTGGAGGTTCATTAAAGGTCGGAAGTATTGACTGAAAGAACCTGTGAACGTTGGCAGCGGTGGCGCCGTAAGCGGTGCCTGATGATGAGGGGCTGGGGGGCTCGGCGTTGTGCTGGTAGGAGTAGCGGTTCACGCATCTGTCGAACAGCGGGTCCCAGGCGCACGTAGGCCGATCGAACGACAGCGGCTGCAAATACAAACAGTCGCCAACAAGTAACAAGTAGATTAATTACGACATTACAGGATGCTACAACATTTCTGCACTTAAATCTAATAACCCTGCATCTTAAACAAGGCTAGCCTGTGTTCTAAGAGACAGTGTTCATCTAATTAGTATATTCAATATGCTTAGAACAGTGGGCTGCATCGATCTACTGTTTGTTAGCAGGCAGTTTTTCTTTTTGAAACTGATCATTTTTGATTATCATCTGCTCAGTCTTATCTTAGGATCGGCTTCCAATCACCAACCAACCAATGGCATAACGTGCTTTCCGAGGCAAGGGAGTATAACAACGCCATCTTCCAAACTCTGAGCTTTGCCTCATCATATCTTTGTCTTAAATTATTGCGGATCACAATTCACATTTGCATTGAAGATTTTTTAATATTTTGTTTAGTACCAGGATATTTTTGCATGTCCTAAGCCAGGTTTAAAGTATGAAGGGAAAATGGATTCTACCTAAAGGTCATTGACCCGCGCACATGTTCTGCGATAATATTAAAACGTTAGCGCAAGGGTGTATACACGTTGTGAGACTGCGAAATTTTTGGTATGGTTCTGTCTGTTATTTATCAGTGGTTTTTTTTTGTTCATATTTTTATTAGTATCATGTAAGCAAACAATATTGTGGGTTTGAATATGTCCCTCGTTTAAACGAACATACTGTATATAAAAATTCAAACATTCACATTTATAAGTAGGATTATATCAGGCATATTAATTAAATTCTATAACAATTGGTTTATACTAAGGATGAATGAATATAAAAACGTATACATACAGTGTCGATGATGAGTTTTGACATACTGCTGAGGATAGACAAGTGACGCAGATACTCTTTCGGCCACACTTTGAATAAGGAGTAGCGGTTAACTTTCCAGACCTCAGCAGTATTCTGTAAAATATAATATAATACTAAGTAATAAATTTTATTTGGAACATCTTAGGTACACAATTTGCAACGAAAACGAAGATAGCTACAAACGTAAAAACTGTGGCACAGCTATCAGCGCACAACCTAAAAAAACATTTGAACTTGTATTTTCTAAGACAAAAGATTGTCCAATATAACCCTAAGGTATTTTATGTTATCAGTCCATTTGGATGGGGTTAAAGATACAGGTTATGGCCACTGGGTTGGTACACACATGACTCCTGATCTCAAATGACGTTGATAGTTGGCTACTAATACTGGGGAAGGGTAATGAACTAAGTTATTTTCATCATAACCGTCTTTAAGCCACTTCCACGCTCTCGAATCTCAGACCAATCCTTTCGATGAGTTATAAGAGCGGTGTCATCCAAAATAGGTGTAAAGATGTGTGTAGTACCATATCATGAACAGCAAATAGGCATTATTCATACTATTTATGGTAATTTATTTATAAAGTTACGAGTTTAGAAGCCTTATCATGCTAATCATAATCATTTATTAGTCTGAATATGGTACAGCGTAAGCTCTTAAAACTTTTATTCAAAAGCTTCTTTTGCCATAGGTGGCATATAAATATTGATGTTTACATTATTCATATAATTGAAAACAGATTAGTTAGCTCATTCTTAATAGCTATAAAATAACATTAAAATAAATGTCAGTTAAAAATAATATAACAATTTATTAGGTTGTCAAGAATTTATACAAGTCAAAGATTTAATTCGATTCGGATAATTATTTAAACTATAATAGCATTTATTGCACAAGAAATCCTTAAGTTGATTTTTATAAAACTTAATAAATTTTGGAATCTTTTTGTACATTTGAGGAGCTATGCAGAATATGCATAGCTCCTCATTACCTCATTTGGGCACTATAGGATCGCCATCCCCGTAACATTTCATTACGCCTGTTACGTTTGACAACATCTGATATTTGGGGACACAAGTGTAAATTTGACTTAACAAATAAGGCAGTTTCATAGATATACAAGGCCGGTGGTGACAGAATTTTATATTTTTAGGGTTCCGTAGCCGAATGGTAAAAAACGGACCCTTAAAGTTTCGTCATGTTTGTCCTATGCGTGTGTGGATATCTATAGACATGAAATAATGATGTTTATTTTGCAAATGGGTTATAAATAACATTTTTACACGACATTTTTTTTTTTGTAAATGTAAACTATGAGGCCAGTGTTTCCTAACTGACTACTCTGAGAAGAAACACTGAAACAAACTCAGAGGTCAACATCTCTTTTAAAGTCCATACAATCTGTAGTGATCAAATCATAATGAGAGCCATGTAGGTTTATGCCTGTGGCGCCCTTTAAATGACGGAATCACACATTTGAGCAGGCCCGTCCAAACAGTGCAAGCATTTGTCAAATATCGCGTAACCTAGACAGGTCTTTAAAATAGACATATGGAACCCTTCATGGGCGAGTCTGACTCGCACTTGGTCAAATTTTTAAAGATGGTATGCTTAATATACGCGTAACGATACACGATCACGATAGTTACAGATTAAATGGACTAGAAAGCTGTACCTGAATTTCTTTATTGTTGTTATACTCCGCGCAAAGTTCGGTGGCATTCTTCAGGAGCCACTTCATCACCTCGGGCTCATTCCAGCGCGGGAACGACATCTTAGCATATATCAAGAACGGCTCGGAAGCTCCTTGAGACCAACTGCAAACAATTCAACAAAGTTACTTACCAAATATCAAGATTCATGTATAATTTTGAGCAGTCATAAAAGCATGTTTGCAAAATTGATTGCATCTTACAAGGACGGCGGATCTGGCTCAAATATCGCGTGGCTGGTCAAATCAGCGTTAGTTACGTGGCTGCATTCCAAGATTTTGATGAACACGTTTGGGAAAGCCAATATTGCATTCCGAATGAGCCGGTCGGCTTCAGCAAGATCAACTGCAAAGAAATATTTATGAAACTTACAGTAGATTAAGATGTAATTACATGCATTTTATTGAGCATAGTCATTATTTAAGTGTTTTGTATTTTTCATCAGCTTGAAACAAAAACTAATTAGAATTGTGGAAGTTAGATTAGTAAGAATGTCAGTTTTTTACAAGCTGATGAAATATACAGATTATTCTAATTTACACAATTATCGTTACGATTCGAGATTGGGTATACATAACGCTGCTGCTGTTCAGGTAAGACTTACGTTTGTTTTTATGCGCAACATGGAAATGTGCCAAGCTGTTAGAATACATGATGTTGAACAGCAAGCCAGCCTCTCTCTGACGGTCGAAGTACTTCACTGCTTCAATCAGCCACTCGTGCTCTCTGGCTCTCAAAGCGAGTATGTCGATTATCGATAGTATTGCCAACGGATCATTAGGGTCAACTAATAGCAACATTTTAGCTATCTCTAGGGCCGTGCGGTGACTTGCCCTATTTGTGAGAAGATACACGTACTTCAACATTGCCACATGGAAAGCACGATTCTCCATGAACTTGTAGAGGAGGCGCACGTTATTCTGTGAATATTTCAAAATACAATAAATATATAGGCATGTGGTAGTAAATATGTATTGTATTTAGGTACTCTCAGATACTGTATTCTTATTATTTAACTAGGTATAACAAAATATGATTAGATCTAATTTTTGGGTAATAATTCACCTTGGACAGAATAAACAGCGGGTCTGCTACGTATTGAAGAAACGTAACGACATTCTCCACAATGTCGTTTGCCACACCGTTTTCTTCCATTCGGAATAAACGATCAGCTATCTGTTGACATAATGTAATGTTAATCAATATGGGTCATTTACTATTCAACAATATATAATAGGCACTAGTCTAATGGATAAGATGTCGGACTTGTGATCAAGAGGTCGCGGGTTCTAACCCGAAACGTGAACCCACTCCAGACACAAGCATTTATTTAGCTTAGTTGGAGGGGTTCACAGGATTGCTAGTAATGTGAATTCTACCCACATTGCTAGGAATCTTACAAAAAAGTACAATACTAATACTATAATAATATGTCTTCATTCAATATGCCATCCAGTAACGCGCAATCTTTAATGCACGTCTGCAGGATCCCTAGTCAAGATGGGCCTTCCACAAGGTTCAATTCTTAGCCCTTTCCTTTTTCTAGTGTATATCAATGACCCTACCTTATATGATGACCAACTTATCGGATATAATTATATTCGCTGATGACACTTCTCTCAGTTTTAGGGTTCCGTAGTCAACAAGGAACCCTTATAGTTTCGCCATGTCCGTCTCTGTCTGTCCGCGGTTTAGCTCAAAAACTATTGGTACTAGAAAGTTGTAATTTGGCATGAGTATACACGTTAATGACGCCGAAAAAGTGGTAAAATAAGATTTAGAAAAAAAAACAATTATTTAGGGTACCTCCCCTACATGTAAAGTGGGATCATCTTTTTTTTCGACCTACCCATAGTGTGGGATATCGTTGGACAGGTCTTTCAAAAATATTAGGGGTTAAAGTAGGCGAAGTAAACCGTTCGTGACTTATCAAGCTTTAACGTGAACCCACTCCAGACTCAAGCATATTTGGCTTAGTTGGAGGGGTTAACAAGATTGCTAGTTATGTGAAATGTACCCACATTGCTAGTTATCTTTAAAAAATAATCCCAGGCGTTCAATCTACAACACCAAACTTTCATCGCAATCGGATGAATAGTGAGGGAACGGGAACGTAAATTTTTATATGATTTATTAAATTTATTTTTGTGATTTATGTACCCACTTGCTTCATTTAGATCCATATAACAAACATGCAAACAGACACATTCACAAACTTTCGCCTGTATAATATTACCTAGTGTGATAAATAAAACCATCTAAATAATCAATATTCGTTTTTCAAGTTCATTCAACATAATGACTATAATTTAAAAAATGCTAAGTTAGCAAACTTTGTCATGCAACTGCAAGTGGGTCTCGAGCGAACTTGTCATTGTGTGCGTGACAACGCACACGACTAGCCCGCTGCAGTAAATACCTATTTTCCGCACGTCTCGTACGCTCGATACCCTCTTAAATAAATTATAGTGAATGTAAAAACAACGAAGGAAGAACATGTCCTCACATTAACAATAATGATATATAAAAAAAGAAAATAAGTAGGTAATGAAATTAAATGAAATATTTATTTTGTAAATTGGTTATAAATAACACTTTTACACGTTTTTTTTTTGTGTTAAGTTTAGCTAGATGAGGCCGGTATTTCCTAACTGACTACTCTGAGAAGAAACACCGAAACAAACTCAGAAGTCTCTTTTAAAGTCCAGACAATTTGTATTTTTATATGAGAAGCATGTAGGTTCATGTCTGTGGTTTTCTTTTGAGGAAATAACCACGCCAATTTGAGCGGACCTGTCCAGATAGTGCAAGCATTTGTCAGTTATCGTGTAGCTCAACTTAGAACTTAAGGAGCTCAACGATTTGTCAAAAAATACCAAAGGACATTTGGGTAGGCCACACAAGTACTCAAACTGCTTGACATCATTAAATAAATTATAGTGAAAGTAAAAACAACGAAGAAAGAATAAAGAAAGAAAGAAGGTATAATACTTACCAAAACAAATATTTTAATCAATAAAAAATAAATCAGCTATCAAAATTTAAAAAATAAACAAGGCTCACGTATATCACTGGTGCAGCTCATTCCCAAGCCTTCTTGTCCTCAATATAATCTTTAACTGTGTAAAAAGCTTTCTGACATAGCTTAAGTTTTTTAAATAATTTGAATTTATGAATACTTAGTTCTTGAATATGGCTAGGAATTTTATTATAAAAACGTATACATTGGCATCTAAACGAACCACCTATTTTTAACCTTGTTTTAGGAATGACATATGTGTCTTTGTTCCTTGTGTTTACACTATGAATATCACTGTATTTTTTAAACAGATTAATATTTTTGTATGCATACAAGAGATTCTCATAAATATACTGAGATGGCATAGTCATAATATTAATCTCTTTAAATTTGTCTCTTAAGGAGTGCTTAGGACTTAATTTATAAATTGCACGAATATTGTGTGAATGTCGGCGGCATTTCCCCAAAGTAAAAATGCCGTATGACACCACACTGTGAAAGTAACTAAAGTAAACTAAACGTGCTGTTTCGATATCAGTTAATCCACGTATTTTTTTAATGGCATATGCTGCAGAACTTAGCTTTTTTGACAATTTATTTATATGGGGGTCCCACTGAAGCTTCGCATCCAAAGTTATGCCCAAGAATACTGTGGTATTTTCGGGTTTCAATATTTCGCCTTTTAATGATACACACACACACACTTGTCACATACACATTCACTTGTCTAACATGAGGTAAAGTAAATTTTAGGCATTTGGTTTTTTTCTCATTAAGAAGAAGATTATTAACATTAAACCAGCTAACTATAGTTACAAGGGCTCTGTTTATTTCTTCAGTAACCTGCTGTTGACGTTTGATTTTAAATAAAAGAAAAGTATCGTCAGCGAATAACACTATGTCATGATTTTTGATCAGGTACGGCAAATCATTTACATAAATAAGAAACAAAAAGGGACCTAAAATAGAGCCTTGGGGGACCCCCATCTTGACCACAGATCCCGGCGATCTTTTGCAGTTCACATCGACTATCTGAATCCTTTCACTCAAATATGAGGTCAAAAGATTCAGAGAGGTGTCCAGAAATCCGTAGTGGTGCAGTTTCCTGATTAATGTCTCATGGGGAACACAGTGAAATGCCTTAGATAAATCGCAAAAAATGCCCAACGCATCGCACTTATCTTCCCACGCATTATAAATGTACCCTTAAAGTTCAACACCGTCATCAGTTGTTGAACAACCCATTGTAAAACCAAATTGTTTATTATGTAGCAATTTGTGTTTATTAAAATATCTTTGCATCTGCATTAAAATAATTTTCTCAAAAATTTTACTGAAACTGGGCAGTACAGAAATAGGTCTATAATTAATAGGGTCAGATGTACTACCTGATTTAAATGGTGGGATTATTTTACTATATTTCATTAAATCAGGAAACTCACCGCAATCAATACAATTATCAAATATAACAGCTAATGTAGGAGCAATCTTTTTAATATTCAAAGAATTAAAAGTTTTAATGATGTCATTAGAAGTAACATATTGGAATTTAAACTCTGAACTAAATAAAAACTTTTTACCAAAAAATTAAACCGACTCCCAAAAAACACTGCAAAGTGAAAAATAACTTTAATTTCGGTAGTCGGTGTCTTTAGTTTTGTATTTTCGTTTTTGGGACCGACTTCCGAAATTAAAGTTATTTTTCACTTTTCAGTGTTTTTTGGGAGTCGGTTTAATTTTTTGGTAAAAAGTTTTTATTTCACTCTTTTTACTTGGTCTATTTTTAATTTACCTAGTTACAAGAGCCTAATTATCAACTACTTATAACCTTTTACAAAATATTGCTTTTCCCAATGCTGGGCCGTTAATTGTTGAGGAGTTCTCCTGGTACTTCACCATCAGCTCAACATCACCATATGCATTGTGACGAGCATAAAGTGCGTAACATCCATATTCAAGTAATCGAATCGCAATCCACTCAATACTTATTATTGAGTAGTTTCGGCGGCCATCTGTGGTCTTCATCATCAGTTCCACTTCCTCAAATGGTACTTTTTGAGAGCAACTGCACAAGTTACTATAATAAATACCCAAAACGACATAGGTGTGCCTATAATATTTGAAGAGTTCCCTCGATTTCTCCAGGATCCCATCATCAGATCCTGACGTTTATGAAAATGGGACCAGTATCGAAGTATACCCTTTCAATCAAAAAAAGAATTTTCCAAATCGGTTCAGCCGTCTTCGAGTAATCGATGATCATACATTAAAAAAAAAAAAAAAAAAAAAATATACGCGTCGAATTGATAACCTCCTCTTTTTGTCGTCGGTTGAAAATGGAACATCTTTTTTAAGTAATGTTTCTGCAGCAATGGGAGATGATTTTAGCGACTTGGTTGTCGATACGGGAATCTCAGTGAAAAAAAATTTCTAATTCTGTGGCGACTTGTGAATCTAATGTTATTATATTATCATCAATAGTGAGGGTGTAATCACTATTTCGGTTGCAAGACCTTCCCGTTTCGCTTTTTATAATATCCCAAGCCGTTTTAATTACATTACAGTACTATTTTTAATTTTAGAACTCAAGTAGCGAAACTTTGCAATATAACAGACTTTTTAAAATAATTTCTTAACATATAAATTAAATTCTACCGAGTTAGTGTAAGTCCGCTCCTCATAGAGTTCATAAAGCCGATTTCTACTTTCATAAATACCAGCGGTGGCCCAGTCACTGAAAGAAGTGTTACTATTTACTGAAGCAAATTTTGGGAATAAATGTGCTATCGAATTGTTGGCAATATATTTTGAAAAAATCATTATAATGTTTATTAGGGTCCTCAATAGTTAACAAACAGGGCATTTTGAATGCTTCCAGGCGATATTTAGTTTTTCGATTTACAGTGATATTCTTTTTTAACATTTTATTGACTTTTTTTGGTAAAGTAATGAATTGCCCACAATGATCAGTCTATTAATTGTTTTTATTTTTGTGAGTCTGTACAACATCCGTAAAAATATTATCTAAGCAAGTGGCACTAGTAGGAGTTATTCTAGTGGGCTCCATAAATAGGTTTACAAGATTGTATGATTGGAATAAACTAATAATGTTAGTGCTCAAACCAGAATTTTCTAATAAATTAACATTAAAATCACCACAAACAATGACATATTTACTCGAGTTACAAATTTTGTGCAAAACTTCATCCATTACTTTTTCAAAGCAATCATACAATCCTGAAGGTGGTCTGTACTCACTTAATATAATAAACTGCTCACAAAATCCATACGGTTCTTGAATTTAAGATTATTACTTAGTTAAAGAGCCACCATGTATAGCATTCACTCTGCTGAAAGAACTACCAACCTAGTAATTATTATAATAGAAAATAAATTGATGGCTTTGAAGCCAATGTTCAGTTAGGCAAAGAATATCAATATTGTTATAATTAAGAAAAAACTCTAGTTCTAAATGTTTGTTTGAAAATCCTTGAATATTTTGATGTACAGTCGGCCAAGAAAGTGGTGTACCACCCTAAGGTTGAATATCGCTTGCAGATTCATAGGTGATAAAGATTAGTTTCGCTTGCAGATCGATCTGACAACTTCTATTGCTGTCTTTATCTGATTATTGATAACGACTATTACTGTTTGTAACGTGACAGCTGTTCTTAGTTTGAACTTGATGGAACCAATGACGTCGTAAAATCAACGGCGGGGGGCTGTAGATTTTGATGACAAAATTGTATCTACAAATTCAGAATTGTAATCAACAAGTTACATAAAATTGTAAAGGCACAAGGCGAGTCCACAAACCTACAATTTCTGTAAACTTGTAATTACAATATCAATAAAAAACAAGCTAAAAATAGATTTATCCTTTTATTAAATTTCTACAATCAATTTTAAAATACTTATAACAAACAAAAACATAGCATATATAGTAATATTTAGAAGATATTGAAAATTTTTAAAAATTAGAAACGGGTGTAACCGCCGTTGGCCTCTATAACCTCTAAAAGACGAGACCTCATTGAACCAACAAGCCGTGAGCAAATATCGGTTCCCCGCATTTCCTCCCAGATATAATTACAGTGACTAATAAGAGCTTGTTTGGTTCTTTCATTTTGATGCGGCCATCGTTGGACCATAAGGCCCCAAAGATTTTCTATCGGGTTGAGGTCCGGCGATCTTGAGGGCCACTGAATTACCCTTACGTCAGTGTGTGAACGAAACCAGGCTCTTACGATCCTCGCATTATGAATTGAACAATTATCTTGAACAAAATCAAATTGAGGCACTTCGTTCTCCGGGTAAACATTACGGACTGTCGGTAGCATTGCATTCTGAAGCACGTCGATATAATTTACAGCCGTCGCTCGAGGAGGTAGAGAACACAATTCTCCTACACCATCCGTACTCATCCAGCCCCAAATATTTACGGAAATTCGACCTGATTCTCTATTTGGGATTACATGATCATCTTTATACCGTGTTGAATTATATCGCCAAAGGTGAAGACGTCCATGCTGACTGGATTTAAACGTTTTTCATCACAAAACACTGTATTAGACCAATCAAACTCTAAGTGCTCTCTGGCGAAGTTCAGACGAGCAAGTCTGTGAGCATCCGTCAAATATATTTTCTTGGCGTAATGCCTGTGGTGCAACCGCATGTAATGTAGATGATTCCTTATTGTTTGGGCACTCACATCGAACATCTCCGCAAAATGTTTTGTGGGCTTAAAACCATTGATTTCATATTCCCGTCTCATGAATTCTCTATCGTTATTGGAGAGTGCAGGCCGGCGACCACTTCTTCTGTGATCCAACAAACTTCCCTCCTCTCCTTCACGACGAATCCAAAAGCGGACAGAACGCCTCGATATATTCAAATTCCGGGATATCGCACTGATACTGCTTCCCTCATTAAATTGGGCAATTATTTGTGCTCTTTCGGCAATGGTCAAGTTGGCAGGCATTGAGATGATTTTATATGCAGTTGATTGAAAAATAACACGGAAAATATATCGATTTTTTGCATATATTTGACAAAATGTCAATTGTCAGTTTTCTTTTTCAAATGGAATTCGGTTGTCTAAATAGTTTTTATTACTTTTGTTTGGAAACATTTCAATTGCTTTGTAGAAACTAATGTCCTTTTCATTTATACTAAAGGTTAAAATGTCATGTACTTATATGTGACATATGACGTATGAATACTAAATACATAGGTTTACGTCATGATAATGTTGTCTCTTTCAGTAATATCTTTTTATAACGAACCTTGTTGTAATTTTCGATGACCGGGAAACTAAATCAAAACTGGTACACCACTTTCTTGGCCGACCGTACCAGGTTAATAGTATTCATTGATTTTAAAACTATATTTGTGTCCTCTTTGCTTTTAAAAGTTCATTACTGCTTCTACACACTACAGAGACTCCCTCTGTTGTCAAAATTTCTAATTTAAATTCTCAGTAGTAAAATTGTTTGCAACCAGGCAATTGGTTGAGTTATGTAAACTGTCAATGCAATAATTAATTTCAGTATTATTAGATACCCTAGATAATACTGAATATTCACTTATCCTAGGATCAGTTAAATTATCAATAACTAAGTATATATTGTACGCTAACAAAGTAGCCAATAAATGTCGACTTTTTTTGGGAAGATACATGTATTCCCGAATCAAAACAAAATCTCTATCAAAATTGTTAGTATCAAAATACAATAAATGGTCACTATGACGGCAAACTAAGGCCGTGCGTGCACTGCCTTGCGTTGGCCGCAATTAAAACTGCGGCGAGTAAAACGCACCTTTTGTCTGACAATGTTGCCATACATACAGATTTCTTCGTATTTATACATATCATCGATGTGTGATTCAGATTAGTACTCCTACTCGATACAGATTTTTATACAAATTTCACACTGTATTGATAAAATTAACTATTACAACTAAAGACAGAACTTGGCAAAATAAATTACCTAGATACCGCATTTATTACGTTACACACACCATTGTATGATTCTATTCTTTATAGTTAATTTGCTGTGCTCAAGAAATCCGTCAAAGATTGTTATGTGCTATCCAAGGCTCTCGCATTCGTAGTGTCGCACATACGTAAAATACGTAAATAATTAATATCATAGGTACAAACTTTTATTTAATTTAATATTAATCTAAAAATTCAGAGTGATGCAAAAATTGTCATTCTGGCTACTGGAGCTAGATAAATTACAAACCAAAACTTACTAAGTTTTCGTCAGATCGACGTTCTTATCCAAAAAAGTTTTTCTTAGGGAAAAACCGGCCTTATCTAGTTTACATTTACTAAAAATACTTATATACTAGCGGCCTGGCCTAGCTTTGCACGGGGCTCTAACAATTGTTTTCTTTGACAGTGATAGTACGTCATTACAAAAAGTGCGTTTCGCTATCATTTAATTTAAAATATATACAAAAAAAAATTTCATCTTGAATCAGACTTGTGCCAGCCATTTCGCTGCAATGAATTTCTTGGCTGGGTAATTTTAAATCTGTGATAACTTCTAAACATTTAAATGAAAAAAGTAAAGGGCAACTTTTGATCTACATTAAATGACCAAGGTAAATAATATACTTATTTAGATAAAGATTAGTATTTATTATGAGAAATTACCTTTTGCAAATAGAGTAATATTTTAAAATAATTATTTAGAGATAAAAATGGTTACTGTGAGTCAACCATATGAGATAGATATATATGTGCTATCGCGGAATTTTTTGTAGGACTTTTTATAATATATACATTTCCGTAGTACATTATTTTATACTTGCAATATAAGCGCTTGAAAATCGTTTTTTTTTTTGGCGGCATCATCACAAAATATGGAATTTTCTCTATAATAATAACCAATATATAAATAACCATAATGGATAGATTCGTACAATGGTGTGTGTAACGTAATAAATGCGGTATCTAGGTAATTTATTTTGCTAAGTTCTGTTTTAGTTGTAACAGTTACTTTGATCAATACAGTGTGAAATTTGTATAAAAATCTGTATCGAGTGCTAATCTGTATCATACATCGAAAATATGTATAAATACAAAGAAATCTGTATGTATGGCAACATTATCAGACAAAACGTGCGTTTTTTTCACCGCAGTGCGCGGTACTACATACATTCCTATGCGATACAAAATATTTGCGGTAGACTCACCGCAATTTTGCAGCGAGGGGCCACCGGTGACTGTACCGCACGCGTTTATTCCACCGCAGTGCGCGCACTTCTATGACACTCCATACTTCACAGATTTTGCGTTTCCAAAACGCAATGCAGTGCGCGCACGGCCTAACATATGCATCAAATTATTAAGGCTAAAAATATATTCATTTTCTTTACATGTCAAATTATTAGAATAAGGCAATGCACATAAAATTAAGTTGCCTAATTTTAATTTAAGGAGGGTGCCAATACCATTAACAATGTCCTTTTTTGTCACATTAAGGCTGTTTCCAAATAATAGAATGACTGTGGTCTGCTCATTCAATTTTGATTGTTTAATTTTATGAATAAGCTCGGTGAAATACAGGTTATGGTAACAACGACTTACTATGGTATGATCACAATAATTATTTACCTGACACTAAAATGTTACTTTGTGCTGGGCTTGTGGTTTCCAAAGTATGAAGCAAAATGGGTGAGGATGCAGGAATTATCTGCAGTAACATGATGGCCGGGTGATTTGAAGCACAACTACAGTACAACAACGTCATTAGTCAATAACTCATACCTCTCTGCATTGTACTTAACCAAGTCCACCAGGTCACCAGGCCTCCTGCATGCGCTCATTTAACATTTTCTGGTTAGACTCATACTTACAAAAAAAATCCCTTAGTGTATTTTCCCTACTCAATAATTCCTTCTGAAGGTTATTTATGTTAAGATCATACATTTTTCTTTGACTATCCAGCATGCAATTACATTCCTTTAATTGGTTGTTTAGGATAACACGCTGCTTTCTAAGTTCAATGTTATATTTATACACACTTCTTGATTTTAAAAGTTTCTTGTATTTTTTAATGTTTCTATTTATTTTAATATACTTCTTAATTTTGTTGTGGCTACCTAAAACAGGACAGTTTGTTAATGTATCGTCCCCAGTTAAGTCTATGGTACATGTGGGCTTCTTACATTCTAGTCCGGATCCACTACCCACCAGCTCGATGATCATGTGTATCACTACATTCTTGAAATTCAGACACTAGATTGCGGAGATGGTGATGCTGATCCAGTATGTCCATGTGCTGGGTGTGAAGTTCCATGAGCTGTCTCTTCAGTTCTGTGTTTTTGTTGACTAACTTCCTAACTTCCACCTCGCTTTCTTCTCTTTCTTGCAACAGGTCACTGCAGGCCTTCTTTGAAACCTCAAGCTCCTTCAGTGCAGCATTCAGTTTGATATTCATGTCACATACAGTAGCTCCGCAGGTCATCATATTGCAAGAGTTGATCAAACCGCTCCTGGAATGTGACAAGAATCAACTGAGTATTTAGGGATATAGGTACTAAGGAAGTTTAGAACAGTAGATGGTAGAAGGAAAACAACTCAGTAATGAAATTAAATGAAAAAAAAAACAAAAGAATAACAGAATTTTTTTTTTTAAGTATGTACAATGAAGAAGAAAGTAGGTAGCAGAAATAAGAGAAAATTATACTACTATTAACTTCTTATTTATGTGTATTATATGTATATTATACTATATAACTAACACATTACTGTTTTCTAAGAAAGTCATTTGCTTAGACAAACTTATTGGTCTAGCTTAAATGATAAATAGTGTGTAATGTTATACATGGGTTTCTTGCTTTTATAATAGACAAAGTTACTGGTTTAAATGAAGTTAATAGAAGATTAATGAAAATGTAATAGTGAGAATGTAACAGTAATAATGTATAGTAAATATGCATTGTAACTTTTGTCTGGGGCGGATGTTTTCGTCATCGATTTTGCTTCCACAGTTTGTCAAGCAAAAGGAGACAAACGGTGCCAATTTGTGCTGGATGTAGCTCAGATATCAGTAGCAGCATTTGAAGGTGTTGAGAAGTGTATATAGGTAATAATATGATAAACATACTCCCCGGGTTTGGTGATTTCAAATCCAAACTGACAGCCGGTCCACGTACAAACTTATGGGTTTTTAGAAGTTTTTTCAACAAAAACACGGCAAAAGCACTGACTGGATCACTTTATACATTTAATCTAAGATAAATAACACATCCAAAACTAGTTAATACACAATTAAAGAATATTTATTAAAAATCTAACTAAGAGATCGTTTTTTCACGACCCGTCACCAGTGTTGCCAGTATCAGGTTTTTCAACTTAACTTAATTCAACTTAACATTCAACCTAATTTACCATTTAACGTAAAAAATAACCTTCCTTCTGAAACAGTCTATTAAAAAATAAATATCGAAAACTACAACTCATAACGTACGACACAAAAAGTGTGATTTTTCTTAGTTAAGTAACAACACCGATTTTGCACTTTTGAGTTTAATTTTGTTGAAGTCGGTTGTCACATAACTTATATTTTTCTTTTAAATATATATTTTATACAACAAATACATGTCTTTCATTTTTTAAATCTTAAGTCATTTAAGTAATCAAATCTCTTTTTCTTATAAAGACAATTCTAACAGCTCAAGATTGTTTAGTCCGAATCGATACTCGCTCTACACTATTAGTGTTGTTTATGTGTGTATCGCCACGCACACATGCCGATTTTTTACCTAAAAAACTCAAATGTTGAAAAATGGCTCTTAAGACCTTTTTAGACAAAGTTTGAACGAAGTAGTTGCCCGGCAGATTTGAAATTATTTAACTATGTAATACTTTCATGAAAAATTTACAGTTATTTTTATTTAATAATACCAATTCAAAACTGCTCCAGGTGCTTTTAAGGCTGCCCCAACTATAGGGCAGCATAGAACATTTACAAGCATCTACAATAATAAATATTTAGATCTGACTTTATAATTGTGTAAGAAGACGTAATAATTCTGTTCCCTTTTAGGCAGGTGTCCGACTGCCGGCGAGTAAACGACTAACTATCGGCGATTTACTCGCTCAAGAAACGCACAATGAAATATACATTCCATGTAAACGAAAGAGATGCATACATTAATAGTTGCTCTCTGACTGTTCACACTGCCGGCGATTACTCGCTTCACTAGTTTTGTCGCTGAGTGACAAAAGCTGTCAAAGTTAATACTCGTTCAGCGATCACTTGGCGGTCAGAACTCACGCTGAAAGACCAACCAGACGATAGCTCAGCGGCTAAACTATCGGAACAACACACTTGCTGCTCGCTGCTCGCCAACTGGTTTTCAGATGCTAGCTCTACAACAAGTACAGTTGGTGGGACAACTGCCTTAACCATAGCTGCTATTAAAGAATAAAAATACTATTCGAATCAGTCAAATTTACAAGTTATGTATTAAAAATTGAAACACAACATAAAGTGTAAGTTGCCAAACAAACCTCTAGCAGCGCCTCGACGTGCATTAACTTAACTGCCTCATCATAATATCCCACGATTCGATTAGACCGTCGTGACAATAAGAACTCAAGCATAAAGTCACGATGCATCTTTTGATATTCGTCACTGTGATTGAACACAAAGTACATGCGGCCATCTTTTTCCTTGTACTTCGTCATGGACCACCCTGAAAATCCAAATAAAATTACTTATTAAGTTTTATTTTTTTTCAAATTAAGTTTTTGTTAGTTTTCAGTAACACTCGACAAATACACTAACCATAATTGTTGAAGTCATAGACTGTTGTCTTCGGATCCGGATGAACCAATATGCGCTTCAGCATAAGTGCGCGGTTCTGGGTACGGCCACTGAAAAGTATATACAAGAACAGCCATAAATCACCCTCCTCGTCAGGTTCAAACAAAACATACTAGTTTTTTATTCAAAATTTTATCTACGCACGGCACGGGGGTACCACACCGCCAATTCCAAACATTTTTTGCCCGACCTCGAATCGAACCCGAGACCTCGTGCTCAGCAATCACGCTTGCAAGCACTCGACCAACGAAACAAAAACATTATTAATATTATAAAGTTCCCACATGAAATTTTCAATTAAAAAAGGAACCAGCAACATAAAAGTATTTACCGCTTAGTGTCTCCGTCCTCAGAACCAAAGAACCTCTTGATCTCATTGGCTACATTTAAGTGTTTAGGTTCAATGGTCAACACATCCAGTGCCGGATTAAATGGCTTCGGCGGAGCCTCCTCCAGTGGTGGCGGAGATCCTAGGATTTTGTTGACTTCCTTTACAGAGCGTTCCACTTCGTCCAACTGTAATCAAGAGCCTTTTTTACTGGATTTTTAAACGTAGAACTTGATTGGCGCAGAAATATTGTAGTATTATTTATAATTTGCGAGAGAGAGTTGGCAAAAGATAATATTTTTTAAAGAGTTTTATACCCCGTCATCCGCAACACGACGTTTCCCCTTTCCCTTCTTTTTCAAAGTCTTTTTATAAGCGCCTGTGCTTTTGGGCTGGGCGGAAGCGTTTTCCTTAGTCTCCCCCTCACTGTGTTCCGATCCATGTTCTGATTGTGAAGAGCTTACATCCAGCTAGAAATTTAGAAGAAAGGACTTAGTACACAGAAATCAAAAATATAGGAGAAGTGGTAAGGGGGCGTATCGGTGTCCGCGCGACATGGCCACAGGGCTCATGTCACAGGCAAGTGGCCGTCTCTGCGAACTAGTGCGCTTTCGACGGCGATCGTGATAACATATATGAATGCCGAGTTGTTCTGTGGTATCTTGTAAAAACCGAAGCCAAAATCAAAACTATGTGAATCATGGAATCACTTACCATATGTAAGTACAAGTATTTTACAATATTTGTCTTTAAAATCATGAAAAACAATAAATCGTAAAATGTTTCTTGGTTTTACTATGTTATTTTTGTTTTCAAATATCAGAACGACTGTACTACTTTTGCTATAAATACATTGCTCCTTAACCAATACCTGAGTTCGTCACTAAGTAACTGGACAAGCAATGTAAAAATAACATACGAAACTGTATTACGCGGATTCATCGCGTAGTGAGGCCGCCACTTCTTGCGACGAATTAGTGATGTGCTTGTGCAGATCCACTAACGTAGGCTATCGACAGCAATGTCGATTGACGAATGAAATATTGCTATTATAGTTTAGGGGTTTTTCAACCGACGACAAAAAAAGGAGGAGGTTATCAATTCGACGCGTATATTATTACTTTTTTTTTTTATGTATGATCACCGATTACTCGGAGATGGCTGAACCGATTTGGAAAATTCTTTTTTTGTTTGAAAGGGTATACTTTGAAATTGGTCCCATTGTCACCAAGTCAGGATCTGATGATGGGATCCTGGAGAAATCGAGGGAACTCTTCAAATATTATAGGCACACCTATAGTGATTTGAGTATTTTTATAGTAACTTGTGTAGTTGCATTCGAAAAGCACCATTTGTGAAGTAGACCTGATGATGAAGACCACCGATGGCCACTGGAACTACTCAATATATAAGTAGGAATAATAAGTAGTTCATGTGTTCCGCTTCGATTACTTGAATGTGGTTATTAAGCACAATATGCTCGTCATAATGCATATGGTGAAGTGAAGCTGATGGTGAACTACCAGGAGAACTCCTCAACAAATAACAGCCCAACATTGGGAAAAGCAATATTTTGTAAATGAATATAAGTAGTTGACATTTAGGCTCTTGTTACTAGGTAAATTAAAAAAATCGACCAACTAAAAAGAGTGAAATAAAAACTTTTTACCAAAAAATTAAACCGACTCCCAAAAAACACTGCAAAGTGAAAAATAACTTTAATTTCGGAAGTCGGTGCCAAAAACGAAAATACAAAACTAAAGACCGGTAAAAAGTTTTTTATAACATACGGAAACCTCTAAGAAAATTGGTTTAACTTTTATTTTACGTGAGATGACAGAAATAAAAATACGTTGAAATGTCAAGTGTACAAAAAAGTAAAAAAAATAAACAATTTATTTTACGCCCGCAGCATGCGTAAGGAGTTCCGACGTCGCTGTCGCTACAATAGTTTATTTTTCAATCTGTCAACCGTTTTAGCCCGGTGTAAATAATGTTATTTTACTTATTTTGATTTTTTTAGAGAGTAGTAGAGAAATGCGTAACCAATATTCGTAAAGTAAGTTACTTTAATTTTAGGTTAATAATCGGTGGTGTTTTTCGGTTTAGAATTATCGTATGTTATGCCTTATCCTATGTTGCTGTTTCTTTATTTTTTTATGGTTTTTGTATTTTACTTCCGTTGAAGCTTCGAATGCGTTATAATAATCGGCATGGTTCAGATAATATATTAGTGAATTTAGCTTAAAATAAGTCAATATATTCATGCTATTTATTTGTTAGGCATGGATGTGTGTTTGTTTTCATATATTTAACAATTTCTCTACTAACTAGGATTTTTCTTATAACAAAAACCTATTATAACCTACTAAACTATTACCTGCGGGGTAATTGCGTAACACACTTACAGTAGGAATCGGTTTCATTATGCTAAATCAACAACACTCACTGTGGTATTTACGTTGTTGAGCAGACCAATATTTTGAACATATGTAGCAATGGATTAGCAATATACGTCAAAATCATTCAGATCTTGATTTATAGTGTGGTACGTAATTATTGCGATGCTTATTATATGGTGACGTTTAGAAGTAGCTTAGGATGTATGTAAATGATAAATAAGTGGTTTTCGTACTTTTCAGCTTCCCAAAAGATGGTAATATAAAAAAGGAATGGATTGATGCCACAGGCATGCCACCTAACTGGTACCCTACACAAAATAGCACCATAAATGCTCGGTTCACTTCAGCGCAGAAATGTTCCAGCCTGAATGGACAATTCCAAAATTAAGAGTACAACTGATTTTTGCAGAAGTGGGTTAAATTTTATTTTATTACTGAAAGCTATTCTCATGTTTTAGGACATTCATAAAATCAGTCATTCAACTTTTCAGGATTCTATACAACCTATATGGCTGGTATGTTCCGATCAAGAGCGTAATGTAAGTTAACATCAACTTCTATTTGACCTATCACTATGATAATTAAATATTAAGATTTAAGTCGAAAGCGCCAGGGTAGCCCTTAATACTTAGTAGGTAGTACTTAATAATAATTATGTAATGTTATGTTCTTAATAATATGTTTATTGTTATTATAATATTTTCTGGACATGCCATTTTTTACTTGGTTCATTTTCAGGTGCCCAAAAAAAATATACAATAACAAATGGAAGAATCGATAACTTTCCGATTTAGTCAATCACTAGCATATATGTAAAATAAATTGCTTTTGCACAGCACAACGATAGCGACCGATGTTTTTGTGTGGGTAAATTCTAAGGTGCATGGTAAATACACGCTGTGTTTGACGGAATAAGGTTTATTATTGATTGTATAGTACGTTCTGATTTAGGAAATGCGGGTGTGTGCGCGAGTGCGTATCTATTGATTTTATTAAACTGCATGTGTAGTTGTTGCCCCGCCCAGCGCCTAACTGGAGACACACGGTTCCGATATAATTTCTTCTGTTGACCACATCTAGTTATTTATTTTATCTATGACTTAGTAGCTAAGGCCATTTAAATGAACATGTAGGTACTGGTTTACACCAGCGCAGCGCCAGCGTTCATCTGTGATAGCCGCGAACGCATTTATAACATAAACGATGAACGCAATATTTAAACACCATCGTGGAGTTAAAACGCGTTGGTCTGGCAATCAATAAATAATATTTGCTAATCTAAATAAGTAATTATTCTCAACACATTCCAATTTTACAAACTGTCGCTTTGCAATTTCGTCAAAACTGTACTTTTTCCATTAAACACTGCAACTGGGAAAGAAATGATTTTTTTTAGAATTTATGAAATTCGCTAGTAAATGCAGGTTAACGTCATTATAAGACTAAAATTACGCCAACTGTTTTCCTGTGTCCGATTTTAATGATAAAATATATACAATGAATTATAACACGACGCCAACGCGGTCAATGCTGACCGACAGTGAGCTTTCCCTTTAGGCCAAGCAAAAATCACAGTTCTGTCCAAATTTAAACCAAATGTTTTTTTAATTAGATACTTATATCTAATCCAAATGTAAGTTTTCATCATTGAGGTAATATGTACTACGTACTAGAGAAGCCACCACACATCACTACTGCGTTCAGTTCAAGTGCGGTCTATTGACTGCTCTTCACTTAGACGCTTGTCAGATCTTGAGCGCATAAGTCATTATTTGTTTTAAAGGAAAAAAAACGTTCAAACGCATTTAATATGCCTTCGTGTGTTTTACGATATTGCAGTAATAGTTCAATTAATACGGCGAAGTGCAAAGGAATAAATTTTCATCGCCGAGTAATTAGATATTCATTATAAAATATAATTTGAATAAAAATATTTAGCAGACGCCATGTGAAGAAAAGAAAAGTACAAAAAGCATTCCTAAGATACCTTTACAAACACTTGTATGGGTATTATCCATTCCTGTATCCCACTAAATTTCTGTTGGGTTGCTTGTCTTTCAATTCGTTGGAAGTGAGACGGTCGCGTGATCAGATGACTGTGATATTTAAGATTATCAGGGGAATGATTGATGCACCTGACCTGCATAATGAGGTTTGCAATCTGTTTGTCCCGGACAAGTACTGTGCTCATAGAAAACACCGCCTACTGGCTGTTCCCACTCGTCGCACAGTTGCACACTCCAAGTCGCCTATTCCTCGAACTCTAGCCGCTATAAACGCTCTCTTGGACTCCAACACAGATTTAGATATGTTTGTGGATGAATGGAAGATAATATTGTCAGAATGTTTGAAGTTTTGTGAGAAGAATGTGTGAATGTGCTAAATAAATTACATATAAAGTATATTAAATAGTGTAATTGGTTTCGGCCGTTCTATTTAATGAATTAAATAAATAAATAAATGTGTCATAGACTAAAAATTAAGATTAGACAATTTGTGTAATAAGCGTAGGTAGAATAAGCTGTCAATTATTTTTATAGTGGAAAATAATAATCTAACATATATTTAGAAAAAAACTGGCTGTGGTTATTAAGAGCGCGTATAAAGCAAAATTACCAATTTTCTATTTGATTTTACATGAAAAATTCCAGACCAAATCTTAAAATAAAAATATATGAATAACTACATCATATTTTCAAGGGCTCTCTCTGATCAAAAACATAAAATAATAACATTTCCTTGGTAGAAAAAAATCACGAAATAACCTCTAATTCTCATGTTTTTCCGTTTTGTACTCGATATGGTAATGCCTATTGCGACAAAAATTTGATAAATAATTATATTTAAACAAGAGTAAAGGCTTTGCTTAGGCATTTTATGTAATTCCTTTTAGTTTTGGATTTATTACGATAAAACACTTTTGGCGCATACTACGTTTTTATTCCGCGCAAGAAGTCATCTTCCGTCGCTCGTTGCGGGAGCTTCAAGCATATTTCTATTTCACACATCAGTCGCTACCGCTCTGTTGAGACGAGAGGACTACGCTCAAGTGTTTTAGCTGCGCCGAGTTATAATCATTTCAATCGTAATTGTTGTTGTTGTTCGAACTAAATAGTGAAATGGGAAACAAAAAAAAACATTGAAAGAGAACTAAAAAAGTTACAAATTGACAGGATGGCTAATTGTCGAAGGTAAGTTTGTGAGTTACTTGTTTGTTATATACTGAAAAAATAAAAATACATTTTATACTTTCGAGAAAGTTTATGCAGGTGATTTTAGATTTTATTTTAAGAGACACAAGATCTAAATTCGTTTACCTACGCACTTTCGTGGGCCGAGTAGGTAACTAGACATAATAATATGTGGGGACATTTCACACAAGGCTGTCTGACCCCAAACTAGGAAGACCCTGTACTATGGGTGTCAGACAGCTGATATACATAGACAAATATATTTTTAAATACATACATATATAGATAAACAACACCCAGACACGACGATATCAAAAATTCGTGGTAGGTACTTTATTAGATTATTAGGATAATAGGTAATAAATTACATTCATAATAGGTAGCTATTTACTTTTGCTATTTTGTTATGTTATTCTTCACGATACAATTTTATGATCATTTTCCCATAATGTAGGTAGTTATGAGATCTTCTAAAAATCTAGATACACGGATGGACAACAATAATGATCTTGCGAGTACCTATCCTATATAAAAAAAAATTATCTACCTATACCACTTCTTATTTAATATTTCTATGGTCACTCGTAGTCGTAGGTAACGCGGGTAGAATAGTATATTCAAAATAAACACAAGCTTTTAGTTGGTATCCGTGTTTGTTCGATGAAATATATTTATATCGATTACGAACCTATTTAAGTATGCCCATTAGGTATTTAAACCCTATTTTTGTAGATCAATTTATTGTGGACGTGATTGTATAACAAGGAATTTGTTTTGAAATAATATTTTATTTTCAGAATGTGGCCACCTCGCTCGCCAGATTTAAACCCATTGGACTTTTTTACTGGGGCTGTTTAAAGGAGGTAGTTTATAAAGAAGAAATCACTTCAGTTGAACAGCTGCGACAACGCATACGTTCGGCTGCTGACGAAATATCGTCGGCAGGATTTGCGCGCCGATTGAGACGGTCCTTCATAAGAAGGTGTAGAGCGTGTATAGCAGCTGAAGGAGCCCACTTCGAACATCTTGTATATTTTCTTTTTCAATAAATTTGTTTAATAACTAATGTCTTTTATGGTGTCAACAAACCCATAGTGATCAAATTTTAAGGAAATTCTCATTCTCTTTGAGTCTAAAATTAGTTACAGCAGTGTTAAAGTAATTTAATTTTGAAATCAAATTTGTATAAAAATTCTCCTTTAAGATTCGAACAGCAATAACTTTGTACTTTATCAAGATACTGGTTATTATTATACCATTTTAGAATTTGCATTAAATAGGCAATTATCTATACTTATAATAAATCTGTAGAGAGGTCAATTCTGTACATGAAATATATTTTTCAACAGTATTATAGATTGACATATTATATTTCCCTACTAAATTACGAAAGTTAATCTGTGTGTTACATCTAAATCACTGAACCGTGAGGAAGGACATAGGCTACTTTTTTTTACGAAAAACGACGGAAACGTGGACGAAGTCGCGGGCAACAGCTATCTATGCTAATATATAAGGCTGAAGAGTTTGTTTGTTTGTTTGAACGCGATAATCTCTGGAACTACTGGTTCGAATTGAAAAAAATATTTTTAATTAAATACTCAATTTATAGAGAAAGGCTATAGGCTATATATATCATTACGCTAAAGCCAATAGGAGCGGAGCACCAATGAAGAATGCTTCAAAATCGGGCTTAAATTTAACGTTAGCCCAAAGTAACTATTCCACGCGGACCAAGTCGCGGGCAAAAGCTAGTCTAAAATAATGAGCCACCGCAGTGTAGTACATTTTTTTTCGATATAGTCTGGCGGGAATAATTCCGAATCATTCCCGTCGTATACTTCGGAAGTATTCCGAAATATTCCGAAACTTTGGGAATATTTCAACTGCCAAAAGAAACCAGGAAAATCGACCTTTGAAGTCGGTTAATATACCAAAACCTGCTCCTACCTAAGTATAACAAATACTTTTCTGAAAACCGCATCAAAACGTGTTTGCTTGCAAGGTTTGCCTTTAATTGTTTTTATTGGCTGGGCTATTAAACGCGTTAAGTAGGTAGGTAATGATTAATACCTACCTATGCGAATCGCGAATACTCGCGATGCGTACAGAGCTACATACAAACTAACCAAAAACATAGGTAACCCTTTTTCAAAAAACAAATAAAATATGCTAGGCCTGGTTTTTTATTCAACTACTGACATTTATAAAAATAGCATTCAATTTCGAAATAAGTAGAGTACCTACCTAGAAACAAAACAATAAAAATCCTGTTAATCGCAGGCTAACATATCTACCTATAAAAATATCAACATATACTTAATCAATCCCATTTATAATAAAACTAGTAATCACGCGGGGCTTCGCTCCCGTGGATTCTATCACGGTAAAAACATAACTCTCCTTTTTTGCAGTCGCGTAAAAAGTAGCCTATAACCTTCCTCAAGCTTCAAGCTATTTCCATACCAAATTTCATCCAAATCCACCCAGTACTTTCGAAGATTAGCGCGTTCAAGCAAACAAACAAACAAACTTTTCCGCTTTATAATATTAGTATAGATAAACATTTATATTTTACTCTTGTATCGTACGTAGTCTCGCACTGAACAATAATTAACCCACCCACCACACAACAAACAAACACGTTAATTTCGATTGAATTATTCGGGCGAAATATTCGGAAACATTCGATTGCGGGGTACGAATCTTTCTCGCGGGGGGAAAACTTCTCCGGGGAGCATCTCCCCTCTTACCGCACCCCTCACCGCCATCGCAGCGCGGCGGCAGCGGCCGGCGCACAGAGGGCTTTATTTAAATTCATTTTGAATAATTCTGATTTAAAGAAACTTTCCCAGAAGTATTCCGGAATTATTCCGAATTTTTCAGAAGTTTTGCAACTATAGATACAGGGGCCCAAAATTGCGTAATTCCGTAGAAAAAAATGTTAAAATTTAAGAATAACTATTTTTTGCAATATTGATTTAGAATGTACTAAAAAATCTTGATACTGATCTGATAATACAAATATTATAAAAAAAAATAATAAAAAAAAAACAAAATGAAAAAAATATCACCAATTTTAGAAATGGTACCTAATTTTGTAAGAGTAAGTACGATTTTTATTTAAAATATTAAAAATATCAATAATTTGGTCATCCATGGGCATATGACGATATAAGTGGGGTAAATGATAGATATTATCTGGCCAATCGACAGTTTCAGAGTTATCCATTATTTACGCCACACCAAAATCACGCGCCAAAATAATATTATATTATACATAATATAATATTACCTTTTGGTATTGATTTTATATTGATTCGTGTTCAGTATCAGTGGTATAGTCACCTCCTACTAACTTACTATTTACGTATTATTCGCGTACACATAATAACATTTCGTAATATTGTATAACGCAGTCATACTTTGAATACAGTTGTTTCATCTGAATATTATACGTATACTTACTACAGAAGATACGCGTCGAGCGAGCGCGTAGGTACACGCGCGATCGTATTCGATGTGAGGAGCGGGTAGGACAGTGCGGGTGAATTCTAAAATTTTGCTGGCTTTAGGCGCGCTCTTAAACGAAAAAGATATAAACTGAAACATTAAAATAATTATTGCATATTGTAAGACATAACTTGTTACATTTTGTTTATTTAAGGTTTCCATGTTTAGGCCGTAAAGATAGAGAAAATTTGATTATATTTGTCCAAAACAATCGTAGTGAAGAGGCCTGGTTACCATCCAGTCATATATTATATGCTCGTTGCATTTTCGCGTGTTTCATTATATAAATATACAAAACAAAAGTTTGTTTTATTTGAAGTACTTTTAGGATAAATTCAATTAATAATAAAGTATGGTAAAAGAGTGCGTATGAAGATTGCTAGGTATAAAGCTATGCCACTTCTGTAGCCAGTCAGCAGTTTAATCTATATAAGTGACATGTTATAGCAGAACGTTGAACAAAACGCGTAAGCGCCATACAAAATCGCGGCGCTTCCGACCTTTTGGTCGCGAGAAAACTACACCTTAGAAGCGCTTTAGCGCTGCGTGTTTTTATTGTATTGTTATACGACTTATTATTGTTTCAGCGCTGCAGCGAACTTAAGTTTAAATAAACTCTTGCCAAAATGGAACATATCCTTTGCTTAGGATAGCTCCTCTAGTACGTAGTATATATTACGTTAATGGTTTTTATTAACAAAAGTCAACTTTAGTCATTAATTATGGAGATATTAAACGTCGGGCAGCACTAACCGACGTGGCTCCTAAAGACGAAAAATCGATTTTCCGTTAAAGAAGGCCGCGCGGGTCACGGTGTCAGGTCCCCTCCGCGGCTCCCGAGTTTGCAATCTAACCCGCGCTTACGCAGTTGACGTCCATATCTTGAGTTGCGACTATAGTTGCAAAACTTCTGAATAATTCCGAATAATTCCGGAACACTTCGGGGAAAGTTTCTTTAAATGGGAATTATTCAAAATGATAAATTCAATTTGAATCATTCTGATTTAAAGAAACTTTTAATTATTTATTAAGATTTCAACTTTTTTTGCTGAAAAATCGTATTTTGCATCGATCGTCGATCTCTGTGCGCCGGCCGCTGCCGCCGCGCTGGCACCGCGACGCGCGCACCCGACTGCCACCGGCCACGAGTCCTGCGTGCAGGCGATGGCGGTGCGGGGTGCGGTAAGAGGGAGGGGATGCTGCTCCCCGGAGAAGTTTTCACCCGCGCGAGAAAAATTCGTACCCCGCAATCGAATGTTTCCGAATATTTCGCCCGAATAATTCAATGGGAATAAATGTGTTTGCTTGTTGTGTGGTGGGTGAGTTAATTATTGTTCACTGCGAGAGTACGTATGTACGCTACGAGAGTAAAATATAAATGTTTATTTTATTATAAATGGGATTGATTAAGTATATGTTGATATTTTTATAGGTAGATTTATTAGCCTGCGATTAACAGGATTTTTATTCTTTTGTTTTTAGGTAGGTAGGTACTATCGGCCAAAGAAAATATTTCTGCAGAAGCGCAGCTAGTGACAAACCACATCCCTTCCTGTTTTCGCCCAATTAGAAATAATATGCATTTTGTGAGTACAGGGCGTGTAACATTATATTAATACTTACTATTACGAACACTACTAAAATACGCTTCGTGCATCCTATTGGTCAAAATACATGCATTAGGCGATCGAGTTGTAAGTCGTGCTATGCGATTATAGCCTTAAATGTCAGTTGTGAAATGAAAAAACCAGGCCAAGCATATTTGATTTGCTATTTGAAAAAGGGTTACCTATGTTTTTGGTTAGTTTGTATGTAGCTCTATACGCATCACGAGTATTCGCGAGTCGCATAGGTAGGTATTAATCATTACCTACCTACTTAACGCGTATAATAGCCCAGTCAATAAAAGCAAATAAAGGCAAACCTTGCAAGCAAACACGTTTTGATGCGGTTTTCAGAAAAGTATTTGTTCTTACCTACTTAGGAGCAGGTTTTGGTATATTAACAGACTTCAAAGGTTGATTTTCCTGTTTTTTTTTGACAGTTGAAATATTCCCAAAGTTTCGGAATATTTCAGAATACTTCCGAAGTATTCGACGGGAATGATTCGGAATGTTTCCCGCCAGCATCTATAGTTGCGACGCCGTTACATGGAACAACTGTTTCAATAGCGTATTTATTTGTTTAATAAAGTATTGTTTACTACTAAGTAATTAAGTTGAGCTACGCGATATTTGATAAATGCGTGCACTGTTTGGACGGGCCTGCTCAAATCTGTTTTTTTTTTTTTTTTTATTTAGTTAATTTATTTATATACAGAGGTTTGATTCTGTCCTCTAAAGGGCACCACAGACATTAACCTACATGGCTCTCATATGATTTGGATCACTACAAATTGTCTTGACTTTAAAAGAGACGTTGGACCTCTGAGTTTGTTTCAGTGTTTCTTCTCAGAGTAGTCAGTTAGGAAACACTGGCCTCATCTAGTTTACATTTACGAAAAAAAGACGTGTGAAAGTGTTATTTATAACCTATTTGCAAAATAAACATCATTATTTCATTATTACTATCATTATGGATGACTTCGAAGATTTTGAGATTACTCAAGATATCTTAACGGAGATCGAAAACATAGAAATCAATCTTCTTTCTGTTTTAAAATTCAAACCACTGAATCTGACGCCGCACGGTGGGCTGAAAATCGGCTTTCATAGACTTAGGCATTTTATTTTGCAAGTGCGAGTTTTTTTGCCGGATATCACTTCTATTAGTTATAACAATATACAAAAATGACACCAGAATTGATTCTGCACAGAAACGAAGGAATTATAATTTTTTTACGAAAATTTTGTATGGAGCTAGTATGAAAAATCGAAATATCTCTAAAACGGCAGCGATAACCGTAATATCCTTATAGGGGGTTATAGTACTAATTATTTATGATTTTTTGACATACGTTACATAATGGTTGTAGATGCCTTTTTTTTTAAAAATCGTCAAAATATTTTTATTTATTTTTACATATTTAAACGTTCCTTTTAGTGTTTAAGTTGAAGAATTCAGAGCTTTAACAACTCTTATCATAAAATAGCATCACCCCTATAGACCTGAAGGACTAGACAGAGGTGTGTAGTGTCTTGTTGATCTTGTAAGATTTCCAACAATACCAAATAGTTGAATATCAGTGTCAAAGTGCCCATGCTGTCGCTTCTTTTTGAAAGATAGGGGAATGAAATTGTTAATTGATCATACCCTAAAAGTATGATTACAACATAACCGGACACATAATAATAATAATATCCTTATAGGGGATTATAGTACTAACATTATTTATTTTAACATATGAAACTGTTCAAAACGATCCATGAACTGTGTCAAAGTTAAGAACATCGTTAGGAAGCATGCTTTTTCCCCAAATATTAAGAATATGTGAAAAAAAAAGACTGTATATAAACTTTTTATTGATAGGTAATTTAAATAAAACAGAAGTAACAAAAATAATATCTATTAAATTCAATTATACAAAATACATATTTGAAACTATAATTTATGAAATTATTAACTAAACATATTGGTACAATAAACTAACATAAATAACAAAAGAACATAAAGAAAAATAATTAAATTTTACAAAGTTTCTTTACAACTTTCGTTGTCGGACTCCAATTCCGAGTCAGAATCCAGATCGGATATACCTACAAACTCGAACTCAGTTTCCGGAAACTGTATTAGGTCGAGAGTTTCAGCAAAAAAGGTTGTCTTCCTTTTGGCATCTAACTTCGGCCTTTGTGCACTTAGAAAAGGATCCGAAGAAACAACAAGCATATTTAGGATATCTTGATTAGAATCTTGCCTGCTTCTTTTCCGCGAATGATGTTCCCGGAACCTCCTAAAATCTTTGTTTCGAGACTCTGAGGCTTCTTCCGAGAGAGTCCCAATCGGGACAATATCATTTTTTTCGATTATGTCAGCTCCGTGTATTAATAGTTTATGTACGGTTGATGACATGTAGTACCAGTCGTATAATTCCACGTACTTTTCTGCTGTTTTGCGAGCAAAATCTTTAAATTTGATGACATCGATCTTCTCACCAGATGTTATTGCTTGCAAAATAACAGCAAATCTTTTTATCAGGTTTTGATCCAACCCAGTAATAGCTGCAGTTTTATTGGGAAACTCGAAAAACTTCCTTGCGGTATTCCCGTCATTGGTAGTTCCCGAGCCTTGTTTTACTATATCAATTAACAGATTGAGCTCCTCTTTAAATTTATTTTGAATGTTTTTTTTTCTGTTTTGTAACATATCTTTATGCTCATTACTTCTTGCTGCCCACTGTTTGAAGTCAAGTCTGTACGCAATGTGTCACAGACATTCCATGCAATTTATACGGGCATGTAGGGATGATAGGCCAAATTCATATATGTCAGAACACACAGTTTTTGATGTTACAGCATCTAAGTGGTTCATTTCTGTTGGTTTTGCTAAGCACAGGTAGCATGATGCATTTGATCTAGCTTCAGAAAGGTACGTGCAGACTTTTGCGTCGATCATTGTCATCATTAGTTTATGAGTCACCCTGTTACTATTAATGCACTCTGTGGGGTTAAGGGCCTCAATTTCCTCATCCATTTTTCTTTTGTTATCAATGACAACTGCATGGCTTTCTTTTACAAAAGTGAACTGAACCGGACGACAATAAAAAGTTGAGCATGGTTTCGGGTTTGTCCATATAGTATTATCTCCATCTGTCAGTTTCAGTGGCACCAAGGAGGTCATGAAAATGCTTGAATCATCATGCTCGCCGTCCATTTTCTGCTTGTATCGGCTTTGATTGGAAGCACCATCAAATCCCCACTTCGATATCAGCTTTAACTGCTTATTTTCCACATTATCAGAAAGACTTTGAAGAATCCGCTTCACCGTGATGTCAAGTAAAGCTTGAAGTGTAATTCTAGCTGATGAATCCGTAACTGATACTGATTGATTAGGAGGGTAGCATGCAAGCTTAGTTTGTTGCAGTTTATAGTAGGATGGGTAAATATCCTTAGCACCTTCCCGAATGGCAGTCTCTCGCAACGTAATATATTGCCACTTTGAAAGCTTAAGTGAAAGAAGCAATCCAAGTGCTTTCTCTGGTGTAAATATTACTGTTTTCTTAATGCTTTCCTTGATTTTAACGGCAGCTTCTGGATTTTTGATCATATAATTGATTACAGATGCGATATCTTCATAACCTTCTTTTAAACGTGCTGCAGCTGCATATGCCAATTCACAGGAATCCTCGCCTATGTGCTCACTAGATCTTCTCTTTTTCTGTTTGCTTCCCAGATCTTTGAATGGTTTTCGGGACCTTTTTGTCATTGTTCCAACAGTCGATGATGTCGAAGGTTCTGGAGAGACTGAGCGTGCTCTTGGTATCTCATCAACAGTTGATTCTTGATTTATTAAAGTTTGCACGCAACTCGGCCAATCAATATTTGCTTGCAACCACTCTCCGTACGTATTTCTAAACTTATCAAAGAATCGTTTAGATTTCTGCCACCTGTTTAAAGCAGCTCGCGTGAATCTCCGGCAAAATTCTTTGAGAGTTACTTGATCTTCGGCAGAAAGGCAATCGCCTATGCGGGACACAATTGCACTAAACAATACTTCATGATTAAATGAAGGACACTCACTTTTTAGAAGAACAAACAAATCTAAGTTGGTGATTAAACTTTCCATTCTAAGATTTTGTAGTCGCAAAGCAAATAGTTTTAGTGTTAGCAGTTACACGGTTGTGAACAATCTAAATTATGGAACAACATTATAGCCCTTTTATTGTATAAAGTCAATAATTAGTTAACTACCCTCATTAAAGTTATAAAAGATATGATAATAAAAATTTATAATCGTCAAAAACATTTCGTAGAACTCATAGTAGAACTAATCAACATTAGCAAATCACATTAGCTCACTAATTATAAAAAGGTGAATGCAGTTCTTAGTTGGTATTGTTGCGAGATATTTCAAATCATTTAATCACTTAATAGGCTCATTAGAATCAGAAGACTACAACCATCATTCTAATTACTTAATTACTTGTCATCAGACTCATTAGATGACTACACAATATGTTATTTTGTATTTTGAACGTATGCAAGGTTTTAAAATTCCTTTTGTGTCGATATTATTATGTGTCCGGTTATGTTGTAATCATACTTTTAGGGTATGATCAATTAACAATTTCATTCCCCTATCTTTCTAAAAGAAGCGACAGCATGGGCACTTTGACACTGATATTCAACTATTTGGTATTGTTGGAAATCTTACAAGATCAACAAGATACTACACACCTCTGTCTAGTCCTTCAGGTCTATAGGGGTGATGCTATTTTATGTTAAGAGTTGTTAAAGCTCTGAATTCTTCAACTTAAACACTAAAAGGAACGTTTAATATGTAAAAATAAATAAAAATATTTTGACGATTTAAAAAAAAAAAAGGCATCTATAACCATTATGTAACGTATGTCAAAAAATCATAAATAATTAGTACTAAAACCTCCTATAAGGATATTACGGTTATCGCTGCCGTTTCAGAGATATTTCGATTTTTCATACTAGCTCCATACAAAATTTTCGTAAAAAAATTATAATTCCTTCGTTTTTGTGCAGAATCAATTCTGGTGTCATTTTTGTATATTGTTATAACAAATAGAAGTGATATCCGGCACAAAAACTGGCACTTGCAAAATAAAATGCCTAAGTCTATGAAAGCCGTTTTTCAGCCCACCGTGCGCCGCCAAAACAAATGTTGGTCTTTGATATGTTCTCTATCATCATTTGAAGTGATTCTGTTGTGAGAAAAACACATTCCAATTTAGAACAATGGATTTAAAACGAAATTCAGTGATTGCTCTTCATTTGGGGGCAAAGTCGAATATCGAAATACGTTGAACGCTGCCAAATCTCCAATTGAACGAGAAATTTGTGCATCGCACTATTCAACGTTATAATGAGACTGGTAGCGTTAAGAAACGCTACCATGGCGGACGACGCTGTACTGCAACGGCGTCAGCAATTTACGAAAAGGTGCGTCATCGATTAGACAGAAATCCAGCGCGCTCAGCAAACCAGTTCGCGCAGGATCTCAAGGTGAGCGATCGCAACGTTCGTCACATATTGAAGGAAAAGCCCAATTTGGTGTTTTCAGATGAGAACACTTTTTGCTTTGAACAGTTTTTAAACAAATAAAATGACCATGTTTGGTTGAAGGGACGTGTCAGCAACCATTCAGACGAATTGCAACTGAAAGTCACTCGACGCCAAGGCGCCGACCAAATCATGGTCTGGGCGACGTTCTCTGAAAAAGGCGGTTATCCGCTCATTTTTCTACCAATGGAAATCATCCAATGACTGCCTCCCAATCTGGGCGAAGCGGGAGGGTGTGGACTTTTACTGACTAAAACCCATCCATG
Organism: Tholera decimalis; assembly: GCA_943138885.2. Taxonomy (NCBI): domain Eukaryota; kingdom Metazoa; phylum Arthropoda; class Insecta; order Lepidoptera; family Noctuidae; genus Tholera; species Tholera decimalis. Next base: position 28,301,899 of record OW964548.2, read on the forward strand.
TTCCATCATATGCCCTTCGTGTTCCGAGGCCGCGGTAACTCTTTCGAACAATTCCGCAATGCGACGAGGGCTGATACCGCGGGCACGCAACACATTCGTTTCTGAGCATGGTACACATAAATACATAATGTTGCAGGTCGAAACAAACAGTTAGCCAACTTTTCTCTTCCGAAAGAAGACTCCAAAGCGTAGTCTTCGTCGCTGACTGTTTAGAGATTGGCGGAGGGAAAATCGATCAACACCGAGCTTAAGAAGAGGAAAAAGAATAAGACCACGATCAACCCCATTAGCGCCAGCATGCGACTCACATCGCATAATCTGTCCGGGACCGATAGCGACGACGAGCAGGAAGAGGAGGCTGTTGGAAGCACGTTGGGTAAAAAAATAACACCATTGCATTCAAGGTTACGTAAGGGTACAAAACCAATAACACCGACTACCGAAATTAGTTTTTTTTTTTCACCCTTTTTAGTGGGTCGATTTGTAATTTATCTAGTTACAAAAACCAAAATATTAACTTCTCATAACCTTTTACAAAATATTGCTTTTCCCGATGCAGAACCGTTAATTTTTGAGTTCTCCTGGTACCTCACCATCAGCTCTACATCACCATATGCATTGTGACGAGCATAAAGTACTTAACATGCATATTCAAGTAATCGAATCGCAATCCACGAAATACTTATTATTGAGTAGTTTCGGTGGCCATCTGTGGTCTTCATCATCAGTTCCACTTCCTCAAAAGGTGCTTTTCGAGAGCAACTGCACAAGGTACTATGTATTAGAAATACCCAAAACGCTATAGGTGTGCCTATAATATTTGAAGAATAAAAAGTGCAAGACGAACTGAGAACCCCTCCTTTTTTTGAAGTCGGTTAAAAAGAAAATTAGATGTGAGCTCATTACGTTATAGGTCATTACCATTATTACTTGTTGATTGTGATCTATAATTGTAGTTGTGCGGTCTGTACCGTAATATATGTATTATAATACCTTTATGTAGTTGTTTGAATGTTTTATCTATCAGTGTATTTAAAACATATTCAAGTATAAGATTTACCCTTCTATCCTATATATCTATAAGTGTAGAGGAATGTAGTATATGTAGGTAACCATAGATTTAAGATTCGAATCATGTATAATCATCATGTACCTATTGTGGGTAGAATGTTATTACTTTTCTAACGACTAGATGTCATATTTGCAAGTCATTCGAAATAAAGCTGTGCTTCCGAATATCCGTGTTTTCTTTTGCCTCCCGGATATTATCAAGATTTGTACCTATTGCCCTGCAGCAGTTCCATTCTTATAGAAGGGTATGCAAGTATATCTCCTAAAGATGCAGCAGGAAAAATAATAAAAAGAGATGTTGATTTTATAAACAACCCAATCTTATGTTTTTCAAGATATCAGGTACGAAATAAATGGTGTTGAAATCGATCGGATTAAAAATGCTGGCATCACAACAACTTTAAATTCGTACGTCTCCATGAATGAAGGTGAAAGTAAAGCTGCAGCAATTTGGGAATGGAACTTAAATGGTACGAAAATAGGAAAATAACATTTTAGCGTTATTGTTCCGCTGAATAGAATATTGGGATTTGCAGAAAATTATAAAAAATAATAATTAATTGTAATCATGAACAAATTTTACAAAGAAGCAGCTCCGCATTAAACAGTGTGCTTATGGAGAAAAATTTAATCTTAAAAAAATTATATCTCTAAATAGATGAACAAAAAATACATTGGCGTGTGCCACATATCAAAGTTTCTGATCGTAACAAATTATCATTCCTAAAGAGTTTGGAGAGATCGTTCTATTCAGTTAGCATTTAGAAACTGGGATTTGTATGAATATCCGTTGTTACCAAGAAAAACCAAGCATTCATGGTCGGTAAAGACAACTTCACAATTAGAGAAGCCAAGGTTCGTTATATTTGGTTTGCAAACTAACCGAAAACCTAATAAAACTAAAAGTTCTTCCTTATTCGATCAGTGTAATGTAAGCAATATTAATAATTCTTAAATTCGCAATAACTATTATCTATATGACTCAATCTGAAAGATGAAAACAAATACAGTACGAACGAAATACAAGTACAATACGAAATGTATGCTACCTTTCGTCAGTCGTATTACAGCTTAGCTTAAGTCAATTTAAAGAAATCGCTCCACTTTTTGTAATTGATTGCTCAAGACAAAAACGAATCGCTCAAAACTGGACCGGTTGATGCGTGATTAGAAATTGAATGTTCAGAAGATATTCCGGCTAATACATCTACTTATTGTTTAATAATAAACAATCGACTTTTCGAATACAAACCTTTGAGTAATATTGTGAGAAAAATATCATGAATGTTATTGTGGATGTCCAAGGGTTTAAGAATGAAGGAAACGAATTTATTCCAAAAGAAATAGCACTAATGTATGAGTGACCGGCCGAACTGAGTGGTCATCGATGGCTGCTTATCGAATCTTATGGCAATTAATGCCGATGTTTGTCAGGGTCTCCCTGAGACTCTATTACTGCTTGATACCAATGAACTGCTTCCACTGTGAGCTGGTACGCGGATGACAGCAGTCTCAGAGAGATACTTATCCAGTGCTAGAGCTGGCAGAGATGAAATAGCCACTCTTAGAAAGGCCATGGTAGAGCGAATGAACTTGACCTCAAATCTTGATTTTCTACAGGGCGATGACAATCTTATCAATCTTACTGGGGAGAAGTTCGGAAGCGAGCGGAGTTTGCGCTGGGGATCGTGATGTCGTGGTTGGGAGCTAACATTCTTACATTAAACATCGATAAAACTAAATATATCCCGTTTTCAATTAGATCTTGTACGCAGCCGGAAGACTCGTTTGTTGTCAGAGCCCACACTTGTAATGAACAGTTAGATCAATGTGTCTGTCCTTCCCTAGTCAGAACAACACATGTCAGGTACCTCGGTATCATGATAGATAACCTGATGTCCTGGAAAGTGTAAATTGATAGAACGTCTGGCAGAGTGAGGAAACTCATAGCGATTTTTAAGAGTCTGCGCCATAGTGCAGACTTAGGTACACTTCGGATGGTCTACTTCTCACTCTGTCAGTCAGTACTCTCATTCGGGATAACGACTTGGGGAGGTGCTCCAAAAACTTGTTTCATTAAACTGGAAAGAGCGCAACGAGCTGTTCTTAAGGTCATGACTTCTAAACATTTCCGATATAAATACAATTGTATAAAGACTGTAAAGTCATGACTGTTAGACAGCTCTTTGTGCTCAATACCATCTTGCGCAGGCACGGCTCTCTGATATACTGTGCTGGTCGTCTGGCAAATATGAGATCAAAGTATGTCTGTCCTATAGAACGATACAAAACTAATTTGGCTGAAAGACACTTTCGAGTATTAGGTAGTCGAATTTATAATGCAGTTAACAGGCGATGCAATATTTATGGCTTAAATAAATTCGAATGTAAAAAGAAAGTGAGTCAGTGGCTCACAACTCTTACCTACGAGGAGACTGAAAAGTTACTTGAAAAGCTTTTCTAAAATTTTCTGCTTTTTCGAACAACACTAACATACTACAAGCGCATACATCACACACACACACACACACACACACGACACATATACCTAAAACATACACACGACACATACACATGACACATGCAGCCTACTAGCCTAGCATACTTTACACCACAAACCTCACCAAATTCACACTAGAGAGAGGCTATAGATTATTATTTTTCTTGTATAATTATTTTTTTTTCTATTGTTTGTTTCTTTGTTTTATAACTTAGTTTTCTTTTTGTACTCAATCGTTAGCTACTTACCCAATGTAACTCCGTACTAGTTTTGTATAAATTGAGGAATGTATTAACAGAGAGAACCCTGGCACCCATAACACAAGTTTAATCTTAGCTTGGGTGCCAGTGGAGTAATCATTGATTTATTTATGCAATTTAAAAAAAAAAAAAAAAAGAAAAAAAAAAAGGGTCTCCCTGAGACTCTATTACTGCTTGATACCAATGAACTGCTTCCACTGTGAGCTGGTACGCGGATGACAGCAGTCTCAGAGAGATACTTATCCAGTGCTAGAGCTGGCAGAGATGAAATAGCCACTCTTAGAAAGGCCATGGTAGAGCGAATGAACTTGACCTCAAATCTTGATTTTCTATGGGGCGATGACAATCTGGTTAAATTCAACGCTTCAAAATACAAGCTTGACCTCGAATGGTGCTCCCATTCAAATTGGATCCTTTTAGCGGTGAAAGGTACTTTTAGAGGTGCATCTGTACGAGTTACCGACTGCCTCGAGCTCTTGGGCATGGAGTTAAACGTCTGACCTCAACTTCAGCTTAACCGTTGAGTCTTCAGTCTCAGACTGCAGCCAAAAAGCTGAGAATCCTACACAAAGAGAGGCAATACTTCATACCTGTACAGCTTTCGAATTTGTATAAAGCACAGATCCGTTCCTGTATGGAGTATTGCAGTCACTTCTGGGATGGCTCAGCAAAATATCAGCTAGCTGCACTTGACTCAATCGAACGTAGAGCTAAAAGTCTCATAGGTGACGAGGTTCTGGCAGGCAAGCTTCACAGTCTGGCTCATCAGCAAAACGTTGCTTGCTTGTTGATCTTGTACAGACTGTACTTTGGAGAGTGTGCACAGGAGCTTCACAAACTAATCCCTTCATCCCAGCCTACCAGACGTACTGCAGGGCCGCATCCACACTAGGTATATATACTTACCGTCTTGTCATTCTAAGCACTTCTCCTCTACATTTATTGTGTGCACAGCCAAGGTCTCTCTGCCGGTTTCTGTATTCCCTGCCACGTGTAACTCGTCAGCCTTTTAAAGGCTGACGGGTAAAAGCAAAGGCAAGAGTGAACTGGCATATTCTGTGACACTAATATACACTTACTATCAGGTGAACAGTATTAAGATCAATCAGTCTGAATAAAGCTGTAATTATTATTAAATATTACCAATTATGTGGATGGATAATTAAGCTGAAAAAATTTATTAATTATGAATCGTAGACAACTGTGATTTTTAACGTTTAGTTTCTAGTTCAATGAGACTACAAGTACCTACTATTTAGATGCTTAGAAGATTATTATTTAATAATAAATACTTTTCAATTAAAAAACCTTGTTCAGTTAATGAAATTTTATGCTGATAATTTTATTTAAGGACATGTCTTTGATTACATTACAAGAAATAGAATTCTACTCCGAATTAATGAAACCGCGTATAAAGCGATAACTCTGTATTAGTGTATTTTATATCCATGGGTAGCGATCTTAGGATGTTTAATGAATCCGTTTAAAAACAATAGGTAATATAATTCTACGTTTTCATAACACATTTTATTTAAATTATATTTTGACACTGCTTCTTTCCTGCGTATATAAACGTATCATGGACATGTCTGACATGCTCTTATTTTATTATCAGCATAGAAACAGTCATCTATCAGTTTTTCTAAGAAAATATAAAAGAAGAAAATGTGTGTAAATACCATTATAAAGTTCCTAAAACTAATAAACGTTATAGAAAAAAATATTTATAATTGTACATGGAATTATTTCTAGAGCGGTTTGAACATAAATTACGCTCTCCTGTAAACCTCGGTTTTTGACATGTCCGTTTGTACGTAGGGACCGTCGATTTGTTACCGAGGCTTGTTTCATTTCATTTAATGTAAAATTTTAACAATCGAATTAGGGCGCCTTCAAATTGCGCTGCCACCGCGCTGCTTTGTTAATCCATACAAATAAATGCAAATAAATGACGCGCGACAGCAGCGCTGCCACTGCGCGTTTATATTTATATGGATTTTCAAAGCAGCGCGGCGGCAGCGCTGCAGCCGCGCTGCTGCCGCGCGGCTAATTTGAAGGCGCCCTTAGAGCTCAATATACTTATATTCTTTTTTTGAAGGCATCATACTTAAATGGACAACTTGTTTGTGTACCTTCCTTAGTAATCGAAACTAGCCACTTGGTAGGCTGAACGAATAATTTGATGATTTGATAGGTCTATATAGTTCGCCAAGTATGTTGCCCAAAGCACCAACAAAGGCATCACCTAGTAGAATCCACAGGTGTAACTTAATATAAAATATGTACATACTACAATCAACACGATATTTATTAATTGGGACTAAACAGTTTTACTAATAGTTTTACTAATTTTTATTTAATTAAAAACAACAAGCAGTCACATAATATAAGATATAAGCCCACTTTAAGCCGAGCCTTTAAGTTATTTGTTAGTTTTCTAAACTACTACCAAAATTAAAACAGAAATTAAGGGTAGAAAAGTTCAAGTTATGAAAATTTCTTGCAACTTATTTATTTACCTACTAGAAAACATCCTAACTTTACCTCGAACAACAGAACTACACACTACAGAACATCCTATTTGAATTTAATGATGAACTTATATAGTAGCAGACATTGCGATAAATGCCTGATGTAGCAGCAACTTTGCTTATTGCATTGTTTTTCTCTCAGATATGACAATATGCAGAAGGCAAAACACATTAGAGTCATTTAGAATATAGACATAATAAAATTTCATTCGCCATAGAAAATAACAGGTTCTATATAGTCATAAATTCCATAAAAGTATTAATAAAAATGATTATTTATTTCTTCATCTCGGACAACAACAATCCATTGTAACATAATGGATTTTTCTTGTAAAAGTACCTTAAAAGGTAGGATAATATCATAATTAGGATGCTTTTGTCACTGACACATATTTGAAAATCATCTGTTCAGCTTTGCTCAAACATTTTGGAGGCCTACCTACAGAAACAAGGCAGTGAAATGAAATGAAATATTTATTTGTAAATTGGTTATAAATAACGCTTTTACACGTCATGTTTTTTTTGCGTGTTAAGTTTAGTTTAGTTTAGCTAGATGAGGCCGGTGTTTCCTAACTGACTACTCTGAGAAGAAACACCGAAACAAACTCAGAGGTCAACGTCTCTTTTAAAGTCCATACAATTTGTGTTGGTCCAATCATATGACAGTCCCAATAGCATCCTAAAAATATTATTAAATTGGACACAGCACACCCCGCAATCTTTTGGGTGTAGTTGACCCATAGATCCGCACATGAAGGCCATGACAGAATGCCTTAGGTAATCAGATTAATTAATTAAATCGCATAATCAGCCTATTATGTTCTTTCTTTGAAAGTGATTTGTCTAAAAATCCATGCAGGTTTAATATGGGTTGGAGTAAGTCACACTTCAAAATGTTTACCTACATTACACAAAATGTTGCATGCCCAAGCTTAAACCAAACTACAGCTTTTAAAAAAAGTTGTAGTTTGGTTTTGAAGTTCCGCTGTTCTGTGCCAGATTTCCCCAAAGTTCTTAAAGTCTTATTTATAAGCATAAGTTAACTTACCCCAGCATACTTAGAAAGCCCTGTATTCTTAGCATACAGAGGCTGGTAATCGTCATCAGACTCGTCAGGAGGCGGAAGAATATTTTGTTTGTCCCTTTTTCTAAAATGGCGCGAACTCATTTTTTCTGCAAAAAAAATATTCACAAATGGAGTCAAGTTTGTGCAAATTAATCAAGAAACTTCTCAAAACATTGGTGTGATTAAAAGCACTTGTTGCTTAATTTGTTTAAATTAGTTAATTAGATTTTCCAAAATAAATAAGCTTGAAGAGTTGATTAATATTTATAATATTAAGATAATATTTTGGTGGGCTTTGAGAGTTATACAGCAGAAATCAAGAACAGCATTGCACAGTATGAAGTTATAAATTAAAATATGGTCAGAGATGCCAAAATCACCCAGAAAAAAAAGATGCTAAAATAAACTTATTAAGTCGGGACTAGTTTCCAAAATATAAATTCCATATTATATAATACTCCCAGAATCCAAAGTTCAAGATTTCCCAAGCTCTGAATATTGGTTTAATAATTCTTGAATATTTTACAAAATACACATAGAAAATGGAAATGGAAGAAACAAATGTCACAGATTAAATATGAGGAATAGACAGAAGATGAAGTACAATAGACTATCTTGAGAAAGATAATATCTAAACCTGTTCAGATAGCAGAAAATAAATTTGGCTAGTTTTCTTTCAGGATAAATTTTATTTTACATGTAGTTATAGTTGTCGTCAAATAACTTGGCAAGAGTCGTTCAGTGCGCAGTCGATTTTTGCGGGACGCGGGGTATGACGCAGCGTCGTTACGAGCGCGCGATTGGTATGTCAGTAGTTCTCGTTTAATTAGCTCCCAAATATACTTGCATACACGAAAGTTGGACCCTTTGTTTTTGTTATGAGTTGTTGTTTTAAATTTAGTTTTTCTTATGTTGATTACAATGCCAGGACCAAATACCGTTTTATGCAGACTATTAAAACCTCGGAAAGAACAGTTAGACACTATAGTTAACGAAGGTTGAAATTTCGAATTTGTCTTTAGGACACCGGGAAAAAAGAAGAATAAAAGGGGTAGCAGTTTTATTATCTAATTGTGATGACAAGAACATATTATTTTAAATGTTTTTTAATCATTTTTTTGCACTTTTAAATGTATGTATATCTGTATCTTGTATATCTATTTTATTTATAATACCGAATTAACGAATGAATTCCTCTTCTTTCTTTAACATTCTTCTGAACAGATATGATTAAAAATAAATGATGGCAATAACCACAGAATAATGGCAATCAGTAAAAGTGACCACGTTTTTCTTCCACTAAGTGCACGATGCGCGAACTTACTCCCACTACGCCAAAACCTTGCCAACTTACGTGACGAGGACTATACTACCTACCTCAAGATTTATACGACAGGAATCAAGAAAGTATACCAAATCACTTTGTAGAACTACCCCACTATAGAACTGCGAATAATAACTAGGGCTTTGAGCTAGCTCTGCCTAGGTCTCGTCATGCGCAAAGACGGCAATCAATATAATGGTACCTTGATTTCACACATGCTCAGTCTACACGAGTTGGTTTATTGATTGAGCCGGCACATATGTTGCCCTCACTGTCAACTACACCTTGTATTATAAATAAAATAATAAAAAATAAATCATCTCACGAGATAAGACGTGTTATATTTCATAACTCATTGGTAGACAAGCAATACAAAGCAATACTGTAGTATTGCTTAGTATAATTTTATAGATTAGAACACGGTCAGAGTTGCTAAAATAAACTTATTAAGTCAGGACTAAACTAGTTTTGTAAATAAATATTCTACATTATATTATAAGGACTTACAGAATCCAAATACGATGATTTCCAAAGCTCCGAATGTTATTCTTATTCTTCAGTATTTTGATGGTATTTTGCAAAACACACGTATCGCTATCGTAAGAGACCAGGAATTGTCACAGATTAAATATAAGAAATAGACAAAAGATAAACTACATTATTACAATAGACATAGACTAAGAGAGAAGAGTGGTGCCATTAGAAGATCCTTGGGTGCCATCCACAAGCTACTAAACTTCTACTAGATTTTGCCGAATATACACTCTTTTGCAAAAAAAAACGGGCACCTAAGGAAATTTACGTTCTAAAGTCGATTTGAGTTAATTAAATGAAATTTATTGCTTTGACGTAGTCTATATACTTATAATCGTGTAAATTAATGCGTGTGAAGTATCCGTAGTATTATAGTACTCTATGGCGTGAAGTGAATTCGGGGAATTAAAAGAAAAAAAAACGACCGATTCTTTAAAAACGATGTACACGCCCAAACAATAAGAAGTGGTCGGCAATAAAGAGATAAAGACCAGATTTTTTTTTTACTTTTTTTAATTAAATAAAGTTACAAATGTAAAAACCTAATAACGAGTGTGACCTCCTCTTGCCAAAATCACAGCTTGAATCTTTCTGGGCATGCTTTCCACGATGTTTTTAATAACGTTTTGAGGAATACGTTCCCACTCTCGTTCTGCAATGACTCTTTTTAGCTCGATGATGTTTTGTGGAGCAGGTTGCACTGATCTTACCCATCTCTTTAGAACATCCCAGACATGCTCAATTGGATTGAGGTCAGGACTTCGAGCTGGCCAATCTAAACGACGGATCCCAACTTCTTGCATGTACGCTTCCACGTCGCCAGAACGGTGCGGGCGAGCATTGTCGTCCATAAAAATGGAATCTTCCCCAAGTGCAGTCAATGTGGGTTGTGCATATGGAATTAGGACTTCCATTATGTACCGGTGTGCATTTAATGTTCCATTTTCTATGAAAACTAACTCCGTACGCTCTGTCGAATTAATTGCTGCCCAAAACATAACGGAGCCTCCGCCATAAGGAGTGATTTCTTCGAAACACACTTCCGCATAGCGTTCCCGTGGTCTTCGCAGCACTCGCCGGCGTCGGTCCTCTCCACACAAAGAGATTCTAGCTTCATCAGAAAACAATACTTTATTCCAATCCTCCAGAGTCCATGAAGTTCTGACCACAGTTCTGAGCAAACTGAAGTCGAGCAACACGGTGCTCACGGAGTAATTTAGGCCCCGAGCTGGGCGGTAACTACTAATATTGGCAGCCAAAAGCCTCCTCCTGACCGTCCACAAGCTAACTTCTACTCCTCTTACTTCTTCAAGGCTTTTCTTCAGGTCCACACTTGACGCTTTACGATTCCGCAACGCCTGACTCACCAAAAAGCGGTCATCTCTTGGTTCTGTGCATCAGTTTCTTCCCGAACCGGGTCTTCTTTTGACCGAACCGGTCTCTTGATACCGTTGCTAAGTCCTCTGGACAGTTGAACGACTCACATTTAGCCGCTGAGACACGTAAGTTTGCGAACAACCTTCTTCAAGTAGGGCTATAATTTTACCAGCCCTTATCGCTTTATCACTCATATCAAAAAGTGGTATTTAATGTAAACAAAAAGATTAAATTGTTTAATTTGCAGAAAATATCCAAAAAGTTTTAAAATATCGTAATCAGTTAAAAATCGTTTCAGCAATTCGCGCCATTAGTAAAGCAATTTTAGAATAATCCACAATAATCATTATTTTTCTTTTATTAATTTCAAATTTTAAATTTGGTACGTAAAGAATCATGCCAGGATGCTTTAAATAACATGCCAATACATCGTCAAATTAAAAAAACCTATTTCTTGTTCTTCTTCATTGAAGTAGAGAAAAAAATTTAAAGTGCCCATTATTTTTGCAAAAGAGTTTATATTAAACCATCAAAAGATGGTCGTTTTAATATCCAGCACAATGATCCAGCAGTGTTCTTTAACATTAGAATTTTTGTATCTGCTGTTTCTTTACCAAGTCTGGTATACTGATATACAACGGTCACCACCAGCAGCTTCAATGTAGCTTTCGGCTTACACCTGTGTCCCTCAGTCCTTACCTCTTCCTGTTAATAATGGACGCTCTACTATGCTATTTGCCGATGACATTTTACTGACTGCTAAGAGCAGCTTCGAGGTCCAGAGCAGATTTTCTCGACTATTAAGTAAGTCGTAATATTATGCATAATATCCATAATCGTCATAATCATGTCGTAATATCCATAAAATTAAGCAATATTGTTAAATAGGTGTGTTTAAATTCAAGTTTACAATAAAATATATATTATGATATCTATCTATCTGTAAAGTTTCATTTCAATCCCTTTTTTTTTTTTTTTGGGGTGGGAAATCATCGAATGACTTCTTCCGCTCTGGGTCAAGCGGAAGGGTGTGTCAGATTTCTACTGACTAAAAACCCACCCTGTTCCTTCGGCTGCCCTAAATTTCCGGGGCCGCGGTAACTCGGTAGAACTTTCACATTCATGAGATTAAGTAAGATAAGACCTTTAAAATTAATTTGCCCTGAAGTCTATAGAAATTATTAAAATCATACCATTAGTTCTGACTCATGATATGATTAAAAAATACAGCTTGGCAAGAAAGTCGTAAAAATAATGGTGGCGCCACTACAGTCTGGCAAACGAAAGTAGACACTAGTCTTGTGTAGTACGTGAACGATGAACGAATAGGAGCCGAATCTTTGCACTGTACTAAAAGAACTGTTTCCGAACGCTGGCTTGTAATCGTTCTAATAGCTCTAACAGCTCTTTTCGTACTCGTATATTCTAAACCGTGCGATCGTAATGTACGAATGAGAAATGAAATACAGTCACTGATTGGTTGACAGAAACGTCATACGAATTCATTCTGAGTCTGTATGAATGAGAACCATAGATAATAAGAAAAATATGAGAACTGTTTCAGATTCACATTTCAATGGTAATAAATATCTCTGTTTAAATTATACATAATCCTAATATTATGTCAGCTGTTTACGCTGTGGTAATACAGAGACAAATAAATACGGTGTCTTTGATAGTACCTACATTTGCTATGTGGTCCGCGCTATGCTCTGAGACTCAGAGCACAGCGCGGACCACAGTTCACTCTATTAGTTCTAACAGCTCTATTCGTTCTTCGCTCTCGGCGATCCCTAACTCAGACTCGGACCACCGAGAGCGAAGAACGAATAGAGCTGTTAGAACTAATAGAGTGAACTAGTTCACTGTCCGAAATGAACTAGTACGGAGCGATCTCCAAAGTGACCGAGTAGGCACAAGACTAGTAGACACTCGAATTATTTGCAAACTTTTTGTATGGCAATGCTATACTAATGTCAAACTCAATTTTCCAAAACAAGATGGGGTATCGTTGGTGATTTGTTGTCATAGATGATACATATAAATACTGAGATACATACAAGGAACTTGGTAGAAGATCCTTGGATACATATAAATACTGAGATACATATAAATACTGAGGTAGATGCGCCACTCTATGATTCGAAAATTGAGTTTTTGACCCTGATCGCCAGGTAGCGTAACGGTAGTTTAATACCGAAAAAATCCGATAGGTGGCGTCTACCTGACATGTTAATAATATTTTCTTATTTTAAAGATTTTAGAAATACTAGATTGATTGAAATAAATATTCTAATCGACAAAAGATTAAATCTTTGATTTTAGGATATTTATTTGAATCAATCTAGTACTTCCAAAATCTAAAGATTAGATTTTAGAGGCTGGCAAAAATTAAAACACGGTGAAGATGGATTTAATTATTTTTTATATTTGTGATTTTTTGGATTCATTATAAATCAACGAAACATAACGAACGAACGAACTACTGATTCAAATTTAATTGAGTCTAAAATAGGCAACAAATCATACCACAAATGGAAATTGAGCGAGTTATTTTTTAAGCACTGCTTATATATTTTTGATGACCCCTTGTAAGAATGACCATTAAATGATTCGATGAGCTTATCAGATAATAAATCTCTGCACTCTTCGGGCAGAATGTTGTGTTCTGAAACAAAATATTAATGTTGGTTAATAACATTTTGCAAAATTTGCTAGGTAACAACATTGTGGTAATATGTACTACGTACTAGAGAAGCCACCACACATCACTACTGCGTTGCGTTCAAGTGCGGTCTATTGACTGCTCTTCACTTAGACGCTTGTCAGATCTTGAGCGCATAAGTCATTATTTGTTTTATAGATAAATAACGTTCAAACGCATTAAATACGCCGTCGTGTGTTGTACGATATTGCACTAATAGTTCAATTAATACGGCGAAGTGCAAAGGAATAGCTTTTCATCGGCGAGTAACTAGATATGCATTTTAAAATATAATTTGAAAAAGATATTTGGCAGACGCCTTTGATATTTGGTAGACTAAAAATTAAGATGTGACAATTTGTGTAATAAGCGTAGGTAGAATAAGCTGACAATTTATTTTTATAATTCGAATTTGAATTATAAAAAAAACGAATAACGAATTCTGACAAAGTCATTAAAATGCGAAGTGTGTGTGGATAGTTTAAGTACATCAGAAACTAATTAATGTTAAAGATATGGGTGGCTTGTCCTACTCCACAGAAGACGTCTATAAAATATGTATCACCACGGAAACTATAATAAGCAAACTTATAAAACAAAGTGGTGGAATGAGTCTCTCTACCAAATACTATTCTAGTTATATTAGTGTTAATACTTTGGAATATTTTATTCAGAAGGAAGTATTTACATCTTTGCTTCAACATTCTCTTGAAAAATGGAAAGTGCTTGGTTGACCAAGCAGTTTAAATCACCGAACACATTTGATACGCGCCATCATTAACAAATACTTGTGTATTTGTTAATGATGGCGCGCCCCATTCGCTTGAAACACGAAGCTAAAACTGATCAGACCAGTAATTATTTCTCGAAACGGCAAAAGTTAACTAAACTTATATTTTTCAGGGGTGACTAAATAAACATAATTATGTATATTATACAAAATATATATCAGTACAATGAAAATAATTAAAAATAAACTTAATACATGTCTATATGCGTCAGTTTGTATCTAATAATCGTTCCAGATTAATGTTATTATTACTGTTAATTGAATGTGCAGTTTTCTCGTGGTCTCCTAGTAGCATGTAATGTAACTCTCTTCCAATAAACAGTAATAATAATAATCAATTTGAGAACGTGAGACTCTCGAGTATCATTTTATATGTAATTTTTACCCGACTGCGCCAGAAGGAGGGTTATGTATTATGCCTTCAAACAAGTTTTTTTTCTCAAAACCTATCGAGTGGGGTATCAAAATAAAGTGACAAATCGTAAAAACACGTACAAAGAACTAAATCGTCTGCGAAATCTTTCACATCTGTAAACTAAAAATCTGGAAATAAAAAAAAGTAATTAAAAAAACTAAAAAACCCGACTGCAACCTTATACTAAAACTAACTGAAAAACTAATAGAAACAAGCCCATTTTGAATTAAATATAAGTTGGAAGCAGGCAGGGTCCATACCATTATTATAGTTTCAAACTCAAATGGGTCCCGCCTGCTTCCAACTCGATGGACCTCGAAGCTGCTCTTAGCAGTCAGTAAAATGTCACCGGCAAATAGCATAGTAGAGCGTCCATTATTAACAGGAAGAGGTAAGGACTGAGGGACACAGGTGTAAGCCGAAAGCTACATTGAAGCTGCTGGTGGTGACCGTTGTATATCAGTATACCAGACTTGGTAAAGAAACAGCAGATACAAAAATTCTAATGTTAAAGAACACTGCTTTGCTTGCTTGTTTTTTAATTTTTTTAATTACTTTTTTTTTGTTGGTCTATGTGTCCTCCACCCATACATATCACATTCGACGTTTCAAATTTTATATGTTTTTAGTACTTGTAACCGTGTTTCATTATATAAATAAACAAAAACAAAAGTTTGTTTCATTTTAAGTACTTTTAGGTTAAATTCAATTAATAATAAAGTATGAAAAAAGAGTGAGAATGAAGACTGCTAGGTATAAAGCTATGTCACTTCTGTAGTTTAATCTATATAAGTGACATGTCATAGCAGAACGTTGAACGAAAAACGTAAGCGCTATTTAAATCGCGGCGCTTCCGACCTTTTGGTCGCGAGAAAACTACACCTTAGAAGCGCTCTAGCGCTGCGTATTTTAGTTGTTTTGTTATACGACTAATTATTGTTTCAGCCCTGCAGCGCACTTTAGTTTAAACTCTTGCCAAAATGGAACACATCCTTTGCTTAGGATAGCTCCTCTAGTACGTAGTACATATTACCTCAATGGGTAACAATAATGATGCAAATATGTGAAATTATAAACATACTAACTCACTCAGATAAGTTGGTAGGAGTGTATATATGATGTCAATGGTTTGACAGCACACTGCACAACTACCACAAAACCACAGAGTACTTTGGGCACTCAATATGGCGACCAGTCATGCATAGACATGATTTTGACGTCGAATAAGTTTTGACAAATTCGTACTTGACAAACATTTACAGTCCTACCAACTTATCTGTGAACTGAAAGAGGACGGCACCGTCGATTCAGTGTTGCTAATTAATATAAGGTGCCAAAAACTGAGTAAGTTTTCAAGAAGGAAATTTCACATTAGATATAATCGTTTAATAAAAAATACAGTTTTAACAAATTAAAAACAATGATACCTATATAAAAATAATAAAATAAATAAAAAGAATCAGATAATTTACAGTTAAGCCCGATTTACACTTCAATAAGTACAGTAGTGAGTTAACTTGCGTCATCGGCGAGTTAAGTTGTTATTGTAGTTTGAACGGCAAAAGCGAGTTAAGTAGTAAGTTGTTGATTAAGTTGAGTTAAATAGATCACGATCCTATTTTTCGGCGAGTCCAGTACGAAGTAGTCCCCTCTCTCGCGTCTCCCGCACCCCTCCAACTTAACTGGCTGGCATGTAGACGGGCGAGTTTAGTACAGTCCATAAATTTGTAGGTTGCGGCCGCGAACCCGTGTTATTTTCTTTTTTTCTTCTCGGGCAACTTATGACTACTCACTCGCCTACGTTTGGACGCTACTTACAACTTACTACTTATTACTTAACTGTCTGAGTTCTTAACTGGCTACTGTACTTGTTGAAGTGTAAATTGAACTTTACGTAGGTACGCTAACAGTTTAGTCTCTCGTAATCCAATGAAGTGGAAATTCAGCAGATAAAATGTTCCATGGCGGGGGATACAACTTTCATTTAATACGAAGTTAAGTAGGTACCTACCTTGCAAGAGGTACCTGGATGTCTAGCATTTAGTTATGACCGTATCTAACACCAGATTTGACTAATTATAATTAGCAGTGGTACCTAGTGGTAGTGCAGTGTAATAAAAAAAAAACAAATTGCTTTACAATGATTTATTGAAAACCAGGTTTACAGTAATTGTGATCTTTAGATGAACTTGCATACACAACTTCATCCTGGTTGTGAGGCCATACTCCGCTTATTTCCGTACCACTACCACACATTTCATTATCACTATCGCTTTCAGTTACAGTGTCACTTACCACTTCTATAATAAAAGGTTAATCTAAATACAAATTATGTTTTAAGTATTCTCCTTCTAACCTGCGAACGTGTTTACAATGCTGTGTCCACTCATGAACTGTAATAGCCTCAAAAGCTTCTCTAACTAAGCAGGGAATTTCAGCACTTTTGTGCTCAATATTTACATCAGCAACTTTTCTTTTCATTGTGCTCCATATTACTTCAATGGGATTGAGATCACAGTGATAAGGTAGTAAATATTATTATAAGCATTTGTGTCCATTGTCTTCTAAAATTTTAATTTTAAATCCAGTATCTCCTCCCGAATGAACTGAAATCCACTTTTACGTTTTCTCTCCTTGCCTGGTGTCCGAATTTTTCTACCAGTTTCTCCTACTGCGTGCCCTTCCTTAGCTATTTTTGAACTTAGTCCTTGACTCACACCTGAAATATAAGATAATAAAATAAATATTAGCAGAAATTTGAAATCTGGCAGATTAGTTTGGTCACTCACTTAGCAGGCTACCTATTAGATGTAAGTTACCGTTACGCTAACCTGCAGCAAGAATAGAAACGAATATTTGGTGGACTTAAATAGTTAGTTAAGTATCGGGTAATTTATAACAAGAAAGTTGACAACACTAACCTGTCGCCGCCGAAATTCATTTGTATATTTGATTAAATGGAATAACCGATGACCCCGCCCGAGCTTCTTCTTCAAAAAAGGTTTTAACCTTTTGAATAATGTTTCGAGCATCAGTTTTAATAGCTTTCGGCATATTTAACTTTATAAATTCAGCAATATCACGACAAAACAACCAGAGAACCCGAATGTAGTATACACTGACAATCGAATGACATTTCAACATGACGGCCGTAGTTCCAATTTTCGCCATTTCACAGATAAGTTGGTAGGAGTGTAGACGTCTTAAAAAGACACAACACGCTTTTTGTCGTGTGTGTGTGTGTCGATTCGATAGATATTTTATAATTTTTCTTCATATAGTAGAATATGCCATCTCCATAGGTACCATAGGTACTTTTCCTAACTCAATGGTTTCACCAACTACCACAACAATGCCACAGATTAAGACTGCTCCTATTACAACATTTCCTACACTTATTCCTCCAGTTGGTAGAACAATATATCAGAACTCAGATGCTTCACCATACACTATTCATGTTCAGAAATTGTCTAGTGAAAATGCTACGTTACACCATTGAGGTAATATGTACTACGTACCATATTACGTCAATGCCTGGCCATCAAAATATCTACGGTAACGAAAAGGCTGATAGCTTGGCAAATGATGCTGACAATAATGGTGATATATTCGATTCCCCTATAAAAATTTTATTCATGACCTCATTTGTATTCCTAAGCATGATTTGACTACTTCTTGGGAAAAATGTTGGCAGATAAGCAGTTTGACCAATGGATTTTCAAATTCAACCTACAGTCCCTGCAAAACTTTGGTTCAGTGATTTAAAATTTGGTAAATTGCTAACATCTAGTTTAATTCGTATGCGATTAGGCCATGTCTGTATCCCTTCTCATTTTGCCAGACTAGGAATCGTTGATAATGATAGCTGTGACTGGCAATGATGTGGGTGATCTGAATCATTTATTTGTTGCTTGTTCTCTTCGTGATAACTCATCTTTTATAAACTCCCTTATTTCACTTCGCATCCAGTGAAGCAGCTAAGTGAAATAAGGGAGTAAGGGTGAAGTAAGGGAGAGCCCTACCTCCATATCATGTCTTTTATTTTACCGAACGTGTGATGATTATCTGTGTATATCTAATTTTAAACAATTTCATAATATCAAATAATAATATATTTTATTTAAATATATAAAATATTTATCTAAACGGTTTTTTTTTTATTCTTGTTTTATTTAGGGGCATTTATCTCCATGGACATGCAAGCCCCAGCGTTCCCTAATCTTAATCTCCATACAAAACGGCTTTTCTTCCTGCCTAAATTCCGATCCTTTTTAATTTCCAATAACGTTCCCCAACCTTTGTAACACTGTCCGTGGCGAATGCGCAAACCGTGCCATACCAAACACAAGAAAAAAAAAATTTACATCGTTGTCAAAACCAGACGAGGCAGCATGGTCTATGACCTTCGCCTGTTCAACAATGAGTTAGACGAAAAAAAAAACCAGTTTGACTTTGACAGTAAAAGTAACTTGTGTCTTGATTTGAAAGTAAATTGTGAACATTATGTATGAACAATCGTTGAGAAATGACGTATTCACATTTTCATGTTATAATAGTGTGTGAATTTAAATGATAAGTTGGTGTCACTCTTCGCTGTTTTAGTTTGGGCTCTGGAGTCACCTGCGAAAGCCGTGTTTTTAACTATCTACATAGTACAAACCAAACGTGACGTTCTTTGCTTCCCGTTATCGTGAGTCAATCAAAATGAACTTGGGGCATGCAATATTTTCATTTATTGCTGTTTTTTTTGCATTTGTGAATAGTGCCGTTGTTGTGGACGATGGTGATGTAGATCAACAAGGACTCTACAGTAAGTCAGACCATGTTGATATCTTAACTAACCGGAATTTCGAAAGGAAAATTTATGGTCAGAAACATGCAGTGGTAGCTCAGTTTTATAATAGCTATTGCGGTCACTGCCGTGCGTTTGCGCCCAAATTTAAGACTTTGGCTGCCGAAATTGTAAACTGGAAAAACATAGTCAAATTAGCAGTTATTGACTGTTCTGTGGAAGAAAACAATGAAATATGTAGACAGTTCGAAGTAATGGCATATCCTTCTATACGCTATTTACACGAGTATTATGTAAAAGGAAATGGTAATGTTGGTGACAAAATACAGATAACTGACACACATGAAAAACTTAAAGCACAAATAATAACTAAGTTACAAAATGATCAAACAGTTGGCCACTTGAAATCTGCACCATCCCTCAGTATTGAATCTGTCAGTGATTATTCGGCGGCTGTTAAAGATGTGCCTAATGACACCAAGTATACATTCCTTGTATTAGAAAATATTAATTCAACAGTGGGTTCAGAACTAGCCTTAGACTTAAATGATTACCCACATATAAGGATTAAAAGAGTGCATGAAACTAGTGAAATTACAGATCTGGCAAATATCAATCAGTTTCCAGGACTTATTGCTATAAGTTCTACACTTGAGCCTACTACACTAATTCCTAAAGACTATAAGAAACTAGGATTACTGAAAGCAATCAACTCATTTTTAAAATCAAAAAACTATGTTTTTCCTGCTCGGAATGAAGGTAGTCAAGAAATACTCACTAATGAGCATTATGATGACAAACAACAAACTGTGGAAACAGATCTGGTATATTATAGTGACCTTGAAAAAACCATCAAAACAAGTTTACATACAGAAATTACAAGATTCAAAACCTTGGCTGGTGAACCTCTACAAGCACTATTAGACTATCTAGATGTCATTATAGTCTCTTTTCCTTTTAGAGGTAATCTTAAAGAATATATGACAGAATTACGTAATACCCTTCTGACAAAGAATACTTGGAGCGGTAGTGAAGTTTATGAATTGGTAAAACAATTGGAAACAGTTCATGCACCAGTGTATACAACAAATTTGGAATATGTTAGGTGCAAAGGCAGCCAACCTAAGTTCCGGGGATATACTTGCGGACTTTGGACCCTATTTCATACTTTAACTGTAAACGCGGCTCAGAAACCTGGTACAGAAAGCCCTCGAGTTTTAAAAGCTATGCATGCCTATATTAAGAATTTCTTTGGTTGCACAGAGTGTGCTGGACATTTCCAGGCAATGGCATCAAGGAACAGAATATTTGATGTAAAAGAGAATGATAAGGCGGTGCTTTGGCTATGGATAGCACATAACGAAGTTAATCTTAGGCTAGCAGGTGATGTCACTGAAGATCCGGAGCATCCAAAAATTCAGTTCCCCAGTGTTGCAAGGTGCCCACAGTGCCGACTTGCTCGTGGTGCTTGGAACCTACCAGCTGTGTACCAATACCTCCAAAATGTTTATGGCAGTGTCAGCATCCAGTCTATGCGGCGTACAAGGTCATCTGCGGCTCCTTCAAGCCCTTTCTCCAATTTGGACATTGGAATGCTAAGTCTCCTGTACATATTATCTTTCATTATTCTTATCTTAGTTATAAAATTCTTTCTATCTAAACGTTATAAGAAACGGTTTTATAAACATGGAAGGGGTAAAGTATAGCATAACTTTTACACTAACACAGAGTTTAACTTTAGATAGTAACAACAAATTGTCTGTTGGCCAGTTATTTGTTATTCTTCTTTATTGATTAGTATACTGCATAATTATCTTAAAACACTGTCTTAGTTTGTTTTATGGAATCAATTATTATTTATTGGGCCAGTGCAATTGTAATGATTCAAAGCATTACAGTTGTATTTGGGTTTCATAATTAATTCAATTTCATTCAATCTGCATGCAGACATCTGCATGATCTACTATTCAGTGTAATTTTGAATATTGTTTTCATGTTTATATTGTGTTTTAGATGTTTGAATATAGCTTGCCTTGGTACAGCTGTTTCATGACATACAATTGCTATTGAATGCGAAAGTATAGATACATATTTTAAAGTCATATGAGGAACGGTTTTTATTAGTCTGAGGGCATACCTAGAATAGAGTAGGAAGTGCAATTCCTCACTTAGATTCTCATTCAGTTTCTTGTGCGTGTGGTTCACAGTCGTAATAGGAAGGTTTCGTAATGCGAATAGGCGATTTCTTAAATTTATAGTATACAAATGTGTCAAATTATATATGAATCGCCAGATGGGTGGCCGTGTCACCACTTTTCATTCCGTACACACCAATTCTGTCTATAGTTTTCGCAATTTACTTGCACTACAGAAACAAAATGACTAGGATCACAGCTTTGCATGGCGGTCCATGACAAATGCTTTTTATAATTTAAATACTGCCTTTCTTGAGCACCATTCTATATCACATTAAGATTTTTTTTTGCCAGATTTATTTAGTTTCATGTAGCCGAAAATAATAATGTTAATCGTGAATTTCGTTTCTAAAACATGTTTAAAGAGTTACAAATCTAACGATATACCTAGTTGTTCTCTAACTTAAAAAGATTAACCAAGTGTCAATCTTCTAAAATTAATACGGATAACTGAAAGGCAAACTTTGATAACTGGCAAACTTTTACCGTTCAGATACTTCATGTTGTGGATTTTAGTAAATTGATATTATTCTATTAATTCACTATTATGTATTTAACCGCGGCAGCAGCTACAAAATTTTCACGTCTTCTCACCGAGGGGCTACGACGCCAATGTAGAATTGTACTGTTCGATCAGATCTGACAAGATCTATTGGCTTAAAACCCACCTTGCTACAACAGTTACAGATATGAGATACCGCCGCGCGCCGCCCCGGTTCGCGAGGGTCCGGGGCGGCAGCGCGCGAAAGTATATCTTTAGCATATAACATTTCCGCAACCCCGACAGGACAATCTATCGCTGCCAAGTGTTTATATTCGTGCAACCTACTAGAGTTTACTAACCAAAACTCGTGCAACGGCACGTATAAACACTTGGCAAGAATAAAAACAACAACAACCTACTAGTGTGTAGTAACTTTGAACAGGATTAACTAGCCCTTTTAAATATTTTTGATTTATATGTTTTATTTCAATTTGGAACGTGTCTTTTTGGCAAATGTTATTAGTTACATGAAAATGTAATCGAGATAAATATCAGACTATTACAGCTGCAAAATGAAAAGATAACAAAAATGACGAGTTTGTTTTTTTTTACCCGACTGCGGCGAAGCAAGGAGTAGGGTTATGTTTTTACCGCGTATGTATGTATGTGTGTCCGTTCCTTTGCTCCCTCATAACTATTGAACCAGTGAACGGATTTGGATAAATGATACGTCGTTAGACTTCTCTTGATGGCGTGAGTGTCATAATAGGATAGATTAAAATAAAACCAAATCACCACAACGACGATCAGGCGCCATATTGTCAAAATAAAAATTGTTTAGGAAATATAGCGTTTTAAAACGGAATTAAATACTAAAAAGCTGAAAAATAATATTTAAAAAATCTAAAAAACCCGACTGCTCAACTGAAATGGAAGAAACAAGCACACTTTTAATTTAAAAAGTGACAAGCAGACGGGACCCGTCAAATTTTTTAATCAAAATTATATCACGATCAATTGGGTCCCGCCTGCTTGTCACTTTTTGAAATAAAAATGTGCTTTTTTTTATTGATAATAGGCTAGCGTTTGACAACCATCTCACCTGATGCTAAGCGATGATGTTGTTATTATTGTTTCTTCCATTTCAGTTAAGCAGTCGGGTTTTTTAGATTTTTAAATAAGTTTTTTATTGTACCTATATTTTTTTGTAGTAATTGATTCCACATAATACAGTTTTAATTATGGCTTATTTATAATGATCGATTGCAGTACATGGTTTCTTTTTGCTTATCGATAATACGGCAGTAACTATACAGGATGGGTTTTTGTAATCAGGCGTTAAGATCTGGTCATTTTAACCTGTTATACTACAGGGAAACATTCTCAAGAGACTCTTTTTAATTAAACTGCACATTAAAACGGATTAACGGATCGAATGCAAATTTACCGTTAAAAATAATCTCGCCTAAAGTTGTGTTGCCTTGACTGAATCTTTCAAAAACCCATCATGAATAGAGCTGGAAAAAAATGTTCTAATTTCCACCAATCATTTAGCAATATGAAAGTGCAATTTTATGTAATTTACTTCCTTTTTACTACTGCGTTTGTATCTCTTTAAATGGTTCTTGACACTGGTTCACACTAAAGCTTGATCATGTTTACTTAACAAAGGTGCTATATGAATTTCTTTTGTACTCTTCCTAATCAACTACTGCAAAAGAGTTTTTTTTTTAATTCTTTAACAATATCGATTCTTCCACGATCTGGCACACACATTTATGTTTGAAAAGCATTTTAAGTATTTTCGTCCTTAATTTATTTTCGTCGTTCTAGTTCATAATTCAAAAAGGATTTACAAAATTTAACAATTTTCTATAACTATAACATGGATTGACAGGAACAACAGCGATTGCGATTGAAATTAAGAAGCATGAAGTTTTGCACAAGTAGTACTTGTGCTTGTATTGTACGTAATTTTTTGGTAATATTTATTCCTAAAGAGGAGGAGGAGAATTACTTTGGTACCTTGTATTTTATGCTGATGGACGAACTCATAAATTAAGTTTAAAAGAAGTGTATATTTCTATATCTTATTATTAAACGAAGCAAGTCTTCCTAACTATGATTCCGTTTCAAAAATTTTGATAATGGCTACTTAAAATTAATTTCTTGATTTTGATTGGTATAATAAGATATTGTTGAAAAGTATATTGGCTCTTGGATTATCCAACAGATAATAGAGAATATACATAACAATAATATTTATTATGTAACCAGTTCTCCACCCATGGTCATGATCATCATTGTCATGGTCATGACCCTCCCCTGGGCTGGGTCCAGGACCTAGGCGGACCACTAATTAAAAATTTTAAACATTGTTACTACATAATACTCCAGTTTCTGTCATTGTAAACGAATATCGGCAGTGGATGGCCAAGTGGCAGCGGAGTCAGGAAATACAAATTATAACTTCTTGTGACTTGACCACGATTATGTGACCCCCTCTGGCACCAAAGCTGGATCTGCCCTTGAGATACACTTTATACTAATAGTGAAAACAGAATGGAAATTGAACGAAAAACCAACCAGTTATTACGTCATATTCTATTTTTAAAAGCATTTTATGACTTCGTCGCTCAATAAGATATTTAAAAAAAATTACTAGTGCTAATAAATATTTTATTAGGTAGGTAATTAAAAATCTTCATGCACATTACCTATTATGTGGATGGTTATTAAACGGAACGACATGAAATGAAAAAGATACTTATAAATTATCTGTGCGCGGATATTTTCACCACTCCCGCTAAAATAATCTAAGCCAAAATTTATTCCAGCCATTCTGTCGCAGTTATGGGGATTTATTTAAAAGAAGCCGATATTTGGCTAAGACATTCGATAAATTGTTAGTAGTGTGTCAGCGTCACTACTGCAGTTTAATCGAAGCTTTACGGTTATGGACTTTTAATTATTCATAATTATATAAAATAGTTACCATTCTTACTAAAACTCAACATGTTTACATTTAAACTTCGGTCTTGACAGTTTTTGCGGTGTACTTTTTTAGGGTTAGGTAGTTAGCTAAGTCGGACATCTGCGATAATTGTTTTTCTTGATTTATATACCACTTATTCCCGTTACCAATTTACAGCCCACCCAGGTACGCGTTTATCTTTGTGTCCTGAAAATATTTAACAGAGACATCTAACAAGAAATCTAACATTTTTAATCACACAGAATTTAAAATTTATGTAATTGCATTACAACATCAACAGTATCAAATTCAAACAGCTTGGACAATTTTGTCTGGATGTCTTTATCAATAATTTTGCTGTCTCAAAAACAAAGATTTATTTACAAAATTTATTTCATAAAAATATAATCTGTTTATGTAAATTTTAATGTTTTGTTTTTTAATAGTTATGTAAATTTTTCCAAGTGGTGCTAATATATAGAAATCTTACTAGAGTATTCAATAAATAATTGACAACTTTGACATTTTCCTACCCAGTGATTTAAAAATGAAAGGAACATGTTATTATTTTCAATACATCATGAATTTGTATGTTTGGAGTTTACAAGGGAATGGTATCAATTGCATTCTTCTTTATCTATGAGATGATGATGATGAGAGTATGTTTTATAAAACTATTATAAATCTTATGTAATTGGGTAAAAATATATTTTAAAAACGATTCCAATATAGTGTAAGATTTAGTAACATCAATTTTATTGCCTAATTAGCTTTAGTACTAGGCTGATTCCTAATACCTAAGTTGTTGTGTATATATAGTAATAATAGTTTGTAAATATCACAGTATAATATTGGAAAATACTTTTTGTATCAAAATGAAAAAAAATTACTTTCGAACTTTTAGAAACATACTTACATGCTAATCTTAGAGTTAAAAGGATAACATACTCTTCAAAATATTAAATTTTTACTTAATTTTATACTGTGTTGTGTAGTACTAATGCCAACAATAATTACCTACCCACCATGTTCATAATATAACAAAAAATAAACAAACAAAAATATCGAGTGTACGGAGTGAGAACCCAATTTTATTCATTTTATAGATATAGTAATAAGCTAGGTATTTGAAAGATTTAAATGAAGCCTATTTATAACAAATGACATTATTGATAAGAAGCACATCTGTCGGTGCATAACGTTAATATCAGCCTATCATCACTCATATTTTTATCGTGATACTTGGCGATTAGCCTAAGCCTTGGGTTAATCGTTGGTTTTTGCAAATATTTTGATAGAAGCTTGTGTGTTTACCGAAAACATTCTCAATTTCGTATAGTTAACTGTTTTGCCAAAATTTTACACATTTGTTATTTTTTTTTCGAGTACTTAAGTATTTTGAGACTTGTAGATTATAAGTGTGAATATTGTAAAAGACCGCTGATTTACTTTAAAAAAGAACCACAGCCATAATACCAACAGAAAAAGTAGTCTGGCTGTCGGCATTGCTCATGATTACTGCAGGTATTGTTCGTCAGGTGTACGCGCGCTAAAGAATCAAATAAATTAACGGTCTATTGTTCTACTCATTCCATAATTAAACTTGTCGCACAATAATTCTAAAACCAAAAACTTTGGGAGGCACGATATCACAAACAGACTGACAGAGCTATGTAGTTCATATAATTGATTATCTTAAAGTATACGTCTGGAGTGAAAAACCTTAGGAAAAATTCAATTGGGCGGGTAGCCTTGTGCGGAACTCATTTGTAGGCACGACTTTAAAGCTTTGTTTTCCTAGGATAGCGGTGCTGTCATATAGCGGCCGTAATACAGCGGTGAATGACGTCACTAGAACGTTGTCTATGTAAACAAAATGGCGCGGTTTCCTAGAGAGCGGTAACTGACACCGTAACGTCAAAAAGCGGTGCCGCCATTTGCATGACGGCCGTCTTGTCGGTGACAGATGGTTTCGTGAACGTTTCATTGATAGCGATGAAGCAGACTGTGTTAAAACGGCCGTGGAACTTCCCACATGTCGTCACCGTAAAGACGGCCGCCTTTTGCATCCGTAATATTACAGCCGCTATATGACGGCACCGCTTTCCTAGGAAACCAAAGCTTTACAGTTGATAAGTGTAGCTATCACGTCAAAATAATCTGTGATTTTGCCAACGTAATATTGGTATTGTGGTGGCCTCCCACAAAATCGATTAATGAAGAGAAGAAGTCTTACGAAAGGATATAATGTTACTATGCTCATTAATTGGATCGTGTAGATCAGATATTCAATCGCTTCCATGAAAAATCCCAGTTATCGGATACATCCTGTTAGATTGAAGGCAGAGACCATAATAAAGTATTGTTATATTATTAAATAAAAGTTGTTAACTAGTCTTATATTATGATGATTCTACTTTTCTTGTTTCATACAATTCCGATGAAATATCTAGAAGCAGTGATCCGATAGCGAAATTTCTTATGCTAATGTAAGCAACATTAGAAAGTTAGCAAGCTAGCAAGCAATTGATTAATTATTCACTATTTACGACTTCGTACAAATATTAACGTCACAAATTATTTAGAATACAGGCACCTGTATATTAAATAATAGAGCGGCACGGCGAACTGTGCGATGCCGGGGCAAGTCGCTAGTTTGCGACAAATATAGACTATGTCCTGCCCCAAGGTCTAATCTATATCTGTTCCTAATTTCATCACAATCGGCTCAGTGGTTTAGGCTTGAAAGCGTAACAGCAAACAGACAGAGTCACTTTTGCATTTATGATATTGGAGGTATCTTATAAAAAAAAATTGGCCAAGTGCGAGTCAGACTCGCCCATGAAGGGTTCCGTAGTAACTATAATAATATAATATGTATATTTATTTGACGAATAAAAAAAAAACCTTAAAAATTTCTTTAAACTAGCTTATTTACATTTTTACAACTACGCTAAATAACTTTGTTTTTCATAGTGTTTGTATGAATTACAAAGTTATATTTGCGGTTTTAGAAAATATGCTGTATCTCAAAAAATGCTGACCCGATTTCGTTCAAATCAATTTTGGTTGAAAGTTTACATTAAGATCAACAGACATATATTTTTCTTAGATTTTTCACTCTATTATTATAGAAGTTAGAGCGGGGGGGAGGACACACATTTTACCACTTTGGAAGCTTATATCTTTTAAACGATTGACTTTATGAAAATGTGGTTTTAGAAACCCTTATATCATTTTTAAAGACCTGTCTATAAATACCACACACGCATAGGTTTCATAAAAAAATATATTTTCAGTTCTAGTACCATGTATGGGGACCCCCCTTTAATTTAAATATTTTTTTATTTTTTTTTCTTAAAATCGGAAAGCGGTTCACAGAATACATCTACCTACTACGTTTCACATGTATAGTCTTAATAGTTTCGGAATAAAATGGCTGTGACATACGGACGGACGAACAGACAGACAGACGGACAGACATATCGAAACTATAAGGGTTCCGTTTTTTGTCATTCGGCTACGGAACCCTAAAAATGAACGCAAATGGTGTAAGGTGCGAAGTGACGGGACGATTCTCGTAATTTTAAAAACTGCTCTCTTCAATATCTTTCTGTCTGGTAGTTTTCATGTTATTCTCCGATGGGAGTTGTTGTCAATTCTTTATGAATTGGAGTCTTAATTGGAGAATTCTTAGTCGTTGATAAAATATAAGGACATTAAGAGTTCTCAGCAATCCTTGCCTTCAAAATGTTTACATATTAAAAATCTAATTATAGTGAACTAATATTATGTATAAATAAAGTGCCTATATTAAGATACAGACAGTTACATAAATAGTTATCGCTGAATAGTAAATCGAATAATACAAAATAGTTACATATCACAGTAACCGGATATCCGGTCGTCGTAGGTAATTCCTGTAGTTTCATAATTAAAGTGTTAATAAATTATTGTGATTGATATACCAATGTACTACCGACTTATTTATATGTATTATTGTTTAGCTTTCGGATTTGAACAGAATTGCAGGTATTGACCTGCAATTCTGTTTGTTAACGTGTCCCTTGAGGTGAAAATGGGCTCCATCAGAAAGCAAGACGTTGTCATAATTATTGAATCGATTCAACATTGTTTCGGCATACGATTTGTGTAAATTTAAGTCATTAGGTTTTAGTTCCTGCACTATTTGGATCTTATATGGATATAATTTTAAACCAGTTTTGAAAATACGGCGTAAAGATTCTCTTTTCTTCGCTTCGAGAAGTCCGTGAGCCGCCGGTTTGCTTCACATTTAGTGTCGATCCCGT
The DNA here is from genome assembly GCA_943138885.2 of Tholera decimalis. Classification (NCBI taxonomy): domain Eukaryota; kingdom Metazoa; phylum Arthropoda; class Insecta; order Lepidoptera; family Noctuidae; genus Tholera; species Tholera decimalis. Next base: position 28,331,226 of record OW964548.2, read on the forward strand.
CGAACTTCTTCACCCATTTCTTTATCAAAGGACCACTGGGACACTGATTCAAGTCGTGTAAATCGTATTCAACGCGAAATAAGCGTCTCACAGTACTATTTAAATATAAGTTTAAATAAAATTGTTTTACATAAAAAGTACGCTGCGGTCCCGTGAAGCGATTCATTGCGACTAAATTTCCGAGAAACGAGCTAGCGGTAAGACCCCTCCCCACGCCCCGCCCGGCTTGTGTTCGTACGGGATCTTAAATTCAAATGTTAACAAATTCATGGCCCACCATGTACTACATAGACATCCGTTTCAGGTAATTTACCACAGGATGGTCAAACAGCATAACCCTCTATATTCATATATTTTTTCGAATCTATTGTTCTTTGTTAGTATAGTGCCTTCCATATTACTGCATAGATCTCCTTATTTTCACTCACTTGATCTGAATACGCATCGACAAATAGTGCACTAGATTTATCATCCACTCGAACTAAAAACAGTTCTCAGCATTTCCCGGATTTGGATCAGAAATTCGGAGTACAAACGCCCTTAGAGATTTCTAGTTGGTGTCTTTCCACGTTAGTCTATTTTAGTCTCAATGATTTTAGTCGTCTACACGTAAAATTCAGCAAAAAAAAAACTGATACGAAGATTATAAGTATAGCATCTACAAAATCATGGCATGATTAAAAAGTATAGTCACCAGTGGTTAATTTTATTAGATTTCTTCAAAATCATAAAAATTAAGCCACACGTTTTAAAAAGCATCAAATTTGAGTAGTCAGTCGTCATTGGTTTGGTCCTTTTTCCACATTTTTTTAATGTCGTCTTTAATCATTCTTTAATACATCTTTTGATGGTTTTAGTATATTATTTAAACCCTGTTTTTAATCTCAGACAGAATTGACACATGCAAATGTCAAGTTTAGAAATAATGTTGCCCGCTCTTTTCGTTTTTGGTTATACCTACGATACCGGTTTATAATATTTTATCCGACTGCGCGGCGCAAAGGAGGGTAATGTGTTCACAGTTTTTTTATGTATGTATTTAAGTATATATATGTTTGTAACTATGTGGCGTTGTACAGGCCAAACGCGTGGGCTGATTTGAATAATTCTCACGTTAATCAATTCGTCTTAACCATGCGAGGGTCACAAGAGATATGACAGTTAATTATAAAAAATCGGCAAACTATATCAAATATCGTTGGGGTATCGTTGAATAGGTTTTTTTTATAAAAGAACTAGCATTGTGGGTATAATTCACATTACTAGCAATCTTGTTGACCCCTCCAACTCAGCTAAATATCCTTGTGTTTGGAGTGGGTTCACAGCAAATGGGAGGGGTTTGAACTCGCGATCTCTCGATCACAAGCCCGATATCTTAACCATTTTTAGATTTTTTTCTCCTTTTTTCATTCAAAGCAATCGTTTAGGATATATAAGTTTTAAAACGGATCAGTTCCATATTCAGGGTGCGGTTTTTTTTCTTATCAAATAAAGGGCTTTACGAGAGAATAATAAATAAATATGTGATTTATTTCTATAAAACAAAATAGAAATGAAAAATCGCAATACTGAAGAAAGGATAAAGTTGGAATTATTCCTCCTTCCTTGACTTATAATGTTGTTATTTGATAACTTTACAGTACAGCTAAAATTGTCCAAATAAAATCATCACCACATGATTTTATTGGCTTGACCCTGTGATGATGCTGCCACTTATATTGTGCTGGGCAGTAACAATACATTGCGCGTTTCTTCATTGGCCGGCCCGGCCCGACACCGATACTGACAACGACAACGACATCGGTGGCCGCTTAATTTAATGGAATTGTAGGGAACAGTGTCTCATTGACCCGGCCCGACACCGACATTAACTGCAAGGGATGGCCTTAGCTGTGATGTATTTAACTTCTAATTTATTTACAAAGGTCTATATTGTATTGAGCAGAGTAAGAGCACTAAAAGGCTCTATTTGTGCATTGATCCGAATAAACTTCTAAATACGCTTTAAGACCATAATTCCTAGCAAGTGTTAAATAAATCTGTAAAATCTTAAACAAATTTAAATAAAAAAGCTAAAAATAAAAAGATAATAATAAAAACTAAAAATCCTGACTTATTTAAAAAAGTGACAAGCAGGCGGGACCCATCCCATTTTTATAAATATGTATGTTTGATTGTGTCCCGCCTGTTTGTTCACAATAAATGTTTTTATGTGTCATCTGGGCCATACCTATAGTCGACGACATTACTGATAGGTTTTTAGAAATAGGTGGCTTCTGATGATTCAGAATATTCCTAAGATATGGAGTCATTACTTCAATCTGATTAACGAATACCTGTAATTAATTATGTTATTAAAAATATATCTATATCTTACATTATTAATTTTGTATTTCTACGTTTTAAATTAGCACCTACACATTATTTCAGGATAACGTATTATAAAACGCCGATACTTGATTTTATTAACGTTAAGTTTCGATAGTGGCACATCACTATTTAAGATTTGCAAAAAACTGGCGACCGCCGTAATGCCAACTTTGTTTCTGAGATCAAAAAACAGGGTATAGGTAAATTTTTGATAATCTGAAAAGTAAAACTTAAATAATTTTCGTTTTGTAGCACAATACACGTACAATTTATGGTTTTATAGCATAATAATACGCATAATTATGCAGATCAATATTCTAAAGAATGTTATATTATTAAAACGTTGTTGTACACTTTGTAAAGGTGTATAGTGTTTTTGTTAATGGTGACAGTTCTGAGAAAATCTGAATTCATAATATGTAGGTTCGAAGTACCTACTGTCTTAGGAACTATAAATAGACTTCTCTTCATTAAAATATTTTATTTATTATGTATTATTAATAATAACTAACTTATTATTTATAGGGTTAAATCTGCCCCGTGAAAGTATACTCGCCGTGTTTGAGCATTGTAATCTTTGTGGTAGCTGAATTACATTAAAGTTAGTAACCAAGTTCAGGATGGTGGAAATAATGGAGATTTGATTACCGTCCTACTCAATAAGTATACCTTTAATGAACTTTAATGATGAATAATATTTTTAAATCATTCTATACAGTACGGTTCATCGCAACTGAGTGGAAAATGGACTCTCGGTTCAGGTCAGTAGGTTATCTACAACTTAATTATAATTTGTGGTGGTGGATAATTTGTTTAAATTAATGGTGGATGTATTTGTACGGCTTTGTCCAATATGTTAAATGTTTCATTAACGGTGTACGGTTCACACATTATTTGTACAAATATTGAATATACGACATGAGGAGATTGCGGAGCCTAAAAATACAAATTTATAAAACCTAATGTACACAATTATGCAATAAATATATATTTATCTCCATCATTGCTATGACGACAACCATATTCTCAATCTCAATTAAATATACTCGTCATCGGTTAATTGTAAATAACAGTAATTCTTGTTCTTATGTTTACTTACGGTTTGGTAAGAAAGTAACATTGTTGTATTTCTGTAGACCCACAGTTTTGGTGTTGCAAGTCTACTATTCAATATAATATGCTTATAACTTCCAAGACGACAATATGTTAAAACTACATACATAATTGTATTGTTTCTCTGAGTTAGTTACCACCTGTTGCCGGACATTTTAATTGAACAGGGCCTATTTGATTAAACTGCTAGGCGCAAGAGACTGGCCTAAACAGGTAACGACGGCTGCGTAGTCGATGCGATGCGTTCTAGATCTCGGATAGGCTTGCACCACTACAGACGTTATGTATAATATTATATACAATACATATTGGGTGTAAACTATTGTCAAATACTTAAAACACAGTTGAAGCCGAATATAACGACGTCGCTTATAACAACGGATCGGTTTTTACGCATTAAGGGCAAAGTCCCGGCCTAAATCCTATATAAACACTTGGTAAACATACCGTCTATAACAACATCGGATATACCGACATATCGCTTAAAACGACGAAACTATCGAAATGCATCGGCTTTAGCGACTAACTGTCACATTTTGTTCCAGCAAAATAAAACATATAAGGATTATTTTGACTTGTCGCTGCAAATTTTTTAAAGATAATTTTCTTTTCCAATATTTTATTTGAAAGCAAATTCATACGCCGAATACTGAAATCCTACATATCTGTAAATTAATAACATATTAAATAACCACACATACATGTTTGTCTACTTGTGTATATGTATGTATTGCTTATATCAACTACCGGCTATAGCGTCCGAAGTTGTATGGTCCCTTCAAAGTCATTATATCCGATTTCGATTGTAATTGCTTTGTACGGTGTTAATAATACAATTTGTACAACTTAAAACTTAAATAAATATATATAAAATGATGAACTACCGAATACAGGTGCTTTAGATAACTGTTCTAGATAGCTAAATAAATACCTTAAACGTTTGTTAGATGTACTCAAATCATTGTCAGGCAGGTTATATTGATAATGCTTCATCCAAAAAACAAAAATTGCTCGTCAGTTATGAATATACTCTTGAAGCTGACAAATTAACCACAGTGACTGCATCTAAATTACCACACGGGAATTCATTGCAGTGTCTACCTAATGTTCTACTCATAAGTATGGAAATATATTTATGAAGTGAACTTGTGCAACATTTTGATGCATCATGTTTTTTATGCGCGTAGACTGCGCAATGAATGTCACGAAGCATTGTAGTGTCCATTAGGAACATGCGAGTTAGCTTGTGTCGAAGCAGGAAATTTTTAGAGATACGCAACTAATGAATCCAATCTTAATCCATTACATTTAAAGTTGTCAATTGGTTTGAGCAAACTTTTTGAATAATTAAAACATGAAATGAAGACATGGTTGATGTTGCTACTATGAGATGACACAGTGAAAAAATCGAGTTCACACTTTTGCTTTAAAACCTGCAACTTGATATTATCTATGTCAGATAATATGATATTAATTCAGATAGAAGAAAAAACATTCCATCGTGATAAAAGGTTACACATTTTTGTTTAGTCCAGTTGATGCACACATTTGTAATAATGCAGCTGAAACACAGAACTTAGTACTTGATAAGTCAATTAACGTTTATTTTCTGTAGTGTTAGTAACAATATTATTTAAATCTATTATTAGAAAATATAGGCATAAACATTACAATACGGTGTGGAGCTGCATCCACCTCTGCAACATGTGTTGAATGAGGACTCGTACAAAAATATCGAATAATGAAGTATAAGTATTTGCTTTGCTATAACTCACATACACATATCCTTGCTAATCATCGACTTTTCCCCAATGGCCTTAGATAGGTACTGCTATTTCCATAGATAACCGCTCAATATCTTCATTTAGAAACATTTGCCAACTAGAACAGTGGAATGGATGGCAGTTGTACGCCTGCAATTATTGTAATTCTTTCAAAAACACTGACTTCGGAATTGTTATTTCATAATTTATCTACTAAACAAAAATATTTGTCGCTCTTGTGTGAAATGAGGGACCACAGTTTAGTCGTTACATATTTTTATCTTCAATGTTTTGTGGTCTGTTATTCAGTAAATATCTACACTAAACGAAATGGCCTGAGTCGATAGGATTGGCGACAATTTTGGGTACGGTCAGGCAATGACAGTTAAGTCTGATTTTTCTTGCAGTCCATGTAGTGTTACGTCCTCTATATTCCTTTATACTACTCTTATTGTACTTACTTTATTTTCAATATTAAATAGATATTGTGTCAGCACAAAGAAAAATCCACCGCCTGCTAGGCGAACGCTTTCAAATTTCGGTTGAATAGTAGGGTAGATACCTGCATTATATACTATGTATAATACGTTACAACCATTAAAGAAGTTTGGTTGTTTGCTAAAAGATCTGCTGTTTGTCGACCTCTGAACTAGGTGAATAGCTATCGTTTAAATTGATTCAATTGCAATAGCTAGATACAAATTGAATCAATTTAACCACACAGCTCAAAATTGCGCGAATTTCTGAACAACTAAACTCTTGTGGTTTAGTGTATTAGCTTAGTGGTGTTGTCAATAATAAGTCGACAGGTTGTTTTAAAAAAAAATTAGGTTACTAAAGGCTGCGTTGAGAATTATTTAAGTTGTCCCGCGGTCCCCGTGGAAATGGGCGTTGAACACGAGGTGGTTTTAGTCAGTAAGGATCTGAAGGACTCCTGCGCCCACCCCTGGGCTGAAGATAACCATGTGAAATTGACCTCGATAAAAAAGCTTAATACTTAAAGAAATCGTATTCGCCCCGGTTTGCCATTAGCTATACCTGTTAATTGAACGTTTTAGTTCAAGGATCGGCTTCAAAGTTTAATTAATATAACTAATAAAATTGCAGACACAAAAAATGCACTACCACCATATTAACTGGAGATTTAATGTGGTTTTTTTGTAAATTTTTAAATTGACACGCTCACACCCACTTGCACCTTCCATAGTTATCTTACGGGCCAATTACGTATGAAAATATTTCGTGTTATTGCTAATAACCAGTGATCGGAGTAGGTAGATTGATTTTACGTACTTGCATCATAAATAGTCATAGAAATCATAACATGGATAAGCCTGTTTTCCGGGATTTCATTTTGGTACTCGTAAGTACCACTGTAGTACCGTAGGATTGAATCAAATATTGTGAATATAAAGATTTTTAAACTACTACAATTGAAATTTTTAGAATGCGATAGTTAAACGTTTAAAATTGTTTTTGTCTTATTGCGTCCATTCAAAACTTAAATGTGACTAATTTAGTAGTTATTTCTTGCAAAGTAGCTATTTCTGAGAAGTTTGATTGTTTGTTTGTTTGCTTGAACGCGCTAATCTTCGAAAGTACTGGGTGGATTTGGATGAAATTTGGTATGGAAGTAGATTGAAGCTTGAGGAAGGTTATGGGCTACTTTTTACGCGACTGCAAAAAAGGAGAGTTATGTTTTTACCGTGATAGAATCCACGGGAGCGAAGCCCCGCGTGAGTACTAGTATTGATATATTCTTCATCCTACACATCACAATATCTGTAATTCCTAAAAAATCTTAATTATTACAAAATCCTGGAATCCCGGAGGCATATCCATATTAGTATATACGTGCCAGTTCATTGACCCCAAATCAATCTACCTACTCCGATCACTGCTAATAACTCACAATATTTTTTGCGCAATTAATATCTAGACAAATTTTTAACAGTTACCTACTATTACAGGACGTTTAGTTCACAAATTCGCGCTAAGGGCTTCTAATCGCTTAGGTACGATTTAATAAAACAAATTAAATAAAAATATTTTATTTCAGACCACAAGATCCATAGTTTTGTTGGCACATAACTTATAAACTATGTTAGTAACAAACGCCTATACATTTAAATATTGTTAGTCGGTACACGATACTTACATACTATGTTAGTAACAATAAAATACACATCACTTTATATACCGTCCGCCCTCACCTGTCACCCCGGGCACATGCATGTGTACATGCACCCAGTGAGCCATGATGTCGCAACACGGCTTATCACTGATGACCCTCAGAATGCTGTTGGCACTCCCACGCACTCTGCGCATCATGGACGCTATCCGTTTTCGTAGGATGGTGTTGAAACCATCTACACGTGCTTCAGCAAACATCCCTAAGGCGCTGCAGTAACGTGTGAGCCCCAACAATATCCTGAAGGTGTTATTGTACTGAACTCTGAGGGCGTTGTATGCCCTTTGCGTATACCGAACCACAGAGTGCATGTGTACACCGATTGGCAAAAAGCCTTAAAAAGAGTTGGTTTCACCTCTGGTGTACAACGCGCAAACCTGCGGGCCAGCATACTGCATCGGACAGCCAACGCCCTCCGTTTTCTTTCCATATCAGCATCATCTTTTAAATCCTCAGTTACAATGTGCCCAAGGTATTTAAAATCTGATACACATTGAAGGGCCACTTAACATAACCGGGGGTACATGTGCTGGTTTGAGAGCCAACCTGTGTGCTACTAAGCCCGACAATCAGCTGGTTTACGTACAGGTTGAAAAGCGCTGGCGAGGTCAATCCACCCTGTCTCACCCCGCATTCCATCCTGTACTCGTCAGACAAATCATTCTTGCCCATCTGACTTGGTTGGTTTGGCATACCAGTACTGAAACATATTTGTGATGGCGTCGGGCACTCCCGCTTCGTGCAACTTACTCCACAATAAGTCGTACCTAACTAGGTCTTACGCCCTGGAAAGGTCTAGAAACGCTGCATATACCGGTGTATTTCTCTTTGTATAATACCTGACAGTATGCTAGAGGGCAAAGATAGCACTTTCAGTCGATAGCTGAGGCCTAAAGCCGAATTGCGCATCGTGTATTTGAAGGTTGTCCCTCGAACACACTCTCAAGTACCTTAGCCGTTTTAGTCGCCAGCGAGATCGGTCGGTAATTACCCACGTCACTAACGTCACCCGTTTTATTTTTCAGTATTGGTACAACCAGTTCTCATTAAATCAGCGGGCAGGTAGGAGTGTCGGATACAGAAAATGTAATGCTAACAGCCGAGGGAGATGTTCCAAATGTTCTATGCTGAGGCTGTCGTGTCCCGGCGACTTGCCACGTCTCATACTTTTAATAATTCAACTAATCTGCTTAGCCGTAATGCGGGCAGGCACCAGCTCCAGCAACAACGCCACCCTCAACGTCCGGTTTCACAGGAACATGTAATTTAAAATTATTCATAAACAAGTTTGCGATCTCCCCGGGTATGCTAGTCTCGGCGACGCTCACCGCAATTCCAAGCTTAGGATTTTCTTAATTTTTTGGTGTGTTTCCAAAACCCACGAAAATCTTTCCTATCATGTTTTGATGCCACAATATCCATTTGGTCTTGCTTGTTTTGACAAAGCTTCAGCTTTTGTTTGAAAATCCTTCGTGGTTCAACCATTTCGTTATAAATAATTCCCGTGTGTGGTTTCCCATGCCAAACCCAGTTTGTGAACTTTTGCCTGGAATTCCTGTGAGCATCCCTCACGTACTTATTCCAACCCAGAATAGGTCTACCTTTTCCTACACCCCCTCCACAGAAATCTTCATAGGCATACTCGGCAGCCTCTTGTAGTAATAAAATAATGTTCTAGTATAAATCATTTCGTTATGTTCTAGCTCATTACACATATTATTATCACAACACTTACTTAGTTGGAAAACTAATTAGCCGCAATTTAGAGTTACATTTCTCGGTATAACGTTCAATCTGGAAGGGAAGGGAAATGATCTGACCAGTAAACATCGTAGCGTATCTTAACAGATTTAACCGATTCCCACGCGGCCTCAGTTACCAAACAGTGGTCTAGGCACCGACGAATACCAGGCGCATCACTGACAAAAGTATAGGAATAATTTCCCAGTTTCATTAAATCTGCACAAAACCAGTTTTGATCTGAACAAAAACTTAACATCTCTTTTCCAAAGAGTTCCCCAGGCTGCACGTTAAAATCCCCCAGTACGCAAACATTTTCAGTTCCACTACTTTCTATAATAGCCATTATCTCACTTAAGCAATCAATAAATTCTGGCAGATTATCGGTTGAATCAGTGGGCATATGTACAGACGCCAGCACATCAAGCTACAACAATCTGTCAAATTTCTTTAATAGATTTTCAACTTTATTGCTAAAGAAATTAGGTTCAAGGTTGATTGGGAAAATTTGACAGTTTCGGGTAGCTTCATGTGCTGGCGTCTGTACATTAAAAATCAGGCTAATCCTATCCAAAACATGTACTTTAATAGCGACCAGACGACTACTACTGCATGGGATCACGGTCACCGCATGAAAAGTGGTGTTCCGCCACATTAAGGCTACGCCTCCAAAAGGACGACCTTCTAACATTACACCGGTGTCCATCGCAGACTTGCCAAAGAAATTAAAGTCTTCGTTTACATTTCCTAAATACGATATTTCACTCGGTTGTAACCAAATCTCTTGAAGTGCTATCACATCAGCAGTCAGCACTCGACTTAACTTTTCAACACATTCAAAAGATCTTTTAAAAGACTTACAGTTGAAACTTATAAGTTTAGTTGTGGTGTCCTTGTCCATAGCGTACACATCCATTATTTTTGTTCAAAATCACTAGCACTCGATTGTTGTTTTTTTATCACTATTGTGGACTAATATTTTTATATATATAAATTTTTGTTGAACGATACATATCTACGAAAGGCCACATATGGCCACTTATTTTCGTCCATAAACATATATAGTGTATCCTTCGGAATCATACATTTTTATGCTTCGTAATACCTTTCTAACTTCATATTTATTCTTTCTAATTTCACATCTACCCCCGTTCTATGTTTTATATATTCGATTATGTCGGATGACGGGCAGTCCTTGCTTACGTTATATATGTAAAACGGTATGCTTATATTTGCCGCCTTGAACTTGCATTCCGTTGAAACCTCTGCAGTCCCTTTCTTCCCAACGAATTTGTTTTTATTTCGTTTTCTTCGTACTGTCGTCCATTTATTGTCATCGTCATGCATGTCCTTGCGTTGCCAATTACTGTGGGTTACTTCTTCGATGATGGCCATGGCCTCAGCGTACGATTTTGTTATTGTTGTGTTTTGATAATCGTGTTGATACCAAACCGGTTTCACCGGACGTCCGCGACACAGATAAGGATTGCGGGAGCGAGTCAGTACTACGTTAATGTCTGGCCCTGCCAGGGCTGCTTGTAACTACAACCGATAAGTGTAACAAAAACTTCCATATTCATTCATGCTTTAATCGCTTGTGAGTAATTAAGTAGAAGGTACACAGGCTGCTTTAAGAACAAAAAGATACATTAGGTGACTTAATTTTAATTTTTTTATGTGCAATTAATACTCGTTCCAGCAGTCCTGGCACGCCGTTTCGCAAAAGTTCTTAATCACTTACTTTTTTCATTCATCATCGCATAGTACGCGATGCTTTTTGGGCCTTCCGCTGTAATATGCGTTTGCCTTTAAACTTATGTGGAGAGGGATGCCAGCTTATGCATGTGTCATTGTGATCTCAACATCATGCACGGGGAAGCCTAGGTTTGGCACAGCTTCTTGAATTTTCACTAACTGGAGCGTCACTATACATATTTTTGCGACTTCCTACCGTACGTAAGAAACGACAGTAGACATCACTATAACGTTTTTATTTTGATTGCAGGTACATGTCAGCCTGATAAGTTGACGTTTCGAGAAATCATCGCTTCAATATAATTGTTATACTTGAATCTTGACGTACCTAAACGTGACGCTAGTTCTAAGCTAGAAATATTGTTTGTTGAATTTTTAGATGACTTTACCGTTTATAAAACTCAGTGATGTTTGAAGTAATACTTTGTTATCCACAACATTTCAGATGCTTATGCTTAATGCTCTGGAGATATGAATTGATCTCACTTGAACTACCTAACAGATTTATTAAATAGTAATTTTGCCATATTGTTAGATACTGTACCCTCTCTATATTTTCGCAATTACTGAATTACTGTTTCTTGCTATTTTTATTTTATTTTTCATGCGGCTAAAGCTGTTGCATAATTCCACCATAACCGATATTTGAAAATAAAGCCGGAGGACTGCTAACCCAAAGGATAGCAGTCCTCCTGGTGTTAAATTAACCCAAAAGTTAATTTTCCGCAGCGACAAATTCAATTGGAAACTAGTAATTTTTTGGACTGACAAAAACACCGTTTCGCAAAAGTTTGACTTCAAAGTCAAAGCGTTTTTATTTAGTTAGGAAAATATGACTTCACGACTGAATTAACTGTGTGACTTTTAATTAATCTAATTACTCGTGAATATGTCATCATCATTTCCCAAAAATTAAACTAAAAGGATGTGCTAAGCGCACATTTTATGTTCATACACATATCTCTACATAACGCCTGAAAATTATTTTTTTTTTCGTGACGCATTTCTGTTAACTACTGTTGATTTCTTTACTCTCTAAATATTGATCCTATACATATTAGTAAGTTATCCTATATTGAAACAAATACTTTAAAATAAGTAGACAGGTAGGTACATAAACAGATTTTTATAAAACGGCCGATCACTCGATATCGCCTTTTAAAATTCAAATACTATTTTGAGATGACCCGCCCTTATAGTTAAGGCTAGTGCCTAGTGCTGCCCAAATGGCTTGCCAGACGTTAATTCTCACTAAATTATAGGAAACTAAATCATTAAATCGTAAACAATAAAAATTTTAGTAGTATGTCTACTAAAATTTTTATTGCAAACAAATTTCGTTGTTACAAAAAAAAAAAACTGACAGGGCTTTTATTTGACGATTAAGTTAGCTATGTTTTATGAAATTGTATTTTTTGCCCCAATTTAAAACTTGAACTGTATCAGTGCTTTTAGTGAATATTATTCAGAAATCTGTTACTCTGCATTCTGCAAATATCGTACCAAATACGTTGTACCTATTCTAGGAGATTATACCCACTAATCAATGTAAAAAGTAAGCCGATTGTAAAAAGTTTCAAAGAACATTAGATGCCTATTGTTATAATATTTTATGTTAATTCTGATTAATTAATTAAGCTGCATACCTACTTCGTTATTTTTATTGAAATGTTTATTTTGGTAAGATGTAATAAATATTTAACCCAACACCAGTGCCTAACCTTTTAGGGAATGCAAGCTTTATATTATGTGTGAAATTAATACATAGTAAGTGTAGTTATTTTTGACATAATAATTAAGTATGTTCAGATACTCCATTTATTTTGAATTAGAAAAAATACTGCCATTTATCAATAAGTAGTAAAATGTTGTTTTAATATTGACATGACTGCATTTAGCGTTCATAGAGCTATAAATATTTTTATGGAAGCTGGCACAGTAGTCCCAGTGCCCTTTTTAGCTTGTGGCGCACAATGAAACTGGTATTATTAAACGAGTCAAAAACACTTAAATAGACAAAAAATGTCCTGGGATTTGGTGTCCTTTAAGTGTCGCGAAACCAAGGTATTTGAAGGCTCATAATATCTTTGGTCCCAAATATCTCGGCAACGTGGCCTTTACTATATGTATCTCTATCCATTTTTTGTTTGTTACAGTGCCCTCTACCAATACATGGCAGTATAATTGTCGCCGCAACTTTGAAGAAAAATCAAAATGACGATTGCAGCTAGACTATGCCAATTGGGTTCAATGTCCTTTATATGTAAATATTAGATAAATAAAATACATTGGTTTATATTAATAACACAACTAAAGATATTTTTCTATTGATGTAATAAAAGGAGTATCTAGAGCTATTAATGATTTTGAAGAGGAAGAATTCTCCCAAATTATATTCATACTTTGTTTTCAATTTATAGTGTACATAGCTAGCTAAGTAACAAAACAACTATAAATTTGTCATAGTCATAGAAAACACTTAATGTATTTGTTCTAATGTCCTGTTTACAGTACAATCTAAGTTAACCTTGGACACCGCTAGCTAACGGTTAACACAAAAACCTGCACTCTAGTGGCGTCGATATATTTTTCATTCCAATCGCTTTTGATTTGACAAATAAATTATTTAAAATACCGCACTGGATGTTTTCTTTTACAGTAGCATACCTAGAAGATATAAGAAAGACTGCTGCATGAGTGGTGCACGAAGGCAAGGTTTGATCTGCTCTACCTGGTTGTTTGATTATACTGATTTTCCCATTGCTTTGCGACTGTTTTATAGGCATATGGATAATATTCTTGTGATTTAAGGAATGATCATAATACACAATATACCTAAGTATCTGCCAGCGAATGCGAATAAGTGACTCATGCGAATGTTGAGTATCTGGGGAGTTTTCCGTAACTTATATAATATATATCAATGATGTTTAGTTAGTTTTATCTTGCTCTAAAACTATCATAACTATGCCAAGCATTTTCAATCTGAACAATTTGTCAGCTGGAGAAACTCGGATACTTATTTACTAAAGATCAGGCAATCGATTTTGTTCGGTATGTACTAAATTGGTAGATACTTAAATTGGTAACTAAATTGCCCAAATCAAGATTACACAAATCAGCAATAGAGCTGTGTTCTCAATAACGTGATGTAACAAGTCCATTTCATTATCTTATCCATGGAAAAGTAAAACACAAAGTTGCGTTGTAAACCGTTGAGCTAGGATACAACCAAAACTACGCGCAGTACCAAATAATGCGCTCTGGTGTGACAATTTGAATATTCAACAAGCACTTTACGAGGTGACCTCTCCGCCGAAGAAATATATACCTTCGTAATTAACCATGTTGTTTATAAGCATTACTATTCGGATACTCGTTAAATACTTATATCATGTATAATACTGACCGGATAATACGAAGAAAATGGATACTTAGACGCCAAGTGCAGGTGCCTACTAGAGATATCCTTGGTTGAAAACTGCTCTGGAGTAGGTAATTACCCCGACTGCAAATTGAAAGTTTGTTTGCCTAATACACTTCTGGACACATCTATTGGCCCACCTTGTATTTTCAGTTTCGTTTGGTCCTAGCTAAAATTTTATATTAGGTCGAGCAAAAAGTTTTTATGCAGTTTTGAACCTGGCACATTCACAATTTCATTCAATAGTCTTTTTTTGAATTTCGAACACAGAATTTAAAGAAACAAAAGACAATTTGGAGCCTGTTTGTTGATATCAAACAATCGAATACTAAGAAAACTTGGTTTTATTGGTTTACTTGGATTTAATTCTTGAAAAAGTGATTGATATCTTTGCTTTTGCAACAAACATTACTTATTCTTAACATTAAGGTGAGGTTCTATCAATAATCTATGGATACTTCACCTGAAGTCGCCGCCCAAGCTGTGGCACTTATTCAGGCCGGACACAGCCAAAGAAACGTGAGTGCTCAACTTAATTTAAGTCGATCTGCGGTCCGAAATGTTTATCGGAGGTACCTAGAGACTGGCGGCTTTGTTCGTCGCCAAGGAAGGCCACGATCTCGGGTCACAACTGAAAGGCAGGATCGATTCATCGTGACGACCAGCTTGAGAAATCGTCACCTTACCTCCATTGAGATACAAAACCAACTTCGCGACTTCCACGGAGTATCTGTGAGCGCTCGAACTGTTCGGAGAAGGTTAAAAGAACGCGATATGGTACCACACAAGCCAGCTAATGGGCCCAAACTAAAGCGAGCCCACCGAACAGCGCGCCTTCATTTCGCACGCAGTCATTTAAATTGGACACAGCAAGATTGGAGCCGTGTACTCTTTTCTGATGAGTCTAAAATTGTGTTACATGGCAATGATGGAAGGAAGAAGGTCTACCGGCGTAAGGGAGAGCGTTTCGCACAATGCTGCTTTGAAGAGAGGGTTGCTTATGGCGGTGGCTCATGGACTGTCTGGGGCGGTATATCCGCGAGCGGCAAAACTCAACTTGAGGTTGTTACAGGACCACGGCTGCCAACATTAAATGCTGAAAGATACATTCGTGAGTACTTAGAACCTCACGTGATACCATACGCGGACTATGTGGGCCCAAATTTCCTTTTTATGCATGATAATGCAAGAGCCCATGCGGCCGGCATCGTCAGGGAATATCTTCGGGATGTGAACATCACAGTTATGGACTGGCCAGCCAGAAGCCCAGACATGAACCCCATTGAGCACATGTGGGACGAGGTAAAAAGGCGTGTTAGGGCTCGTCAGCCAGTTGCCCAGACGATGCAGGAGTTGAAAACTGCCATAGAAGAGGAATGGGAGATGATCCCTCAAAATTTCATAGAGCGGTTGATAAACTCTATGCCTAATCGTATGAGAGCTGTGGTAGATGCCCATGGAGGCAACACGCGTTATTAAATTAAACCTTTATTTGATAAAACATGTTTTTTATTCAAAAATTAATTGCCTTTAACAAGGCGCATATCCGACTTGTTAGGCGTAGGTCCATGTCGTATGGTATTCTGAATTCAAATTTAAAACTATACGATTAAAAAAGATGGTAAAATGTATCAGGTTTAAAACTGCATCAACAGTTTTTGTTCAATCTAGCAATCATATTTCGGTAGGGGCCATCGAAACCTAAACTCTAAGGTGGGCCAATAGATGTGTCCAGAAGTGTATTTTTATGCGCCACTGTATTATCAGCCACAACGTTATCTTTGGAGGTCGTTCCGTTCTTCCATATAATCATTTTAAGTACCTACTTACATATGGCAAAAAGGGGTTGTCTTCAAAGATTACATTGTAGGGTACAATACAATATACAGCCATAATCAAGCATGCACTAACTTCTGACGTTTTGTAAGTGCCCATGTAGGCCTATGTGAAATAAAATCATTTGAGTTTGAGTTTTAGAATTTGAATAGATGCTATTGCGAGTAATATGGCGAGAGTTCACCAGGGATTCAAAAAGCATAATAACCTACGTCAGTACCTCTTAAAACAAAAATTATTTTAAAAACTACTCAATATTGCACAAGAACAACCACTTTTATGTTAGATGTTAATTTATTTTGTTCGTTTGCTATCTATCTATATTTCTGATCAATGCGCTAAATCTATTTCAATACGTTTTGTATTTCAATATTTTTAGGGCATTAATCTCTCCAAACAAAAAACATTTATTTGGGATTATAGCAGCGAAGTAGTTGTGATGTGACTAACAAGTGTATGATTCTAACTTAACTTTTTTTTAACTTAAAATTATTTTACTGTAGTACTATAAATACAATTTATAGTTCTTCAGTACTGAACAACAGTTAGGGTTTCATTTCTTTAAAAGTGCTTCTATCATTTTTGATTCTGATTTTTTTCTCAAAATGTTAGCCCTAAATTTAGACCACATCAAAGTATTACTTTATATTGTAAATGCAAAAAAACTTCTACACAAAAAAATAAAACCGACTTTAATTTCTTTCGTCAGTGTTTTTGTATTTTCGTGTTTGGACACCGACTTCCAAAAAGTTAGTTAAAAATATTTTTTCATGCTTTTTAGTTTATAATTTATCAAGTTACAAAAGCCAAAATGTCAACTACTTATCACCTTTTACAAAATATTGCTTTTCCCGATACAGAGCCGTTAATTTTTGAGTTCTCCTAGTACTTCACCATCAGCTCTACTTTACCATAATTATGCATTGTGTCGAGCATAAAGTGCTTAACCATATTTAAGTAATCGAATCGCAACCCATGAAATACTTATTATTGAGTAGTTCCGGTGGCCATCTGTGGTCTACATCATTAGTTCCACTTCACCAAATGGTGCTTTTCTAGAGCAACTGCACAAGTTACTACAAAAAATAACCATATCGCTATAGGTGTGCCTATAATATTTGAAGAGTTCCCTCGATTTCTCCATGATTCCATTATCAGATCCTGAAATGATGACAATGGGACCAACTAGAAAGTAATCTCTTTAAAAAAAAACTATTTTTTTAAAACGGTCCAGCCGTCTTCGTGTAATCGGGGAACATACATAAAAAATCCGACCAACCTCATTTTTTTGAAGTCGGTTAAAAAAGATGTATCTTGCTTCATGTGCATTCTTTAAGGATGCAGAATTATTGTTTCTCTTTTTTGAAACAATGGTATACAGTGTGCATGTTCTCCATAGCTAAAACAATTACGTATAAAGAACAAAAACAATTCTTGCAAAAAAAATACGAGTATCAAAACCCGCATAGTCGTAGTATAGTAATGCGTTCTCGATACGTGCGCTCGACTGTCGGGACGCGGAAAAATTCATACAAAATAACATGTTCGCATTGTCATAAAAACTATTTATTTGAATTCTTCACAGAACAAAGTTTATTTTGACATTTTTTTTTATCAAAATTACGCCTTTTTAAATGCGAATAATCGCGATAAAATTTGCGCTATAGCGCTTAGAAATATACAAGTTTTTATTTTATATTCTAAATAATGCACTTAATAATCCTGAATATTGAACATTAATAGACAAATCTATACTAATATTATAAAGAGGTAAAATTTGTAAGTTTGTATGTAGGGGGTAATCTCTGAAACTACCGAACCGATTATGAAAATTCTTTCGCTTACATGTAGCTGCATTATCCCTGAGTGCTATAGGCTATAAATTATCTTTATATCATGCATATTAGCCGAGCTATTATAATCTTTGTCAAGCAAGTCGGGGACGGGATCCCGTGGAATATTTTCGACTTCTACGCGGACGAAGTCGCGCAGAAGCTAGTCAAGTATATATCTTATACTATCCATATTTCTTCACCTGAATTTGTGAACATTAGTCATAGATTTCGGAATCTGAAGTTAACTCTACGAGGATTTTTCAGTAAACTACTTTTGGGAGATTACTCACCACAAAGCGATGCAGACGTTTTAAGTAAATATTAAGCAATAAAAAACTTCATTAATAATTTTTATCTATTTTGGACATGTATTTTAAAATTTCAAAGTATGACGTAAGATGGTAAAGCAGGCGATTGAAATCTTTGAAATTTGCGAGAAAACGCGAAATGGCTCTTAACAAATACATGCTCTCATCCTCCGACCATGCGCACAACTTATAAACTTGTGCAAAATTTCCATTTGTACGAAGTCCCGGGTAAATATACCTACTATACTGGCGACTACGGCCTAAGATGAGCGACTTTGAAATAAAAAGCAATTTTGTATACAATTTTTAATGAATACACATTAATAAAAACCACGTCAAGACACATACATACATGTTAAAAATGTGATCCACACAGAACATAATTAGTTAATTGTGCCACTCTCTCACCCGGTTTTTGGAAAGATTCGATTCGATTCGTGATGCTGCATCACGATTTAAATGATGCGATTAGTTGTTTTTTTTTTATGTTGAGATCATTTTCGTTCCAGAAATTGGGTGGGACAGACAAACTTTATGCTAAATTATAGTTTACACACTTATGTAAATGTAAGCGATGCTATTTATATAAACAAGAAACAATACTTACAGCATCAACTTTCTGATACTATCGAAACCCACGTTACGTAATGCAATAAGTAGCACAACATGATAAAATAAGGAAGCTAGTTGTCGCTAGCATAATATTTCAAGTTTAGAAAAGAGAAAATGTTTAGAATTTTTATTCGAACCAACCAAAGTAGGTAAAGCATAGGCATAAAAGGGGGGAGGGTAATTCGCTAAACAATAAGAGAGGTAATATACTCAAGCGACTTCTGAAGGAATAGAATGTCTAAAAACGAGAATAATAAAGGCTTACTTAAAATAAGAAATCTACAAAACTTCTTTCACTGATGTGTAAATTGTTTTAACACCTACTTCAGCCTACTTAGCGAAACTCCGTCCTCCCTTTTATTATGTACATCCATGTTGTTTCGAGATCCAATAGTTCAATAAAAATCACAGTACCACATTTTTTTTATGTGGGAGAAATGAATTTTAACTTAAAATAAAAACCTCACCTTTAATGACATAATCATTTCATACAAAATTATTATTATTTGTGCTGACAATAGCTAAATACAAAAGATATTATAAATGCGTTTTTATAAGAAAAATGTTTCTCTTTAATACCATTCCTCCTAAATCTAAATAAAATTTGTTATAAAATTAACCTTAAAATAATCTAATATGGCACATAAAGCCAAGACAGTTGAGGTAAAAATAGTTAGTAAATAACAAAAATGATGACTATCAAATATGTAAACGAGATACATATGAGACAGTAGTAGTAAAAGTTTTATTGATTTAGCACTAGCGACCTGAAAGTGATGTAAAACAATATTTTTGTCAGGTTATTACAAAATTGAAAATCAAACGGAAAGCACTGCAACCTTATGCAGACTTAAAGGAAGAGATTCAGCTTTGCCTTAATTCATACACACACGTCCACAACGTGAAGGCAGCTATTCAACGTTTTATGCTGAATGTATAAACTGGCTAAATGTCTATCACACCGAAGTGATTAAAAACTTGTAGCTATAAGAAACGCTTTTTTGCAGTATAAATTTATTTATGCGTTAAATACGAAAGAACTATAATCTTATCATAGTTCTAAATATATAGAAGGTTACAAGGTAGAAACTAAATAATAGATCAAACAGTATGTACACGCAATTATAACAATTTAATATTATGCATCTGAAAAATTGACTAGTTTTACCGAAACAAATACTAAACAAACTGATTATAAATATTAAGGTACTTTCATACAAAAAGGTGGAAAACTACCTACGTAGGCAGTAAACGTTTTTAGAAAAGGACATCAATAATGTCTATGAACGATGCTAATTATAATAACTATTAGAATTTCTAAACTGCACTTTTTGAACACCAAATATTTTCATATACCCTAACGACAGTTTAGCTAATTAAAAAAATATAGGTATCATTTTTGTATAACAGTCCTTATTTTGTAATTTTCTACCTCGAGAATAAGTAGGCGTTTTGGTCATATCATATTTTTTTAAACGTACGCTCTCTTTGTTAATTTAGTGTTTTTTGTCCTAATAGAAAAATCAGAATTGAACATTGCGGCGAGTACTGCTAAATTTTCACGTACCTCAATTGAAGAGATAGATGCATTATTTTATTACTTCATAAAAATATTACACATACGAGGGTGCATTTTTAAGTTCGCGAAATGGGAGGGTAGATGATAAAAATAGGTCATTATCGGGGTGGCCAAGACTTCAGCCACTCAATATTAGTATAAATACCAGGTTTTGTCTTAATTGGGTCTTTGAACTATCGTCAAGCAAATAGAAAGTGTGCATTATGGAAAAAATCGAGTATCGTGCCGTAACAAAGTACCTTGCCAAGCAAGGAAAGTCAGTTCAAAACAAACTGGAAGAGATGGAATCCGTTTACGGGGGGGACTCTTGCTCGGGTAAAACTATGGTTTATAAGTGGCACAGTATCTTTAAACAAGGCAGGACCTCACTTGAAGAAGACCCGAGGCCCGGACAGGCGATCGAGGTGTCTACTCCGGAAATCATTAAAAAGTCGAAAAAATAATATTGGAAGATGCCAGACTAAAGAAACAGCTTGCAGAAATGGTTGGAGTATCGGCTATGACAATTTTCATAATTCTACACGATCATCTTGGCATGACAAAGATCAGTGCAAGATGGGTGCCAAGAATGCTCACGCCGCCTCAAAAACAACGCCGCGTTGAGTGTTCTCGCACGTTTTCGGACCTCTGTAACGAAGATAAGGATGGACTATTGAGTCGAATTGTTACTGAAGATGAAACTTGGGGTTCATCATTATGAGCCTGAGTCAAAATAGGACTATGCAGTGGCACAAAACAGGCACACCACCACCCAAGAAGTTTAAAGTTCACAATCGGCTGGAAAAATCATGGCAACAGTGTTTTGGGATTTAGAAGGGACCCTGTTGACCGATTATAAAGATAAACGCGTTTCTATAACCGGAGAAAACTATACTTCTATCCTCGAGAGGTTGAAAGAAAGCATTAAAGAAAAAAGGTGGGGAAAATTGACCATAGGTGTCCTTCTTCTTCACGACAACGCGCCTGTTCACAAGAGCCGTGTTGCATTGGCTGCCCTGCATAAGATGGGCTTCGATATTTTAGACCATCCACCTTACAGCCTAGACCTGGCTCCCAGTGGTTATTACCTCTTTCCAAAACTGAAAAAAGAACTTCGTAGAAAGAAATTTTCAACTGATGAAGAAGTGAAGGACGCGGTATCAGCTTATTTTTCGGACAGACAAAACATTTCTTTTATGAAGGTATGCATAAGCTAATTGAAAGATCTGAAAAATGTATTAGGGTAGCAGGTGAATATATTGAAAAAGAAAAAAAATTTAGTATTTTTATTTTCACTCCTTGCCCTCCATTCCACGAACTTAATAAAAACGCCCCCTCGTATGTTGTGTATCTATAAGTCGTCATCACTTTGCGGATTTGCAAGTCCTTATACGCTTGCATGGCGATTTAACTTATTATCATTTAGCCCATTTGAAACGGTTGCACATATAATCAAAATATCCGACTAATGCGACCTGTGCATATGCTATTAAATATAGTTAAAAGCCAATAGAAGTACCTACTTAAGTGAAGGTAACTAAATGAAGAGAAGTAATTTTATCCAATATAAATGGTGCTAATATATATAACTTTAACACCAAGTCACGGTAAAACTGGTAACCACCACCTAACTCCATCCTACAGTCGTTTCCAAGATTTTTAACGTATTTTTTTATTATGGACCATAAAAGTTAAATGTTAGCTTGGTATTAAACAAAGTTGCTATAAAATACAAGAAATGATTACAACTAAAATCACAAACAAGTAACCCACACCAATGTCCACGAGTTAACAAAACAATGATTACAGAAGTGAAAGGCTGTGGTAGAAGTTTATAGATTACAGAGGATAATAGATTATATTTAAATTAAATTTTAACACCTTTTTGTTTTATTTCATATTTTGATTCGAAATGATTTATTTGTCCCTGTGACTTTTTGAATAAAATGTCTACAGATGTTTTTTTTTTAAGATTTATAGGGATTTTAGTGTTCATATGGCAAGCTCCATAAAGTGGCTGTTGTTTGTCTCGACAAGGCGACGGAGAGGTGCACGTACCCCAGCGTTAGTCTTGCACATGTTTGTGTAGAATAGTCGAGGCACGTGTATCCCCCGTTGAATAACAGTTCTGGGTACTCTGTAACATAGTTCATTTGAAAACGACCATCGAACTTATTATTACATAAGCCATGAAGTGCCATTACACCCAAAAGCAGAATCGTAGAGTGCCGCACAAAGTCCCCCGATGACCTCATGACACAACCATATATACGATACGCTTTGTTTACTAAATATTATTCACGCGTGTCAAAGTGTACTCGTAAATCCAGTGATACCTAAGTCACGTACAATTGTAATGATGCCTAACCGTGCGCTATTAATGGAATAACTGAAATTTTTAATAATTTTCTCTTTTGTTAGTGAGATAATGGATGGAGACGGAGAAAAAGTTTCTTCTTAATACAGTACGCATAAAGCCTATCTAGGTCTTCTTGCAAGAGTTTGCAGTCTTGTATATTTTTGCAAGGTCTATAGACGTTTATGTCATCTGCATACAATAAAATTTTTGAATTAATGAATTATTTTAAAATAAAAAATGCTCAATTAAATTGAAGAAGACCTAAAATGGATCCCTGAGGAACTCCAGACTTAACAGGAACCGGCTCAGACTCAAACTAGTTACGTACAGTTCTTTGGGTTCTATTAAACATGTATAAAGCAAACCATCTTGGCAAATTGCCACGAGTGTCCATGAAAGCAATTTTTTCTAATAGCAGTGAATGATCCACCTTGTAAAAAGCATTTTGAAAGTCTGAGTGTATTAATTTCGGTCATAGAGCTGCCTTATATAGATTCAATATACAAGACGACAGCGACATTGTTAGAAGTTTGACACTTGTCTAGGTCAAAAGTAGAGGGTTCATAGACAGAAGAAAAAAGGATGAGAACAAATTACATTATGTCCTCGGGGTCAGCAGTAGATACATCGTGGCTGGATAATTAACCTTTCCCTTATGAGATGACCATCCTAATGTAATTACGATAACATTCAATAGACTCTCCGTGGAAGAGCTTTTGGTAGTTAGAAAATTTTAAGTAATCAGGTTGATTACTGTTCATCTTCCATTTAATCCAGGCGCGTTCTTTATTTTTACAAATACATACGTAAGCGGGTGAAAACCAGACAGGAAACCGAGAACTTTTTGTTCTAGTTAACGGAGCATGGAATTTCATGACGCTGTATGATATCACATAGAACACGTAAACTGCTTGCTGCGACCTGAAGTACGAGAGTGTCATATCCTGAGGCAATTTATCATGTAGTTCTGGCATCATAATTTACTTTATAAAAGTTGTCTGTGAGTTACACGGCATTTCAGGGGAGTGAATGTTAAACTCAGACAGGTTAAAACAGAGAAAGCTGGATAATTACTATGGGGTAGTATATGTAATGAAGGAATATTAGACCACATCAACTACCTATGTTTCACAACCAACTTTATAATATATTCTTTATAGATTTCACTCATAAATAAAACTACCTACTAGTTATTAGTGTATTGCGGGAGCCGGTGCGTTCGAAATAATACATTTTACAATTACATACGTCAACAGATACTACTATCGAGTGCAAAAGAAGTCTCATCTCACTATATTATTTTCATCAGGCTTTGATGAATGAGGAACAAAATTCAATTCTAAGTTTAATAAGCTTGGCTCCTGACTCCACTCGAAACTGCTGAAATCGACACTATTACTTAGGTTATAAACAAAAAAAGGTGGATTACATACCAATAGATTGACTTTTAATAAGTAAGAGTACACACTGACAATGTACGAAATTTTTGAAATAGAATGTTAAGATCGTTGAAACGTTTTGTTTTATTATATTACTAAGACAAAACTGCAATATTTTATATTAAATACAATGAACCACTGTATGAATGGCGGGTAGTTTCACCGTGATGGCAACATTTCTAATCTTATTTAAAGTATAACCAATAATGAAGTATGAAGGTGAAATAAAGGACAATAGCATAGAAATAAAGTAGAATAGTATCCCCATAGCCATTTTTATTTTGCTTCGCTGCGACAGCGCACGGCTAGTGGGAAAATGGACCGAGGCGACTTAGATTAAATTGACATTTCATCATTTTTAATTTGATCTTCAGAACGGTGTGATAAATAACTAAATACGGAACGTTCTTTAGCATTTGCACAAATATCTAGAGTACTTCTTCCTTCCTTACAACCACACTGTATTCAAGACATCGACCGCAACTTTGCATAAATCTAAATGGCGATGGGTGACTATTCCATTGGAAAATGTTCAAAACACTTTGCTTTGTTATCTTTTAAGAAAAATATTCCAAAAGTGGCACTTAGGTCGAATAAAATTAGTCGCTTATATATCTTATTTTCATACGTAGTTATATATCAAATAAAAATAAACGCAGGTATATGTAGTAAGCAGCATTTAAAGTGCGCGAACACCCTGTAAAAAAAAATGAGAGCATTAGTAAAATTTGAATCATTTCAGTTACAAATACCTATAAATACATGAAATAATTAACTGGAAAATTAAGTTATCGTAACATTCAAAACAAAGTATCAACTTCTTCAAAATTTTCGCTATGCTATTGGAAACATTACTACGAACGTAAGTAATCGCCGTTTGTTGATACAAGTCATGCGAGAGGGTTCTTTTTAATTATTCATCAATTCGTTGCGTATTTTAAGCTACAGAAAATACTGAATTGCTTCATTTCTTTAAGTAGAAGCAATAAAGAAATACTTTTTTGTAAATATATACCTATAATATGAATTAAGTTCTTCTGTAATAGTAAGAATCCTCGCTTCCATAGTTAAACATCCTATCAACAGCTTTCTATCATGAGCTATTTATCAGGTAAATCGGTTGGCGTAATTCCAAAACTTTAAGGTCTGATCACTTAAAAATATGACAGCGATCGATTCAGTCACTTGTCTTAGAACCTCTCATTTTAAGGAACATACCATACACATAAGGTTCCAACCGTACTATTATATATAGTGTTGTACTATATTTCGGGTCTGCGTACTATGTACTGTTGAAGCAAAATATAGTACGCAAAAATACTATATTTTCAATACCGAAATCTAACAAACAAATCCTTCATTTAAAAATTTATGAAACTTTTGACTGTTATGATTATGAATCCCAGATTCCAGAGCTAGCTGGCGTGTATCCGAACGCATGCATTCTGAACATTGATATAGAATTCCGGAATTTATATCTACGGTTCCGAACTTGTCAATGTCATAATGTATTATGTCTCAGTATTTATATGTAACATCTATGGTATTATGCATTACAACGATTTAAATGCCCCTAATTTATATTTTTGTCTGCAAACTGATGCATCTAATAGGAAAAATATAAAACTATTTCCTTTAGTTGTTCAATATTTTGATATTGAGAATGGGATACAAAATAAATTATTAGACTTTTATGAAAATTGTGATGAATCTGCAAATGGTATGTTTAATGCTATTAACAGTTCACTATCCCACCATAATCTTTCCTTTGATAGTGTCTGGTTTGAGCGCAGATAACACTAATGCGATTTTTTGGTAGATAGATAGATATACTCTTTATTGTACTCCAAAATTAAATGAGGACTTAAAAACTACAAAGGGTGTTACAATGGGCGGTCTTATCGCTAAAAACGATCTTTTACAGACAACCTTTGGATGGATTTGACACAGCAGGAGAAAATAAATACGCGGGTAGTCCATGGTGTACTATTCACTTATATACAATAAATAAGTAATAACCTACATACTCAATACACACATACATATATATACATAAAAAAACAAAGCTGAGATATATAAAAAATTGTAACAAATTAAAGAGAAAGATACAGATCTTTTACCATGTTTTTGAAAGAAGGAAGGTTTTGTGCTTGTCTTACTGACACGGGAAGAGTATTCCACAGTCGTACTGCTTGAGCTCCGAACGACTTACCAAAGAAATTGGTGGAGTGACTCGGTACCTCCAGCCTCAAGTTTTCCGATGACCTCAGAAATTCGGCATGTGTCATGGAGGAACTTGAAACGTTTTTTAAGATAAAAGGAGGTTTTAGGATTGAACAGAATACTGTAAAGTAGAGACAAGATATGTAAGTTCCGGCGAAGACATATAGGAAGCCACTTGAGTTTTATACGTAATTCGGATACATGATCATATTTGCGCAAACCAAATATGAATATTATGCAAAAATTTTGATGTCGTTCAAGTTTATCAAGTTGTGCCTCCATGAGATCAAGATAACTGACATCAGCGTAGTCTAGGATGGGATGTAAAAGAGACTGCTAGCGCAATTTTAGTGGCAGTTGGCAGAAAGTTACGCAACCGTCTTAGAGAACTGGCAACTGGAATATTGAACAAGTAGTTCCTAATTTGGTGAAGGGCAATTGTCATGTACACATAGTTCACAACACAGTCAAGCATGCAATGATTTTTTAATAATTGATATTGAAAATATAATTTTAAAAGTCCGTAGAGAAGAACTTAAAAAATATGTTGCTGCTGTTGAAGGTGAATGGCAAGAGCTGAAACGACATGTTGCTACTCGTACTAGGTGGCTTTCATTGCTACCTTGTGTGGACAACGTGCTTTTGAATTGAAAGCCTTTGAGTAACTATTTTATTAGTTTAGGGGAAGAGTGTCCTCTCTATATTCAAAATATTTAAATGATAAACAAAAACAGTAAAGTTCCATTTTTTTTTTGCATTTCACTAGCCATTTATTACATACCTTTCATAAAACTGTCATTTGTTCATGCTATGTTTGTTGTTCATTTCATTAAACAACTTGAAGGCAATAACATCACAGTCTTAGATGTGTATAATATTATGTAAACTTTAAAATCGGCGCTAGAACAACGTAAAAACGATATTTTTTCTAGATATGAGCCCAAAACACTTTTGCAATTATTAGAGACAAAATCCTCTACAGAAAGTTATGAAGTTCAAAAAGTTTAAGAAACATATTATATATTTTTGTCTATAAGGGTGCAAACATAAAGATACAGGTTTTTCGGTCCCGATATGCCAGTACGGGTCGGTACTGATAGGTAAGGGTTCAACCACATATAGAAACAGGTAATCTGTTCTTAGTGACCATCATGTCTTCGAGTTCGTCGGACATTACAAACCCTTGAAACCCTTTGGAGGCCGTGAATTAACAGAGGAGCAACGTAACATCAACGGGCGGTTATCTCGAGCAAGAAAAATAGTGGATTATGCTTTTCGCAGATTATATTCCAAATGGCATTTAGGTACTATCTAAGTGCATTGAAACCGATATTGAATTTGCTGACAAAATCGTGAAAACTATGTGTGTCTTGCATAACATTATTATTGACAAAGAGGGTTTTGATAGGCACTTGACTACTGTTCAACTCGTAAGACAAGGATGGCACAATCAACGACCGGGTCCACCTTCGAATTTAGCAAAAAAACGTCAGAAACATTTTTGTACAGTATTTTACACATAACCGATTGTGGTACATTAATCTATACTTATAATAAATCTGTAGAGAGGTCAATTCTGTACATTAAATATATTTACAAAATAACTATCAGGGGGTGATTAAGGATCGATACTGATACCAAAAATACAATCAGTAAAATTTTTGTCTGTCTGTCTGTCTGTCTGTATAACCGTTATAGAAACAAAAACTACTCGACGGATTTTAACGAAACTTGGTACAATTAATATTCATACTCCTGAGCAGGTTATAGTATACTTTTCATCACGCTACAATCAATAGGAGCAGAGCAGTGAAGGGAAATGTTGGAAAAACGGGAGAAGTTACTCCATTTTTTAAGCTTCCGTCGCGTGTGCAACCTTAATGGTTAAAGCTACACAGAAATCATTTATGACGGAAATGTTCTCCTTAAATTATATAAAAAATATCCCACGACAGCATATGTCTATCTTTTATGGTTGACTCACAATAACACGTGTAACTCCCGATAGCTTAGCAGTTCGAAGCTTTCTGATTATAATATTTGTCTACTCTTACGTTTATAACACTCTCAGTCACCCCTAATTGAAAAAGTTAACATTATTAACTATTCCATAAAACAGAATCATATAAATCGGTATAGAAACACCAAAGTTATGCATGAAATACGCTAATAATAAGCCATCGCGCGTGAATACTGAATCATGCTATAAGGATTATTTTTGAGAATCGGTCGCCGCGCTCGACGTGTCTCGATTGGCCAAGTGCGAGCCAGACTCGCCCATGAAGGGTTCCTAAAAACCTTTAAAATTTCTAGAAACCAGCTTATTTGCATTTTTACAACTACGCTAGATAACTTTGTTGTTCATAGTGTTTGTATGAATTACAAAGTTATATTTGCGGTTTTAGAAAATATGCTGTATCTCAAAACTGCTTACCCGATTTCGTTCAAACCAATTTTGGTTGAAAGTTTACATTAGGATCTACAGACATATATATTTTTTTTAGATTTTTCACTCCATTATTATAGAAGTTAGAGGGAGGGGGGACATTTTACCACTTTGGAAGCTTATATCTTTTAAACGATTGACTTTATGAAAAAGTGGCTTTAGAAACCCTTATATCATTTTTAAAGACCTGTCTATAAGTACCACACACGCATAGGTTTCATGAAAAAAAATATTTTCAGTTTTAGTTCCATGTATGGGGATCCCCCTTTATTTTAAATATTTTTTAATTTTTGTCTTAAAATCGGAAAGCTGTTCATAGAATACATCTACCTACTAAGTTTCACATGTATAGTCTTAGTAGTTTCGGAATAAAATGGCTGTGACATACGGACGGACGGACGGACAGACAGACAGACAGACAGACAGACGGACAGACATATTGAAACTTTAAGGGTTCCGTGTTTTGCCATTCGGCTACGGAACCCTAAAAAGGCGGGGTGTCCGAGCGCGAGGTTCGCGGTTGAGTAGTGACCAGCCTTAGTGTGCTGAACCGTAGAAATCTGAATCTAAAAAAAAAAGTGCGGGCTTCATACAATTTTTTAAAATAAGATTTGACCTAAAGGTCATAAAATCCCAAAAAAAAACATACAATTTTTGCCTGTTGATCCCATTGAGATAGGAAAAGTATGGTTGATCCGAATAGACATTCAGAGCGTTCGACCTTATTGACAGACAATACCACAGAGTACTTTCATATATTGGACAATACTTATAAGACAGATATTAACAAACCGTGCTTATCAGCGCAACTTTTAGCCGTTGATAATTTATTTTTAGATTCCTTTTGTTGTTATTTTATAAAATAGGTATTAGTTATTTTAGTATAACGATAGGTAAGTTTTGGCTAATTTACGTTCACTTTTTTTTATATTAGTTTTATTTTCACCCAGTTGCAACAAAATATAATCGAGGCTCAAATTTTAACAGGTTGCGGTGCAGGAGAAACCGTCTTTATTCCCAGAATTCCCATAATACCAAATAATTTTCCATTCGAATTTAAAAGAACGCAATTCCCAGTATCGGTGTGTTATGCAATGACAATTAATAAGGTTCAAGGGCAGACTTTTCGTGTTGCTGGAGTAGATCTCGGTGTCAGTTGTTTCTCGCATGGTCAGTTGTACGTCGCTCTTTCCCGGGTTAGCAGTTCCAGAAATCTTTATGTTCACGTGCCGGACGGGTCAACTTTCAACATAGTTTACCCGGAAGCTTTGCGCTGAAGTATTTTAGTTCTATAGGTACTTAAGCCTCATGTGAACGTGATTTAAACAATATTACCAATACATTAACTTAATAACACATAAGGAGTTACACGCTGACGGAGTCGCGGGCACAGCTATTAACAATAATATTGTGCGGTTCCGCATTGCGATATTTTTCAACAGTATTATAGACTGACATATTATATTTCTCTACTAAATTACGAAAGTTAATCTGTCTGTTACATCAAAATCACTGAACCGTGAGGAAGGACATAGGCTACTTTTTACGAAAAACGACGGAAACGCGGACGAAGTCGCGGGCAACAGCTATCTATACTAATAATATAAGGCTGAACAGTTTGTTTGTTTGGTTGAACGCGATAATCTCAGGAACTACTGGTTCGAATTGAAAAAATATTTAATTTTTAATTAAATAGTCAATTTATAGAGAAAGGCTATAGGCTATATATCATTACGCTAAGGCCAATAGGAGCGGAGCGCCAATGAAGAATGCTTCAAAATCGGGGTTAAATTTAACGTTAGCCCAAAGTAACTATTCCACGCGGACGAAGTCGCGGGCAAAAGCTAGTATATAATATAATAAAAAATAATCTATTTACATACCATCATGTTTCATTTCTAAACTAATCTCCTTCCAATATTTATCAATAACATTTCTGTTGCTGTGTAATTTATGTCTTTTGTCCCACAAAGGACGGTGAAGACGACACACTACACTGGCAAATGCTTAAACCCGTACGTATCGATGCAGATAGTCGGTACCGACAAGTTTCCACCTGTTTCTTTATGAACGAGTGCATACTGATTGTATGAACTATTTTACCAGTACCGATCGGTAATGATCTGTACCGACCTGTCCGTACCTGTAACCTGCTTCTTTATGTTTGCACCCTTAGGTTGGGGAAAAAGTCTTTTCGCATTATAGTATGTATGAATTTGTAATAAAATCTCTTTGGCTATACTATTTCTATATGGCTGATTTTGGTATCATTAAAAGTTTAAATTTAAAAGAACATAATTCCAAATTCAAATTAGGAAAATGTGTGATTTTCATTTGTTTTTCGTACTGTCAAGATGAGTGAATCTAATGAAGAAATTCGATACATTTTAAAATTTTACTACAAAATAGGTTAAATGCAACGCAAGCCGCGAAAAAAAATTGCGATGTTTATGGACCTAGTGCAGTATCTGTGAGAGTAGCACAAATTTGGTTTAAGCGTTTTCAATCCGGAAATTTTTATGTCAAAGATGCACGTCGCTCTGGTCGCCCTATTACGGATAAAATGGATGCCATTTTATAAAAAGTGGAGCAAGATCGTCATATCAGTAGTTACGACGTAGCTGAAGAACTGGGAATTGACCACAAAACAGTTTTGGCGCATTTGAAAAAAACTGGGTACACAAAAAAGCTCGATATTTGGGTACCTCACGAGCTCACTGAAAGAAACCTAATGAACCGTGTACTCATTTGTGATTCTTTATTACGACGTAATGAAACCGAACCATTTTTGAAGAAGCTGATAACTGGTGATGAAAAGTGGATCATGTACGACAAGAACGTGCGAAAAAGGTCGTGGTCAAAGGCCGGTCAGGCTTCACAGACTGTGGCGAAACCCGGGTTAACTCGCAACAAGGTGATGTTGTGTGTGTGGTGGGATTGGAAGGGCATTATTAATTATGAGCTGTTACCACCAGGCAGGACCATCGATATTGAACTCTACTGCGAACAGCTGATGAGATTAAAGCAAGAAGTTGAGAGAAAGCGGCCGGAATTAATCAACAGAAGGGGTGTGGTTTTTCAACATGCATCTTTAACATCACAAGCATCATCAGCAACATCTTTAGCATCTTTAACCACTCAGCAAAAATTAAGAGAGTTTGACTGGGAGGTGTTAATGCATCCGCCGTATAGTCCTGACCTTGCACCTTCAGATTTCCACCTGTTTCGGTCTCTTTAGAATTCTTTAGGCAGTGTCAGGTTAACATCACGAGAGGACTGCCAAAACCACTTGTTGCGGTATTTTGATCAGAAGTCCCGAAATTTCTATAGCAATGGGGTCATGTCCCTACCTAAAAGATGGCAAAAAGTTATCGAACAAAATGGTACCTACATACTTTAGTTAAATGTAAATAAACTATATTAAAAATGTTTTGAATTTTCTTAAAAAATGCTAAGAAACTTTTTCCCCAACCTATTATTTTTTATTTATATTTTATAACCTTTAATTGTGTAAATTGCAAAAAGCAGTAATTTTAAAAAATAATATATTTCGCCGATAAAATGTTGGCAACCCTACATACACATAACATACATTTCTTGCATTATGGCCCCAGGTTAGCAACTTACTCTGTGTCAAAAAGAAATCTTTGTTCCGTGCAAGCGGGCATTAGAAGATCATTCATGCGTTGAACACATTTGTATAAAAAAGGAAGAAAGTACAAATAAATCTAAAAACTCAACTACTGAAAATCACACTCTAAAAAGTACAACAAAAGAAGATATTCTCACTTAAAATTGTAATGTATAAACTAGGTATTTAATAATCCCAGCGTGGTGGTATTCCAATTTACTCTAATGCTTACTATCGCTTACTACTGTTAGAATGCATTATTTTTTAGCAGTTGATGTCATAAGTTTATTGATAGTTACGAAAAAAAAATATTTACAAGAGAGTAAAAAGCTCACCCGTCACCACTTCCTATAGTTGGTTCACGTTAAGAAAATAGTGAGGTCATCAGTACAACTGCAGGGTAAAGGTGTTTTCAAAATGAGTAAAAATTCAAAATTAAAATATTTATTAATAAATAAATATTAATGGATAAAAATCAAAGTAATTGTCTTAAATTAGTAATATTTTTAATCAGTCTTCATTTGTATTTATTATGAAAGAATTTTGTTCTGCGTTCTCTATGACGTCATCCAAATTGCACGTAAGATTTTCTTCTTGTATCACGTGGTCGCAGCATTTCTTCAATTGATTTAGCATCTATTAAAGTTATTGCATCACAAAATAATTTTTTACATGACTCATCTTGGATGTTGAGTTATTGGCACCAACATATTTTTTTATTTGTGCCCACACCAATTCAATAGGATTGAATTAAATTATATTATTTTATGTAGGTAACGTACAAAAGGCACAACCGTTCCGCCAAAAGATCTGCAGTCAACTGGTTACTGTGAACTTAGCTTTCTAATTTGTTGCGACCTTATTGGTCGAAAGGCGCGGACAATGATGACGTCACTATTTTGTTAACGTGAACCAACTATAGTGTTTTAGCTGAGAATATTCTCTAAACATCATTATTAAATACATCATCATAATCAGCTTAACCATTTCCCAACTACGTTGAGTCATCTTCCTGCCTAAAAGGATGCAGCTGAGAATTAATGTGTTTTATGGAGCGACTGCATATCTGACCTTTAAATGCTCTCATTTAACATTCTCATTTAACGGGTAGTCAGAAGCCAAAAATCGTACACGGGTCTCTACCCGTGTACGATTTTTGGCTTCTGACTACCCGTAACGACTGTCAAAGATGTTCAAATGACAGCTGAGACGAACGGCTTATCGCGCTTGCTGAGGCTCGGGGGAATCTCGATATAACGACCTCGATATACAACGTGTAATTTAAAGGATATATACATACCAGGTGCACGGCTTCTTTGGATGATAACAAACGATATGGCAAGGGTTTTGTAATCCTATGTGTATATGTGTGGAACTTATTAGAAATTTGAATACATTGATACACCAGAGACCGAATTTTTCAAATTAAGAAGAACGAAGAGTATTATCGTTTTATTGGCAAGTGACGTGGAAAGTGATGACCCTCATAGTGCTGTGACACGTTTGTTATTACTGGTATTCAAGAAACATATGAAACCAATAATTTGGGGTCAATTCTGTGAGTCACTTATTTTGAGCTGAAACTTTGCATAGAGACTCCATACCAGATGTTGTCTTCAGTCCTTTTGGGTAGGTATGGGGTTTCTGTTACACGTTGTATATTAACTTTGAAAATCAACCAGTGCGGGTGTTGTATTTAGGCACGAGCTCCTCGTCCTCAAGCATCACTTTTGAATACGTGAAAATATACACGTGTAATTGACGATTAATATTGAATAGTTTGCACGTTACGATTTTAGAAGAGAATATTTTATAGGTAAGACATAACTGTTCGATAACCTTGTTAGGTACCTATCTAACAAGGTTACCGAACAGTTCGGGAGTGTTATGGAGGTTCGGGAAGAGATATATAATGTATGTATTATATGAAGACGTAAATAACGTCATAAATACCAATGGGCCTCTATTTTCTATAATACAATCGTAAATAATATAAAACATGAATCACCAGCTTCATATTTCGCATATATTTCGGCTACAATAAATATATACAAACTCGTATATATATTACCACTGAATTTAACTTGTATACCAAAAATACAGCAATTCAAAATAAACAAGATGATTTTGTTTCACGGTCCGAACCACAATCCATACGGTACACTCAACTATGAAATTTAAGTACTTAATTTTTTTTTTCAATTATCGCAAGACTTGTCTTTTAGCTTTCACGATACTGAAAATACAAGCAACATAAATCTGCTGAAAGCAAGTCGAATTACGATTAGTGATCTACAAATAGCAATACATAGGTTGCTAGATTATATTGCGAATAGTAAGGTCTACACTCTACGGGGTTTGACGCAGTTTGTGCACTTCGCAAATTGTGCACCTGACACAAAATGTGCATTTCGCATAATGTGCCAAAATGTGCACTTCTCAAAATGTGCACATCTCAAAATGAGTGGGAATTTATTATCACAATAGGTCAAAACAAAAACCGTTTGCTTTCAATTTTTAGGGTTCCGTAGCCGAATGGCAAAAAACGGAACCCTTATAGTTTCGACATGTCTGTCCGTCCGTCCGTATGTCACAGCCATTTTATTCCGAAACTATTAGGACTATACATGTAAAACTTGGTAGGTAGATTCGTAGAGAGTATTCTGTGAACCGCTTTCCGATTTTAAGAGAAAATTTAAAAAATATTTAAAATAAAGGGGGCTCCCCATACATGGAACTGAAACAGAAAATATTTTTTTTCATGAAACCTATACGTGTGTGGTATCTATAGACAGGTCTTTAAAAATGACATTATGGTTTCTAAAATGACTTTTTCATAAAGTTAATCGTTTAAAAGATATACGCTTCCAAAGTGGTAAAATGTGTGTCCCCCCCCTCTAACTTCTATAATAATGAAGTGAAAAATCTAAAAAAATCATATTTTGTAGATCTTAATGTAAACTTTCAACCAAAATTGGTTTGAACGAGATCGAGTCAGCAGTTTTTGAGATACAGTATTTTTTGGAAAACCACAAATATAACTTTGTAATTCATACAAATACTATGAAAAACAAAGTTATTTGTCGTAGTTGTAAAAATTGTAAATAAGCTAGTTTTAAGAAACTTGCAAGGTTTTTTGTTTTTTAAATAAAATAATCACGTTCAGGAAATGTTTCATTATGTATTTTCAGTACACGTCAGCTATTCGTAATTTTTTAACACAATTTTCAATTAATTTTTTTGCAAACCAACTTTTTAAGTTAATTGAATTCAAAAAGTTCAGACGACCATCTGTCGAAGCTAACATTGCACAGCTGAATAATGGGCCTGATACAGAAGGCAGTACTACTCCTCGATACAGCTCGAGTTTCCTTTCTCAGGAGACCTAAACACCGGTAACTTGGACCCTGCTCCCGATATCAGTGTGTTATTGTAAGTTTTTTTTTTTATTGAAAAATATTTAAAAATGTCTTTTTTGAGAAATAAATAAAAAAATAAAAAATAAATTTATCACGCCAATACTACATGTTTTACTTGCACTTAAAGAATTGTAAGAAAGAACTTTTTACCAAAAAAATAAACCGACTCCCAAAAAACACTGCAAAGTGAAAAATAACTTTAATTTCGGAAGTCGGTGTCAAAAACGAAAATACAAAACCAAAGACACCGACTACCGAAATTAAAGCTATTTTTCACTTTGCAGTGTTTTTTGGGAGTCGGTTTAATTTTTTGGTAAAAAGTTTTTATTTCACTCTTTTTAGTTGGTCGATTTTTAATTTACCTAGTTACAAAAGCCTAAATGTCAACTACTTATAATCATTTACAAAATATTGCTTTTCCCAATGTTGGGCCGTTATTGTTGAGGAGTTCTCCTGGTACTTCACTATCAGCTTCACTTCACCATATGCATTGTGACGAGCATATTGTGCTTAATAACCACATTCAAGTAATCGAAGCGGAACACATGAAATACTTATTATTCTTACTTATATATTGAGTAGTTCCAGTGGCCATCTGTGGTCTTCATTATCAGGTTCACTTCACAAATGGTGCTTTTCGAATGCAACTACACAAGTTACTATAAAAAATATTCAAATCACTATAGGTGTAGTTATTGACTCCGATCTATCGTGGCGTGCTCAGGTCAATGAGGTCAACCGAAAGGTAAATTTTTCCTTTCATTCGCTGAAATGCTTTCAAAGTCTTCTGCCCTTGAAGACTAAAATTTCTTTGGCACAAATACTTATTCAGCCGATTATAGATTATGCCGATGCCTGCTATTTGGATGCTACCGAGGAGCTATGAGCGCTTGCAAAATCTGTGCATTCGCTTTGTTTTCGGTCTTCGAAAGTATGACCATGTTTCTCACCTTCGCAAGCAACTCAAGTGGCTCCCAATCCGTCTTCGCAGGAACACTAGGATTTTGTGTCTCCTCTTCAACATCTTACACAACCCGTCTTACCCTTCCTACCTGCGTGAGCGTTTTTCTTACGCTCTTTCTAGCGACGTACCGTGTAGATCACACCTTAGATCCCTCCTTAAATCTCATCCTCATAAAACTAGCTACTACTCTTATTCCTTCTCTGTCCATGCTGTAAGATTGTGGAACTCACTTCCGCCTAGCATTCGTGATTTAAAAACTATATCTCTATTCAAATTTCGATTAAAAGAGCATTACTTTTCTTCTTAACTGTGTTTATTATTTATGTAGGTATATATTTATATTATATGTTTATATATTCTAACATTATGTATTTATTTAAGTATATGTTATTTTTATTGCATTATAAGTATGTGTAAGTATATATAATATTTTAGTTTTAGACTTCACATACCTATTCATATTTATTTCTCTTCTTGTTCTCACACACTATTTTGTCTATATTTCTTTTTCACTTCTCCTTTCGCAGGTCTGCTGGAAGAAATTTCTTAAGAAATAAGCAGTACCTTTGTACTCAAATATTATAATTATGCTTATTTTAATGTATTTTACTGTGTGTACATAAATAATAAAATAAAAAAATAATAATATATGTTTATCTTGATGCAGTGCACAGGATTTATTATGTGTATAGCTGACGTGTATTGAAACAATTACACCACCTAATCTTATTAATTACTCATCTCATGCCACAACCTACCACCTAACACAAAACGATGGAGTTGCGATATACGTAAGAAATGGACTTGAATATACAATATCTGAACCATCATATCAAGATGCTAATTGTTTAGTCTGTATTGTCGGTAACACTGCAATCATAGGACTCTATCGGTCTCCATCTCGTTCGGATCTAAGCAACTTTTATAACAG
Source organism: Tholera decimalis (assembly GCA_943138885.2). Classification (NCBI taxonomy): domain Eukaryota; kingdom Metazoa; phylum Arthropoda; class Insecta; order Lepidoptera; family Noctuidae; genus Tholera; species Tholera decimalis. The sequence goes on from OW964548.2 coordinate 28,369,143, forward strand.
GTTAGAGACAGTAATGTGTACTTCAAAATAATTTAAAAATGTAGTGGTGATTGCTACTGATAAACTAATTTCACTCATTCAGAATGTGGTTACACAACACAAAAAAAAGCTAGTAGACGTACAAGTCTCTTAAAGTCATGGATCACCGAGGGAATGCTTCGTTGTATCCGGAACCGCGACAAAATGTATCTTAATGTTAAAAAAAATAGTAGGTAATAATATCATTCTTCTCGTCACATATAAAAGACACCGCAATTACTGTAATACCCTTCTCAGAAAGTTAAAGCATGAGTATGAAAAGAATCAATTCCTTAAAGCTCAGAATAATCCAAAAGCAATGTAGGATGCTTAGATGAATAACGCATAGAAGCATAGTACGAGTGCAAAAAGTGAGGCAACTAAAACTTAGCCATTTTGGTTAACTTTGCTCGACGGGCCGTCAGTACTCAAGGTCACATTCCGCTGAACAGAGCTCGCGAGTAAATAATTTAAAACGATCGTTTGTAGCGTACAGGGATGTCATAGTCCTTCAGGAAAACAAAAAAACGTGAAATCAAATTACATTTCACAAGTAAATACTTACATTTTATACATTATTTTTACGTAAATCGATCATCAAACAAAAATTCTTATAACCTAACTTATCACAATTCAATGTTGCTATCCGTGAGGAAAAATTACCCCATATTGATTTCTTTTGTGCTTATTTTTGTTTAAAAAAATATAGTTTTGGCGGCAATTATGTATGCGTCAAAGTAAACTATATTTATTTACAGCTACTATCTGCAGTGTTTTAAAACTAAAAGCTACTTTTAGTTCGAAGAGTGGCATCATAAAGATGACAATTTTATTGATTAAGATTTTTTCATTTAAATAATGTTCTCAATAATATTTTTCTATTTCGTAAATACAACACATACTTTTAATTGATATCAAACGAGATTTTTCAAGCAATTAATACATTTCTATAATATTATTATAACACATCAAACATTCTAAACGCAATAAACAATATCTCATTTCGTTTACCTTCCGTAAACATATGTCATATAAGTTACATGAAAAATCATCATCCAGTTTCATAACATAAAATACTTGATCCAGCGACATAATAGTGCGTTTTCCCATTTTTGTGGGTAATGGTCTGGTTATGGTATCACTGAAAGCTATAATTGTGTGCGTTTGAGGAACGTAGACACATTCGGCTCACGCACACAAAGAAAATAAAGTGGACACACGAAATCGCTCGTGTTTTGTTCTAGACCCCCTTTCTATGCGTTATTTTTCTAAGGTGGGATGTTATAAATTCAGTTTCAGGCAGAAAATGTCAGTCACTGTCGGCAACAGAACTCTTGCATGTGTCAGCTAGTGCGAAACACTCTGTGAACTGCATCAGTGGTTTTTCGTTAATATTGGTAAAGAAGTATCTCGATACTTTTTCCATAATTTCCAAAAACCAATATGGATTTAGATCTGGCACTTCAACTGAAGATGTTGTTACAAACTTCAGTAATGCAGTAGTTGATAGACTGGATAACGGTTACAAATGTTTCGGTGTATTTTTGGATATATCGAAAGCGTTTGATACGGTGTTTGTTCCATTACTCTTATCTAAACTAGAGCTCATTGTGGTTCGAGGTCTGACTTTGGATATGTTTAAAGATTACCTCTCCAATCGCACTCAGGTAGTTAAAATTGACGATGTTGTGAGTGAGGAAAAGCAGATCGAATACGGAGTCCCACAGGGAAGTATTCTCGGCCCTACGTTGTTCATAATTTATGTCAACGACCTATGTAGGATGAGGCTTGATAATTGTGATAGCTTTACCTACGCTGACGACACAGCCTTATTAATCCATGCGAAGAGCTGGTTGGAGGCCAAGTCTTTGGCTGAAAATAACCTGAGAGAAGTAATGTTATGGTTATCCTCGAACCTGCTTACTCTTAACGTAAATAAAAAAAAATTACGCTTCTATCTCCCCAATTCCACCAACTGAAACCACAACAATAAAGGCTCATGTTTGTAACAACCAAATTATGACTTGTTCGTGCCCACTTTTAGCAAACGTTTCCAGTATAAGATATTTAGGTGTTATGATTGATGAAAGATTGGACTGGAGCACTCAAGTTATAAACCTTACTGGGCGAGTAAGATTACTTTATATTTTTTTAATCTTCTTCATTCTGCCGATATATCAGCAATGCAGACAGTATATTTATCACTATGCCAATCAATTCTTAGTTATTGTATACCTGCATGGGGTGGTACTTATAAAACTCTGTTTTTGCAATTGGAAAGAGCCTAGAGATACCTCCTTAAAGTTATACACTCCAAACCGCGTTACTACTCGACTTCAGACCTATATCAGGAAAGCCTGATTTTAATTGTTAGAAAATTGTTTATCCTGCGTTCCATAATTCGGCGACATTCACAACTTCCCTTTAATAAAAAGACTTTACAAAAAAGACGCGGAGCACTTGTTTGTTGTTCTGTTCAATGTAGGACCAAATTCGCACTACGTCAATATACTGCACTAAGTTCTAGAATGTATAACAAAATTAATAAAATACTCTCACTATATAAACTAAATAAATATAATTTGAAAATTAAACTAACTAATTGGCTTAAGTCCTTAAATTACGAAGAGAGAAAAGCTCATGTTCATTGAGAAATAAAATAGACAGTGAATAGAATAGAATATAATAGTTAAGCAAGTATAAATCAGTTTAATTAAGGGATTTCAATGTTGCAAATGTTTGGGTCATAATTATTGTAATGACACTAGAGTGGAGAGCCACCGAATCCCGAAATACGAGTTCGTCTCAGTTTGGGAATCTGTGTGCTGTTTGATTGCTACACTGTACAATGATTTAACCATATACTGTTTGCCATATAATTTTGTTGCATATGTACTTTTTGTACTTTTTGATGAAATAAATTTATTATTATTATACATCATCAAACATTTCCTGAACGTGAATACTTTTTACAAACATACTACTGCTAACGTGCTAAAAATCGTGCAAAATAATATATGTATATAAATTGTAAGCAAGCAGTTTATATTTTGACCCATTGTGATAAAATTCACACTCATTTTGAGATGTGCACATTTTGACAAGTGCTCATTTCGAGAAATGCTCATTTTGAGAAATCCTATTTTGAGAAGTGCACATTTTGCGTCAAGTGCACAGTTTGCGAAGTGCACAATCTGCATCAAACCCACTCTACGTTATGCACGAAAAATAATTGAATGAAATTCTCACACTTCACAAGAGTAAAGAAAAATATTGGCTTATAAAAAAAATCAACAAACTTGTATAGTTGTCGTCAAATAACTTGGCAAGAGTCGTTCAATGCGCAGAAGTCGATTTTTAGGTTCAGCGGTTGTCAGCGGGACGTGGGGTATGACGTAGCGCCGCTCCGAGCGCGCGACTGGTGCGTCAGTAGTTCTCGTTCAATTTGCTCCCGAATACACTTGCGTACACGAAAGTTGTACCCTTTATTTTTGTTACGAGTTGTTGTTTTAAATTTAGTTTTGTTACGTTGATTACAATGCCAGGACCAAATACCGTTTTACGCAGACTATTAAAACGTCAGAAAGAACAGTTAGACACTATTGTTAAGGAAGGTTGAAATTCCGAATTCGTCATTATCTTTAGGACACCGGGAAAAAAGAAGAATAATAGGGGTAGGGTTTTATTAACTCGCGTGAGGGAGAGAATAGCGTCCTCCCTCCAGCCCAGCCGCAGTGGTAGACGCCCACGGCGTCGGACGTCAGCCGACGATCTCCGGCCACCGTAGGCGCGGGCATGCGGACAGCGAGTAAAGGGCAACTCGCTGTCCGACCATGGACCATGCCCGGGTCGACGGTGCGTTGTATTCCACGCGCGCCTCAAAGAGCGTCAGCAAGATGACGAGGCCCCCCCTGTAGAGGGCCGAAGCCTGCCGGGGTCGTGGGACTTATCTCATTACCGTGACCCCGGAACGTAAAGGGCTATTGAAGGAATACCGTGGATTTTAGTCAGTACAAGTCAGACAGTCCCTCCGGCCCTGCCCGGGGTGGGAGGACTCATCTGATGATTTTACCAAGTTAAAAAAAAAAATTGTGACGACGAGAACATATTATTTTTGATGTTTTTTTTTAAATACATTTTTTTCACTTTGAAATGTATTTATGTATTATATCTATTTTATTTATAACACCGAATTAACGAATGAATTCCTCTTCTTTCTTTAACATTCTTCTGAACAGACATGATTAAAAATAAATTATGGCAATAAGCATAGAATAATGGCAATCAGTAAAAGTGACCACATTTTCTTCCACTAAGTGCACGATGCGCGAACTTACCCCCACTACGCCAAAACCTTGCCAACTTACGTGACGAGGACTATAACTAGATTAATAGGAATGCAACATGCATGCATACAACTTTACGTACACATAAAGCCAGAGCCGTCACGAATTCCAGATCCGTCCGATGGTTGCTGCTAAAGTAAAGATGGCCTCACCTTCCTCACCTTCATGAGCATTAGGTAGATGTCTAGTATAATAGTTCGGCAGTTATCGCTGCTTTCTCGCCGAGTCTCCGCGGGCGGTCGGCGTCGGTAACGTGGGCGGTTCCAGCACCGCCTGCCCGTGTACCACATCGACAACGACACGTTAGTCAAGCAAAGCGTTATACTCCAGTCTCCCAATAATTGAATAGACTTTCATGTCAAACTTGGCCGAAAAATCTGTTGTAAATCTGATTCTAGCGACATATCGCTCAATTTTTAATCGATTAGGTTAACAAACATCCAATTTTTTACTAGATTTTAATCAGAACAAATAGGCAAATTATAATACGAATGCATATAGGCATAGTGAGCGAGAATGCGACGTCGCAACAAAACTGTGTATAGAAAGCTCGATGCAAGATAATTCCTAAATATACAACGATATCTTGTATTTACTTTTAATTTTTCATGTATTTACTTTTAAACACACTCTCACTTCATGCTACCGTTATGTGATCGCTATGAAAACCAGAAACATCAAGAGGAGCCTGTTCAATTATGTGGAGATACCAGCAAAGTGTCAACCATATCATGTCAGTAGACTACTGCACATTTTAAACTAGGGTTTCCAATCCCGGAATACCGAGATCTCGGTATTGCGGGATCTCGCGTCATTTTCCAATCCCGCGTGATGCGGAATTACGGGCGCGAGATCCGCGAGATTTGCGGGACTGAAAAAAGCATGCATACGACCTCTCGCAAGCACGATCGTTCGGTGACTGGCGTCCGGCAGTGTTGCAAACAACGCAGGAGCCGATGTCACCCGTTTTTCACAGCTTTTTTCAGTTTCACTAGCCTAATATAGCCGAATTTCAGTCAGTGGTAGCCTAAGTATGTAGTCTAAAATATCAGTAGTTTTGCATTCAGTATTTGTTACTGTTTTTTGTGAAGAAAACACGGTGTAATTTGATTGATCTCATACTAATAGTAATCCGTAAATAAATGTGGGGTTAGTTGATTAATTCATTGTTTTATTTGCCTTGTATAAATGTATATTTTCTGAATATTTTCAATATGTGGGATCACGCAAATACCGAGATCCCGCGGGATTGGAAAACTTCGTAGTCCCGCAAATACCGAGATTGAATTCAGGCTACGGGATTGGAAGCGCTATTCTAAACAATCAGCTGTCGTTTATAAACAAAATAAATAATGAGTGACTATTGTGAATAATAAAGAACTGTGTAAACAGTATTTAGAATGGTCGTACAACCACAATATTTTTGTTGCAGGTATTTAGGTAGCTACTTAAGATAAGGCCAAATACTAGGTAGATTACAATACATCAGAGCCCTGAAATATGTAAATTTATAATTAGACCATAATATTTTGTAAGAGATTCACTAAAACGTTTATGTTTTTCAAGAATGCACGGGCCTAATTATCAATATATAAAACAGCTAAATAACAACGTACCATCTGTTAGGTACGTACTTACTACGCAGAAATGATAAAGCATATTTGAGTTAATAACTCTCAGAGGATAAATTAGTGATAACGGTTACTAGTGACAGGAAACTTGTATGCAAATCAAATCTCTTTAAATGAATTACAAAACATTGCGTCACGCTTATTAACAAACAATGATTATAGTTTAGTCACAAGTGCATAGAGTGTGCATAATCTTGGTCTAATTAGCGGTTAGGGCAAATTACTGGCTCAGTTTATGTCCCAACTGGTTGTGAAGGTTACCCTTTTGGTATTTGTTTTATCGGTTAAAACTATAATCAAACGTAAAAAGTATAATATATCATTTGTAGTTTATTTAATTTATCTTGCTATAACTCTTACCCGTGGTAATCCATCGTTACACCTTAATAAGTATTCGTTTCGGTTTTATTATATTAAATAAAAGATTGGCATTTTTATTCAGTAAAATTGTGCCTTTATATTTATAATAAGAAAAAACCTCAGATTGTAAGCATTATTCTAGATTTAGTTTAATTAGTAAAATGTCATAGGTTATTGTGATATGCAAGTTTGATTCCAAAATAACCTTAGCGTGATAAAGTTTCGCGATAACTGTTTTGTTTAACTTCTACTTATAAAAAAGGAAGAGAGGTGTATGAGTTTTTTGTATCTCTTCATTATACAGCCGCTCTAGCTTCCTAAAGATATACTGCTGTATCGATGCTAAGTTGCGATTCGCGTGTTGACATCTCCCGTTTGGTTTCGAGATTGGTAATTCCAGGTTTGCTCTGCAATACATGTGTAAAGGATTCCGTAAAGCTACTTAAAACTGAGTACCGTAGATATTATAAACCAGTTTGTAATTTAATTGTACACGCGTAGCCTAATGACATGACATGATAAGGTATTAACACAAACGTAAGTGTCACATAAACTATGTCATACCAACAACACATTAGAGTTACAGCTTGCTTTCCTTCGAACAGAATGTTCTTTCAGAGAATTTCTCGAGTCAAAAATGCATTTACCTACGAAAAAAAGAAAACATGATTTGTGTAACGGTTTTTAACGCTATTTGCCTGTCTTGCGGCGATAAGCACCTCTGCAAAGTTTGTGTGACTGAAGTCTGATATATCTCGTACCTATCACAATCGCAGACAGTCGAGAAACTCTCCTGTGAAGAACTACACACACCGGCAAAATTAGAAGAACACAAAAAAAGATGACTTTTTTTACAAAGTTGTGGGTATTTCGACAAGTGGTTTTGTTATTTGAATGATGACCCTTTTTTCGTACAATATTATGGCGATTTTTGACTGTTTTCAACATTCTAACATAAATTATACCCTCTTAAGTGTTTGTTGACAATTAACGCTTCTGAGTGTTTTTGATAAGAAAGTTCGTTTAAGCAATCAATGGTGGCCCTAGCTCATTTTGTTTGTTTTATTCCGAGAGTTAACATTGTATTGCATACAGAATGAGTGATTTGCCTGCAACTGAAGTCGCCAGGGCTGTAACAATGATCGAGGAAGGTCACACGTACCGTTCAGTCAATCGAACGTTGGGTGTATCAGTATCTGTGATCCACCGTAATGTGCAACGATACAAACAGACGGGATCTTACGTGCGGAAACGGGGCCAAGGCAGAAAACGTGCAACAAGTGCCGTAGACGACCGTTTTATATGGGTGCAAACTTTGAGAAATCGTCGTCAAACGGCTGTTCAGACCCAAAATCTTTTGGAGAAGTGCGAAACGTACGTGTTAGTGAACGAACAGTGAGGAAAAGACTCAATGAAGTTGGTTATAAGTCGTACGTCCCAGCAAAAGCGCCAAAACTTGAGGTGAGCAATTGAGTAGCTAGATTAGCGTTCGCATGTCAGCATCAAAAATGGTCCGATGAGTGGAGTCGAGTTTTATTCTCTGACGGAAGCCGATATTGTGTGAATTTTATCGACGGAAGGGAGAAGATGTGGAGATATCGGGGAGAACGTTACCATCAAGCAAATTTTTCGGAAACGTCTTACGGTGGAGGGTCTGTTATGGTGTGGGGTGGTATAACTTTGACGGCACGCACCGCCCTGGTCATCATTGAAGGCGGTTCTCTGACTGCACACAGGTACATAACTGAGATCCTAGAGCCCCATGTTATGCCTTTTGCCCCATTAATAGGCTCAGATTTTGTGTTTATGCACGATAACGCACCGCCCCACACTGCGCACATAGTGCGTGATTACCTTAATGAGATCGGTATAACCCAAATGGACTGGCCAGCACGATCGTCGGATATGAATCCAATAGAACATGTCTGGGACATGATTGGACGAAGGATCCGAGCAAGAAATCCAGCCCTTAGGAATGTTGAAGAGCTGAAATTGGCGCTGGTTGAAGAATGGGAATCTTTGCCTCAGGAAATGATTGACGGTGTCATTAGAAGCATGGGTAGACGTATCCAAGCCCTAATAAGGGCTCGAGGAGGCAACACGAGCTATTAATTCTTTTTATTACATTTTTTTTTTTAATTTTTCTCTATTCTTACACATCAAAATTTTTCAGTTAAGACCATTTTTATTGTTTTTTTTTTTAATAAACCCCTAATAATATCTAAAATTTGTGTTTTTCTTACATAAAATAGATAAACAAAATTAAATAAAGCTAAAATAATAAATAGCAGACATTAAATCTCAAAAACTAATGTATTTTTTTTTTGTGTTCCTCTAATTTTGCCGGTGTGTATATAACATGTGTAATATGTGCATGTGGCATACAAAGTTGCAATTTATAACGGCTAGGTTAATTATAGACAGTGTTATTAAAGCGTGTAAGTCATAATATAAGCCCGAGTCGGCGGCGAGTCGCGTTCCACGCGCGCCTCATAGAGCTGTCAGCACCAGTGACGGAGCATCATAAGGCCATTGCCCGCCGGGGTTGCGGAAATGTTCTAACGAGATACCGCTGCTCCGGAACTTAAGGGTAGCTGATGGAACAGGGTGAGTTTTTAGTCAATAGAAGTCTGACACTCCCTTCCGCTTAACCCAGAGCGGGAGAAGTCAATCGTTGATTTACCCACCCAGAAAGAAAAAAAAGTCGCACTTAATATAAACATGGAAGTTTATGTGACCGTTCAGTTAGTTCGTTATAAAGTTGTTGGTGTGACTGACCTTGGAGATGTCGACGCCTGTGATGCCCTTGACGAGTTCGGGGATGCACTGCACAATGTTGAGTACCTCCCCGGTGAGCTTTGCAGCGCCCACCTCGCCGCCACCACAAGAAACCATCGTCACCTTGCGGGCTTGCGACAGCGGTGCTGCCACTTCTGCAGCGACCTAAACCGCATCAAAGGTTTTTTTTTATTTTTATTTATAACTAGCTTTTGCCCGCGACTTCGTACGCGTGGGAAGGTTTTCCCGCGCAAATCCCGATCCTGTGGGAATTTCGGGATAAAAAGTAGCCTATGTGTTATTCCAAGATGTCAACTATCTACTTACCAAATTTCATTCAGATCCGTTCTGTAGTTTTTGCGTGAAAGAGTAACAAACATCCATCCATCCTCACAAACTTTCGCATTTATAATATTAGTAGGAAGTAGGATAGTAGGAAGTAGGATAGTAGGATAGGCTCGTGTTTGACCGCCATCTCACCTGGTGGTAAGTGATGATGTGGTCGAAGATGGAGCACGCTTGCCTAGAAGTAACCTATTCACTCTTGACTTAAAGACCCCCCCGGTTATAGCGATCAGGAATCACAGACTCCGGCAGGCAATTCCACTCCATAAGAAAGAAGGTTACAGAAAAGAATTTCTATATCTTGATCAGGTTACTATGCGTTTCAAATAAGAATAGGAACGACAAGTGGCCTCTATCTGTTAATGTCATTCGAAAAGTATGGTTTGCAAAGCAAACTTACAAGCGAAAATTAATTATGGTATATTTTACTTTGTTTAACTGAGTCTCACATTTAATTTCAATATAATATTTAATTATTTAAAGTCATAATTCGTTTTTTTAAGCGTACTTTTCGCTTTTATTTTTTGGTTGGCACCAATTTACTTAAAGAGAACGTGGCGCAAATGGCTAGATGCCATGTCAAAATTATTAAAGGATTTTTTATTATTTTATTTTTTCATGATAGACTCGCATTTTACCACCAAAATAATGAAAGGGGACTAAATTTGTTTCGATAAATTTATAAACATTAGATTAGTCAAATATCTGTAGTCTAAAATTTCTCTCGGACTAACAATATGGTATTAGACCGAAGAGATCAACGAGCCATGCGTTGACAAATTTTATAAACACAAATCTTTTTGGCCTGATCAAGCCCGTAATTAAATTGTTAACTTGCAAGAGTAAACCCACAGTAAAAAAGATTGTTAATAAAATTAAATAATACTGCAACCACAAATAATCGATATCCAAGCAATCAAAACGGTTACCTTAGGTAAAGTCTCGAGCATCATATCGACCATCGCAGCCGATCCGTACTCTTTCCATGCCTCTGCTTTCTTGGTCATTTGTTCCGCGTCTGCGGCCGCCTTAGCCTTGATAGCGTAAGCCTCCGCCTGCGATACAGAATTCACAATATAACACATCCTAACGTACCATAATCAAAAGGCACTAGAATTCAAATCAGTTATGGTAAGTATGGTAACAAAATTAATAGAAAAACATTTATTTCGTTGAAAAAATATTTTCATACATCTTTCCATGTAAAATGTAGTGGTATAGGAATTTGCACATTTGTCCCAGTCTATTAATGAATGGATTAATGGAATATTAAAAAAAAAAAACGTCTGTCAATATTACGCCTGTGGGCCTTGAAGGATAAGGTAGAACTGTACACACAATGATACAATCCACAATTCACCTTACTCCCGCGCACTAATCCATAAACCCAACAGTACTACTCATCTGATACTGATTCTGTTAGCAACTGCTGGGCAAAGGCCTCGCCCCATAATTTCCAGGTGGTTCTGTTCAGGGCCTAAGTAAAATATTAGTCGTTAGTTTGGTCCACACGTCTCGCCATTTCCTACGAGGTCGACCGCCATGCCTTCTGGCTATGTCAGGGCTCCAGAAAGTGGTGATTTAACCCACAACTCATCGGGCATGCGGCAGACTTCACCTGCCCAGGCCCACTTCAACTACTCAAGAACTTAAGGCATTTTTCTATGGAGCTAAGCAGAAACGATACGATCGTTACATAGTTTGCATCATTTATACTCATAGTCCTCGTTATGCACGCAAGCCATGTTCTGAAGTTCTAGAGAACATCCGCCATAGTCTTTGTATATCCTTCTTTTAATTACTGCCTTGTGCATTCATGCATCCTATCAACGTTAGTGACTCATATAAGCATTCATACATCTATTAATTCCAATAACAGAATACTCGCCTCTCCGCGAACTTTGACAGCCTCGGCCTCGGCTTCGGCTTCCAGCACGGTTTGTAGTCGACGAGCCTCGGCTAATTTCTCGAGCTTGAACTTCTCAGCATCGGCAGGCCTGTCGGGTATCAAATATGTAAGCTAATTCTTCCGCCACCGCCTAACTTTGTTCAGCGCCAGGATAATCTGCTTCCCAGATGTGACCTGCATTGGCCAGTTTAGAAAGAAATCAATCTACTGCGAGCCCAAGTAGGCCGCTCCTGGCACAATTTAGCGAAATGGGGGATTTACAGAACACACTGACATCCAGTGCGAATGCATGCTCCAGAGCAAACCAAGTCCCATGTGCTGGAGTATCCAACATGCCCAAAAACGTCCACCTTTGAAGACCTGATAAACGCCACTGAGATTCCAACCAGCATGAAGCCTACTGGGCATAATAATATTTTAACCAACGATTTACCATCGACTCGAAAAAGATTTATATTTTGTTTTTTAGGCACTGTATATTTTTTTATAATATGAAGTAAAAGTAGGGGTGACATGATATGAAAAATCCCTTAGGTATAATTCGATCATGTCTCATAAAACTAAATAAACTTGTTTCTTTTATGGATAATTAGAGTATTTATAAGCGGTACAACAAAGTTTGTTATCAGAACAGTACTTCCGGCTACAAACTGCTTCACTTTTATCAAGTGTAGCTAGTTAATCACAAACAATATTACTTTACGACCTCATATCGAGGAACTAACATAATAAGATCCACGCGCAATGCGAATTTCCAGTCGTTCGTAGGTAGGTATGAGTTCCAACCAATCAAATGGGCACTTTCCTCGAGGAAGAGTTTGCGCCAAAAGGTGACGTGTTTCGACCACTTCGGGGGAGTCTACGTGACACCTCACAGCGTAACACAACGACGCCACTTCGTGTTTAGTAATGAGTAGCATCTGCCCATGGCTTCGCTTGTAAATATTTCCTTGAAAAAATATCCTATATCACTCGGTGATAACGTATTCTAATGATGAAATATTAAAAATATTAATAAAGTATTCTAATGATGAAAGAAGATTTTGATTTTTCCTATTTATAATATTAGTATAGATTAGTTTTAATTTATAAGAATTGAATTAGTTTAAGTTATGTATTAGCTTGTTTATAGTTATTGTAATAGGATGTATTTCCAATTTTATTTGTAAGGGAAAAGTAAATTTATTGATGAAAGCAGGAGTTCTTTGAAACCAACTTTAAAGGTTGGATGTAAAGTTAATTTCAATTACTAATGGCGTACAAATATAATGGTCTTAAAAGAACAAACACTTATTTTTTTTTTATCTAAGAGTAAATTGTGTTAACATAAAATAGTTCATTTAAATTACTTGCCTGATGATGTTGATACGCTACTTTAGTTTAAATCGTATTCACAAATTTTATACATCAATAATAAATTCTACCTTTAGAAGAATTTTGTTTTTTTTTCAACCGACGACAAAAAGAGGAGGTTATCAATTCGACGCCTATATTTTTTTTTTTTTTTTTATGTATGATCATCGAGTACTCGAAGACGGCTGAACCGATTTGGAAAATTCTTTTTTTGTTCGAATGGGTATACGTCGAAATTGGTACCATTATCACCAAAGTCAGGATCTGATGATGGGATCCTGGAGAAATCGAGGGAACTCTTCAAATATTATAGGCACACCTATGGCGTTTTGGGTATTTCTTATAGTAACTTGTGCAGTTGATCTCAAAAAGTACCATTTGGGGAAGTGGAACTGATGATGAAGACCACAGATGGCCGCCGAAACTACTCAATAATAAGTATTGAGTGGATTGCGATTCGATTACCTGAATATGGATGTTAAGCACTTTATGCTCGTCACAATGCATATGGTGATGTAGAGCTGATGGTGAAGTACCAGGAGAACTCCTCAACAATTAACGGCCCAGCATTGGGAAAAGCAATATTTTGTAAAAGTTTTTAAGTAGTTGACATTTAGGCTCTTGTAACTAGGTAAATTAAAAATCATCCAACTAAAAAGAGTGAAATAAAAACTTTTTACCAAAAAATTAAACCGACTCTCAAAAAACACTGCAAAGTGAAAAATAGCTTTAATTTCGGAAGTCGGTGCCAAAAACGAAAAAAACAAAACTAAAGACACCGACTACCGAAATTAAAGTTATTTTTCACTTTGCAGTGTTTTTTGGGAGTCGGTTTAATTTTTTGGTAAAAAGTTTTTTATAAGTTAAGTACATAGAAATATAAAATACAGGAGAAGTGGCAAGGGGGCGTATCAGTGTCCGCGCGACATGGCCACAGGGCTCATGTCACAGGCAAGTGACCGTCTCCGCGAACTAGTGCGCTTTCGACGGCGATCGTGATAACTTATAAGAATGCTAAGGCTAAGGCTCAACTGGCATCAAAAAAGTTGGGAATCCTAGCAAAGGTGAGACGGTACTTCACACCCGAACAGTTGCTCAATCTCTATCAAGCCCAGGTTCGGTCGTGTATGGAGTACTGCTCTCATCTTTGGGATGGATCTGCTAAATACCAACTGGACGCGCTTGAGTCTATCGAGAAGCGGGCCAAGAGACTCATTGGCAACGATGCACTGGTCGAGTCAAAGCTCCAGAGCCTTGAACATCGACGACGAGTTGCAAGTCTATCGGTTTTCTATCGGTTGCATTTCGGGGAGTGTGTGATGGAATTACACAATCTAATTCCACCAAGCCCGTTCCATCATCGGACTATGAGACAAACGGCGAAGCGCCATCGTTATATGGTGGACATCCCACCCATACTCACAAAACGTTTTGGGAATACCTTCATTGTGCGTACGGCTAAGGAGTGGAATTGCCTGCCGGAGTCTGTGTTTCCCGATAGCTATAACCTAGGAGTCTTTAAGTCAAGAGTGAATAGGTTACTTTTAGGTAAGCGTGCTCCATCTTCGACCACATCATCACTTACCATCAGGTGAGATGGTGGTCAAACGCGAACTTATTTTAAATAAAAAAAAATGCCGAGTTGTTCAGTGGTATCTTGTAAAAACCAAAACCAAAACTTTGTGGGTCATGGAATCACTTACCATATGTAATTACAAGTATTTTACAATATTTGTCTTTAAAATCATGAAAAACAATAAATCGTAAAATATTTCTTGCGTTTAGCAAGAAATATTTTACGATTTATTGTTACGTATAAACATATAACAGCTTCCGAAGTAATTTGTAAGACGGATTAGAAACAGAGCCTGGACCAAAGAATACATATCTACTTTAAAAGAACGTAGTACCTATGCTCTCGGGGTATACGAGGGTGACACTGAAAATTCTTAGAAAATCAAAAACTGAACAAACTAGGAAGTTATTAGTTTAATTATATCTTTTCAAAATAGTGTCCATTTACATCAATCAATACAGCGCTACATCCGATGGAACCACTGAGAAAAGCACTTTACCTACTCGTCCCCTAAGGACGAGTGGGTGGGGAAAAGTGTGGGTAGAGACCCCTAAGGTCTCCGTGACGGCATTTTGAAACGCAGCCACTGCTTCCTCGGCGTCCATTAACGTTTCCCCCGAAGTTTTTCTTTTATTTTCGGAAATAAATAAAAATCGTAAGGTGCGAGATCGGGGCTATAGGGGCGCGGGTGACCTAGTAATTCCAGTGAAGGAGGATCCTACTGAGGGGTCGTTTATCCCGAACTTTTTCCAAGTCAAGTGGCAAACAATTGTTAGGGTTACTGTTTTTCGATTCTCTAAAACAATTGTTAGGTAATGACCTTCCGAAGAACGAGGCCATCATCTTTTGTCCCACGCTTCGATCTCTCTTCACTTTAGTTGGCAACTCCTCGGACAGCAGACTGTCTCTTAGTTTCAGGATCATAACAATAATTCCAGCTTTCGTCACCCGTGTAAGTATGTCGAAAACAGCATTTGAGTCATCTCCGTTAAATCATTGAACCATTTCACGACACCAATCAACACGACGGAGTTTTTGGGCCTCTGTCAAATTATGAGGTGTACATCGGACACAACGCTTCCTGACCGCTAAATGTTTATGGAGGATTTTGTGCACTTGACTTATACCGATGCCTAAGCTTGTCCGAATCTGCTGATAAGTCACTCTTTTGTCAGTCTCTATCAGACGCCGCACAAAACTGATGTTATATTCAGTCGTCGCCGTAGAAGGCCGTCTCTCACGCAGATCATCGGTGAGATTAGTGCGACCACGTTTAAACTCATTAAACCAGTTGTAAACAGTGGCACGAGATGGGGCTTCATTGGGAAAGGCCAATCGAAGTAGGTATATCTAATATCTATCTTTCTTGTTGACTTAAATGACATCGAAAGTCATAAAAAATCATTGTAGAGTCCGGCAAACGAAAGTAGACACTCGAATTATTTGCAAACTTTTTTATATGGCAATGCTATACTAATGGTAAACTAAATTTTCCAAAACAAGATGGCGTGTTGTTGGTGATTTGTTGTGATCTTGTTAATAGCGTTTATTCAGCGAAAAATTAACAAAACTATTAAAAGTGGAGTACGGGAGATGTTGTTTCGCATGATGTCTAAATATCAAGAAAAACAAAAGGAGAAAGACGCCAAATTCAAACAAAAACAAGATTGTTTACGTGAGGTGTTCGATTTCATAAGTTAGTATGACGCTACTAAGTTGATAGATACTTTTTCGTAATTCATCTATACTAATATTATAAAGCGGAAAAGTTTGTTAGTTTGTTTGTTTGTTTGTTTGTTTGCTTGAACGCGCTAATCTTGGAAAGTACTGGGTGGATTTGGATGAAATTTGGTATGGAAGTAGCTTGAAGCTTGAGGAAGGTTATAGGCTACTTTTTACCCGACTGCAAAAAAGGAGAGTTATGTTTTTACCGTGATAGAATCCACGGGAGCGAAGCCCCGCATGAGTACTAGTAATTTATATTATCTTTTAGCGAGGAAAAATATTTATCTATTTTGATTCACATTCATTTTATAGTATGTTAAACACCTTCATAATAATGCATTATGGTTTTTAAATGTTGCATGGTTTTTAACAATTTTTTTTTGTTTTATAGAAAATCTGGTGGATGTAGCAGGGGTTGATGAGGTAGCGAAAACTTTTGAAAAACTTACGGATTTAGAGTAGAAAGATAGGATAAGAACCCAGAACCAGTACTTGGATGAAATAGCTTCAATCACTGTTAAATTTTTACTAGTAGTACATTACTTTTATAAAGATGTAATTGAATTAAAGATTTGCAGAACCTATTCATTCTGTTTTACCATTCTTTACAGAAGTGAGCGTTACTACATTAAAAAGAATTAAAAAGGAAGGTGCGCGTAAAGGCCATATAAACCCACAGTGTCCGACTTAGATAGTTTCGACATAGATGCTATTCGTAACAAAATTAACGAATTTTATATCGTTAGAAAACAAGTTTAAAACGAAACACCAAAGCCAGTATATGAAGCTGATGAAATTCTGAAGCAGAATGGGCACGAAGTATTGCGAATTCCCCCCTACCACTGTGATCAAAATGCCATTGAGTTAGTATGGAGTTTGGCTAAATGTAAAGTGGCAAGTAAAAATATTGCTCTGCCTGCAGTGGAGTTAGAGAAAGTTATATAAGAGTCGTTTGAAAGTAAAACTCCCGAAGAGTGAAAGAAAATGACTGATCATGTCATCCATGTTGAAAATAAATATAATGAAAGGGACAGAATTCCAGAAAATAATTTAGAAAGTTTTATAATTAACGTAGGAAACAATGATTCCAATGACTCTAATGAAACTTTCCAGATGGAAATCTTACATTCAGATGTTGATTATAGTGAATAAATCAGAACTATTTTAGAATACTGTTGTTTTTTTAATTCGAATTAAGACACAATATCTAAACTATTACCTAGCTTAAATACCTCTTGTATTTTTATTCCAATGAAATAAAATAGATAATTCTAAAGTATCAAATAAGGTTATTCCAGGTATTTCATAGTAGTTTTGGGGTTGCTATGCTGATATTTTTTAAATTTGCCGCGCTTTTTCAGTCTCTACTTTCGTTTGCCAGACTCTACGAAAATTTTCTCGCGTTAAATTTATGCTGACGTGACATAGACAATTATAAATTTGCCGCCAAATCGTAAACAAATGACAAATGAATAAAATACACACACATAATATTGGCAAAGAGTTCCATTTTCATAATTTGAACTAATTTATTTATTTATTATTTGTTATATACTTTATTGTACACCTCACAATATTTCTATGGATACTAAAATTTAAACGAGTGTACAATGGGCGGTCATATCGCACAGGGCGATCTCTTAGGCCCCCGCCGCTGATTGCAAGTTTTTGTCACCGTGAATTATTGTAACTGTCACCTGCTGTCACCCACGATGCGCTCACTGAATCTGTTCTTGGGTAACAAATCGTGTTGAACGCGAAATGAACGCGACGCGTTCATTTTTGTAATGGACTTCAACGAGGTTGTCAAACTAATCTGCTTATACGCTTATTTTAAATAACATGTTATATTATATGCTTTTCGTTTAAACGCCCATCTTTACGGCTGAATGACAAAAAGTCACCAGTGAGCGGACTCCCTTAGTAATGTACAGGGCGAGTGACGTCACACCAGTGCTGCCTGCCGCTGCAACTATTTGTCACCGTCTTATCACGTCACCATAATGAGCGCACTCAGTATAATTTTCATTGCACTTGACTAAGTGACAAAAAGTCACGACGACAAAAAGTTGCAATCAGCGGCGGGCCTTACAGACAACCTTTGGATGGACAAAAACTAAAGGAGACAGATTAAGGGCTGTCAGTGTACAAACAATATAAATAATATTAATTGAACGTAATAATATAAAATACATACATACAATACAAAAATCATATACTAATAAATATTACATGTATCTATAATTGAGAAAGAAGGGGAAAACTTATAGGGAGAGTTAATGCTCCTTCACCATTCTTTTTTATCCCGTTTCAGCACGCCTCACTTGTGAAAGATTTGTCAAAGAAGTGGAATGCATACGAATACTTAACTCTAAATTTTCTGATGATCTCAGGGATCTAGAATGTGTGTCACAGAGGAACTGAAAGCGTTCCTTAAGATAAAAAGGACTAAAAGGATTAAAGAGCACATTATAAAGTAGAGAAAGTAAGTGAAGATTCTGGCGAAACCTATTAGGAAGCCATTTGAGCTGAGCGCGGAAATCAGAAACGTGGTCATACTTGCACAAGCCAAATATAAACCTGATACAGAGATTTTGAAGTCGCTCTAGCTTGTCTAATTGGTCTTGGGTCAAGTCGAGATAGCTGGCATCGTAGTCCAGAAAAGGGAGGAGACTTTGTGTAATAGCAATTTTAGTAGAGATGGGAAGAAAATTACGAAGGCGTCTCAAGGAGCCTGCAGAAGCAAATACTTTACGACTAACTTCCTGTAACTGTTTAGTCCAAGAAAGGGTGTCGTCAATGTGTATTCCCAGGTTCTTCACAGTGTGACTAAAAGGTATGAAGGTGTTATTGAAAGAAACCTGGGGAATTGCAGTCCAATCAATCCTGGAGATAGTACGAGAGCTACCAACAACAATAACCTGAGTTAGCAGGATTGATTTTCAGCCCAAACTCAGCGCTCCAGTCACCAATTCGAGCGAGGTACAAATTAATAGCTTCAGTGGCATCAGCTAACTCTACGAGTGGAGCTTGGGTGTAAATTTGAAGATCATCAGCATACAAGTGGTAGAAAGAAGATAGTCGTTGAGTGATAGTATTTATAAAAAGTACGAAAAGTAAAGAAGATAAAACACCACCCTGCGGTACACCGGCAGAGGTATCACACCAAGAAGAAAAAGAGTCCTCAATGGAAATAAGCTGCCGGCGTCCAAACAGGTAGCTACAAAACTAGTCAACTACCGATGGAGATATCTTAAAAGAGTATAGAATGCCGAGCAAAATGTCGAAGTCAACTGTATTAAACGCATTACTAAAGTCTACTAATGCAAGTATGTACTGTTAACTTCCCCATCTCCATGCCAGACCTTATATCGTCCGTAATATGAACTAGTGCAGAGGTAGTGCTGTGAACAGGACGGAAACCAGATTGGAAGGGATTCAGGAGATTATACTTAGAGAGGAACGAGCTAAGTTTTTGGTGGACAAGCTTTTCAAGGACTTTGGATAGGAATGGGAGAATAGAAGTGGGTCGGTAGTCAGAAAAAGATGCAAGACGAGTTTTTTTCAGGTAAAGGGATAATTTGGGCGTCTTTCCAGGCTTGTGGAAAGACACTACTAGAAATTGAGAAATTTAGGATATTATATCGTTTACAAGTGGCCAGTTCTAAAAACTTTCAGTGTCGCCCTCGTAATTTACATGACTTACTAATACCATGCCTCATATCTAATTTTATTGGTCACACAGTAATTACGTGTCTTAAAGAAGAATAAACATTAGTTTACAAGTTTTCCAATAAATATGTAATTGAAACGCAAAACGTAATAAAAAGGGTTTTATAGAGGAAAATTCTGTACCTACTAACAAGACTATGTTTCACGCCGGAGCAAGTCATAATTAATTATTATTGACAGAACAGAGAACAAACATGGGACAATGCTCTATCGGAAAAACAATTACGTGTGTATATTAATGAATATATACAAACAATAAGTTATAATATAGGAGTAACGTTATGTTTTTTTAATCGTAATAAACATTATAAATGCACAATACCTTAGGAGAACAATACCTGCAGCCAGCAATCAAAAGTGAATCGAATAAAAATTATATTATTTCAATACCGATGAGTCGGAAGAACCTACTATACTAATTGTAGATGATAATCTCGCGTAACAAAACGTTATTAAAATGTGAGTGTTGAGTTTATAAAAGAGGCGCAGAAGAAAAACCAAAAACCGAATTATGCACAGTTTGATATTATGCATCACTTGTGGATTTTCCTACACCTCTTTTGATTATTTTTAAGGGTTGAATCAATTAATATTAAAAAAAAAACAATATCGACGTTTTTTCGTTGAGATGCACACTTTTTTAACTCCTTTTTAACCGACTTCAAAAAAAGGAGGAGGTTCTCAATTCGTCATTAACTTTTTTTATGTATGTTACCTCATAACTCGCAGATGGCTGGACCGATTTGAAATATTCTGTTTTTGTTTGAAAGGGTATAATTTCTAGTTGGTCTCATTGTCGTCACGTTTGGATCTGATGATGGAATCATGGAGAAATCGAGGGAACTCTTCAAATATTATCGGCACACCTATATCGTTTTGGGTATTTCTTATAGTACCTTGTGCAGTAGCTCTCGAAAAGCACCATTTGGGGAAGTGGAACTGATGATGAAGACCACAGATGGCCACCGAAACTAATCAATAATAAGTATTTCGTGGATTGCGATTCGACTACTTGAATATGGATGTTAAAGACTTTATACTCGTCACAATGCATATAGTGAAGTAGAGCTGATGGTGAAGTACCAGGAGAACTCCTCAAACATTAACGGCTCTGCACCGGGAAAAGCAATATTTTGTAAAAGGTGATTAGTAGTTGACATTTTGGCTTTTGTAACTAGATGAATTACAAACCGACCCACTAAAAAGCGTGAACAAAAACTTTTTATATTTATATTATATATTTTGCTAAAAAGTTTTTTTGATAGTACATGAGTACATATTAACAACACTTCGCCCGCATAGATTTTGAAATAACTTATAGCCTATAGTACTCATAGTACTCACAAATAAGGCACTTTACTACCAATGACAAAACATTTAGAATTGGATCCTTGGTTCCAGAGATTACCCCTACATACAAACTTACAAACATGAACAAACTTACAACACCTCTAATATTGGTATAGATAGATAATACAAAAAAATAATTGTTCAGTACACATTATGTTGAAGAGAGTATGTACGGTCTTAGCGATTAACTGACTACATTTACATATGATTTACATAGATATCACAAAAGAACTGTGCTTACCTGCGAATACTGGCGTCTAATTCCCTTTCTTTACGCTGCACTTCATATTTCATTACCTCGATTTCTTGAGTACGCTCCACTACAGAAACCTGCATCTGTTCTTCCATGATTCGCTGCTTAGTCTTCGCTGCTTGGAGTTCGTATGCCATTTCAGCTTCAGCCTAAAGATAGTCACGTGATTTAGTCACTTTTTTATATCAGAAAAGTTATACAACCTTTTTTGTATATCACCTCAAAATAATTCCTTTTTTCAGATTCATTTGCAAAATAAATTGATATTATTTCAACATTATTTTATGTGGGTATTGGTCACTCCATGCTCATGTCACTAAAGCATAAGTCCAAAAGTCCAAAGTCAAGGTTTGCATACGTGCTATGAAGTGGAGCATGATAGGAATTAAATTAACAAACCGCGTTCGAAACACCCCCTTGCACTCTAGAACACAAATCGTTGATGTGGCTCGAAAGGCGCCTTCTGTGTTCCCTGCCACATATGACCCGTCAGCCTTTAAAGCAAGAGTGAATAGGCATTTTCTGGGCTCGCTCGTTCGATCGTAGACCTCATCTTATACTTACCATCAGGTTTGATCGAGCTCAAGAGCGGGCTCATTCGGAATTAAAAAAAAACTTAAATGGTAAAGGGCCGGACATGTCGGCCGCAAGCCGGATACGCTGTGGGCTCGTTAGACTCAGGTTTGGTGCCCCGAAACAGCAACACGTGGCCGCGATAGGCCGTGAAGGAGATGACGGGACGACCTGCCTAGATGGCTTCCATTAGAATTGGAAGGATGAGACGCAGTACTGTGACCGCTAGAAGAAATGGAGGGAGACCTTTGCTCGGTGATGGGCCACTACAGCCTATTATAATTATTATACACCATGTTATTTTAGTCGTCTTACAACGGCAGCCCACTTCATGTATCCAATGACTAGTAAACATTCGTTTAAAAAAAAAAAACATATTTCTGAACATTTGAATAATTTAAAATATTATTTACTAGCTTATGCCCTCGACTTCGTTCTCGTGGGAGCTTTTTTCCGTGTAAACCCATGGAAGTTCCGGGATAAAAATATCCTATTTCCGTTTCCTGGTTCTAAGCTACCTCCCTACCAATTTTCAGCCAAATCGGTTCAGCCGTCCTTAAGTCTTACTAATATCTTACTAATATTATAAATGTGAAAGTTTGTGAGGATGGATGGATGTTTGTTACTCTTTCACGCAAAAACTATTGAACGGATCTGAATGAAATTTGGCAAGTAGATAGTTTTTATCCTGGAATAACACATAGGCTACTTTTTATCCCGGAATTCCCAAGGGATCGGAATTTTACGCGGGAAAACCTTCCCACGCGAACGAAGTCGCGGGCAGAAGCTAGTTATACATAGTGTAACTAACACGACTTTGTTTTATATATACAGATTATTATGACGTAGTTTGAAACATCCTGTTGCGGGCGGGGACCGAGCCTTGACTTCCATGGTCGGCACATCTTTATCTGAGTATACTCACGCTAGCGCACAACAACGTCATAATAATAAATATTATTTTAAATTATTCAAATGTTCATAAATATGATTTTTTTGTAAATGGATGTTTGCTAGTCATTGGATACAGGAATGGGCTGCCGTTGTAAGATGACTAAAATAACACGGTGTATAAGATTAATGTTATTCTGTTCTATACTACACTATAAAGTAGAAAAGTTTGCTTAAATGCGCTAATCTTCGAATGTACTGGATTTTGATGAATTTTGGTATGGAAGTACTTGAAGCTTGAGGAGGGTTATAGGAAGGATGGTTATGTTTTTATCGAGATAAAGTCCACGGGAGCGAAGCCCGCGCGACGTCTAGTTTTATTATACTTAAAGTTGGACAGCGATTGCCCAACACAGCAGTTGCTATCGTCCTGTTTGCGCGATTCAGATTATGAAGAGCCACAGGGGCAGCGCGAACGCATTTCCCAGCGCCACTTGCACCACGAGCCACCCTTAAGTCGCCTAGAAGCTATATGTCAATAAGGATAATAACTTTTTGCATCGGTTTTTATTTAAAAAAATGTTTATATCTGCTGAGGTCCTACCTTCTTCGTTTGTACTTCAACGTCATAAGCAGCTTTTTTCAGTTCGAAGTCTCTCTGCGCTTTCGCAATTTCGGTGTCGTTAAGGAACCTGGCGGCTACTCGCTGCTCTTCAGCCATCGCTTCCTTGATCTTGGCTTCGGCTTGAGCTTCTGCCTCACCAATACGGGCATCACGTTTCACCTCGGCTGTACGCGCCATTCCAAGCGCTTTCAGATATCCCTGAATAAAAAATATAGTGTAAGTTTGTTCTGCTCATTTTCATACACATACATTAATGTGAACAAAAACACGTGCGCACATTCATATAGGTTTAATACCAACAGTTTACAATCTTGAAAAGCTTGAACTAATCGCGATTTCAAGCGATTCATTTGGAACATAACAATGTGACTATATAATTAATTATGTTATACTTATCGCCGTAATTCGTTTGTATATGGGTTTTTATTTCAAGACCTGACTGTATAAACTATTATCGTCTACACTCGAGAGCAATAAAATCGCACACATCTTGTTCATGAGTTTTGTTCTCAATTTTTGACTATAATTCGATGGTATTTAATAAAAAAAAGTATGTTAAATAAACATACACAGTCTTAGGTAAGAAGCAGGAAAAAATCGAAGTGAACTGGCTTTAAATTTAAGTTAGTTAATTTAAGGCAGTTAAATTTAAGTCGATATTCAATTCGACGTGTATACCAGAGGTTTCAAGAAACAATGGGGCTATAATCAGCAACCAGGTTCAGGCCGTCATCATACAACATCAGAGAACGATGACCGCTTTCTTGTGACGAGATCTTTGCGAAATCGAAAGCTGAACGCGATTGAGCTGGGACAACAGCTTCGAGAAGAACGTAATGTCAGCACAAGTTGGTGGGGAGTCAGAAGAAGATTAGCTGAAGCTGGATCGACTGCAGATCAACCAACAAATGGTCCGAAATTGACCACAGCCCACCGACAAGTTCGACTTCAATTTGCCCGATAGCATTTAAATTGAACGTTCGATCAGTGGAGAGCAGTTGTTTTCTAATGAATGCAGGATGACTTTACATGACCACAACAGACGCTCAGGAGTCCTATAGAAGGTCATTAGAGCAATTTGCTCAATGCTGCATAAGCGAACGTTTCACGTTAAGTGGTATGATTGGAAAAGTAATGAATTATCCTTTACGTTGACATTGCAACTTTTTAATACTGTATCAACTTTATTAAGAAACTTCAGCTTTTTTGTAAAAGTTGGGGGTGTGCGACTTTATTGCTTTGAAGTGTAGATTATCTGTATTTGTCTGCTGACATATGGTTAATTTTGTATAATAAACATATACATATAAATAAACCATTACTACACGGTTGCTCTCAGGCTAATGATAAAAAATTTAACCGGGATCGAATCTTTTAAATCACTAGAATTATGACATACAAGCGTAGATTATTAATTTAGGTTGTTGGTTATAAATTACATAGTATTAAAATAAAGCATAGATTAAACTTTGATATCGATATAAGCAATTGGAAATTTTGAAAAAGCGTACAGATATATTTTAGTTCCAACACAAATTATTTTAAGTGATTCCAAAGTAATTATTTAATAATTTATTGATTTATGAAAAGGAAAACCAACAGCTAATATACATCTAACCAACAGCTAATATACATCTTTTTTTTATTTATCAAAAGAAAGATTACATTTTTAATTTGATTGTGTTACTTTACAATTCTATTCGTCCGTCTTAAAATTACTTAATATATATGTACAGACAGAAACTGTTTATATAACACAATTTACTATAGCAAAAATGTAGGTAAGTACAGTAATACTCTTCTATCTCTTGGTCCCACCTATCGCGTAAGTCCGGGGGACTTACGCGATAGGTGGGACCAAGAGATAGCCGTGTAAGTCGAATTCACGTAAGTCGGGCTTCAACTTTGTCATATAAATACGTTTAAGTTATGTGTAGTTTACACTCCAAAGACATTATTTTTCGTGTCTTGTTGGGTTCAAATGAATCTTTTTTCTTCTGTCTTCTGAATGACATAATTAACCTTTTGAAAGCCACGGTTGAATATATATCTAATACATATACCTATTGCTTAATAAATATTTATTAAATACCAGTACTTCATAATGGTTATGTAAGCACACGAAACATGGCAAGTCAGTGGTCTAAAGATATCGCCAAGCCTACTAAATATTAGAATCCCAAATCTGAGTTTAGCACTACTGATGACATGAATAGCAAATATACAGCGTGAAATTTAAATGGTTGTTTTCCCGCGGCAGGACGGTTACCCATCAGTAGCAGTATCGAAACATACAGCTAAATTAAAAAACAAAACATTTTTCAAATTATTAAAAAAATATTCATAAACTCGAAAGCGCGAGAATCATTAGTAGTTCAGTAGACGTAACGTAGGTACCTACACGAAACACGCACCGCCGCGTGCAAACAACGGAAACGCGCGCAACAAAGGAAAAAGTGATTAATAAATGTTCAGAGCAAAATAAGCTCTCACGCATGGTGATAATGCATTAACTACACTGCGCCATTTTTTGTTTCTAATATTTTATTTGTTAATAAAACGATTGTATTACCAAGACAAAGCCATTTTGGTGCGGGAAACCACCATTAAAATTTCACGGTGTATAAACAACGTGTAACAGAATAAACGCAATTCCTGAAAGTAGTTGGTTGTATGTATAATGTCTTTTTTATATATTGTACTACTGAAAGATGACATTATATAATATTGATAGATTTTATCTTTTGACATTATAGTTTACAATTAAATGACATATTATTACGGACCATTTTTGTAACTTTTTTTTTATTTATTGACATTCTATTTTTCTTATTGATTATTTACAGAAAACGAGAAGACATTATTAATCTTTCTTACACAATTTTTTATTTTATTGCAATTTTCGTATAAAAATCACAAAGATTAAAATCAGTGATTTATGACACCTAGTGTCATAAATCACTGATTTTAATCTTTGTTAATATTATTTTCGGTTTTTCCTTTTATTTGCCTATTTGTTTTATTGTATTATTCATATTTTAAATTGAATGAGGATTATCATCGTATTCAATTTGTTATTTTATTATTTTTGACATGTTATTTTTATCTCTTCTTCGATATATTTTATTTGGTACTGTTTTGTTTTACACAATTTCTGCACAATGTATATTGTTTCGAAATAAATGACTTATGACTTATGGTTCAGAATCGGCCTCTGAATCGATGTCCGTCATAAAAAATAGGTGTTAAATTCTGACAATAGGAAAAAACTTTCATTTTACTTAAAATAGAATCACAGTATCATGACAAATTAATACAATCATTAATTCAAGGAAATGCGCTCGTATGCATGTCAGCCGCTAAAATTGCATGAGTGTATGCGTCTGCGTAAGGATATTGTATGACGCACATACGTTATGCGTTTAGTAAGGATAACTATTTTATGAAAAAATGTCTAGGTTTGGTTTCAATTTATGTATTTAGTTATGGATGTTGTTTTAGACTTATAATTTAATATTCTTATTGGTGTGTCTGAGGTATTGCTCTTAATCTGTTACACCTTGTATAAGCCGCATGTTATTCAGAATCTGATATATTTTCACTAATTGAAACTACCTACACAATCTACTTGCTAATTTTTTAGTTTTTACAAGATTAAAACGATAACGTTGTTCGTTAAATATTTGGGATACAAGATAAGACCTTGCATCACAATTTTTACTATTGTTCATGACAATTGGTACGTACCCGAAATATGTGTTATTGCGTATTTTATATTTTCTTCGTCACACATCACTCAATGAATCTGCTTTTTGCTAGATATGTACGGCCGAATAGGATGCAGAAAAATACCAAGAATTATAATTTAACGCGACTACGTATCTGCCCTCTACAACCCAGTTACAGGGTAACACAATACCTCTTTATTAGACTGGAGTCAGTCATATTTTCAAGAGTAACGAAGATCTAGAAATGATAAACCGAAGCTAACAATGGTATAATCAAAAATGTGTAATCCAAGACAAGAAGGAGTCTCGGTATGTCATAAACGGTCACCTGTCTAGGTACCAACAACTGAAAACGACCTTGACCTTTATTATCGAACTGAGTGGCCTAATTAATGCCCACGGAGAACGAGAATACCAAAGCAATAAAAATATATGAACTCGGTAGTGTAATCGAACCAGTTTGGTACTTTACACAGTAATTTAAAAGATAGATTAAAAATAGTTTTATACACAGTGTATAGGTACTAATTGCAGTATCAATTTATATAGTATCTAGTGACTGTTTTTACACAATTAGATCATATCTTTTTATTTTTAATCACATAAAATCAATTAATTACAGAAAATTCCATCGCAGTGCACCTTTATTTGGTTTTCACCAGCATTTATGGAATTACTAATAGCGCTATGGTGATTTTAGAGCTATCCATGCTTATTAATCGAAAAAGTAACTCTCTCTATCTGTTACATTTTGACATTAAAACTGTTAAACCGCGAAGAGAGTTTGAAACCCTTAAATATTCCCTCGGTATCACGACATACTCAATAATTAAAAAGGAAATAAAAAATAACTAACATTCAACCCTTTAAATTTCAAATTGTTTGAAAAACAAAGTCAAATGATCATTTATCAGAGTGAAACAAAATAATTATTGTGATTGTGTAATGAATATGACAAATATGTATCATTGTGATCAATGTCCGTGATAGCAGAATAAATTATATTCATTATTTTTATCGTAATCGATGCAACCATTTCAGATGATGTTTTGTATTTTTGGGGTTTACAATAAGTTATTGCCGATATTGATTGTTGTTCCAATGACATTGACTAGATATCGAACGAATTTAAATATGGGATCAATGACGTTCTTATTTTAAGTGAGATTGACACAGAACCAGTGCGCTAGCCCATTTGTACAGAATCGACAGCATTGGACTTGCAAAAGTGGATTTTTTGTCGTGTATGTGAATGTTCTAATGCGCGTAAATAATGCACCAGATTTTCCTGTTTTATCTATAAAGACAATTATAGTGGTCCATTTTATAATCCGGTTTTGCTGATGGGATCCATGAGGAATTGAGGAACTACCTCAATTTTATATTTTCATGGACAAGTCTAGTACATATTTGAAACCAAAATTTATAATTAAGTGAAATGTAACTGATAAAGATTACGAATAGCTTTCTAAACATCTCCATGATAATTTGGTATTTCTCGATTCGCATATGATAGTTTAACGAATATGATAAAGAAAATTTAAATGAATAGTCTGATAATTGACGACTTAGGGCTTATTGTATTCTAGTTGTAAAGAAATCATTACATCATCCTTTATAACATATTCATGTTAAGCTGTGGAAAGTAAAAAATAACCTGTTTACAGAAATGTAGTCAAATAACGACGAAACAAATATAGTACAACCGACTATCAAAAAAGTAATATATATAAGTAATTGTTGTTTTTTGTTCTAAAGACTTCCAACTCCCTAAAAATTACTTTCGTTTGGCTTATTTTCATGTATACAGACACATTTGTAATTAATGATGTGTTAAAAAAACCCGTATATAGTAAGAGCCGAAGCGCAAAGTATTGGTGGAGCAAACACACAGGCGGCTGTGCACACATCAAATGGATAGTCAATAATGACATTTCAGTAAGATTTCTCGATTAGGTACCTAACTTCAAACGTGTTTATATAACTGTTCAATCAAAAATCTTCTTTACATATCATTGTGTCAATCGACTGGTGCACTAAGACCAAAGAGCAAGTTGGAATATGGTTTCACATAACGCGTCGATTATTCATAAAAGGCGCCTTCAATTATCCCCGGTAGTCCTAGCTATGCCCTTTTTTAAACTTTGCACGGATGGCCTTTATAAAAGGAAAATTGCTTGGTAATGGTTTATATTACTCTATCAGAGATCCGTTATGACAGTAATAAAATATTAACCAACACTGAAGCAAGTTTTTAAGCTAACATGGTCACTGATAATATCATTGACTTTTAATGATAGTGTGTAAGTGTGGCATCGATTTGCCGCCAGGCGCGGTCCAAAAGGGGGTCACAGGGGACATGACCCCCGAAAATCCTACACTCCAAATAGAAAATCTTCTAAAATTTTGCAAAACAAAATTTCCAAGTATTATCACCCGATATTCCAATAAAAAAGAAGACTTCTATTGTTTTATAATGTGTGCAATAAAATTAGTAATGTGCAATAAAAAAAAACTCATTTACTTGACATATTTTATTGTTAGTGACCCCCACCCCCCTCCCCGACCCCCAAAATTCCAGGCTGCGACCGTACCTGATAGCCGCCGGCTAGCATACCACAGATAAACCCTCGATGGTTTAGGTGATATGTTTAAGTTTGTAACAATTAATGTATTCGCATGTTTTAAATAATAAGCGATTTAAAAAAATTAGAATTTAAAACGGGATATTTAGATACCATGTGTATTTACTATTTCGAGGTTCCGATATTTCGGCACTGTTGCAAACGCCACAACAACTCACACACAATTCAACTCGAAACAGTAAATACACACGGCAAATATTCCGTTTCAAGTTCTAATGATACAACACTGATGCGTTATGTATCCAGGGCTAACTTTATTAAGGCCCGTATTATTAGATAGGTCTCAAACGTGATCCCAAGACAGATCAAGATCCAAGATCTTATCAGTTGATAAGTTCTCAAGATGGGACCAGCATCTTAATGTCGACGCTAATGAATAAACCCATATCAACAGCATCTCAGATGATACCGAGTATAAGACCACGATCTTTGGATTCGTAATTCGACACCCAATGAAATCCTGATCTTGAGACTTGCTACGTCACAGAGAATGAACTAATTCATCTTTTGTTGATATTACGCTTAGTACTTGCTTTGTAGAAGTATAATGTTCAACTCTGTTTGTGCACGAATACAATTTATTTTTCAGTTTATAACGATTAAATTTTTAGAAAATGTTTATAATTCATACGTTTAATCTTTATACGCTATAAAAAATGGGCTAAGTGTAACTACGCCAAATAACATTGTTTCACATAGTGTTTGTATGAATTACAAAGTTATATTTGCGGTTTTAGAAAATATGCTATATCTCACTGCTGACCCGATCTCGTTCAAACCAATTTTCTTGAAAGTTTATATTAAGATCTACAGCATATATTTTTTTTAGATTTTTCACTGCATTATTATAGAAGTTCATAGAATATATGTACATCTCCCCATTCCCCCCCCCCCCCCCCCCCCCCGGATGGGGAGATGTATTCTATGAACCGCTTTCCGATTTTAAGAAAAAAAATTAAAATAAAGAAGAGCTCCCCATACATGGAACTGAAACTGATTTTTTTTTCATGAAACCTATGCGTTTGTGGTATCGATAGACAGGTCTTTAAAAATGACATTGAGGTTTCTAAATATACTTTTTCAAAAAATTAAACGTTTAAAAGATATACGCTTTGAAAGTGGTAAAATATATGTCCCCCCCCCCCCCCCTCTAACTTATATAATAATCAAGTGAAAAATATATGCTGTAGATTTTAATGTAAGCTTTCAACGAAAATTGGTTTGAACGAGATTGGGTCGCAGTTTTTGAGATACAGCATATTTTCTAAAACCGCAAATATAACTTTGTAATTCATACAAACACTATGAAAAACAAAGTTATTTGGCGTAGTTACTACGGAACCCTTCATGGGCGAGTCTGACTCGCACTTGGCCAGTTTTTAAAGTTTTAATAAAAGAAATAATATTTTCGACGTCCATAGTTCCCGCCACTACAAGTTCACGATCTTAAGTCCCGGATCGACTGGACTCAACTATAAGGTTGCGTTTCCACCAGAGATGTGCGAGGATGCGTAGCGAGGGATGTGTTTGTAAAGAACCAATAGAATCGCTTCATTTACCTCGCCTCGGTCAGCACAGCTCTGGTGGAAACGGCTCAGCGGAGCTAGATTTTTGCGCATACAATACAAGCGAGGGATGTGTGCGAGGGATGTGTGCGAGAGATGTGTTGCGAGGAATGTGTGTTGAGAAGTAGGCACATTTTCATCGCACAGCTTTGGTGGAAACCCGCACACATTTTCACAGCACAGCTAGACATCCTCGCACGACACATTTCCATCGCACATCTCTGGTGGAAACGCAGCCTTATGATCTTGATAAGCATCTTAATACCACTGTTGAAACTCGAGATTTGTTTATTAAACAATACGATCTCAGGTGATGACAGAGTCTTAAACCGGATCTTAACTTTTGTTTATTAATAGGCCGGGATCTCAAACTAGCTCTTAAGATCTTACTCTTACGCTGATATCGGTTTATTCATACGGGCCTAAATCAAAGTACATTACAATAAGTGTGACAATAGAATCTTTGAATGCAACTAGCTGATGAATTTTATATGAAGAATGGGAATTAATAACTTTTCAGCAATTACTCGATTAAATTTGTTTCGCTTTCATGGCGAAGAGGTCTTATCACAGGTCAGGGAGAAGGTACAGGATAGACTTTTTCAGTATGTATCACGAACTCTCTTTAGTAAGTGTCTTATGGGACCCTAAATAACGTTCTGAGGCACAATATTTCATAAAAATAAATAGTACTGAGCGAAATAGAAATTCATTTTAAGTTTTCTGTTACAAACCAAGTTCCCAAGAAAATATTTAGGTCCTAATTCTAGTAATCTTGAGTACTTATACCAATCAGTAGATACTTATGTCAGCCATGGATTTCCATTTGAAAGTATTATATATGTAAAACGGTGCCCTGTATAGCTCTAAAAGGGCTTGTTAACGATCTGAATTTTCAAGGCTCTTGCAGCCGGTGTCTTGGTAGATGTTACTATATTGTAGTAAAGGCAAGGAATATGTCAAAGAGCTCTTGACAGATCATAACATATGAAGATATGGGAAACTATGCGGTATTTGTGACACGCGCACCAATGTTTAAAATTCTGCCACGCATCTTACTGTACATGGCGGATAACTAACAAGCTCATAGCATAGATCGGTAGATCTGAGGGGCGGCAAATTCGGGATTTTCAATTTTTTTTTCTGCCATATGACAGGCAGTTTTCTGAAAGACGTCAACAGGATACATTTCTAGTGTATTTTTTTATCTTCTTTGTCGCTCAACACTAAAACTCCTGTATTTGAATAGGTGAGAAAAAAATATGTTTGACACTCATCCCACTACTCCTTCAGTAGCGACACACTACGCACTCACTAAGGTAAAGAGAATCAGCCTCGCAGCGGCTGATTATGAAGAGAGGTACGAGCCTATCCTGCTATCTACTGCGAAATTATCTTGGTCGAGGAAAGCACAAATCGTTTTGGAAATTCTTTCACTGCGCGTATAGCTGAGGAGTGGAATTCGCTGCCGGAGTTTGTGTTTACTGATATATAGGTTAGGTTGAATAGGGTATTTCTAGGTAGAGGTGTTTCATCTTTGACCGCATCATCGCTTACCATCAGCTGACCATCAGGTGAGATAGTGGTCAAAGGCAAACAAATCATAAAATAAAATAAAACTTTGTCGAAAAATTGCTCTAGAGCACATTCCACTTGAAGAATATGCTCTCAATTACCAAATACCGTGTAGAAAAGCCAAAGCGAAAAAAATTAACTGCTCGTAAACGGAAAATGTTTAAACTAGGGTACAGAGAACGAAATTTGTATCTTAGCCACCTGGCGAAATTATCTTCACTCGTGTAAATATTAAATACAGGCAATAGTAAACGCTCATAATTTTCAAGACATACACGGTACGTTAACTAATGTATAATAAGATTGAAAATATTGCCGTACTATGTTGGCAGCATGCCCATGAAAATATTGATCGTTTACTAACCTAAACCTCTACAGGACCACAGAGCAATTAACTCGACCTCGACCCAAAGAAAGACAAAACTACTAAAGAATTAGTAGTTTTATCTACACCAATGAACGCCGCCATTTGAAATAACTAAGAAATGATTGATCCGCTGTCGAATTTTCGTTAAATAACGTGGTCCGTGAACGCTGGAAGTAATGTCTCCCTTGGCTTTATCCCAATAGTGGGACAATACAGGCTAGTAATAATAAATATATTAACGTGGTCCAGCGGGAAGGAAGAGTGGCTACTTGCTACGGGGACGCGAATTTTGTTCGAAAAGATATTTTAACCTCTCAAGGACCACCATTATTTACGTCAACTATTAGTTGAGCTCAACTAATACTTGTTTACTGACACGTTTTTGTACCGCTGGGGCTCTAGAGGTTAATATCTGAGTGTTGATTTGAAGTTCTATATGTATACATTTGTTCGGTTTACTAGAAGCGATGTGCATGTGTGTTTGTGAAAAGATATGCAGCAAGCCCAGCTTCCAAAGAATTAAAAAATATGTTTCTTAATTTTTCAATTCTCCAGAAAATCGCTGCTATAAAAACCATTGAGCATAATACTAGTTGGCCAGAATAACGCGAAGCTGCTACAGATGTGTGCCACAAAGAACTCACGCATAAGTTTGATTTTGAGAAAGAACAGACCGGCTATCCCATGGAAACTGTTCTCTTGCTCAAAATATTACAGACAAGCCACTCAGTCAAATTTCACACGATTATGAATGTGTTCACCCACATAGGTATAGATAACTATATCATAAGACTTTTTAGTGGCATCTCTATCAAAATCTATTAATGATGTATGTAACAAAACATGGAAAACATTCAACGCCATTTTAAAACCGACATACCTTAGCTCCCTGTAGCCATGTCGAAACAAAAAATATAGATACTACTGAATCTTTCAATAAGTAATAACATACTACTTATTAGTGTAAAATGATTTTGTGAATTCATTTATGGCCACGTGTTTTCTCTAGTAGTGATAAAAGTGTAAGTACGTGACAATATAAAAATAGTATTAGTAATAATAGCAATAACCTAGCAAATAATCCTATTATTAACATTACAAAACTGGTTGTTTATCAAGCTATTAACATTAAATTTGTTATTAATAATGAAATAGTTGAGTAATTAAGGAAAAATGTTGAATAAGGAAAACATACCTCTTCGTCTCGGATATCTTTTAGTGTGTATGAAACAACGGTTATTCCCATGTTGATAAGATCACTTGAAGCTACCTCGAACACCTGAAATAGTATGCAAATTGTTGGTTACACTAACTATTAACAAAATTTCAAGTCGTACATTCAAACTACTGCGGCTGCAAAACAGCACTTTTTAAATGCCATAAGTTTAAGCAAAGACAGTCCAACGAAATGCCCTACTGTTACCACTTCCTAGTGCTTTAGCTGGAAAGAAAAAGAAGTGTAACAGATTCCCTGAACTATACTAATAGGCTGCTATGTTTTGAACTTGAATTTAAAATAAATCAAATTCCGCATGTCGGCTAGCGCCTTATACCAACAACTAAAACACTAGAACGGCTAAACGGATTCGGCTTATTTTGGTTTTCAAATATTTATGAAAGTCCAAAGAAATATTAAAGATGAGAAAATATGTAAAAAAAAATGCCGAAATAAGTTCGCCGGGTCAGCTAGTTTTAAATATTGAGTAGACTAACCTTCTTTGAGAAAATCTTTCTGTCCTTGTATATCTCTTCAACAGTCATGGAGCCCATGATAGCGCGCTGATGACCTTCCAGGGTCGCAAGAGCTATATGCTGTACCTCCTCCTCGCTTTTGCTCAGAAACTGCTCGCACGCAGAGAGCAGCATCTCAGCGTTTTGACCTTGAATTTTGACCTGGAATTAGACAGAAATATGTATTGATTTGATGTTCCAGTAAAAAGCTGCGTCATCAAGCCATACAGTCTGCCGTCTGGGGCTTTATAAGCTGTCACAATTGCTACTACTTGTCAGTTATTATGTCACTGCTTAAATTCAACAATAATAGTGGTGAACACCGAAAACTAAGAGCTCCGGTGGTAATAACTATCGACGAATAATGATCCATCAGTCTAGGAACCAACAACGAAATTAGCGTGAAAAGGACAGTGAAATTGCTATAACCTGGAGATCTTTAAGTCAAGAGTGAATAGGCAGGCATGTTCGACCACATCATGGCTTAGTATCAAGTGAGATGAAGGTAGATACGCAAGCCTATCACCGAGTGACAACTCTATAGTCCTCTACACATAAAATCACGAGACTACACACTACTAAGACAGATTTTACAGAATTCATGTTGTTATACATTACAATATGTATACTTCATTTGTATATTTGTTACCTGTGCAATACCCGTCACGGATATCGGAACACCCTGGCTGGTATAGACGGTTGGAGACTCGACCTGCAGAGTCATGGTGTTCAGGGAAATGCGCTGCACTTGTTGGAACCATGGCCAAACGAACGTGCGCCCACCCGGCACTAGCAAAGGCTTTGAGTGACAGCATCCTGAATAGAACAGTTATTTTAATTTTCGAATAAAAAATAATTGATTCAAATGGTAAGTAAAACGAAGGATAACTGTAGACAGAAATGACATTATCTACTTAGCCTTTTCCCAACTATGTTGGATTTGGCTTCCAGTCTAACTGGATGCAGCTAAGTGTTTTACATGGAGCCAGGGCCGGATTAACCAATAGGCGGAGTAGGCAACTGCCTAGGGGCCCCGCATCAACCAAGGGCCCAGGCCCAGTGCACGCATTAGAAGTGCGTGTGAACTTAGGGACCTCACTGTTATCTCACAAAATACAAATCGTTAGATTTAGTAGTAGGATTTAAAAAAAATTAGAACAAATCTGGGAATAAGTAAACAAATATATTAAAAACCACAGCCCTTAATGTGCGTTTCCTCAATGCACACACGATTTGGTCAGTCAAAGTAAGAAAAGGGGCCCCGAGAATGCCATTGCCTTAGGGCCTCTGACAGGGTTAATCCGGCTCTGCATGGAGCGACCGCCTATCTGACTTCGACACCTATGGAACCCAGTAGTTGGATAACACGATACTCCTGGGCTAGACCAGTGTCAGTTTTACTGTCTTCTGACTACCCGTAACGACTGTCAAAGATGTCCAAATGACAGCCGGGATCAACAGCTTAACAAACTTTCCGAGTCACGGGGGTATCACACAGGCGCGTGCACAGGATTATGACAGGGTACGCGGCGGAGTAATCGGTCACAAAAACTTTTTCTTTTATAGATTTTTAGCATAGCCACAGCCACGCATCGTAGCATGGTGGCGATGCGTGGCTGTGGCTATGCTAAAAATCGATAAAAGAAAAAGTTTTTGTGACCGATTTTTCCGCCGCATACCCTGTCATAATCCTGTGCACGCGCCTGGTATTATCACACCTCCAACTTCCTAACTCCGGGCTACTACTGAAAAAAAAAAAGACCCGGGAATTGAACCCGTGACCTTGTGCTCAGCAGACACGCTCACAACCACTCGACCAGCGAGGCAGATACAGAAATGACAATAATTAAATAATATTCATTTTTATTGTTCACTTGATCAAAAAAATAAAATAATTCATGATAATATAGGGCACTGATTTAAAGAGGCCGAGTTGTAAATAACGGTTTCGGTAAGTTAAAAATGATAAATGGCACGTTTAATAACTAGTTCAGCAGTTAAAACTAAGCAGTAAAGTAAACAAAAATGAATAATAAAAAATAACGAAATGGATCAGTGAATATATAATTGAGCAGGAAAATAATTAAAATGCTCATTCAGTTATTGGACTGCTCAATTATTTTTAGAATTGACATTGTATGATAAAATAACCGACTAATTGATTTTTTATTACTGTCCATGTTTTACTGTCGCAATAATTAATCAACCGCCATTAAATTAAATAACTGCTCAATATGTTTTTCAACTGATCATAATAACATCTCGAATATTTAAATAACAGCTCAAAAAATTAGTTCCCATAATATAGTAGGTTGTTATCAACTTATCATTGTATGTATGTTAAATATCTTTTGCATGGGCAATCAAACATGACGTTGATAAGAGTTCATCTTATTTTTGGCATTTTCGCTGATAACACAGATACAAGACTTCGCACTGCTTCTACATATAATATACATTACGAGAAATTAAATATCAAACTATGAGTACTATTCAAAGTATTGATTTAGCTACAGTATATGAAATTTTACCGACTTGGGAATCAAACCCAGGCGAACGCCCAGCACTGCACTTAATATTAAATGTTGCGACGAAACGTCGTGTCTAGTAGCAATTCAGTCTGGAGGTCTATTAATAATCCTGATGCTCAAAAAAACAACAGCCCAAATTACCAAACCATCATCACGTAAATCAGTTCAGTCCACTCCTACTCATAAATGTAAAAGTAGGTGTGGATGGATGTTTGTAACTCTTTTACGCAAAAACTACTTAATGAATATAGCTTATACGTCTTATTAACACATACAGATACTTTATCATAAGAAAATAAATGTGATTTCGACGCGAATGAAGTCGCGGGCAAAAGCTAGTACTCTCAATAAACAAAAAATCTGGTATAATGTTTCCACAAAATACAAGGCTTTACCTTGTAGCTCTCAGCCAATTAACTAATGATGCGGCTGTCATTATGAGGCAATTTAGCCAATCCCTGTTCACAATGGTCTTTCAAGGTTATTCCTATTCATAGATAAGTCTAATATAAGACACATTATTATTACTTTGACACTGACTAGTTTTTGTGCTAAACTAAATTTGTTCTTCTATTCCTTTCCATGATGGCTTACTACCAGTAAAAAATTATTAATAAAAATAATCAAATATTAGTAAAAGATTATGATCCAAACTATACATAAATTCATATAAAACTGTATACACATGTATACAGTTTATCCATTCAGATGTATGAATATACTACGAATAAATTCATTATTAAATGTCTCTCTTTTATTTATATTCATTTTAAAAACTTCTCACACATGTAAGATGTTTTAAAGCAGAGAGACAGTTACTTTTGCATTTAAATATTAATATGAATAGGGGAAACATACAGGTAGACATGATTCCTTCTACCACAGGGTTACATAAGATAGCTCTAAATATTAATATGAATAGGGAGATCATACAGATAGACAGAATTTCTCCTACCACAGGGTTGCTTAAGATAGCTCTAAATATTAATATGGGTAGGGAGATCATAAAGATAGACATGATTCCTTCTACCATAGGCATTGCATAAGATAGCTCTAGAAAATTCCAATAGGATAAAACATCATACAGTAATCCCTTGTCATCATCTACTTAGTCTTTTCGCAACTATGTTGGGGTTGGCTTCCTGTCTAACCGGAATCCGGATGCAGCTGAGAATTTTTTTTTTTTTTTTAAGATTTTATTTTAGAGTATTAGTGTTTTACATGGAGCAACTGCCTATCTGACCTCCACAACCCTACTGGGTTACCAGCCAGCTACTGCTGGGTAACACAATAACTGGTTTAGCCTTGGCTAGACCAATGTCAGGCTTACTGGGTTCTGACTACCTGTAAAGACTGTCAAAGATGTTCAAATGCCAACTGGGACCAACAGTTTAACATGCTTTCTGAGATATGGGAGTATTACATCACCAACTTCCAAACTCCAGGCTACTGCTGAGAAATTCCTTACATAAAAACCCAATAGCATGTTTTTTCCTGACCTGGGAATTGAACCTGAGGCATTGTACTCAGCAGTATCGCATACAACCACCGGACCATCAAGGCCGGAGGCAGACCGAGATCCGTTATCACCTTGCAAATAATATATATGGAACTGTTAATAAAGTGGATGACTCAATTTATGTTAATTTGACATTTAAGCATATTATGAGCATAGCATTAACAAGGTTCATTTGAATTGCTAGAAGTCTTTAAAACAGAACATGAGCATAGCAAAGCTGGTTTGTAGAATTTGTTTTTTAAAGATGTTTAGCCATACATATATCTGTATTAAAATTATAAAGCCTAAAGTTAGTTTGTTTGAATGCGCTAATCTTTAAAAGTCCTGGATGGATTAGGTTGAATTTTGGTATGGATGTAACTTGAAGCTTGAGGTTATAGGCAAAATTGCAAAAAAGGAGGGTTATGTTATTATCGTGATAAAGTCTACGAGAGCGAAGCCCCATGCAACTGCTACTTTTTTATATGACTGCAACAGACTTGTCTATTGTGACTTCTGTTGGTCTTTATAGCATGATATTTTGAGGATTATACCATTACAATAAGAAGAACAGAATCCTCATGATTCAATAGCTTTATAATGTGGTATTTGTTTTACTAAATTCAAAGTATTGGTTTGTGACATAAAGTGAAACTTTGGCTACAGTTTACATTAATACCAACAACAAGCAATACTGTGTAAAGCAAAAGCATGAAAAAAAAGACAATAAAACAATAACTATTCCTCAAATCAAATAGGAATTAAATAAAAATATGGCAGCAAGAGTATAGAAATAGTCAATCTTCAGTTTCAAATGTATGAAGGACTTCTCTAGTGATCTATTATTCATGACTTAGACATCATTTAATCAATATTCTTATCAGAAACAAGATAGGCACATAGTTTTGTGCTTTGCTTAGTTTTTAGGGTCAAGATACACTAATGTAAATGTTTCAACATATATAAATACTTATTTTAATTACATTGTAGTGATAAAGCTCACTATTCTTGTTTAATTACTTAATAGGGAATAATTTAAAATATTACGCCTAGGTCTTAGGGCCTTAAAAATCACCAATTGCATTACTCCCCTCAAAAACAAGATATTGTAATTTGATATTATAATTTGATATTATAATTTGATATTATAATTTGATATTATTATTTGATATATTCCATAAAACTATTCAATAGTTGAATAGTTTTATGGAATAGCCGAGACCCAATGATTTGATAAAATATATTATTGTATGATTTTACTCTATTTTAAATGGTTACCACTAGCACAATTGATAGGCTGCATGCCAGTTGAAAACAAATAAACTTAATAGATGGAGCATATATACATACTACCTAGTGCGCAAGTACTAGACATAAGTACCTATACATATTATAATTTGCGCTAGCCAGACACTCATTAAATTGGTGCAATGATGTCATCTTTATACATCTTTGCTCTTATATATTGCGTGAACATATTTATTATGAATAAATTTAACTCCAAATTCGATAATAATACGCCGAAAAACTATAATATAGCGTTAAACAACAAGAAATAGATTGTGTAAATAGTTTACTCACCAGAGACGACCAGCGCCTCATTAGGTCCGCATGTAACAAAACCCCAAGCCATTTCAATTTGGTTGAAAGGAAATTAACTTTGAACAAAATAAACTCAGTAAATCAAACTAAATACATAAATTATTTAATAATATTTATGTCAAAACACAAATCGGCTTCTTGTTCTTGGAAATGGATGGGCGACACCATAGATTACTCAGATACCACAGATTATTATACACTGCATAATGGCGAACAGTGGACCACACTAGCGATACACGTGATCTTGTTATTATCGGATTTGATCTACATCACAGACAATTTAATACTAGTTAATTAAGCACTCGCAGTGACTTAAGAATTTTCATGTCGGTTGAAACACTGCAATAAATTCATCGAAATCACAGTCGATGAAAATCGCCGACAACTAAAGACTGCGTTTGAACTGTAAGTTACGCTAGGTCTACACTAGAGTTTTCATCCCGGGAATCTCGGTCTCGAGACGATTTTTTAGTATTTTCGAGATCGAGACTAACATCTTCGGTCACGGGAATAACGAGACTTTTGAGACTTCAGTAATATAAAAACTGTATTAAATAATTTATTAAACCAACAGTCTATTCTATTCTATTTTTGTTAATGGCAAGTGGAGCCGATGTCGACTATTCTGCCAATGTCTAAAGTAAATTGGAAAAGCAAGTGTGTATGATTAGAGACAAAATGAAATTAGAAAAGGAAAAAGACAAAAGGTCAATTCAGAACAGGAATGGTAGTCACTGTTTCTTCAATTGGTACGGTTGAACTTGTTGGGTTAGTACAGAACTGAAACAAACAAAGAATAAAAATACATAAATATTATAGTTGTTAAACGATTACATAATATTATACCTCAACCATGCAGACAATGTTTGGTACTCTGGCTTACAGTTTTATATTGTTGTGGCGGATGAAACTCATCAGCGCCACAAGCAGTTCTGGTGAAGGGAATGTTAGAAGGGAAGAGAAGTTAATGGGAAGAGGGATCTTGAATTTCGGGAGACGGTTATATAAATCTGAAGATGGAACGATATTTGGGCAATTAAAAAATATGTGATCCAGTGTGCCTTCTTCCAGGCCGCATTCGCATAGAGATGAGTCCCGAACACGGATTTTTTCCAGGAACACAGGAGTGCAACAAAAACCCAAGCGGATTCTACAGAGGACGGAGATAATTGATTTCGACACCTTTTTGTATGTGTAGAACCAAGGTTTCGGCCTGATATATGGTTGCACAGCATAAAAGATTTTGCCTTTTTTCTTCCCAGTCGTGTTCCCACTGCTGTTGCCAGGAACTATAAAGGTTCTCTTTTGGGAGGTTCAGTAAATCATAGCCCTGATAGGCGTTGTGACCGAGGTCGGCTGTAGGAGACGAACATGCACTTTTGGCCAAGGCATCGACGTACTCGTTGCCTCTGATGCCACAATGGCTGGGTATCCAAACCAGCTGAACATCCTTTTGGCTATTACTGCACGAGAGAAGGGATTTTTTAATTTTTAAAATAAGCGAACTGTGTAATTTACTTTTGAAAGGGTTTTGAGCTAGGGTTTGGAGACAACTTAGGGAGTCTGTAAAAATAACGGCTTTATCAATGCGGTGGGACTCGATACAAAGACATGCTTCCAATAAAGCCACACACTCGCCTGTGAGCACAGAAGCTTCCTTGGGGCATTTATACTGCAATATGATCCTGGAGTCTTCGAAGAACACTGCAGCTCCTGTATGACTAGAGTCGGTAGATTTCAAAGCGTCTGTAAAGAATCTCTGGAAGCCGTTCCATCACTCTCCCACAGATGCGTTGAACATCGAATTCGCTGCGGGGGAATTTTTGTGTATACCAATGTTGAAGTGGATTTTTGGGATGAAACACAAGACTTTGTAATCGAAATGAAAGAGGGGTAATTTGGGATACTGTACGATTGGGTATTCTAAATATTGAGTTAGACGAAAGTGTTTGAGGATTAAAGGGATTTCCTTATTTTTCCAATAATTTGAGGTGCTGCTTATGGAATTCAGTTCATT
This sequence comes from Tholera decimalis, assembly GCA_943138885.2. Lineage (NCBI taxonomy): Eukaryota > Metazoa > Arthropoda > Insecta > Lepidoptera > Noctuidae > Tholera > Tholera decimalis. The sequence continues at coordinate 28,411,867 of OW964548.2, forward strand.
TAATTTGGTGATAAGGGGATGGGAAGATCTACAAATTACCCTAGACAAGAAACGGGAGGCTAGGTACTGTCGCCTTAGAGCTAGGGGAGGTTCAGCGCATTCGACCTGCAACGCACCGATAGGCGAGGACTTCATACATCCAGAGATGATCCGAAGACACTTAGACTGAACCCTGTCAAGTCCAGCCAAAGCACCTTTGTTGCATGGGGTTAAGTGGAACGTGCCATAGTCCAAAATACTGCGAACTAGGGCATTGTAAACTAGTTTCATGGTGTACGGGTGAGCACCCCACCAGACGCCCGCAAGTACTTTTAAAATTGAGATGACACGTTCATATTTGCTGATTAGGTGGTTCATGTGGTGCTTGCCAGTTAATTTTGAGTCAAGGAAAACGCCCAGAAATTTGACCTTATTTACCAGCGGGATGTTTTTCTCCGAGATGGCTACCGAGATTTGTGGGATTGTTCTCTTGCGGGAAAAGACTACTGCCGAGCTTTTGGGTGCAGATAATGTAAGACCGCGATTTGAAAGCCAATCATTAAGAGAATCCAGTGAGAGGCACAGAGATGACGCGGCGTCCATGATGGAGGGGCGTGACACATACAGGACTAAGTCGTCAGCGTACTGTAAGATACAACAGTCAGTATTTAGGCAGGAGCCAATGTCAGCTGTGTAAAGATTATAAAGAAGAGGGCTGAGGACGAAGCCCTGCGGGAGTCCTCTCCAAGTCATCCTTTTATCAAAGTCCTCTCCCTGGACCCTCAAAACTAAATATCGAGACCAAAGTAGTCCACATATACATTCGATCATCTTAACCGGAATACTCAGCTGATGCAGTTTCTGCCTGAGAACGGGAAGAAGAACGTTATCGTATGCGGAGGAAATGTCTAGGAAAGCAGCAACAACTGACTCGTTTTCGGAGAACGCCAAACGGATATCCGTGACTAGAATTGCCTCACTGTATATTATGCTGAGCCCCTTCCTGAAACCAAACTGGTGGTTCGGCAGTAAGTCTCTGGATTCTACTATCCATTGTAATCGGTTTTTAATAAGGTGCTCTAGTAATTTTGCTAAGACTGAGGACAAGGCGATAGGTCTAAGGCCATTAGGGTCATCCACGTGCTTGCCAGGTTTAAGCAGAGGGATAATAGTTTGTAGTTTCCATTGGTCTGGAACCCAACCTTGGTTATAACAGAAATTTATTAAATCTAGGTAATATATTTTTGCTTTTTTGCCTGCATGAGTCATAAAAGAAAATGGTATCCCATCAATACCAGGTGCTGAGTCCTGGACATGTTTGAGCACAACATCTAGTTCTTCCAATGTAAATGGCGCGTCAAAAGGGTCATCAGATTCAGTAAGGCATGGCAAGCTATGGCACTCAGACAGGAGCTGAACGTAAGGTGGAGCAATTTTGTCAAAAAAAAGTTCAGCTGTTTCCCTAGCGATGGGTGGAGATACTGAAAGAGTACACCCACGTCTAAACCTATTGATATTCTTCCACATGAGTGAAATTGGAGTGGAGGGTGATAAGGACGAACAGAATTTGACCCAACCCGCACGTTTCTTTCTACGGAGAAGGCGTTTGGATCTCGCATAAACCTGTAAATAAGCCATCAGATTTTGGGTGTTCATCTCCCCATTGTAATGTCTTTCGGCCTCATTTCTCAACCTATCAACTGAGGTGCATTCTTGGTCCCACCATGGAGGTGACGGGATTTTGTTACGGGCACTGTTTTTCAGTGGAAAACAAGAGTCTGCACTAGAAGTTACAGCCTCAATAAAGCCTTCATAACAACTCTTGACATGGCGGTGATCAGAGGGATGAGGTAAACATTAAGTTAAATTTGGAAGTGTATCTATTTTCTGTTCCAGTAATGATGTAAACTTGGACCAATCTGGATTGGACAAATTGTACTTCAAAAGTGGAGGAGAAGTTTTTTCTAAATAAGTTTTGTCTAACAAAGATATAACAATAGGGTAATGATCACTGCCATGTGATAAGGTTGTACATTCCCAATGGGTCGAAGCAGCCAATTCAACAGAACAAAACGTTAGGTCAACACAACTCTTCTGCTGTCCAGGAGGAGACCTGCGAGTTGGGCAAACATTATTTAAAATGCAAAGGTCCATATCATCAAGGATCTCAACTAGGGCCATACCAGTGGTGTCGCAACGTTCAGACCCCCACCGGAAATGATGACAGTTAAAGTCGCCCATGACCAGCACTGGGCCCTGGACGTTGGAGATAATGTTTCTTAAAATACCCAATAAGTTCAGATTGGGATGAGCTATGTAAACTGAAAAGACTGTAATGCCTTCCACTCGACCAGCCACTATACTCATATCACCCGTAGGTGAGGAAAAAGGTAAGAATGACAGTGGAACACGACTGTTAACAAAGAGAGCTGACCCTCCATATCCGTCAGGTCTATCACATCGAAGTATGTTGTACTGTGCCATACGAAAGCTCAGACTTGGGGTTAGCCAGGTCTCAGCTAATGAACAAGCTAAAGGTTTGTATTTGTTGAGTAGGAAAATGAGGTCGTGCTTTTTATGCCACACGCTCCTCACGTTCCATTGAAGGAATACTTGGTTTAGCGCCATTTTTGATATCTAAAAGTATTGAAATAAGTTGATCAGCAACGTTGGACGGTGATTGGGGATTAGAAGAAGAAATAATTGTTGGTAGAAATTTTAGGAGAAGTTCAATAACAGAAATTGTATTACTAGAGGAAGTATTATAGTTAAGAGCACAGCCATTGGGCTGAAAAGATTGGGGAGAATTAATTATTTGATTATGAGCTGATTTGTCATATGATGGGGAAAGTGGGGCATGTGTCTTGGGTTTTAGTGTCACAGTTTTATTATATGATTGTGATTTAGTAGCACAAACATAGTTGCGTGAGGCTACCGGGATAATTTTACTTGCCTCGGCGTAGGGAATTGATTTTTCAGCCATCATAGGCTTGATGGCCTTCTGTCTACCATGCTCAGGGCATGACTTGCTATTAGCAAAATGGCTCCCCGAGCAGAGCACACAGAAAGCATCTTTTTCAGGGATGTAGCAACCATCACCAGGGTGGTCGTGGCCACATTTGTTACAACGCGGTTTGGATCTGCAGAGATTGGCCACATGACCAAATCTGCAACACTTGCGACACTGGATTGTGGGGTAAATATATTATTCAACAGGGAGGGATGTGTAACAGCAGTAAATCCGTTTTGGGAGAACTTGGCCATCAAAAGTAATGACACAAGTTTCTGTGGTTTTCCACTCATTAACACCGTCTTTCTGTATTTTCCTATTAATGCGGCGAATTTTCAAGATTTTCCCACATCCTGGGGGCACAGACAAGAGAGTTATAGCTTCATCTTCTGTGATATCTATAGGTACACCGGTTACAACACCCATCCTAGTTATATTGAATGTGGGAATAACAGCAAAATAACTAAATTTTGGCAATACATTACTTGCCAGGAAAGAATTCGCATCTTGAGGGGAGATAAACTCCACAGAAACTCGGTCACGGCCAACTCTTTTGACGCCATCGTGTATTATATTCCTAACATTATTTTGGATTAAGAATTTTCCAAAGTTCACAGGATGTAATGTTGTTCCAGCATTTGGTTGGGTTTCAATTCGAGATACATGAACTATATATGGACCCTTATCCGTTACGGAGTATCTAATCCGACCAATTTGGCTTTTAGGTTGTTTGCTTGGTGGTGTGGGTATAGGAGCTTCATCGTCAACAGGACGTTTTCGTGAATATTGTGTAGTTGGAGTCGAGTTCATGCCTGCGATGTTACAGACTACATCTGCGAATTGTGATAGTGGGTCACTAGGAAAAGGGTTTGGGGAAACTGAGATGTCAGGGGGACCGGGATCAGGAGGTTTATTTAAATCCATCTTAAAACTAACTCTGGGACAAGCACAATACAAACCTGTTTACGAACACAAGGACAACACAATTCTATAAAAACAAGTCACAAACGTATCAACAATCACTCAAAAACAATAAAATTTCACTAGACACACGTGCTATCCAAGACACCCGTCGCGAGAATCATCAAACCAACAGTCAATTTTTATTATTGTTATTATGGATATGACAATGGCAGCACGGTCGAGCATAGAGTAAAGCTTAGTATTATCTGTGGAGGCTGAATAACCTTATTGACAAATAACACAGATTTTGTCTACATATTATAAATGTAAATTGCTGTGCCCGAAAGGGTCCATGTGAGCTACTACTTATATTAAGATCTTGTTAACACATAATTATGATTGCAATAAAGATTGAATTATTGAACTATTCTGATTAAATTGAAAGGGGTTTGAACTTTTTTGTATGAAGACTGGCATGTCGACCCACCGCCATTTTGTTTTTATTTTTAGAAATCGTGGCGCATACTGAAAGTGGCATATACGTAACAAACAATATCAGTAACATGCTACCCCAAAATGTCACATTACCGAGATATTTGAAGGTAAACATCGACATATGACTACAACGACAATCATTAAATGTAGACTTATGACGTGTCAATAAGCTACAGATTGTATCTAAATAATCGTTTCCAGGTTGATTATGATTACTAATGTTTATTGAAAGAGAGTAGGTACATTACACGCTACTAGGAGCACGAGAATACTACTACAAATAATTATTTATCCACTAAATCGCATCGCAATGAAACGCAGTCGACATGTCACTATCGCGTGGCGGATCATGTGACATGTTACTCAGCTTGAAAACGTTTTTAAGCAGTAGTTAAATAAAAGGCAAAAAGTGTCATTTACGTTAACATTTATTTATAACTGTAAGTATGATATTAAACATAAGTGAATATTAATACTAAGATGTGACATTTTATAATTTATTAAAAATTCGTATAATAAATACTACTATACTACATAATCCATAAGTTCAGCAGGAGGTCGGATAGGGGTTCTTGATGCCGAGCCTAATCCATGTACCAAAGAAAGACATGTACCAAAACACTTATTGTTGATTTTATAATACGGTGGGATGAAAGACAGCCAACACGCGCGTGTATAATTCTTTGACATGCGTTTTATTGCGATGCGATGCGATTTAGTAGGCAAATAATTAATTATAGTAGCGGTTTTGTCGTACTGCTAGACTAATAAGCTAAATACTAATAAGCGTATGGACGCGTAATGAGTCTATTTTTAATGATTTTCGTTGAAGTTATATGGTCGATGTTTACCTTCAAACGTTTACGTGACACTTTATTTTTGTAACAAAATTAGGGTAAATGCCCGTTGTTTTTTACGTGCCCACTACATAAATGAAAAAAAAAACTGTAACAAATGGTTTTTTTTTTTAATTTGCATTTGTTTATGAAAGCAACTACTTGATTAAAATATCTTGATTTGACTCTCTAATTGCATAGCTCATAAATAAGAAACCTAGTTTTGAAATAGTCTCGAAAGTCTCGTTTTTCCCGGAAATTTCGAGACCACACCTAGTCTCGTTTTTTTTCCCGGGACTCACTAATGCATCGAGACTGAAAGCCCTAGTCTACACGTAATGATTTTAGTCGCTGGTGATTTATAATAAGCAATTGTTGCGTGCAGTACTGTGTGCTCATTCATATAATTTTGGATTCTGTTCTCATATTCACTTAAATATGATAATTCACGTTAAAAAGATACTTATTAAGGTACATCATGATACAAATAATATTTAAAGACGATCTTGCCGATCAATTTATCTACAATTATTATTGGGTGTTTTTATTAGTCGTTTGATTTTTAAACTGGTAGGTTTTTTACTAACACTTACTTTGTCAGTTAAAAGTTAATTTGCATTTAATACGATGTGCAATTACACCATGGATAGATTAACTACGGTACGAAATTACGGTTATGTACGCCAAACGCGTGAGTAAATTTATTTTATGCTCAAGTGGCAGCAATTTGTTTTCAGAGGAATTCAAATGTTTTATCATTAGGTTTATGTAATGTTCCATTTTTCTTATTAGTCCCTACTATCACAAATAAATATTTAAGTTCTTTCATGCCAAACATTGTTGTCACTTGATATCATTGGAGAATTCGTTGATGCCCTTTTATTCTGCGCGCTTAGTCAAAAGCAATGTTTTTATTAGTTATCTTAATTTTCTTTCTCTGTAACGGTCTTCTGATTATAGGCAATAATATTATTATTTGTGTATACACATAGTTCTATTTCCTTAATGAGTTTGGTTAATTTATATTCTTCTTCTATCTTCCAGTCAACATAAATTGGTCTAATTTTATTGGGTTCAATGTTATTCATTGAACCCAATACAATAAGACCAATTTATGTTGAAAAGATGTGTAATAATTTTTGATGTAAAATAAAGTATATTATTCTATCAATTTTATATAGCATGGATACGCGCAGGCACGTCCAAGCCCATTTGAGGCTTAAAGACATCAGATTAGTTCAGAATGTCAATAAATACTTGTTCTAAAATATTATCCTTAACGTGGGTTCAACACCCAATGCCCTGATTGCTGAGGTGTGGAGTGATCTCTCGTTGCCGGCCATAATCAAATCTATGGCCCGGAGCTAGAGGTCATGGCAAGCAGTGGCCGATTTTACAGAGCAGGTCGTGGCGGCAAAAGAAGCGGCAGAGAGGGAGAGAAAGACGTCCTCAAATGTACTGATCAATGTTCTAGGGACTGGGCGGTGGAGGCGGGCTGACAATGCCCTCTTCCAACCCTCGTAATATGGCCTGTGGGTGTCAGACTTGGAGAAGTCTGGCATCCGGCTATATATAGGCTCTAGCAGGTGTAGCGTAGTACTCTGACCGCGTCTGTATGTTTGTATGAACGAGCGATAAATTCATGAGATGTAAAATTTTCACCAATATTAATCTTTATTTATACAGGGTTAGTTGTAAAACACCAAATACCTCTCAGGACTATGTTACTAACATCATAATCAACAACTTTTGTTCTATGACTTTTAAAAATTCGTCATATTTTAGTTCACCAGATTTTCATATAAAAATAAAAATATTTAAATTGAACGCCCTAAACGCATGTAGCGTCTATGCAAAGCAAAAGAAAGCGATAGTATAAATTGCTTTCTTTTGCTTCGCATAGAGTTCGTAACATTTAGGGCGTTCAATTTAAATATTTTTATTTTTTAATGAAAATCTGGTGAACTAAACTATGACGAATTCTTAAAAGTCATAGAACAAAAGTTGTTGATTATGATGTTAGTAACATAGTCCTGAGAGGTTTTCAGTGTTTTACATTTAACCCTGTATAACTACAATTGTGAACTTCGAAATTAAATGTGGATTAAAATTGTCATTTACACTATAATTTAGAATCAATTAAATATTTTAGAAGATATGATGGAAGCAAAATTTTATATCACCCTGCTCATGCGATGAAAAATACAGAAAAAATTGAATATCAGTATTAATAAAATAACTCACTTTCTAGTACTAACAAAAACTATCATGGTTTTCGAAATCCACGCGGGTAAAGCTGCTAATGGTGGAACTAGCTGTGGTCCGCGGTTTCACCCACGCAGTGTTCCAATCGATAAACTAAAAATCCCTCTGCTATTTATGGTATTTATCGATCAAGGGATGCATTTAAAATGCACGAGTAAAACACCCACGTGTCAATTTCAAATACTTTAGGTGACAATTTCATGAAAAAAATTAAAATAAATTCTGAAAACGTAACTGTCCAAGATATTTATTTTATATAAACAAAGTTTGATAAAGAATCTTGGGGCGCATGTTTTCCAGTATTTATTTTTAGAAAATCGCCTCCGGATACCGAGTAATATTTTTTTTCGATTATAGTTTTTATTTTTTTCTCACTAAAAACTCAAAAGTCCAACTTGTTACTAGCATAGAAATATTGCTCGTAACAAGGCCTACCACTCATAAAAAACCATGTCGCACTATTGCGGTTTTTGGGAAGAATACGCCATTTCGTTCTAAGGTCAAGAATACAACATAGGGTTGTCGCAAAAGGTCAAACAAGTATTTTTTGTGTGAGTGTGGGTATACAAGGAAAAAATGAAATATCACCGACATACTTATCATATCAAGCAAGACAGAATCTATGTCATCCCGAATCAAGGACCAAAGAATTTTGTGATCAACGCGAACGAAGTCGCGGGCGGCTACTAATAGGCGGATAATATAGAAAAGTGATTTGTATTCTATAAGCTATAACTTATAATTATTATACATACAAATCGCTTTCGTTGCTCAGTGTTAAAGAAAATTCATCGTCATCATTAGGTGGATCTTCTTCATCATCGTTGGATGGATCTTCATTGTCCACCACTGCCAACTGCAAGTTTTCTTCGTGAATTGGTTTTAAAAGTTTACGTACAGCTTCTGGTAGACAAAGCCAATTGGAATACCTTTGACGTTGATTGAGGTGTGCCATAAAAATGAATGGATCCGATAATTCTAGTGTAGGGTGAAAGAGGTCGATCATCGTTTATCTCCTGTTCATTTTGCGACAATGGTGTTTCCTATCTGAGCGCCAGAAATTTGTTACGCGACTCGGCTGCTTGCTCTGATAACATTCTGACAGGAAGTGAGCAGGATTCAATAATCTTTTCACCGTCTACTAGAATTTTGTGTTCAGTCACAGTCATCGGGTGCCAATTATATGATTGGACGTACCTTTCCGCTAGTGTGCGGCAAAAACTGCCAAAGTGTTTTGTATCTATAGGTAACTCGCAGGATACGCTCGCTACCCATGCTTCCAGACCCCAAAATTCAGTAAATATGCCACGGAATTTGTATGATAGTGCTGTCCGAGCCGAATTTCCATCATACGTGGTTCTGGCATTAGGTTTCATCACGTCCACTTACAACCCAATCCTCGTTTTATTTCAGCCTGAATGCGGTTTTTTTTCGTTGTACAACTATTAGGCTTTCGTTACTGCCCTTATTGACTCGCCATTTTTGTACTAAACAATCGTTTTTATGACTTAAATGCAGCAAAAACTTAAAAACGCGTATATATGCATGAAGAGGATTAACACCGTGTCGCATGTTTTCTTTTATAGTTGGTTAAGTATAAGATATTCCCAAATCAATGAACAGGCTAGCCGTAAGTTTACAAAATGGGCATCTTAACTGCAGGGACGTTCCAGTAATAATCCTTCTGAAGTTTGTGTTTGACTTTTGATCTGTTCTTCCACACAGTTTTTTCGGAGAGAATGAGGTCACTGGTTTCTTTTTTATACTGTATGTGCAGAGGCCGACAAAATCTGTACGACTGGGATGTAGGATTGAGCCAGGCAATTAAATTATGGTAGGCTACGATCCGTAAAGGTGGGTAGACGGGTAGTGGAAAAATTTCAGATGGAAAAGAAAAGAAAAAGATATAAAAAAAATATATTTTTCCAATATTATTAAAAATTTTCCAATATTTTCCGATGCGTTCCATTTCATAAATGCTCATTTTAATACATAAACAAGTTAATTATGTGTACACTAAAACAATATCAATATTACTACTGCTAGTAATAACATGTTAAATTAGCAGGACGAAACGAAAAACAAGTTTTTATTAATTTTTGCAACACCAATGCACGCATACAGGGAATTCCCCGTTTGAGTTATTAAATGCCGGCTAGGTGCTTTTTAATTTAATACCAGTACTACTTCTTAAAGGTATAGGTTAGAAATAATAATAATAATATATATAATATTCCACAACTTTTTCACACAACGCCATCTAGTCCCAAACTAAGCAGAGCTTGTGGTATGGGTACTAGACAACTGATAAACATACATATATATTTCTAAATACATACATATTATAGATAAATTACACCCAGACAAAGAACAAATGACCGTGCTCATCACACAAACATTTGTTCTAGGTGGGAATCGAACCCACGACCTTGCGCATAGCAGTCAGGGCCACTGACCACTATACCAACGGGCCTGTCATATGTAATAGGTTGTAATAAGGACAAACTTGTGTGGAATCTGGGCGAAAAACAAAATAATAGTGTATCTTACAAATATTGTAATAAAACAATTCGTTATGCTAATATAGTAGGTAATGCGGTCGCACAGTTTGCAATAAATGTCCACAACATGTGAAAATTATAATAAGTTCAATACATCGTGAACTTTGCCGGAAGGTGCAGATTACATGAATAGTTCGCCTTCTACTTCATCCTATCATTCATATTCGGCAAGAGCGACAGCATAGTTTTTGAGAAATACGTGTCCAGCGCGCGCGCTGGTGGGACAGATCTGGTCTCGCAGTGAGGCCATGGTTGGACGCTTGAACTTGACTTTGAAGGCTGTCTCTGAGTGAGGCGATGCCAACTTGGTCAAAAATAATGCTGCCAAGACCCAGGCGTGTCTTTTCTTCGCAAAAAGGAGACAATTTCAACCGGCTCCTTCTTTCTCTATCTTTCCTTCGTTTTCTTCTTTCTCCTTCTACCATGGCGATAACTGATCGCATCGAACTTCTTGGGGTTACGTTGACATCCACCCTTAATTTTGGTCCATTTATCGAGGCTAAGGCTCAATTGGCTGCCAAAAAGTTGGGAATCCTAGCAAAGGTGAGATGGTACTTCACACCGGAACAGCTGCTCAACCTCTATCAAGCGCAAGTTCGGTCGTGTATGGAGTACCGCTCTCATGTCTGGGACGGATCTGCCAAATAGGTTTGCTGCGTGAACATAATCCTTCCGCTTACGCTAAATCACCTATCCGCAATACTTGTCTGTTTGTGATTGTTGTGTTTGTAATATTAGTGGCGAGAATAAACTGTTGATAAAGTTTCTGGACCGTTTGGTTGTGTTCCCTAAAGAAGATCTTGCATCCCGAACAGAAGACACCCACAACACTATCATCTCCTACATTCCTACCAGCTTGATGCATTTCAGTCTGTAGAGAAACCGGCCAAAAGGCTCATCGGCAACGAGAAACTGGTCGAGACAAGGCTCTGGAAGCCTAGAACATCGGCGACGACGTTTTGCAAGCCTATCTATTACATTTCTATCGGTTACATTCCGTGGAGTGCGAGATAGAATTGCACAATCTTATTCCACCAAGCCCGTTCCATCATCGGACTACAAGACAAATGGCGATGCGTCATCGTTACATGGTGGACATCCCACCCATATGCACAAAACGTTTTGGGAGTACTTTCATAGTGCGTATGGCTAAGGAGTGGAATTCCCCGCAGGTGTCTGTGGTTCCTGTTGGCTATAATCTGGGGGTCTTTACGTCAAGAGTGAATAGGTTACTTCTGGGTAAGCCTGCTACATCTTCAACCACATCATCACTTACCATGATGATGGTGAGACGCTTAACCTACGCGAGCTTATTGTCAATAAAAACAAGATAGTTCGATAAATGAGAAAAAGGTTTTTTTTTTATAACGGGGAGCCCACTTTTGACCTAGATCTCGCCTGATGGTAAGCAATAGTTAGATGGGATTTGTCTACGATGGAACCAGTAAGCCCAGAAGATGCCTATTTATATATATATCAATCAAGGTAGTGAAAGGGAGATGTATCAGGTCATGGAGTTCCTGCGCACACTCCCCGAAGTACAATCTGTAGAAAACTGAGAGACAAGCAACTGTTCGTCGATGAGTCAGTTAACGCACGCGACTTCGTGGGAACATTTTCTATTGCAATATTCGATGAAACTGTCTTCACAACTTAGGACAATATGTTCGAAAGTGTGTGTCAGTAGCCCTTGTAAAGACACTGATGCTTCTACTTCAGAAACTTGTATATCCTCTGCTGGATAACATACCTTTTTGCATTTAGAATTTCATGATAAGATGGGTAAGCAGGGTATCCTCAACTATACAAATCCTGCCGCTTGAGTTTATATGTCTCCACGCTCAGTTTCCTATCGATAATGACACCCAAAGCTTCTCTGGTGTGTAAGATTTTGTGACCTCAGATTTTTTTTTAAACCGCGGTTGTTCATTTTGGTGACTTCAAACAAGTTACTATTTTTTTTTTTTAATCTTTAGATGCCTTTCGCGTTAGGTATCTTGCGTCTATAATCTGAGGAGGCCATAGAAGCAAAAGCTTTTATCATTTTGCTCTGTAGTTCACTTTCTAGTGTCTACATGACTCGTTTTCTGCTTTTTAGATCTTGTTTATAACTCATATGATCACTGGTTGCTTCTGGAAGTGGTGAAATACTGCAAACCACACTCTTGATTCATCTGGTATGTCGTCTATTAACTGTTTGTTCAAGAAAATGCCATGTTTGTCCTTGAACATTTTTTTGTCCTTCAACATTCCTAATCCGGGGCCCAAATAGACATCCCTCAGTAGGTTAGGTAAGCTCCTGCTGAGGCGAAGTGGCGCCATGGGTCTGTAACGGCTCTATGGTGCCCCAACCCCGTTTCTCCAAGTCACATGTATTAACGCGGGGTTTTATCAACAGCCTAACGGCGGTGGACTTCATTCCGCGCTATGTGTGTCCCTGTATCGAAAAAAATAGTGTCCAAACGCGTGCCTATATCAATAGTAAAAAAAAATGAAAGGTCTTCCAAGCATGACATTGGATTTTATGCTTAAATGAGATAACCTTTTGTATTAAAGCAAAAATATAGTTCTAAACAAAATAAAATTAATTAAGGTCAAATACAGCGACAACCCTAACACTTCCTTCTAAAAACCGCGATAGTGCGACGTGATTTTATTTATGATAGCCCTTGTTACGAGCAATATTTCTGTGCTAGTGACAAGTTGCACTTTTGAGTAAAAAATTAAAACGAAAATCTGAAAAAAAAACTTGAGAGGTGTCAAGGGATACCCGGATGGAACGAAGTTCCTTTCGAATAATTAGTGAAGGAATTGTGAAAAAAAAACATGTGTGCAATTCACACGTGGTAGAAGTGAAACCTTCAAAAATTTACGAAATTTCAAAGGTATACCGTTGCCCTCTCTCTCTCTTTACCTCAACTCCCCACGAGACGCCCCTCAACTCATGCATCAACTCATCTCGCAACTCGACCCGCAACTCGACCCGCAACTCGACCCACAACTCGACCCGCAACTCGACCCGCAACTCGACCCGCAACTCGACCCGCAACTCGACCCGCAACTCGACCCGCAACTCGACCCGCAACTCGACCCGCAACTCGACCCGCAACTCGACCCGCATCTCGACCCGCAACTCGACCCGCAACTCGACCCGCAACTCGACCCGCAACTCGACCCGCAACTGGACCCGCAACTCGACTCGCAACCCGACCTGCAACTAGACCCGCAACTCGACCCGCAACTCGAAACGCAACTCGACCCGCAACTCGACCCGCAACTCGACCCGCAACTCCCCCCTCAACTCCCCCCTCAACTCCCCCCTCAACTCCCACCTCAATTCCCCTAAAGAAGTTTTCACTTCAAAAGTTCAAGACGAATTGAGAACCTCCTTTCTTTTGAAGTCAGTAAAAAAGTGTCGTTACAACTATTCGTATGATTTTTTTCCGTCTAGCCCCCTTTCGTAACGCGCGATAAGGAACTTCGTTCCAACAATGAATATATAAATAAAATAATGAATTTACAAACGAAACTTTATAATAACTACAAACAATTCTGAGACGAAATAAATCGGCGAGAAGAGCGACACGTCCATATAGCAACAGGCGTTGGCCGGCACTGTCGGTACACAGGCGTTTACGCACACATGCGTACGTATTATATTGCGAAATAAGTATACGCGATTTACTGAAAATATATTGATTGGATTAAAAAAATAAAACAGTATTGCGTTAGTATATTTCTTGTTGAATAATTTGTCAAAAAATCAGAAAGATCGTATGTATTTTAGTATGGTTTTTATTCGTTAAAAGATTTCTTTAGACGTTACTTTGTGATTTTTTTCTATCAATTAAAATTAGTTGTATTATGTTTTCAACACACTATTAACTAGATTATATCCTGAAGAATATCATATATTTTTCTGATTGTGTTAACTGCAGTGAATCATATACTTTAAAGCATTATAAAACTCGCGTTTAGCTCTTGTAGTCCCCTTAAAAAGTGTCGTTACAACTTTTCGTATGAATTTTTTCCGGCTAGCCCCCTTTCGTAACGCGCGATAAGGAACTTCGTTCCAAAAATCTCGCTATCCGGAGGTGATTTTCTAAAATTAAAAACGTTGTTAAATATGCGCCCAAAGATGCCTTATGAGATTATATTTATATAAAATTAATATCTTAAACAGTTACGTTTTCAGAATTTATACTAATTTTCTTCATGAAAAGGTCACCTAAACTTCTTTTTTTTAAGTATTTGAAATGACACGTGGCAATTTTACTCGTGCATTTTAAATGCATCCGTTGATTGATAAATACATACATATAAACAGCAGAGGGATTTGTTTGATCTATTGGATCACTGTGCCACATTAACTTGAGGATAAATTCACTAAAAATATTCTATTACTTTATTAGTATTTACACATTTATATGAGTACATTACTTTAAGAACTTGTAGAACTGTGCATGATTGCAGAGCTACTAGTGACCACTCACCTTACATATTAAAAATATGCGTGCTGGCTCAGGCTTGTTTAAAAATATGCTTGATCATGATTTTGCTGCGGAGCAATTTTAAAACTATGATTCCTCCTAAAATATTCATTGAAACAAAAGATTTCAACGACAATTTTATTCAAATGATGAATACTTCTGATATATTTCATTGAATAATTATTCATATCATAACTCCTTCCCTAAAATAACACATTACTTGAAATGAATTTAATTACCATAAAAATGTAATAAGTAGTCAACCATACAATATAGATATATACTGACGCGGGCTATTTCTTTTTAACTATACAGGGGAATAATCCCGAACCCAGTCTCATTAAAACTTAAATGTTCTTAAGTTGCTAATGGTGAACGCAGACCTAGCCGCACCGCAGTCTCTTCAGTCCCCGCAGTCATCGCTTTATGTTAATAGCCTCGCACATCTATCCGCACCGCAGTCTCTACAGTCGTTCCCGTCGCTGCACGCATCGCACTTGCAGTGTTGCCAGATTTTTGAAAGCATTATCTGTACCGAAGATTTAAAAAATCTGTAAAAAAATCTGTATTTGGTATTGGTAATTTGCTCACTTGTGTAATTTTATCTGTACGTGCTATAATAGGGAATAAGCAAGTAATTATTTATATGAGAACAAGTAATTTTATTATAAACCGTTGACAGAGATTCTCTGTCTACATTATAACTCTGGCAACACTGCACGCCGTGGATGCGAATGACGTCATCCGCGCTGCGCTAGCCACAGCGTCCGCTGCGTGCGGGTGACGTCATCAGCTGCGGCTTGGGGAGTTCGGTCGTTTCAGGGACTGCGGCGACTGCGGCGCGGCTAGGTGTGCGAGGTTGCATAGAACTTCATATAAAGGTCTGCGTTCACCATTAAGGTGAACGCAGACCTAGCCGCACCGCACGCGCCGCACTCTTTGCATTCAAATTCTTTATATGAAGTTCTATGCAACCTCGCACACCTACCCGCGCCGCAGTCGCCGCAGTCCCTGAAACGACCGAACTCCCCTAGCCGCAGCTGATGACGTCACCCGCACGCAGCGCGGATGACGTCATTCGCATCCACGGCGCGCAGTGTTGCCAGAGTTATAAAGTAGACAGAGAATCTCTGTCAACGGTTTATAATAAAATTACTTATTCTCGTATAAATAATTACTTGCTTATTCCCTATTATAGCACCTACAGATAAAATTACACAAAAGAGCAAAATACCAATACCAAATACAGATTTTAAACAGATTTTTTAAATCTTCGGATAGATAATGCTTTCAAAAATCTGGCAACACTGACGGGAACGACTGCAGCGACTGCGGCGCGGATAGATGTGCGAGGCCATTAACAAAAAGCGATGACTGCGGGGACTGTAGAGACTGCGGTGCGGCTAGGTCTGCGTTCACCATAACATTGCATTTTACTTGAATTCTGTTAGTAACGATGAAATATCATTGTGCAAAATCATAGTGATCGTTATATCGGTTTCTTTCTAGTGGATTCATCTCTGGTTTAACACCCACGCTTTTTTTGTTGCTACTAAGTTAATTGGGAACGTATCGCCGCAAGTTACATTGATATCGCAAGTGAAAGAAACAATGTTTGTCGAATATTTTGAAAAACATGTAATCCATGGAATTAGTAAGTAATCTAAAATACTTCTAAAACTAAACTCGGTCCTGCAACAAAAAATGGACTAGACCATTGACAATGACAGTTGACACTGTTGACAATTTATTTAATTTATGACGTTTCTCTTTTTATGTTTGCTTTTCACAAATTTTCATTTCCAGTTCTCGCTCATTCTCGGCAAAGAGTATGTAATACACTATGTTTTAATTCTCGGACTTGTTGGTTTTTGTCCGCTTGATTAGTGTTGGGTAGGACATGACTTGAAAAAGAGTTTGTAAGAGTAGCCTCTTTTTTGTACTGAGCCGGTACAATGTCCCACTTCAAATGAGGCGAGGCGTACTGAAGCTCGGCGATACATTTGAAGTAACCTGTAGTGTTGGGTAGGACACGACTTGAAAAAGAGTTTGTAAGAGTAGTCTCTTTTTTGTACTGAGCCGGTACAATGTCATAATACGTCATTGGTCCCACTTGACACTTCAAATGAGGCGAGGCGTTAGTAGGTAGAAGATCCTTGGGCGAGGCGTACTGAAGCTCGGCGATACATTTGAAGTAACCAGTACGAATATGATGTTTGATGTTATTGTGTTAGTATTGTCATACTATTACACTCTGTTTTTCTCTCAAACCAATATAAAAATAATAAACCACTCCAAAATAAGAACACAAACTAGCTAAACAAGCATAATAAATAGTTATTGAAAGTCATTCATTAAACAGAATTATTACAAAAAGTTACATGAATATTAATTGTCACTTAGAATAGCAATGACAAACAATTAAAAACAATAATTTATCAAAAATATTGCATAAAAATGTTGAATGCAGATTCAAAATTTTAAATTTAAATCGTACTTACACGATTAATTTCACGCCTCATCGTAGTACACTTATTTAGCATTAGAGTGAATAAAATATATCATTACTTCTCGACTCTCGAGTCGCGTCTTGTTTCGTCCCTCGGTTCATTGAAAAATGTCGTACTAATGCAGCATGTGCCGCGCTTTCTGTCTCTCTCACCCTTACGATGAGTGACGAGCATGCACCACGACATAAAATTTGAAGTGGTACATTTTATAATGCCCAGCCGCTCTTACATTTTGACGTCATGTACGGGACAAATGTACTGCCTCTTGTAAGTCCTACTCAACACTACGCTTGATGATCTGAATTTTTCTTCCCTCTCAAAATTAAGCAAAGAACTTTTCTAACGTACCAACTTATAAAAAGACAGACAAATTAATTGAACTAACGAAGTAAGAATATATTTTATTAAAAAAGCACGCTTTTTATGATACAATGCTAAAGAGAACATAAAACTATTTGAATGAATGTTACTCTATTTTGTTGTTTTAGTGGAGCCAACTCTGATAGTAGCTCAGTTTTTTTTTGCAAATAATAGTCAGCATCAAAACAAAGCGCATACCATTAGCTGAGTACCTGTTTGGCCATCCTTTCCTGTAGATAGGCAATTTTGATCAACAAAATCTTAGGTACGAGGAGATACTACCATGAAGGTCTGGAAAGTAGATAGCCAGTTCATAGCCAGATTTAGTATTTTTGTAATTTCCTAAAATCACATTCTACAGCTTATTTATAGTTCATTTTGAAATAATGAGCTTTCTAATAATAAATAACTAAATAAATAAATAAATAACTTGAGTATGTAGTTGTTTTAATCCACTGGCTTATGTGTTTAATAAATCTTCATTGCTTGATATTCCCATAGGGTATTTTCTGAAATAATCTTCTAAATAATCGAATAATCTTAAGTCCTTCAATTATATTACCAAAAAATATCATCGCCTTTTCCCAAGTAAGTTGGAGTCGGCTGAGTATTAGTTTTTTATAAGGAGCTAATGCCTATCTGACCTCCGTAACCCCATAGCTGGGTAACCCTTGACCAGACCAGAGACTGATTTTTAGGGTTTTGTAGCGGAATGGCAAAAAACAAACCCCTTGAAACTATTAAGACTATACATGTGAAACTTGGTAAGTAGAAGTATTCTGTGAACCGCTTTCCGATATTAAGAAAATGAAAAAAAAATATAAGGGGTTATATTTTTTTTCTCCATACATGGAAGTGAAACTGAAAATATTTTTTTCATGAAACCTATGCATATGTAGTATATAATGTTACAGCTAAAGGTGGGTGTGAACATAAACTTAAGATTAGCTGGCTAAACTTAGGTCTAACTTCGAAGAGGTGTTAATGTTAGTTTCTTCTATCTTTAGCTGGCTAAACTTAAGTGTAACTGCAGGCCCTTGGCTAAAAATGTAGAAGGAAATGAAAAAGGAAACAATGTAATTATGTTTACTATTTTGACAAGAAAACTTTTATTAAAAAATAATCACCATAGACATTACATATTTTTAGCCGTTTCGTTTCGGTTAATATGCACATTAGCCGGCTAAAAATGGAATATCACGACACAAACTAACATGATATCGAACTTTAGCTGCTTCTCGAAGATAAACCTAAGTTTAGCCGGCTAATCTTAAGTTTATGTTCACACCCACCTTTAGCCGTAACATATATATCAATGTCAATGTCTTTAAAAATGACATTGAGGTTTCTGAAACCACTTTCAATCCTTTAAAATATATATGCTTCCAAAGTGGAAAAATATGTGTCTTTCTCCTCTCAACTTCTATAATAATACAGTGAAAAATTAAAAAAAATATATATTGTAGATCTTAATGGTTTGAACGAGATTGGGTCAGCAGTTTTTGAGATATAACATATTTTCTAAAACCGTAAATATAACTTTGTAATTCATACAAACACTACGAAAAACAAAGTTATTTTGCGTAGGTACTATGGAATCCTGCATGGGCGAGTCTGACTCACACTTGGCCAATTTTTGGATTACCAAAATATGTATACCTATTATGACACATAATTTGAAACATCATAGATCTAGAGTATTATAGGTACAGTGAGTACAATTTTATGTGTCATAACCAGCACCCACTACTGGATTTTGAAGCTTGTGATCTATGTAAATTTTGTGAGATTTGAAAAGGAACAAAATAGATGAGCAATATGTTTTGAAAACCTCCATTCATAGTTATTGTTTAAGTAGGTTGAATGAACTACATGAGATGGATCTTTCAACAGTCCCTTATCTTACAGATTTCTACTAGTCTGGTTTACATGGCACATCTGAAATGAAAAATTCCTGCATGCAAGAAGATATAAGTAGGTATGCCTTGGGTAAGAATTCTTATTGTAATCCATTAAAATATTTACTGCTTAAACGGTTTTAAGTAAAGGTAACATTTGCGAGGGAGGCAAATATAACAGAAAGGCACAGTTTAATCCATAAAACTTTTTACCAAAAAATTAAACCGACTCCCAAAAAACACTGCAAAGTGAAAAATAACTTTAATTTCGGTAGTCGGTGTCTTTAGGCTGGAAACAGTGCTCGACCGACGGTCAGCGCTGACCGTACATTTTGACCGTCAGCGCTGACCGTCGGTTGTGAAAATTGTCAGCGTAGCTGAGTGCGCATTCATAGGCTTGCATAGATATAGCTACGCCGACTGACGGTCAACGCCGACCGTCGGTCAAGCACTGTTTCCAGCCTTAGTTTTGTATTTTCGTTTTTGGCACCGACTTCCGAAATTAAAGTTATTTTTCACTTTGCAGTGTTTTTTGGGAGTCGGTTTAATGTTTTTGTAAAAAGTTTTTATTTCACTCTTTTTAGTTGGTCGATTTACCTAGTCATAAGGGCCCAAATGTCAACTGCTTATAACCTTTAACAAAATATTTCTTTTCCCAATGCTGGGCGGTTAATTGTTGAGGAGTTCTCCTGGTACTTCACCATCAGCTCTACATCACCATATTATGCATTGTGACGATCATAAAGTGCTTAACATTAAATATTCAAGTAATCGAATCGCACTTCCCCAAATGGTACTTTTTGAGAGCAACTGCACAAGTTACTATAAGAAATACCCAAAACGTATGGTGTGCCTATAATATATGAAGAGTTCCCTCGATTTCTCCAGGATCCCATCATCAGATCCTGACTTGGTGACAATGGGACCAATTTCAAAGTATACCCTTTCAAACAAAAAAAAAAAAAATCAATTTCCCAAATCGGTTCAGCCGTCTTTGAGTAATCGGTGATCATACATAAAAAAATATATATATATATACGCGTCGAATTGATTACCTCCTCCTTTTTTGTCGTCGGTTGAAAAGTAGACCATCATCACGTAGACCAGCGACGACAGTGTGTAAGGAAAAAATTAAGTAGATAAATAAAAGACTAAATACTAAATTAGCTAAAATAATTTTTATATTATAATTACCATAAATTTTAAAATTCTAGTATAATCATAATAAAAAACATAATTTTAATAATTGTAAAATAATTTCAGAACCTCTAGTATCTGTAGTTCGGTTGTTAGTCCGGTTGACCGATCAAGGTGTTAAAGGGTATTGGACTATTGGGAGATCCATACCACTTTGGATCCTAATTGATGTTATGATTCTAAATGCATGTTTTTAGTTTTCCTAGTAACTTGAGTGTATGAGCTTGAATATCTACCAATATCTTTCTCGCTTATGTTGGGTTGACCTGGGAAAAAAAAACCAGGAGTGTGGAACTTTAACCCCCGTAAAACCACTCCGGTGATCACTAAAATCCCAATTCGGCTAACGTGGTCAAACCGAGCCCTCTGCAAAACCTTATTGCTGGACTTGGCAGCCCCGTTGAAGGCTCTCTTCGTCTGATCCACGGCATTTGTTTTTCAGTTTCGAGCATTGACCCATGCTAGGTACGCCGCGTGTTTAAGCGCTTCTGCGCGATCACATTCGGCGCCAAACCAAGGTCGAGCTTTACCGGACATTGTTAGGTCAGAGAACGGAATGTAGTACTCCATCCTCTGTCGCAAAACATTTGCCACGGCGTCTGCGCACGACGATGAATCATTTGAAGAGAAGCAAGTAGGCTGCCAAGGATAACATGCAAAGAAAGATCGCATGTCATCCCAATCCGCTGACTTGTATCGCCAAACCCGCCGAGTGCCTTTAAGGCTGGGATCGGGCGGGGAGTAGACAGATACAGACTTCACCAGTGGTCGGAACTACCTAACGGTGAAGAAATCGTAACCGAGTAGCTATCTGGATTTGTAGTTACCAGAAGGTCCAAGTAATTGGCTGTGTGCGACTTAACATTCGGCACCCTCGTTGCTCTCTGGATCAGCTGAGTGAGATTTAATGCAAGCGCAAGATTGCGCATCTCTCGCCCAGCATGATCCGTGCACTGGTATGGGAAGAGCCACTCCTGGTGTCTGGTTAAAGTCCCCCAGTAACACAAACTGAGCTGAAGGGTACCGCTGCTGAGCCGCATCTGCCGCCTCACTGATGTACTGTGTGAGCCTAATTGTCTCCTAATCTCTGCTATGCGAGCGGTAGACACAGGCATAGATAGATAGATAGAATATACTTTATTGTACACCAATAATTGAATCACACTTAAATAACAATATTGTAAAATAATTGCTTACAATGGCGGTCTTATCGCTGAGAGCGATAATAATAATTATTATTATTATTTGATAATGATAATGATAATTTTATCCATGCCTGTGTCCACCAGAGCCCAAAGCGTAGAGAACCTAGAGTCCTCAAGGTTGCGGAGGCGCCGATAGCAGATGTCGTCGTGGGCGTACATGCATACACCAGCACGTGGTTTGAAGTTGTGCTCCAAGGTAAACCCTGGGTATAAAAGATAGACGTGGCGACGTCTAACGAACTTCTGATCTGCGTCTCTGAAAGGAACAAAAGTGCAGGTTTTTCAGTCTCGAGGTGGAGGTGGTGGAGTGCGATGAGATTTGAGTGCAGACCTCGGATATTACTGAGGTGCACTTTGAGAATGAGGGTGTGCAGCCGCTGTCGAACTTTGCTCTTTTTATTTTCCTTCATAATGCCTGAGAGTGAAGCAGGAAAGGAGAAGGAAGTGAAGTGAGGTTTCACGCTATTAACCCCCAGACATGCACTAGACGGATGGTATCGATTCGGGGACTAGTCTGGAGACTGTGGGGACGCTCGAGCCCCCCGGGAATATCCATCGGACCCTCTCATCTGGTCGCCAACCAGCACGATGGTACATTCCGGGATTTTTCGACAGTTGGTGGGGCAGCCCTTCATGTGTGGCTGGCACACTACTTGGGCTCCCAACTACCTGCGGTCGGCCAGCGGCGCACCGTGCCTCAAATCCCGCTACCCTCCGCGACTAGTCTCCCGATATGACAGCTCTGCTGCGAGCCTGACTGGTCTTTCTGCAGTGAAGCAGCTACTTCGACTCGGCGTGCTCTTACCCACCTTACCCATCTATTCCCCCCTTCCCGGAAACTGGAAACTGCTTCATATTATCGAGTCCGTTAGTCTTCATGTCCTTCTGCTTCAACCTACTCACTTCAATATCTCACGTGATGACACGTGGCTCGATTTAATAATAACTTCCAATCCCTCCCTTGTTTCCTCTCATGGCCAGTGTCCTGCCCCTGGATTTTCTCATTATGACCTTATTTTCCTTTCTTATATCCTAAAACCACCCAAACCGTCCTCTAAAGTGAGGCACACGCGTTGTTTTGCTCGTATGGATGTCGAGAAGCTCCGCCAGGATGCGTTTAAATTCGATTGGGATCAGCTTGCTGCGGTAACAACTGTAGATGATAAACTGTGTTTTTAATAGGACGGTTCTTGCACTCTATGACAGACACGCAGGAGGATAATGGTGAACGCAGACCTAGCCGCACCGCAGTCTCTACAGTCCCCGCAGTCATCGCTTTTTGTTAATGGCCTCGCACATCTATCCGCGCCGCAGTCGCTGCAGTCGTTCCCGTCAGTGTTGCCAGATTTTTGAAAGCATTATCTATCCGAAGATTTAAAAAATCTGTATAAAATCTGTATTTGGTATTGGTATTTTGCTCTTTTGTGTAATTTTATCTGTAGGTGCTATAATAGGGAATAAGCAAGTAATTATTTATACGAGAATAAGTAATTTTATTATAAACCGTTGACAGAGATTCTCTGTCTACTTTATAACTCTGGCAACACTGCGCGCCGTGGATGCGAATGACGTCATCCGCGCTGCGTGCGGGTGACGTCATCAGCTGCGGCTAGGGGAGTTCGGTCGTTTCAGGGACTGCGGCGACTGCGGCGCGGGTAGGTGTGCGAGGTTGCATTGAACTTCATATAAAGAATTCGAATGCAAAGACTGCGGCGCGTGCGGTGTGGCTAGGTCTGCGTTCACCATTAAGCTTAGGCGCCCACCGCTTCTTGGATGACGACAGAGGTTCGTATGGCGATGAGGCGTAGCGACCGTGCCTTTCGTAAATATAAAAAGGATCGCTCTATTGAAAAGAGTGATCTTTTCAAAGCCGCAACAAATCGGTGTAATCAGATGGTACGCAACGCAAAACGCTGCCACATTCTCGAAAACATATCTTCTTCTTCTCCTGCTGACATCTGGAAATTCCTCGGAACTCTTGGTGTCGGCAGACCGCGTCATGTAGATTTCACTAAGACTATTGTCCTCGATGATATCAACCGTTACTTCACAACTACCTCTCATTTTGATTCCCAAATTTTATCTTAGACGGATGATTACATTGCTAGTCTACCAGGTCCAATCGTTGAACCATTCCGTTTTTCTCCTGCAACCTTAGATGATATCAAAAAGATTATCCTTTCTATTAAATCCAAGGTTGTGGGCTATGACGACATCAGTCGTTGTTATATGATCACCTTGATCCTAGACTCTCTCCTTCTGCCGATTAACCAACTTCTCCGTTGATTCCGAGCAATTACCTACCCTGTGGCGAATGGCTTACGTTTATCCACTTCCGAAAATTCCTAATCCCTCCTTACCTAACCATTTTCGCCCAATTTCCATTCTTCCTTTCCTGTCCAAAGTACTTGAGGCCTGCGTCCATAGACAGTTTTCTGGATTTGTTCACCAGAACATTCTTGTTAGTCCATTCCAGTCTGGATTCAGGCCAGGACACAGTACGGCTTCCGCTCTTCACCTTAGTGACTGGGGACATTAGAGAGGCGATGGAGAACACAAGGTTACTGTTTTGGTGCTTATTAATTTCTCCAAAGCTTTTAATGCCGTCAGTCATGATATTCTCCTATCTATCCTGTCACATCTCATGGTATCTTCTGAGTGTCTGGAATGGTTCTCTTCTTATCTTCGGGGACGTCAGCAGTCAGTTCGTGTTGATGAGAATTTTTCGAGTTGGCGTGACCTGGATGCTGGTGTCGCACAAGGTGGTATTCATTCTCCATTTTTATTCTTTATCTTCATAAACTTTATAACTCTCTGTCTTCGGTGTTCCTATCATCTTTACGCTGATGATCTGCAGTTGTATGCATCTACGCGGGTGGAAAGATTGTCAGACGCTATAGGAGATGTAAACCGAGATTGACAAAGACAAAAACTGGTCTGATAGATTTGAGGTGTCTGTAAACTCCTCAAAGTGTCAAGACATTGTGATTGGAAGCTCACGTATGATTGGTAGAGTACAACTAGTTCGCTCCCTCCAATCATTTTCTATGGCACCGTCATCCCCATTAGCTCTAGCGCTAAAGATCTCGGTTTGCATCTTGACTCTGTGCTTGGCTGGTAAAGTCAAGTTTGCAGTGTCAGTCAGAGTCAACGGGACTTTGCGATGCCTGTATCGTCTGAGAAACGTTTTACCTGTGAAAACCAAGACAATGCTTGTGCAGACTTTAATTTTCCCTATAATCGACTATGGGGACGTGTGCTATTTTGACTTGAATGCGGTCTTGCTGGGTAAACTCGATAGGCTTCTTAATAGCTGTATCCGATTCATAATTAATTTTAAAAAATATGACCATGTATCGAGGTACAGAACCGAGCTCAAATGGATGCCCATTCGCCAGAAAAGAAGTTTGCGTGCCTTGACTACGCTTTTCTCTTTGCTAAACTCCTCTACCTCTCCCTCTTACGTTATTTCTCATTTTAAATTTCTATGTTCTTCACACGCTAAAAGTCTGCGCTCTTCCAATAATCTTCTCTTACTCTGTCCTTCTCATAGTTCTGATTTTATTAATTCTTCCTTTGATGTACAGTCTATTCTTCTGTGGAATGCACTACCTCTTGATATCAGGACAGCCACCAGTCAATATGCGTTTAAGAGAAGGTTGCGGGATTATTTTCAAAACAAATAGTGGAAGCAGAGTTTTCATAACCCCCTTTCTATGACTTTTTATTAATATATTGTATATATTTGGTATGTATTATGATAAATATGTATGTAAGTTTATTTTAGTTATTTATTTATACTTGTAATAAGACTTACTTTTAATATAATTATTATCTATTTGTTTCTTTTTTTTATGCACCAGCCATGTTATCTCTTCACCACCCATGATTGACTGGTAGAGAATGCCTATGGCATTAAGTCCGCCTTTGTACATTTTGTGTTGCATAAAGTTTTAATAAATAAATAAATACTCTTCTACGGACGCCGGTGACTCGACCTCCTAAAGCTGAAGCTAAACGTTGAGGCTTTAAGCTTCGAGTCGAAGTAAGAGTTATAAGTAAGAGTTAATGTTGCATCGTTTCTTAATATGCATAAAACGGATTTCAGCTAGAATGAGAATAGAATGGTAACATTTAATATTTTTCTTCTAAGTGGGAAAATCAACTAATGACTCCTCCCGTTCTTGCTGCAGCGGTAGGAGTGTCGACTTGTACTGACTAAAAATCCACCCTGTTTCTTCACCTGCCCTTACGTTCCGGGGCCGGTATGTCGTTATAACATTCCCGCATCCCCAAACAGGCCTAGGTCCTGTCGGACCCCGTCAATGCTGACCTTGTAGACGCGCGTGAAACACGATGCGCCGACTACACGAGCCTGGTCTTTACTGGACGGTGAGTTACCCCTGCTCGCCGCCCGCAAGCCCACGCCAACTGGCCGGAGATCGGCTTGCGATTCCCGAAGCCCAGAGCGCCTCCCGCGGGGACTGGGGTGTGAAGAAGAGAGTTGACTCCCCCTCACGCGTGCAGAAGGAGGCGACTGCATCCCATTCCCGCTCGCGTCGCACCACGGTCTGAACCAGGGCCAGGCGCGAGAGGTCGCCGCCGACGATCGCCTCCATGTGGATACGGCGGTGTTCCGCCCAAGCGGGGCATACTTCCACCGCATGCTCAACATAAGGGCCATGGACCTTGCACAATCACTGCGTAAAGACTCCTATAGGAGGCATTTTGGTCCTAGACTGGTTAGGTGCCGCTTCAGTGCAGGCAGCCCCTGCCTAGTCCAGCTTTGGAGCCAAATGTGTGGAGTGCTCCACGAAGTTCCACTAGCTGTCGAGGACGAGTCCTAGGTATTTTCATCGATATCTCGACGCCGATGCAAACCCTACCCACCGTTATTTGGGAACTCGAAAGTGGCGCGTTCAGGCGACCGTAAAAACTTATAACCTCGGACTTCTGCAGGACCACCTCGAGTCCTACTTGTCGGATCCTTTCAAACGTTCTATCTGCCTTGCTTCCCTTAATATGTAGCCACGTAGCGTTGTATTTAAATGTGTATGTCTATGTGTACGAATCGGGTATGAACCAGACTGCCGTGTTTCAGAGAAATTGAGAATGTCTAAAATAATATAAAAACTTATGATGACTTCTGATGTTATTCTTAACCGACGAAATAAACGGATGAGGTTATCAAGTCGACGCGTATATTTTTTATGTATGATCACCGATTACTCGAAGACCGCTGAAACTATTTGGAAAATTCGTTTTTTGTTTGAAAGGGAAAAAAAACTTCGAAATTGCTCCCATTGCCACCAAGTCAGAATCTGATGATGGGATCCTGGAGAAATCGAGGGAACTCTTCAAATATTATAGGCACACCTATAGTGATTTGAGTATTTTTTATAGTAACTTGTGTAGTTGCATTCGAAAAGCACCATTTGTGAAGTGGACCTGATGATGAAGACCACAGATGGCCACTGGAACTACTCAATATATAAGTAGGAATAATAAGTATTTCATGTGTTCAGCTTCGATTACTTGAATATGGTTATTAAGCACAATATGCTCGTCAAAATGTATATGGTAAAGTGAACCTGATGGTGAAGTACCAGGAGAACTCCTCAACAATTAACGGCCCAGCATTGGGAAAAGCAATATTCTGTAAAAGGTTATAAGTAGTTGACATTTAGGCTTTTGTAACTAGGTACATTATAAATCGACCAACTAAAAAGAGTGAAATAAAAACTGCAGTTTTTTTCGGAAGTCGGTTTAATTTTTTGGTAAAAAGTTTTGTTACCTTGGTATTTTTATTCTGATCTATTTACCGTAGTTTTAGAAGATCAATCGGCAAGTCTACTGCTTTGAAAAATGTTGGTTCTTATTTTGGTACCTCGCTTGGTAACCGTCTACATGGAGTATATTTAACGCTAGCTTAAATTGATTTCCGACATATTACTGATTCAGGCTCGGTATTAGATCATGAATTGAGTTGTCTCGTCTTGTTCCAACACATGTAAGAGGTATTAATTGAAAGTACTAGTAGATTTAATAGGAAATTAAATAGCCGGACACGGAACAATAAATTGTGTTTTGAAATACGCACGAATTTACGCATGGATAGGCTATTGTCTATGAAATATCCGAACGGATAAATAGATAGATAAGACTAAATGGGGGTTATCGCGATTTGATTCTAGTGTAGGTTAAGTTCCTCGAAATATCGAACTTTACTGACTGTGAGCTTTTATTTAAGTTCTCTTTGTTTAGTCATCATCATTCCGCGCCTTCCACCGCGTGGATTTGGAAATAATTTGTAGCTTAGTACTCACAAATATGCACCAATGAAAAAAATTACAGAATTAGATAATTAGTTCCAGAGACTACTTTACTACCTTCCCCTACATACAAAAAATAATTCTTTATATTATTAGTATAGATAGATGAGTTATGGAGGATACGATTCTATCAGCCACAGCAATCAGATTTTTTTGGAAACTTAAAAGGCTTCAAAATGAAAGGCTTGTCTTTTCACTGCTAATTTGATTGAATTGGTCCCTACTTTCTGAGGTGTACCTGTACCAATTACCGACCACCTTGAGCTCATGACTTGACGTCTGACCTTAATTAAATCGGCCCAACCCTTGAGTCAAAAGCTCAAACTGCAGCCAAAAAGCTGGAAATCCTACATATAATTATGATGGTGATACTTCTCACCTAGATATTGTATAAAGATCAGGTCTGTTCCTGTATGGAGTGTCGCAGTCACTTGAGAGATGCCTCAGCAAAATACCAGCTAGAGTCACTTGACTCGATTGAACGCAGAGCTAAAAGGCTCATAGATAATGAGGTTCCAGCTGGCAATTTTTACAGCCTGACTCACCGGCGAAAAGTTGCTTGCCTGTAAGATCTTCTACAGATTGTAATTAGGAGAGTGTGCGCAGGAGATCCACGACCTAATCCCTCCATCTCCCTTGCACTATCGGTCTACCGGGCTTATTGCAGTGTACCAAGTAAGAGCTCTCAATATTTATTGTGAGCGCAGCCAAGGTTTTGTACTCTCTGCCGGCTTCTATGTTCCGCCTCAGCCTCAAAGCAAAAGTGAAAAGGCATCTGGAACGAGCGAGCCTACAGGCTCGCTCGTTCCATCGTAGACCTCATCTATTGCTTGCCATTAGGCGTGGTCGAGGTCAAGAGCGAACCAGATCGTAATTAAAAAAAAAACCTTTTAGAGGGTTCCATAGTTGACAAAGAATCCTCTAGAAATCTCTGATGCCTCTCTCATTTAGAAATCTCAGTGTCATTTTTAAAGACCTGTATATAAATACCACACGCGCATAGGTTTCATGAAAAAATAAATTTTCAGTTTAGTTCTATGTATGGGGGGTAAAATAAAGGGGGGCTCCCTTTATTTTAAATATTTTATATTTTTTTTCTTAAAAGCCAGCCACCAAGTACCAACTTTTACATATAGTCCTAATAGTTTCGGAATAAAATGGTTGTGACATACGGATGGACGGACAGACAGACAGACAGACAGACAGATGGACAGACATGTCGAAACTATAAGGGTTCCGTTTTTTGCCATTCGGTTACGGAACCCTAAAAACTGTTTTGTACGAGTTTCAGTCATAATCGTGATATACCTTTACATGTATGTATCCTGTATTCCCGTGGACAACGAGAATTTAATAAAATAATTAAAACTACTTCCCGTTGTCCCCGTACGCTGTCCCCGTTAATTTTTTGTAATATATACTTTTCAAATTATGCCTGTTGTCCCCGTTGAATTAAAATTAGAAGTGAGAGCGCCGAGTAGAGAGAATATTGTACCTATACAAATGAAATGTAACTAATCAAGACTACATATAAAATTAAAAACACATAATATCTAAACAATAGCTACACATGTGATTGCGATACAAGAGTATTTATAATTTACGAATGTATTAAAAATAATAATAAAATAAATGATATTATATAAATGTTGATTATTACTTATTCTGTAATCTAAATAAATGTGATATTATTAATAAGTATAACATTAAAGTTCGGTTTGTAGTCAATTTTACTTTTAATTGTGTTTTTTTTTTCATTATGTTTAAGCTTTAAGTTCAATCCTATTTTTGTTTTTATTATCTAAATTGTTTTTATACTATGTTAATTCTGTGACGTTATAGTTAAATAGGTATATTATTGGGGTATGTTTTTGAAAGTATTTTTTTCCTGTTCCCTCAGCTGCCCTTAAGTTCTTATACATTAAAATGATGCTAAATGCTATAAATAATTTGAATCATTTCAACATACCAACCACAAACAATTTTTTAATTACTTTATGGGTAGCTGCAATGTTGATTGTGTGAACTAAATAAAAAAATTACCCAACTTTAGTTGATTTCCATTCTAACATCTAGTTGTGTTTTGTGTGTAAACATCTCTTATTCCTATATTTTGAATTAAAATTTGTTTCATTTTAGTTTGAGGCTTGCCGCGCTAAATAACCCACGTTTAAAAAACTAATAAAAATTTAAAGTGGACAACGATACGTGAAATCTTAACTGTCCGTTGTCCCTGTTGCCCATATGTACATAACGGGGACAACGGTAAGGAATCATAATAATATGAAGTTCTGTTGTCCCCGTGACGGGGACACAGATTACGGGGACAACGGGAATAAACCGTATGCTTATGAAATCAGTAACCATGGCGTGATGAGGCTTGTGTTCCAATTGCGGATTATTACAGATAAGTCGATTATGCCAAATGAATCAAATGGTAAACTAGAATCGTTAGTGATGTTATTCAAATGTTGATCATTGATAGACACATTTTTATTTAGAAAAATAGTCCAGTTAAAAATAAACATTAATTGGTTGCTCATTTTATGAGCAACGTAGTGTAAAGACTGCTGTTATAAGTCTATGATAATAGGGGCGTGCTACACATTTCACGCCATCGAGCCGCGAACCATGCAAACCGACGGGCATAATCGGCGTCCACTCGTTTCATTGTTAATTATTATATGTACATGTTTTATTGCTAATTTGCTATACACTACACTTATCTAGTCCGGCTATTAATTGATTGTACCTTAAGGTTGGTACAGTGACTGAAGATGTATCGTTAGTCGTAGTATTTTTTACGAATTGTGGATCTGTGACATTTGTCCAATTGCCTTTTACTAGGGGTCGACATGATTAAAATAACTTCGAATGACATTAAAACATTAGCTCTCTGCACTTCATCTCCATATAAACGTAAACTGTGCCAAATATCATACTCTTTCGTATGCATAATTTACTTAAAATGGGGTACAAGGTTTTTTGATTCCCATCTTAATATACAACGTGTAACGGAAACCCCATATCTATCCAAAAGGGCTGAAGACAACATCTGGTATGGAGTCTATGCACAGTTTCAGTTAAAAATAAGTGACTCAAAGAATTGATACCATATTATCGGTTTCATATGTTTCTTGAATACCAATCATAACAAACGTGTCACAGCACTACAAGGGTCAATAACTTTCACGTCCCTTGCCGATAACATGATAATTCTGTTCATTCTTCTTTATTTGAAAATTTTGGTCTCTGGTACCAATGTATTGTAATAAGTTCCACACATGTAGACCTAGGATTACAAAACCCTTGCCATATCGTTTGTTATCATCTAAAGAAGCCGTGCACTTGGTATGTATATACTCTTTAAATTACACGTTGTATAGATGTATAATAATTATTCATCTAATATATTAAAAACAAGTGTTAAGAGGTGTCAAACGATTGTAAATATTTTGCTTACTTCACACATTTTCATTCAGACTCAGTGAGACTATTTGGACTGAAATATATTCGAGTTTAGTGAAGGTTTGATGTCATAATAAGAAATGCTAAGGAGCACAAGTTCTATCAGAATAAAACACATTTTTAGCCGGCCCTTTCACATTTGTACAAATTTTATGAAACCCATATGATGTCCTTTAACATTGGGAATTGGAAATGCTTCTGACGAGTCTGACGACGGTACGAAAACCACATTTTGCGATTTCGACTTGCTCTTGCCGGGTTTTATTATAAACAAACAGGATTGATCAATAACTACATACTTTCTATAATCTTAATCAATATTTATATACTTTTTCTTTTTTATTAGGTACGGATGAGCCCGCCTTGACTTCGATCATGCCTGATGGTAAGCGATTGATGATTTATCTCTATTTTTCATATAACATTTTTTTAAATAAGAAAAGCTTTTTCGGAATTATTTATAACATTTCTACGTCATACGACCACTCATCAACAATAATTGACATCTAGTTAGAAAAAAGGATAATTGTTTTTAAACAGGCTTTATTTTTATTTAACAACAAACTTATTTATGAACTATCATATTTATTTGGATGATAAATTCATCTATATTGAATTGGTATCTGTCAACGAATACATTTACATTTACAACGAAGACATTAGAGTTCTATAAAGAGGTATAAAAGGGGCACTAAAGACATTGAAATAAAGGAATTAAATTGACAGCATCTAGTATTGTTTGTGCTCATTACAACTATCTTGTATCCGGAAATAATCGTTCCGATTCGTGAATGGCGTGTGGCAATGCGAGTAAGACAATGCTATGGAGGCGAAATCTCATGCTACTTCTTTACGCTACGTAAACCTACAACATGCTGACATTAAAGCATCATTTTACGTAAATACCGCACACTGCAAATGACAAATTCTAGTACATAAGTGACGCTACTGACGTAACATATGTAAATCTAGACAGCGGCTAGCCAAAACACGGCTACATCATATTTTGTAGTGAAATCTGGGTCAAACGTCTACCTGACTTAATGATCGGGCATATCGTGTTCGTATTGACCTGCATTATATATGTGCATTTAAACTGACAGAGGGGTAAAACAGAAGTCTGTTTGAACATTTTGTAATTAGTTGAATTCTTTATGTGTCTTATTTGGTTTAACACCGAGTTGAATTAATGGATTCAAACCTCATTTTTCTGCTTTGGGTGGTTGAGGTGTGTTGGTTTGAAAGAGTCATAGTAATCTTGTACTTTTTTTCTTCAATACATTGAAGGCAAATATATTTTATATACTTAATATAACATACTAGTTGAGTGAAAACGAAATAAATTTATAAAAAATGATTGAGGACTTTTTGAAGCTTAACTTAGCCTTGATTAACCCCGTTTCGTAAAACAAATGAAAAACTTTGGCGTTTAACTTATACTTACCTCTCTGTTTATGTCAAGGGGTCAATAAGAACGGCGTGGCAACCGCTTGTTGTAACGTATCCCAATAGGGAAACGCAAAACATTTATTAGATAATTGCTTTAGCTTTCTGTATTGAATTGGATTATAAACCTACAAAGGTGCACAAAGCGAACCAAAAAGTGTAAGAGCTCTGATTCATCATAACCATTATCTAAAAAGCTTAGGGAATTTATCAACGAGAGCTAGTATATAGTCAAGTATATAATGACTTAATGTTCTAAGTTCCCTAGTTAGGGCAGAGGGCGTCTACAGTGAGCTTCGCTTCGGGTCTCGTTAACCCGATGTTATTCAAATCCGCCGCTACCGAACGCTTCCTAGTAAGTAGTATGCTTTGGAGACTAGCGAAACCGTTACGCAATTCAATAATGAATGTGTCAAGAGTGATTGGTGCATCAACCCAGCATCGTCAACCTTGACATTTTTCCGTATTTAGCTGTCGCTACTTTAAGGCGCAACTCTGCAACCATTAACAGATGGTCGCTGTCGATGAGCGCAGCACGTTTATTGCTAAAATCCAGTAGCGATGTGCGCGTTTTGCTAATCGCCAAGTGGTCAATTTAGTTACGAGTGAAGCCATCGGGTGGTGTCCAGGAGTATTTATGAATATCTTTATGTAAAAATATAGAACCTTCGATTGCGGAGTTGTTCCGACAAAACTCGACGAAACGTTTGTCGTTATCGTAGCTGTTTTTGTACATGTTTCTCGCATGATATTGATTATGGCTACCACTTTGGTGATCAAGTCATGAAGGACATACGCATGTCCTTCATGACTTTGTTTAACGCACTATAAGTCTCAACTTTCACATCATCCGTGGCCGTATTTGGAGATTGAAAGCGGGTAGTGATCATTCGCTCTGAGACCGGTTTCCAAGCCAGGAGGCTTTTCTTTGCGTCTTCGGAAAACAGATATCCTACACCGTATTGACAGGTACCTATCTTCTAATTTTTCCTTGTCGGAATAAAGGAAAGTTAAGCCACTGGATGTTCTCAGCTGGCCGAAACCATTTCTACGCGCCTCACTAAGACCGAGAATAAGCAGGTTGTACCCGAGCATTTCGTTCGCACATTCCAAAAAGGTAATCGCT
Organism: Tholera decimalis; assembly: GCA_943138885.2. NCBI lineage: Eukaryota > Metazoa > Arthropoda > Insecta > Lepidoptera > Noctuidae > Tholera > Tholera decimalis. The sequence goes on from OW964548.2 coordinate 28,445,948, forward strand.
TCCGTATTTTCATGGCAAAATTCGTCCGTGATTGATCGGTTTCGTTTACCCTAGCCCTCTGGCAGACTTGCCGCCTCGGAGCCAGCAGACCTGCTCGGTTTGATTCGGGTGTCCTGCTTAGTGCTCGGAACGGCGCTTAACACTGTGCCCTGCATCCTTAGCAGCCACTGGGAGTGAGTTCGCGCGGCGGCGCGGCTTTGGCCGGTCCCAGGGTGGACGATAGACATGAATGACTTGGACTCGCTGAGGCTCTGCTCTTACTCGTGCTTACTCACCAACACAGCAGAAGAATACGCCTCATTAAAGAAGGCTCCCTCCAAGACCTAAAACTTAACTTCCCACCCCAATAAATATAAATAACTAGCTGACCCGTCACGACTTCATTTGCGTGGTATCCCTACCCAACCGATACCACTACCCCTATCTTACCGATACCCTACCCATACCTTACTCTACCACTACCCTACCCAAACCCTACACTACCCCTACCCTACCCTACCAATAGTCTACCCCTACACTAACCCTATCCTACCCCTACCCTACCCCTGCCCTACCCCTACCCTACCCCTAACCTACCCCTACCCTACCCCTACCCTACCGCTACCCTACCCCTACCCTACCCCTACCCTACCCCTACCCTACCCCTACCCTAACCCTACCCTACAACTACCCTACCCCTACCCTACCCCTACCCTACCCCTACCCTAAGCCTTCCCTACGCCAGCCCTAAACCGAGCCTACCCCTACCCTATCCCTACCCTACCCCTACCCTACACCTACCCTACCTCTACCTTACCCCTACCCTACCCCTACCCTATCTCTACCCTACCCCTACCCTACATCTAACCTAACCCTACCCTACCCTTATCCTACCCCTACCCTACCCCTACCCTACCCTACCCTACCCTACCCTACCCCTACCCTACCCCTACCCTACCCCTACCCTACGCCTGCCCTAACCCTGCCCTACCCCAACCCTAACCCTACCCTACCCCTACCCTAACCCTACCCTACCCCTACCCTAACCCTACCATACCCCTACCCTACCCCTACCCTAGCCCTACCCTACCCCAACACTACCCTATCCCTACCCTACTCCTACACTACTCCTACCCTACCCCTACCCTGCCCCTATCCTACACCAACCCTACCGCTACCCTACCGCTACCCTACCCCTACCCTACTCTCCATTTTATTTAGAAAACGTTTGTATAGGAAATAGAAAAGGGTTGTTTTTAGGGTTTTCCCGGTTTTTTTTTTATTTTTCTCAACTTTTAAACCTTCCCTGTCCTCACGGCGGCAATAGGCGGAGACCTCTCGCGCCCGGCATTGGTCGAGGCCATGCTGCGGGGCGAGAGGGAGTGGGAAGCGGTCGCCTCCTTCTGCGAAGCAGTCATGCTTCCGAAGGAGGAGGCGGGCCGCGAGAGGGAGAGGATGGCGTCCTCCTTCCAGCCCAGCCGCAGTGGTAGACGCCCACGGCATCGGACGTCGGCCGACGATCTCCGGCCACCGCAGGCGCGGGCATGCGGACAGCGAGTAAAGGGCAACTCGCTGTCCGACCATGGACCATGCCCGGGTCGACGGCGCGTCGTGTTCCACGCGCGCCTCGAAGAGCGTCAGCAATATGACGAGGCACCCCCGTAGAGGGCCGAAGCCTGCCGGGGTCGTGGGACTCATCCCGTTACCGTGACCCCGGTACGTAAAGGGTTATTGAAGGAACACCGTGGATTTTAGTCAGTAAAAGTCTGACAGTCCCTCCCACCCTGCCCGGGGTGGGAGGACTTATTTGATAATTTCACCAAGCTAAAAAAAAAAAAAAGACCTCCACGAACATTTCAGAACCAAGATAAGATAAATCCGTTCAGCCGTTCTCGAGTTTTAGCGAGACTAACGAACAGCAATTCAATTTAATTTAATTTTTTTATATATACACGTTCAATATAAATCTCCCAAAGTTACTCTTGAGTTTCAGATTCACTAACTCAAACAGCTCACATCGATGTGTCAACGGTTAACACGCCAGATCACCTGATCTATATTCATATAGGTACATGTTTATACCCCTGGTAGTAGAGTATGCCCCGCAAACCGATATTGATTATGCCAATTTGCCGCCCACCACAACAGGTGGCGATATCCTGCATCGGGGTCCGCTCGCACTCCTTTCAATGTTATTACCAGTGATCGGAATAGGTAGAGCTATTTAGGTTCATTGACCGCAAACATTGATGATAATATGGATATTCCACGGGATTCCTACTGACATACTACGGGATTTTATTGAATTTCATTATTTTTGTCAATATGTATAAAATAAATAGTTTGTATGGTAATATGTTTTTGTACAACTTCAGAATAAAATGTTTAATTGATTGTTGATTCTTGAATAAGAAATTGTTACTTAGAAAAATATATGTGGTTTAATGAATCAAGTTTATCTATTTATTATACTATCCTTAATCCCGTCCTTCTTATATTTACCCGCCAGAAAGGAAGTGTAATCTTTCAATAGTCCTGAAGGCGAGAAAGTTTTTTTATGATTTTATTACTTAAAAACCAAATCCCGGGACTCGGGGAATATCCATATTATTCTATCCTATGGCAAGTACATAAAACAGCTCTACCTATTCCGATCTATGGTTATTACGCTTAGGTTTCCGGCTAGCGGAAAATTGATATATTGTGTGCACACCTATACAATGATGTGATTGAAGAATACGCTCCACGCCCTCGATCTACCGTGAATTGCGACGTAGCGAAGTTTTTATTATTCTACAAAGTACGAGGCACACCAAGGAAATGCTTTTCTAGAATTAAGTTTTTAGTTCACATGGCCAATGGGATACGGTGAGTGTAGAATACTTACACACGGTATTCTAAATTTAGTATATGTATACCTACTATTACGTGAACGGAGTTCTCAGATGTAGCAATCGCGCTCGCACGTTTACTGCTAAAATTGGATTTATCAGTCATGTGAGGCCTCAATCAATTTACGAGAATGCAGTCGCTTTGGCCAAAATCAGCTGTGAGGCCGTCATAATCATCATTATCATCACTTGTATAACTTGACTTACATAATAAAGTCATCAAAATAGCTTCTCAGCTAATTGAATTTCTTAAAATCTGCAAACGATTATTTCGTATTCTATGCGAATACGTGTATCGTAATTAGTCCTTATTTAAATATTATCCTTGGTCGTAAACGTACATATTATGTCGACAATAATTGGAGTAGCTTAGAAAGAAAATATTTTGGGAAAACGTCATAAGTTCACGAAGTATAATTTCATTAATGCTAGAGTTGTACAAGGTCTCGACTATAAACAATGCAGAAATCGGCATCCCGATTATGTTAAACGAAAATGAATGTAATCGGCTTGTCGGTTGTAATATGCTTTCATTTTGACATTGTATTCGAATTTATTGCGAGTTTTCCAGTGCGATTTTTTAAAATAAATGAAGCAATGGATCTGGAATGGCATTCGATTGCGAATGACATTGCAAGATTCTTTCGATATTTCTGATAACTTTAAATAGTTATTATTTCTTAATGGCCAATTTTTTTTCCTAGCTCCAGGAATTTAGTATCATTCGGGTTAAGGAACATCGTATCACAAGATAAATAATAGAAAAATATCAGCTATTTAATACATTTTGTCAATACACATAGTACTGAGTAATTTCTGGAATATATATTGTCTTATCTTATCCATACGAGTTGCTGTTATCTAAACCCTTAAAACCGGACCTACCTAAAATTATATTTTTCAAGAAACAGTCCATCAAATTAATTTGTTTAAGAACCAATTATCTTCCTTTATCCTAGGAGATCCGACTGTGTCCTTACGTGACGCATGGAATTTTACTAAAGCAATTGTAAAGAATAAGTAATAATAATTTCCCTCTCGAAGAACAATTTATTAAAGTTACATCGGTATATTCACTGACTCATGACTGCTACGTATCATTTAAATAAGAACACATAATTTCAGAACCCATAATAACACATTATATTGTAAGGATAATAATTATGTTTTAATTTTTATAACTTAATTCACTCAACTCTTTGTGTTTATAGCTTTCATTCAGTCGCCTCTCTTGTAGCTTTTATTTGTTTTTTTTTACTTCTTATAAACAAAACAAGATGCAAGTTAAATGACCCTTGCAGTTTCACGTTTTATTTTTCGTAATTGAAATTTTTCGGGGACGAGGTTTAGGTGGATTGCACACATCTTGTCTTGCAGATGACTGTTTTACAAAGAAACGGGAACAGATGCTTTAAATTTTATACACAGGCGTCATCATAATTACATAGATAATTGTAATTCAAAAATATACTAAAAAAATACATTAAAAAAACGGATCTCTAGAATCGAGATCCGTTTTCTCGAAGATGATAAAATTCGTAGCAAGCTCTTAATAATTATCAAGCGTGCGAATCGATGTGAATCGTCGCGGAGGGGGCTCGAAGACGTGAGGGGACCGCGTTAGCGGTGCGGGGGTGTCGAGGGACGCCGTGGCACCGCGCAAGTCGCCGCTGGTATCGACCGCCCCGGATGTGCATTGCAATGCCGCCGGAGAGATCAGGCGACCCACCTACTCGCGGAACACCACGACACCGTTCGGATCGAACGCTTCAAGTCGCAAGAAGTGTGCTGCATCGCGGCTGGCCATCGTTTGTCTTATGAGCCACCATCTCCGATGTCGATTGTTAGGGGCACACTGTCTCGTGTGCGGCCCTTATCTTTTTAGCGGAGTTTCTTTGATTTATAGGTTACCAACACTTTTATAGAAACGAAAATCTAATTTATTTCCTGTAACTTCTATTTTAGATTTTATTTATCATAAGTAAATTTAATCATATACCCGGACTTTTAATTCGGTGCAGTAGACTGACAGTTTCTGAGTTGTTAGATAATGAAGACTACGAAATTGTGATGTAACTAAATTAATCGATTCAGGAATAAAATCGAATAACGATGTAGACAATTTTTTTATAATGTGTGAAACAAACAAAAAATAAAATGTGATTATAAAGGGGCGTGAAAAAGATCATGGTAATATTTTTTATTTTTTTGCAATATGCCCCTGTACCCGTACCCATTCCAACGGGGTTTAGGTTGCAGTGGTGTGGGGGCAGTCTTTTTAATATTAATCCCGCGCAATTTATTAAAATATTCATCACATGAAACAATTTGCAAAGGATTGTTTTTAATCCTGTCTGGTTAGATATGGATATTTTTAATAAAAATAGATTTATTTATAATAAAATCTTGTTACTACTTAAAAATAAATGATACTTAATAGTATACATTTTATCATTTATTTATGTTTCTAAAGATTAGAATTTGCTCATTTATTATTCGATTAATTGAATCATGAAATTATTATTTTAGTAAGTGACATTAGCTTCTGTCAGCTTAGGGGAGACTGGGGTCAATAGAAACATGGGTCATTTGAAACAAATTCAATAACTACGAAATGCGTAGGCTCAGCGGCAAGGCCCATGTAGGGAAAGGATCGGCGTTTGTATTGGAACCTGTCGAGCATTGCACGCCACAGCTTCTAGCACGTCGGAATTTTTTATGTGACTATATTACCTTTTTAGCCCAAAAAGTAAGTATTTTTCATGTTTTTGTTTTCTTTGTTGACTAATAGCCATTAGTAGTTTGTTATTGTGACTTAAACTATTATATGTATGTGTATTTTTGTCAATTATAATGTGGTTTATGTGTGTCTAGTGCAATCGGTGTCTTTTTTACGTAATTTAATATCCACAGATAGGTTGACGGGTTATTCGAAACAAAAATTTTGGGGGCAATAGAAACCTGTTTCCATTGACCCCAGTATATTGTTTTCATTTTACGATGTCTACTGTAACTATGTTATTTTTTCAGATACCTCGAAATTATCCAAAAACTACTAATAGCGGAGAATGTGACATAAATTTGATGATGAAGGCTTACAAGTTCGAAACTAAAGGTATTCCTAATGGAATGCCTTAAGCAAGACAAACAACTGAAAAATATGGAGTAAAATTAACTTCCTTGTTCAGATATATATAGATAGAAGCGTGATAGCGTGAATGAAGAAACTTCAGCATAAAGCCATTAGTAGTTTGTTATTGTGACTTAAACTATTATATGTATGTGTATTTTTGTCAATTATAATGTGGTTTATGTGTGTCTAGTGCAATCGGTGTCTTTTTTACGTAATTTAATATCCACAGATAGGTTGACGGGTTATTCGAAACAAAAATTTTGGGGGCAATAGAAACCTGTTTCCATTGACCCCAGTATATTGTTTTCATTTTACGATGTCTACTGTAACTATGTTATTTTTTCAGATACCTCGAAATTATCCAAAAACTACTAATAGCGGAGAATGTGACATAAATTTGATGATGAAGGCTTACAAGTTCGAAACTAAAGGTATTCCTAATGGAATGCCTTAAGCAAGACAAACAACTGAAAAATATGGAGTAAAATTAACTTCCTTGTTCAGATATATATAGATAGAAGCGTGATAGCGTGAATGAAGAAACTTCAGCATAAGTCTGTATCAGTGGATCACTCTCGACAATACAAAGTCTTGTCTGAATAGCAGAAAAAGGTGTAGGCGAAATATTTGATAATTTGTCAAATATTTCGCCTACACCTTTTTCTGCTGTGTACATTTATTTAGGCTCTCAAAAGAGGAGGCAAGAAAGTTAGTTTATAAACTTGCAAAATCACATAACTTATGTAACTAACCGACTAAACCCAGTAAAAAATGTTACATCCATCTACTTACCAAGTCACCAACTATCAGCCCTTTTTTATGAACATCCATCGGGACTCCAACATCAATCATTATTTCTGAAGGTCAAGTTGCCGGTTTGGATTCAGTCATTTGAAGCAGAACATTTGAATGCTGTAGAAATTCTACCCGCCACACCTCCAGTGCCCAAAATCCAAGCTCATGAAACTGCTTTTGAACCAAATGAGCCATCCACAAGCCAATCAAATATTTCAATACTTGTGTCATCTGTGAATCTGATTAACCTATGTAATATATTCGTATTTGTTTTTTGATGTTTTTATCTTCTCAGTTAGTTATTTTATTTGAAATAAGACTTCTATTGTTAGATTCTAAACTAGAAAGCGTTAGATTTTGTAGAAGAAACTTTTACAAACTATGAATAATTTTGTAAGTTGATCTCATTACTGAAATAATTAAGTAGATATTATAACATACATGACAGGCAAAATGTACCAAACACTATTGTTACATTCGAAGACTGACATAGGGTGATATGAGTGAAAAATTAATATCCTAGAGATTTTTTTTTAAATCAAGAATTGTTCTGTACTCAGGTGTTTCAACTACCCCTGGGGGTAGGTCTTTTGTTTCATTTGACCCAGGCTCAGGGGCATATGAAACATTTTTAGAGGTTTTCTAAAAAGCCTCTAACTATTAATTGGTAATCGATAAAGTAAAAAAAAAATATCACCGTGTAGATAGATAACTTGCTATAATAAAAAACTTGAACTAATTTAATAAAAAGAGAGAGTAGTATAGCCGATAATGTCAAAAGCGTTCCAATTGACCCCAGTCTCCCCTACTGTATCGAATTAATAGTCCGAGTATAGTTACCATAGATTCCATGACAGTTTTAATGTGTATCAAAATATCTGTCATCAAGGTCAAGGTCGTAAATCTTTAAATCTCTTCCTATTTTTCTATGGAAGTGAAGACGCTGTTAACTTCTTTTACAAAAAATATCAAAGAAGTAATAAACAACATTATTTTTTATCAAGGATTTGATCCCAAAATACCAATTTAAATATTCGTATCAAGGCAATCTAAAAAACAATAAGTAAATGTTTGTGTGAAATCATGTCAACAAAGGTTAATACGATGCTAATTTTGAAGGGTGTTTATTGCACCATTTAAAACTTTTTAACTAATAAAAAATTAAAACTTTTTTACCCTATGAGCTTGTCATATAGCGCGGTCCAGCGTAGGCGTTGATCAAGGAACTTGTACCTAAACTGGAATGCGGACGCGAAGCTCAAATCCGTTCCGAAGAGTATACCCTCGAAGGACCTAGCTATCTCTTTCTAGTAGTGTGTATATCAATTCGTGATAAACGTAAGGACAATTTTATTTGATGCAATATTTGCAGGTTTTTTTAAGACACTTATTATTAACCTTACAAATGATGTATTTCTGTTACCGCTATAACAAAAAATACTAAAAATTAATTAAAATAAATATTTAAGGGAGACTCCCATACAACAGTTGTGATTTTTTTGTCACTTTTTATAGGTAATGGTTCCGTACCATTCATTACCTACCTATAAAAATACCCTTCATGCGCGAGTCCGACTCGTACTTGGCCGGTTTTTTTCTTAACAACCTATTAAATAGAAAGAAAGAAATAAATTCAATTATAAATACAAAGGTCTGTGTCGGTCTGTTACGCTTTCACGGTTAAATCACAGAGCCGCTTTCGAAAAAGTTTGGCATGGAGATAGTTTAAATCCCTATATATAGGCTTCTTTCTATCTCAGATTTTTGAACAGTTGCTCGGTAACGCGATATAACAGAATTCCACGTGGGCGAAAAGCTAGTTCTCAATATATATCTGAGGAACTTATATTGAGCGCGCTAATTTCTATAATAAACCCTTCCTTATGCGGGCTAAATGCAAAATTGGTTTTGTTAAACAGACTTTATTGCGTTGAATTATAAACTTTCAAAGTGGTTAAGACCCGTGATACAAATACAATTATTGCAGATACAGAATTAATAACAAAATCACCAGCTGGCAATTCTTCGAAGGCTTGGTTTTGATAGGCAGTGGTATAGACGTCCAAATAAACCTGCATTAATTGGTAATCTACGTTTATTCGACACTTGTACGGTCAGAACCAGTAGACTAAAAATAAAATGATGCAATCTATACTAATATTATAAAGCGGAAAAGTTTGTTTGTTTGCTTGAACGCGCTAATCTTCGAAAGTTCTGGGTGGATTTGGATGCAATTTGGTATGTTAGTAGCTTGAAGCTCGAGGAAGGTTATAGGCTACTTTTTACGCGACTGCAAAAAAGGAGAGTTATGTTTTTACCGTGATAGAATCCACGGGAGCGAAGCCCCGCGTGAGTACTAGTGTTTATATATAATTAAAACTACTAAAACCCTTCATGAAAAACGATGATTATAAATAGAAAGAATAACAGAAGAAATATAATTTATTTATGTATATATTTATTTAGGTTAACCTACAATTGTTTACACTATACATTTGTATGAAACAGTCATATTACATTTATAAGTGTAACAATTAATTACAGGCTAACACCATATGTGCTATTTAAGGTTAGAAATCAATACTATTAACATACATAATTCTAAACATAAAGGAGGCAGATCGAATGACAATTATAAGGTTATTATTATTAGGTTGGTTCTATATTTTCTAGTTCCTCATATGTTGTAGCTGCAGGTTTGTTACAAGATTGGCTTGACACACAACCCTAAAAATGTATTACACTATTATTAGTTAAAAGTATGGAAATAATCTTTAAATTATGAATTATTATTATTATTTGTCGACATTAACTAACTGCAATGGATAAAAGTTAAGTCATTAAGTTATAAGTAATTATTAATACAATAAACTACACTTGTAAGCAAGTTTGCGTAGCTGAGTTTTTGGCCAAAATGATATAAAATATTTTTGCCATCAATTTGCTAAGCAAAAGTAAATAAATCAACTAAAATGTCGACTTTTATGCTTATTAATTTGACTCCTTTCATAACTTTCACTTACCAGATCTTTGAATGTGCCCAGTACAGGTTGTATATTCTTTTCTTTAGTGGGTTTCAATATTATAGTACTTAAAACATTTATTTGTTTCGCTTTGACAGGAATCTAAAATAATAATAGATTGATGAGAACAATATTTTAGTATTTATGGTTAAGATAGATTCAAAATGAAAATTCATCTTGCTACGCTCATATTCTATTTCGAAACGGTGATCTTCATGTCATTTGTAAGATTGATAACTTACTTTAGGGAAAATGGATGGAATTGCATCATTTGATCTTGTTTCGAAATGCAATATTTCTTCGGGCTTGAAATGGCGGCTACAAATTTTGGAATCGTTTCTGACCTTTTTCTGTGTAGAACACTGAGCCACCGGTCTCGAAGATCATCATTTATAGGAAAGCTTAAAATAACAAAAAATAATAAATAATGAGAAGAAAGAAAAAAACGACGGATTGCACTCCGGGAGTGCCGGCAGGAGTGAAAACTTGAATATTAACGTTGTGCATTTTTGATATTTTGGAATGTTTAGGGAATAATTTTGCACGAATTAATTTAATTATCAGTATAAAAGTACTATCATTTATGTGGTAGAATACAATATTTATTTATTGCGCTGTCGTACACAAACATGACAATTTATATTACATTAAAAAGTTTATCTCTTAGACTCTCCGTCCGTCTTACGAATTTTCGATCAGGTCACGTGTCCTGACGCGAGTTTAACATTTTTTACAAATTACAAAAAAGGGCACAACGCCGCTAAAGTAGTTTTCACTTCAATAATAAATAAGAAGAATAAAGAGAAGAACATCCACTTTTACAATGAAAACATAGTCACCCTAAATGCAATTTGTAAACAAAGTCACAAAACTTACTTAAAAAAGGAAATTCCAGACCCGGAGTACCCTTCACTCTTGCGATTAACCACAAAACACGTTCTTACCATGGTTACAGTATCTTGCACTTTAATATTACGAAAACTCACAAAATTAAATATAATGCAAATTTACAAACATACAGATGTCAAGTAAACGTCAGACAGCAACGTAGTAATTGCCATGTATAGTATAATATATCACTACTAATTGTTACAAATTCCATTTTTTTTTGTTTTAAACATCTTGTGATTGCATGGTAAAATAACTTTAATTTTCATTAATATGCATACAGTAATAATGGTAATTCATTTTAAAGATAGAATTCCAAAGAAGTTTAAAACTAGGTGTTATTACTACAACAGACAGGTCGAAAAAATTACCATTGAAATAAATATTTTTAATCTGACACACAGAAGAAAGGGACACAGTCCACACACGGCACTGTCTCGCTCGGAACGAATAGTTCCTTCAGTTTTATGCGTGCAAGTTTATACTCTATTGTTTAACAGTTAAGAAAGACTTTCTGTATTCTTTGAATCATTCGTAAGCAATCCAGTTAGTAGGTAGAAGATCCTTGGCGTTGATGTAGCGTTAACGTCACGTCGACGTACCGTTTACGTCTAACTGACATTGAAATCTGGTTCCATTATCAAAATTTAGTAACAAAATATCTAACACGTTATATACACACAATATGTTTTGACCTAGTTTCTAGACGGACATTGAAATTAACTGACTTTCATCATAACCCAGTAGTCAATGTGTTGTTTTTTACCGAGAGTCGCGCACCGAAGTAGTACATTTATTTAAGGCTGCTCTCTCGAAAAAAGCTTGAAAAAAGCATTCAGATGAAGCAACTTATCGTCGGCAATTACAGAGAAATTACATCTGAAAAAAATTGTTAGTAACCGTAATTTGGTTTAGCCACAATTTTTTTATCGGTATCACATAATAAGAAAAAAACATGCCAAATCACCTCCAAATCATTGAGATGAAACCATTTTACTCCTTAATTTCTTATCAAAAGAGTATAAAAAAATATACTACTGCTTTGCAATACAAATGAAAATGATTTGGTTTTGTTACTTTTTACAAATATGTATTATTTTTATTACAATAAATTAAAAATGCGTCCAATTAAAGACTGCGTTTACATCACCCCCGCACTCGTCCACAAATTCAGTGCGGGGCGCATCGTGTTGCTAGGTGGACCTACGTCGCGTTGCGAGAGCTCAAGCACTACGAAATAATATCGTAAAATATTACTGCAAAAATTAATTTTGCAAATAGTGGAATAACTTTTTAACCGACTTTAGAAAAAGGAGGAGGTTCTCAATTCGTCTTGAACTTTTTTTTATGATGTTACTTCATTACTCGCAGATGGCTGGACCGATTTGGAAAATTCTTTTTTTGTTTGAAAGAGTATACATTTTAGTTAGTTCCATTGTCGTCACGTTTGGATCTGATGATGGAATCATGGAGAAATCGAGGGAACTCTTCAAATCTTATAGGCATACCTATAGCGTTTTGGGTATTTCTTATAGTACCTTGTTTAGTTTCTCTTGAAAAGTACCATTTGAGGAAGTAGAACTGATGACGAAGACCCCATATGGCCATCGAAACTACTCAATAATAAGTATTTCGTGGATTGCGATTAGATTACTTGAATATAGATGTTAAGCACTTTATGCTCGTCACAATGCATATGGTGAAGTAGAGCTGATAGTGATGTACCAGGAGAACTCCTCAAAAATTAACGGCTCTGCACCAGGAAAAGCAATATTTTGTAAAAAGTGATAAGTAGTTGACATTTTGGCTTTTGTAACTAGATAAATTACAAACTGACCCACTAAAAAGCGTGAAATAAAACTTATTATCAAAAATGGAACCGACTTTCGATTCGTCAAAAAGTTTTATTTCTGATTCTTGTTTATAAGTTAAAGAGTATTCTATGTATCTATAAGTAGTGTTAGTGTTATTGTTTTAGTAGTGTTTAAATTTAGTTTGTAAAACATGGGAATAAGCAGAAACGAATGAAGAGAGGTCTAAAAAATATTACAAACAAAAGGGTATACATTTATTATCAAGGTAAGTTTAAAGTTTTATCTACATATTTCATTATAAACTATCGCTTTACTTACCTCGCATAAAAGTAGATAGCACAGAGTAAACGGACAGAGGGTAAGCTTCATACAACTGCGCTATGATAGGTACACTACTACAAGCAAGGCGCGTCTGTGCGCTCCGTCTGAGCGAGGCCTGGCTTGAGCCGATATGCACCGGTTTCTCTTCGTACGGACGAAGCCGCCAGTTGAGATAGAGAGACAGAGTTAAGATAATGTACAAGAGAAAGAAGAAAACGACAAAGAGAAGGAAATAGAACTAAGGAAAGAAAAATAGATTGATGAGAAAAATGAAGAAAACGAGAACGAAGAAGGACGAAAAGAAAACATAGAACAAGATTTTATTTAAGAGTGGCGCGCGGAGAGGGGTCGTTAGCTCCGCCCAAATGGTCAAGGTTATTGGCATGAATACAAGCCTTAACAAGTGAGCGTAGTTACGATTATAAATATGAAAATGTAAAGCCTTCGCGTTGTTTCCATGCCATTGAAGTGAGATACTACGTGTGTATATCTAAGAATAAAAAAGATCCGAAGATTTTTACGCCTTATTCATGGCGTTTATGTATCCTTCACGATTACGGCTTTTTACTAGACACGCGTCGTCTACGATACGCCACGAATTTCCCAAACTAAAGTCGTGAAGCCGACCCATATTGTTAGGGTTCCGTATCAAAATGGTATAAACTAACTGTTATTTTGTTGATGCGACTTTGTCTGTTTAGATGTTTATTTTGAACTAGCAGTTGTCCGCGACCCAAAATGTAACAGTTTTTTTTTACCTAAATAATATACATATATATTTTATACTATAATCTATGTTTGTCACATCAAAGCATGCAGTTTCATGTAAAGTTTTACCACTCTCATTTTATTCCCTGGGGGTTAATTGAAAAAAAAATACAGTAAACGTTGGTTAAAACATCATTTTGGTGGTTGCTTTGCTAGTTATTCTAGTTTTAAAGAGCGAGTTTGATGTCAGGGAGTTTCAGGGCGTACTCACAAAATCAAACTATTGGATATTATGCAGTCTGTAATACCGATTCATTCACCCAAACTAATTAGAAAAATTAAACAATGTCAGACGACTGCCACACGGCTTAAAATATATTTATCAAATGAATATCTTCTAACTCTTATTATTATAAATCGTAAGTGTTAGAAAGTTGCAAACTGAGAGTCCCATGAGTTCTGGATATCACGAATTTTTACGAGCTTTTCCGCAGTACCTAACTGATAGAAAAAGACTTTCCGTAAAGTACGGAAAGTCTGTAGAGGAAGGTTGATGATTTAAGGCCGGGTTATTCCGAGCGCCGTAGGTATTCGACGCTTACCCCAGCCCCCGCAACGAATAGCAAAACGTAACAAATTACGAAGCGCGGGAGACGCGCGCGCCAAGCGCACCGCTCATGAGTTCACGAACTCAAGTAGGTACGAAGATGCGTCACAGAATAGAGCAATGCAGTAGATCAACTTGAATTTATTAGTTTATGTTTATTTTGTTTTGTTTTAATAGCAAGTATTTTCAAGTTTATAGATAGATAGATAGATAAAACTTTTATTGGTCAACAGAAGACACAACACACAAAAACACATTAAATATAACACAAATTACAGAAAAAGAATGAACAGAACAAACGTATACATACAATCAAAAATATTATAAACGAAAAAAAGAAACAAACAACCTTTAAAAATGTAACATTGAAAGTCGGTGCGGTGTGTGTCTCCAAATTGCACCAAATGGGAGTCCAGCTCAGCATGTGCCAGGCAAATATGCCTGACGCTGGTATTCTGCTGGATCCCAGTAGCCGTACTTACGGACGTCGAGCAGGTGGCGTAGGTACAATTAAATAATAAAAAGAACATGAGGGTGACAGTAATGCTATGCGAAATGGTTTGTGCAATATTGACAGCGGCAGCATTTCCGATACCGATTTAAAGATGATGCCGAGAGAAATATATTGGAATTAGTGTTTAGTTCATAATTTTATTAACATTATGTAAGATGTTTTAGTAATAAGTTTTGTATGGATTTTGTCTAAAATATAAATAAATAATAAATAAATAGATTTGCTGTGATTATCATTTTGTGCTCCTGCCTGTATTGACAACTTCAAATTAAAGAAGAGTTTGCAATCGCCTCGCCCAGTTCCTTCTGTGAGTTTATAAGAAACTGCCTAAGCTGACTTCTAAATGTATCCAACCTTTTAGATAGAATAGGTACGTATTGTATAAACTTGAACCTAATTAGTAATAATTAAAAATAAGTATATTTATTTATTTTTGTGAATAAGGTGAATAAAAAATCTGACTGACACGTAGATCATGAATACGGGTACGATTCAAAATTACACGCCACGTGCTATTCGACTTTCCCAAAGGGTACGAAATCTTCATGGCACAATATAAAAAATCAAGTATTAGGTAGGCACACTTACATTAGGAGAGTTGTATTACAATTCAATTATTGTTATATTGAAAGAGGGCTTAGAGGTATTCTGTGTGAAATATTATGTTTTTAAATAAAAATATAAATATTATTCAATCAAACAGTTATACCAATAATAGCAACACACAAACACTTTTTGGAACGAATTTATTTTACGTGGCTTCTAAACTGGCAGAAATTGTAACGCAAAAGTGTTAATACTTACGACTGTCTTCTGACGAGAGAGACAACGAGGGTAGGACCCTCGTTGTCTCTCTTGTCGAAAAAAAAGTGTGCGGTTGAGGGCAACCGCACACTTTTTTTTCTCTAAAAACTACAATCATTTATGCACAACTGGCTAATGCCGTGATTCAACTTCAACTTCAACTCTTGCGGCTTTTGTGGAGGACCCACCACAATTTCCCAAACGCTGGACGTTGTTTAGTAAACTATTTTGGATGATGAAAAGTATTAAAATTGAAGTAAAAAATATCAAAATTATTTTGTACGCAAACATGACATGACAGCTTTTGCAATGTCAAATGTGTTTCACTCAATGTGTTACCAGTTTACCAGTGGCAGCAGGAATAAAATGAGTATGAAAAGAGAAAATTATAAATATGGCATAGAACTATTAAAACGATAATACAGTACGCTACAGCTTTATTTTATTTATCTCAATGAGCCTACATAGATCATAAACAAATCGTGTAAATACAAGAGGGAGATGGCATTTAATGGAGGTTGGACGGGGATCATTAGGGAGTGCGCGTGATTCGAAATGCAGTAAAAAGCCATAGATCCTGACACTATATGTCACATTTTTTTTTGACATTTTACAACATATTATCTGTTTCCCTTTGGTACATGAATACTTTATCGGAAAACTCTTAAAAAGTACATTCACAAAGATGTGAATCTTTTTCTGATTAATCATTTTCATGAAAAAGAAATGTAAGCACTTTTTTCAAGACCATCTATGCTCGTTGTTGGTGTTGTTTACTGGTTGCATAACGGTGAACAGGAGACGACTAGGCTCTTCGACCACTTTACGGAGGCAGCTGCAGGAGCTGAACTGGCCCAGCACAAATATCCGATGGCAAAGCTTGTTTTTCTAAGAGATTTTAATTCCCACCATAAAGAATGGTTGTTCCCGTACTAACAAACAGCACGCTGGTAGAGAGGCCCGCAGGTTTTTTTATCGCTAGATCTCGACCAGCTGGTTCACCAAGCAACCTGCATTCCAGAAGTCGATGGCCACACGTCCAATGGCTTGGACCTAGTGCTCACAAACGTTGCGTCGCCAGAGACTGTCAGTATTGGTCTGGGCCTCGCTCGGATCGTATGACCACTTTCTGGTGAAAACGGTATCTACCTTTTCTCCTCCAAATAAATTTTATTAAACTTTGAGGGGCTTACAGTCATCCCAAATCAATCAGACCAGTTTTGATAGCAATTAAATCTCGGCTTACATCTCCTATAGCGTCTGATAAACTTTCCACCTGCGTAGATGCATACAACTGCAGATCATCAGCGTAAAGTTGATACGAACACCGAAGACAGAGAGTTGTAAAGTTTACCGAAGTTTACCGAAAATAATAAATGATATTTTCGTAGGAAATGGTCATGCTGTATATTTCTACACTATGGCACGAGTGTGCTGCGCGTAATAAACATTGTTGACTTGTGACAATCCTGGCCGTTGCGATACTGTCTAGACGTTGTCGGCATTTTCTACAAGATCAAAGGCGTCGACCTACTGTATGATCTTTTTACTGTGGTCATAGCGACGAATGATCGACTGTACCATATAACCATTATTACATTTACGAAAATAAGACCTAATACAGTCGAATACGGTCAGTTATTTCAACTCGGGTTATTAACGTTCTATTAGCACGTTTAGTAAAGAATCGGACTGATAACCAAGTATTCTGGATCAAACCCAGGCTCTAACGATATCTTTATGTGATTTCTTTTTTATTGAAAGTACTTTTATATTATATTTAGATATTTTTGTAAATATTTTGTTGAATAAAATAAGAAACATTTTCATTTTTTTATAGGAGATAAAAAGTCAAAAATGTTTTTGTTTTACACACATATTTGCGGTTTGTAAATCTATTCCGCGTAGGTACTTATCTACTTAGTAAAGTAAAATATTAATTTGTATAATTATAGGTACCAATAATAACATTGTTAAAGATTCCTTTGAGTCCACATTTGAAAGGAGCATTATAACATTTGCGCACGTTGCGGCTTTATGCTCTTTAACATAGGGTTCAAATTCAATTGTTTCACACACTTTTTGCGGTTGGCAAATCTATTTCGCGAGAAAAATAAACTATTATAGCTTTTGCGAGCGTGGCGTCTTTATTTACACACATATTATTTTGTGGTTTCGAAATCTATTCCGCGTAGCTAGGTAGGTACCTCAGAATACAGAAAGAACCTAGTTAGTAAAGAAAAATATTTATGTAGGTCTAAATATTTATATTGTCAAAGCCATGTTACTTTTTTTGTTTATTCAGCCTTCGTAGAGCCAGCGATGACAACTTCTTTTTGTAATTTTGTCCATTAGTTTTACTAACCAAAATTATAACTAAAGTACCTAATAAAAACAATTATATTACAACTCTTTAAAACTAAACGATAGGAATTAATATTTTATAATGATTTTTTGGCTCGACCGGAACCAAACTTAGCGGGGGTGGCAGGTTCGCTAAAAATTGGCATACGTCCGACCTCCAACACGTTCCGCTCGGGACTAAAGGATGCGGGGCGCGCGACCGCGCGCATTAAAATAATAGGAAAACACTTATTTTTAAATTTAGTGGTATAAATATTTTCAAATTTCACATTATGACGACGGACATATATGTCATTTTTTACGACCTTTATTATGGTATAAGTTTTATTATTCAAAGCTTAAGAAAACTCAAATAAAATAAGAATAAGTCCGTCATTTAGACTTGTCTTTGCGATTTAATTAGATGCAGTAAAATGCAAGTAATCGTGTATCGGATGACTGAAATAGAAAGATCAAAGTATGATTTATGTGATATGTTTTTTTCAAAATTTAAATCCGTGTTATCTACGAATAAAACACGATTGAAAACGACGTTTTTTCGAATAACCTCGCCTTAATATATTTCCGTTTTTACCATAGAGGGAAAATAGTTTTGATCCGTTAACTGCCATCTTGGCATCAAGCATTTAAATACGTCTCATCAAAATAAGCCATAAAGAAGAGAGATAGCGCAGAGAAATATACATATGTATGTATAATGTACATTTTGACGAACGTAACTGATTTGACTGGTCGACAATGTAAATTTCATAAATATACATGTCTGTCAGCTTTAGATTTTGAGTAATCTGTTATCAAAGCCCTAGAATTTTATAGGTTTTGCTCATTTTATTACTTGATACCAAGTGAACCATTATGTTGACAAAAATGTTGTTAAGTAGGTATATAATCTCTACGACTTTCCACCACTGAAATATAGATGTTTTGAATTATGATAGTTTTTAGGGTTCCGTACCTCAAAAGGAGGAACGGTACATTTATAGGATCACTTTGTTGTCCGTCTGTCTGTCAAGACCCTTTATTTCGGGAACGCGTGGAGATATCGAGTTGAAATTAAAACCATTGACTATACAGTTACTTAAAGCTCTGAAAATATCAAACTTTCTCTATTAACGCAAAAAAGTTACGGCCGTCTCGCAAAAAACGCGTAGGTATTTTGACACCAAGGGAATCAAAATTGGTACTTCCCGTTGATTTATGACTATGAATCTACAAGTTCAAGAAAAAATCTGAAGACTATACATTAGTAATTAATTCATAAAAAATATAGACTCATAGGGGGTCGAAATTTAAAATTGAAGCTACTTGTTCAATTGAGGTATCGTAAGGGCGCCTTCAAATTAGCCGCGCTGCTGCCGCGCGGCTGAGAGTGGTATCATATGAAAGGGCTTGATGTGCATATTCCAAAGGATATTTTATTTATTCATATTTATAGTGATAAACATGGGCGTAGAAACGGGGGGGTGGGCCGTCTAAGTGTGTCTAAGTGGGAAGTCTATATCTTTCAAACGATTGACTTGTGAAGAAATGGTTTTAGAAACCCCGAATAAAATTAAAAGCAAGGAATGCTTTCAATTTTATTTATTTTTGTATAAGAATCGTAAACCGATTCACAGAATACATCTATGTACCAAGTTTCAACTTTGTAGTCCTTTTACATTGGAAATAATGAAGCTGTGACATGTCGACAGACGGACAGGGACACACAGACAGAATGGTCATTCTGTTTGTTTCGCCCATGTTTTTGCATTTGTTTGACCCCGCTGGGCTTCGCCCCCAGGCAATTGGAGGTCTCACCTGGTGGGGATGGACCGCCGAAGTGTCATGAAGAAGCGACACCGAGTTTCACGGCGTCGCGGAATTACGAAAAATGGAACCCTTATAGATTCGTCATGTCTGTCTGCCTGTCTGTCCGTCCGTATATCACACACACACAATTGCAACTTGGTAAGTAGATGTATTCTGTAAACCGCTTTACGATTTTATACAAAAATAAAAAGGGGGTCTCCCAATAATCCCAATACAAAAAGCTCAAACTTTGTTTTTTCAAACCTATTCGTGCCGGGTGCCTATAGATAAGTCTTCTCTCTAAATTAAATTGAGGTTCTTAAAACGATTTTTTCAGAAAGTCAATCGTTTTAAAGAAGATATAAATTTTAAAATAAGAAAGTGAAGTATCTAAAAACGAATATTCGGTAGATCTCAATGGACACTTTCAACAAAAAAATGGTTTGAAAAATTGATAGTCAGCAGTTTTTGAGAAACATTAAAAAAAACCGCTTATATTATATGGTCATTATTACAAATACCCTACATGGGCGAGTCCAACTCGCAGTTGGCCACTTTTTAGAGTTTCGTAGCCGAATGGCAAAGAACAGAACCCCATTTATTTTTTTATTTTTTTCTGGATTGGAAAATCATCGAATGACTTCTCCCACTCTGGGTTAGGCGGAAGGGAGTGTCGGACTTCTATTGAGTAAAAACCCACCCTGTTCCCAGTTGCCCTTAAGTTCCGGGGCCGCGGTATCTCGTTAGAATATTCCTGCAACTCCGGCAGGCAATGGCTTTGTGGAGCCCCATCACTGGTGATGGCAGCTCTTTCAGGCGCGCACAGTGGCCGGAGATCGGCTCGCGATCCCCTACGCTCGGGGTGTCTCCCGCAGCGGCTGGAACGTGAGGAAGAGAGTTGCCTCTCCCTCGCGCGTTCGGCCTCCTCCTTCACTAGCATGACTGCTTCGCAGAAGGAGGCTACTGCATCCCATTCCCTCTCGCTCCGCACCATGGTCTGAACCAGGACCGAGCGCGAGAGGTTGCCGCCGCCGATCGCCTTAACGAGGACACGGCGAATCTCTGCCCAAGCGGGGCACACCTCCACCGTATGCTCCACCGTGTCCTGTGGGTGGTTCACACAATGAAAACACCCGGGCGTGTCCTCCCGCTGAATCCAAAACAGATACCTCCCGAAACAGCCGTGTCCGGTAAGTACCTGCGTCAGGCGGAAGGTGAAAGAACAGAACCCCTAACTAAAGATTCGTCATGGTTATCTGTCTGTGCGTCCGTATGCCACAGCCACTTTATTCTGAAACTATGAAGACTATAGAGTTGTTTGTTTGAAATATATATATATGAATGGGGTCCTCCGCATCATGGAAGTCATCACCTTATCCCAACTATGTTGGGGTCGGCTTCCAGTCTCCCCGGACGCAGCTAAGTATTAGTGTTTTACATGGAGCGACTACCTAGTCTATAATCTGGGTAACACGATACCCCTTGCCTAGAGGACTGTCAGATTTTACCGGCTTCTTCTTCCAAGTCAGTAGTTCTAAAGATAGACTTTTCCAAAGTAATAAAATGTGTGCCCCCAACCCCTTTAACTTTTTAAATAAGAGAACAAAAAATAAAAACAAAATGATCTTAATGAAAACGTTAAAAAAAAAAGATTGAACGAGATACAGTCAGCAGTTTTTAAGATAAAACCACAGAAATAAAAAATACAGTTTATCTATGGATAAAACACATTGAAAGGAGATTCTAGAAGGCGATCCGAGTCAAACTACCCAGGAATTGGTGGCACGGTTTAACGTTACCTTACCTAAATATTGACTCATTTACATGAAATCAATATGGTAAAATGATTTGAAGAAAGAAACGCGTGTGGAAACTGGCTTGTTGAATCGGTACAGAAATGTGACGAAAAGTCGATTCTTTACGTAAGCCGAACAATAATAAGGTAATGGTAACTGTTTGGTAGTCTATTCGTGGTGTTATTCACTATAGCTTTCTCGGGTCTGGTCTGGCAATACTGGCAATAGCAGTGAAACAACGCCGACGCCCCCCCGCCACTCGTGTAACGCAGACATCACACATCATACAGACACTCCATGACATCACATTGCACGAGAAACCGTTGTAACTCTGCAGAAACTGCGGCTAAAAACCATATCTACGTCATCCTACGTACCGACCAGACCAAGACGCCAGACCACGGAGCAAATACAAAGAGGAGATGTTGTACTAAGATTTCCCTATGAAAATAAGCGTGACAATTTGCGGGGTGAGGGGGTGTTAGATCCCGCCCACATCTTTATTTTCCATCTATCGGTCAATAGTAAAACTAGGATATCAATTATGTCGATGTTTCTTTATAATTATGTAGCTACCTCACACTAGATGTCACTATGTAGGATGTTACAGGGACGTACTCAGAATTTTGGGTATATTTTGTCTATTTTTAAGAATTAATTTTGTTAAACACCTTGATAATCTTTTTATTAAAATAGTGATATTTTTAAATAGGTTTGTTTTTAACTGATAACTTTTGTCTTTTTTGTAATGATTTATTTCAAAAAATAAACTTTCTCCCGTACACGTGACAATTGATGTGAAATAATTTATGTCAAACAAAAACACAACTGATAAATAAGGTAAAATAATCTTATTCCTTCTCTGTCCATGCTGTAAGATTGTGGAACTCACTTTCGCCTAGCATTCGTGATTTAAAAACAATATCTCTATTCAAATGTCGATTAAAAGAGCATTACCTTTCATCTTAACTGTGTTAATTATTTATGTATATATTTATATTATATGTTTATATATAGTTAGATATCCTACCGGCTGCGCCAGTTAGATATCTAACTATATATACAAAAATTGGATTCTAATTACGGCCCTGTCTTTTTGATGTTTATGGTTGATGTTGACAGATGACGATAGATGGCCGATTTTTTACAAAACATTACAAATATAATATTTTGGCGACTAAAGGGACTTTAGGAATGAATGTTAAACAAACTTCAGTACATATAATTATCAAAATAAATTATTACTGTGCTCTACATACTCAAAAATGCTTCGACACAGTGTCGCCATCTAACGTCGAGTAGGACCATATTGGGAGATGCCGACGCTAATAACAGATCTTTCTAGAAATATTCTTATAAAATTACTTGCAGATGAAATGTGATGCCAGTCATGGCGTCAGAACGTCTATCCGAATAGTTTATACATGATAAAACACAACACTTCATCCTTTTCTTCTTGGAACACGAAAATTCTTTAAAATGCGAACATTAACAAAGCAGTGCACGGTACGAATGACGACGGTACACTGTCAAAGGCCACGCCCACTCGATGACGTCAGGACCTAGTTGAAAATCACAGTGCACAGTTGCTTAGGCCGCCTCCTCTTTGTATTTGCTCCGTGCGCCAGACATTGCTCTACCGGACGAAATTTCTCCCCAAGAGGCAGAACAAAATGCTTTCAAAGAGTTTATCGAATCCACATCCCGAGAGTTCTATCATAAAGGCATAAATAGCCTTCTGAGTAGATGGCTACAATGTATAGATATTGAGGGTAAATATTTTGATTAAATAAGTTTGGTACATTTTAGAAAAAAAAAGGAAGGAAATTTAAGTTATCGGTTCAAATGAGCAATTTCGAACTTTAACTCCTACTATAACTTTGTCATTCAGTTATTCAATAACTTTGTTTTTTTTTTTTACAAACGCAATAACAAGCAAAGTTATTTTTCGTTAATCTATACTTGCTCTACAAAACCCTTCATGGGCTAGTCCAACTCCCACTTGGCCACTTTTTTAGGGTTCCGTAGCCGAATGGCAAAAAACGGAACCCTTATAGTTTCGTCATATCCTTCCGTCTGTCTGTCTGTCTTAGTGTTGCCCAAACGAGAGTCTCGCAAGAGTCTAACAGACTCTGTTACATTGTTCTGAGATCTCAACTACCGTTTAATTAATAGCAATAGGATAATCGCTAATTGCAAGACTCTTGCGAGACTCTCGTTTGGGCAACACTAGTCTGTCTGTCTGTCTGTCTGTCTGTCCGTCCGTCTGTCCGTCCGTATGTCACAGCCATTTTATTCCAAAACTATTAGAACTATACATATGAAACTTGGTAGGTAGATGTATTCTGTAAACCGGTTTCCGATTTTATGAAAAAATATTTAAAATAAAGGGGGGCTCCCCATACATGGAACTGAAACTGAAAATATTTTTTTTTATGAAACCTATGCGTGTGTGGTTAGAATGAATGAATGAAAATGTGTGAAGTAAGCAAAATATTTACAATCGTTTGACACCTCTTAACACTTGTTTTTAATATATTAGATGAATAATTATTATACATCTATACAACGTGTAACGGAAAGGGTATATACATACCAAGGGCACGGCTTCTTTAGATGATATCAAACGATATTGCAAGGGTTTTAACTCAAAATAAAATGTTCAAAAAATTGTTACCAAATTTTCGGTTTCGTAAGTTTCTTAAATTGAAATCATAACAATCGTGTCACCACACTACGTAAGTAACTTTCCACGTTACTTGCAAATATCACGATAAATCTCTTCCGTAATTCTGTGCGCCTAGTACTGTAGTAGCCTAGCGTGCAGGCGGTGTTACTGTTACTTCCGAACATGTAGAGATAGGATTAAAAAACCCTTCCAATAAATATCGTTTGATATCACCCAAAGAAGCCATGCCCTTGGTATGTATACAACGTGTAACGGAAACCCCATATCTATCCAAAAGGACGGAAAACAACATCTGGTATGAAGTCACTATGCAAAGTTTCAGCTCAAAATAAGTGACTCACAGAATTGACCCCAAATTATTGGTTTCATATGTTTCTTGAATACCAGTAATAACAAAAGTGTCACAGCACTACGAGGGTCAATAACTTTCCACGTCACTTGCCAATAAAACGATAATTCTCTTCGTTCTTCTTAATTTGAAAAATTCGGTTACTGGTATCAATGTATTGAAATTTCTAATATGCTCCCACACATGTACACATAGGATTAGAAAACCCTTGCCATATCGTTTATTATCATCCCAAGAAGCGCTTGGTATGTATATACCCTTTAAATTACACGTTGTATAGACAGGTATTTAAAAATGACATTAAGGTTTCTAAAACCACTTTTTCATAAAATTAATATTTTAAAAGATATACGCATTCAAAGAGGTAAAATGTGTCCACCCCCCTACCTTAAATAATAATGGAGTGAAAAATTTCAAAAAAATATATGCTGTAGATCTTAATGTAAACTTTAAACCGAAACTTGGTTTGAACAAGATCGGGTCAGCTATTTTTGAGATACAGCATATTATCTAAAACCGCAAATATAACTTTGTAATTCATACAAACACTATGAAAAACAAAGTTATTGGGCGTAGTTGTAAAAAATGTAAATAAGCTAGTTTTAAGAAATTTGTAAGGTTTTTTTTAAAATAAATATACATATTATATTATATTATTATAGTTAGGTACTTCGAACCCTTCATGGGCGAGTCTAACTCGCACATGGCCAATTTTTTTTTTGGAATTACTTACGACTGATTTTTCAGATTCTTCTTGTTGACACTACTGTTGCGATACAATCATGTTAAAATAATTCCGGTGAAAATTTTCATTTCGTACATTAAGCTTTAACGCAACTTCGATAAGTGATCATCGCTTCTACCACTGGGTGCCAGGCCCCCCTGGAAAATATGTCTAGATACGCCAATGGTGATAAATACCAAAGAAATACCCTACCCTAGTATGGGACCCTCGGTGGGCGAATCCAACTCGCACTTGTCCGGATTTTTGCATATTTTGTAGACCACCAGTACTTTTTATAGTCACACCGTCATTATTTTTTTGCATTTAAGTATATCTTAATTTATTTATGGTCGGGACATGTCGTTCTCCGCCATAGTTCTCTGTTAGTTATGTAATATTTGCACATGAATATAATATCTTAAACAATGGATTATTTATTATTCTAGAAGAAATAGCTTTCCAGAAAGTCTATTCTTTGTTTTTCTATCAGCTACAACTCACATTTTTAAGTATGAATGAAAACTGCCCTCAAGATGTATCTATGTTTAGTTACAAATTAATACCAGGTCGAAATAACATGTACATACGTTTATTCAAAACAGAAGGGGAGCTTAATTGAGGTGTATTTTAATCCAACCCCAATGCAGTGAAGTTTAAACGAGTCAATTGCATTAGAACAATAGTTAATGGAATCAAACCTCGAAATCCGACCAGAACAGTAAGTTGCAGATGGTGGGGTTTGTTAATTTTTTGCTGTCATTGTATTCTTTTAATTACTAAAGGTCACATAAATGCTCGAAAATAAGTTACTATTTATTTTATGTAGTACTACAAAGTTCTTGGAAAAAAGTTCTACAAAGAATACAACATGATCCCTATACTAGGTCAAAATTATTCCATTAGGAAAAAAGGTTACGGGTCGGAGAAAAGTTTATGTACTTGAATGTTGTATGGATAGCAGCTTGGTTGGTTAGCTTTTGTAAAGTGGGCTTTAATTATTCTACGCTTTGTAAATTTAATAAAAGTAAACATACCACTCACATGATTAGTATTTTGAGGTTGCCTATGTTTATGGACGGAGGGACCCGCCGGAACTCTGGGAGGAGTATCTATTTCCGATGGTGGCCGGTCAATGACACCGATCCGGAACCATAGTTGAGCGATTCGGTGGGGTGCAGCCTTTTACTATTCACACTTGCACTTTCTTACTTGGCACTCATCTTCTACCTAGTGAGTAGTCGCATATTTTTATTCAACGTCTCAGGTACAGTCGGCCAAGAAAGTGGTGTACCACCCTAAGGTTGAATATCGCTTGCAGATTCATAGGTGATAAAGATTAGTTTCGCTTGCAGATCGATCTGACAACTTCTATTGCTGTCTTTATCTGATTATTGATAACGACTATTACTGTTTGTAACGTGACAGCTGTTCTTAGTTTGAACTTGATGGAACCAATGACGTCGTAAAATCAACGGCGGGGGGCTGTAGATTTTGATGACAAAATTGTATCTACAAATTCAGAATTGTAATCAACAAGTTACATAAAATTGTAAAGGCACAAGGCGAGTCCACAAACCTACAATTTCTGTAAACTTGTAATTACAATATCAATAAAAAACAAGCTAAAAATAGATTTATCCTTTTATTAAATTTCTACAATCAATTTTAAAATACTTATAACAAACAAAAACATAGCATATATAGTAATATTTAGAAGATATTGAAAATTTTTAAAAATTAGAAACGGGTGTAACCGCCGTTGGCCTCTATAACCTCTAAAAGACGAGACCTCATTGAACCAACAAGCCGTGAGCAAATATCGGTTCCCCGCATTTCCTCCCAGATATAATTACAGTGACTAATAAGAGCTTGTTTGGTTCTTTCATTTTGATGCGACCATCGTTGGACCATAAGGCCCCAAAGATTTTCTATCGGGTTGAGGTCCGGCGATCTTGAGGGCCACTGAATTACCCTTACGTCAGTGTGTGAACGAAACCAGGCTCTTACGATCCTCGCATTATGAATTGAACAATTATCTTGAACAAAATCAAATTGTGGCACTTCGTTCTCCGGGTAAACATTACGGACTGTCGGTAGCATTGCATTCTGAAGCACGTCGATATAATTTACAGCCGTCGCTCGAGGAGGTAGAGAACACAATTCTCCTACACCATCCGTACTCATCCAGCCCCAAATATTTACGGAAATTCGACCTGATTCTCTATTTGGGATTACATGATCATCTTTATACCGTGTTGAATTATATCGCCAAAGGTGAAGACGTCCATGCTGACTGGATTTAAACGTTTTTTCATCACAAAACACTGTATTAGACCAATCAAACTCTAAGTGCTCTCTGGCGAAGTTCAGACGAGCAAGTCTGTGAGCATCCGTCAAATATATTTTCTTGGCGTAATGCCTGTGGTGCAACCCCATGTAATGTAGATGATTCCTTATTGTTTGGGCACTCACATCGAACATCTCCGCAAAATGTTTTGTGGGCTTAAAACCATTGATTTCATATTCCCGTCTCATGAATTCTCTATCGTTATTGGAGAGTGCAGGCCGGCGACCACTTCTTCTGTGATCCAACAAACTTCCCTCCTCTCCTTCACGACGAATCCAAAAGCGGACAGAACGCCTCGATATATTCAAATTCCGGGATATCGCACTGATACTGCTTCCCTCATTAAATTGGGCAATTATTTGTGCTCTTTCGGCAATGGTCAAGTTGGCAGGCATTGAGATGATTTTATATGCAGTTGATTGAAAAATAACACGGAAAATATCGATTTTTTGCATATATTTGACAAAATGTCAATTGTCAGTTTTCTTTTTCAAATGGAATTCGGTTGTCTAAATAGTTTTTATTACTTTTGTTTGGAAACATTTCAATTGCTTTGTAGAAACTAATGTCCTTTTCATTTATACTAAAGGTTAAAATGTCATGTACTTATATGTGACATATGACGTATGAATACTAAATACATAGGTTTACGTCATGATAATGTTGTCTCTTTCAGTAATATCTTTTTATAACGAACCTTGTTGTAATTTTCGATGACCGGGAAACTAAATCAAAACTGGTACACCACTTTCTTGGCCGACCGTACCAGAGAAAATTTCTTCCTTTATAAATGTCAAACGATACCAGCAAAACAAAATTGATTAATTTTTAAGATTTAATTTGTTTCTTTGATGTTTTGCCACCCACACCTTAACCTTTCAGGTCTAATTAACCTACCAATACTAAAAAGATAAATCTTAATTAAATGTTTTTATCAATCTGAATAAGAACCTTAAACTAATGAGTGAAACCTGAGTAGTCAATGCGTTTTTTCATAAGAAACGTAAGGTACCAACAAAGTATTAAAGTTATGGAAATATTTAAATGCTCGATGGAATTCGATGGGTTCAATGGCACCATAGCGGGATGTAACCATTCCAGATTGCTGAAGGCACACAAGTCGCAAGGCTCGGGCTGTCGGAGTACGCAGTAGCGTCCGCACCTCATTGTAATAAGAATTTGGCGCGTAAAAAGCGGCCACTCTTCCGAGAACCGAGCCTCAAGAAAGGCCTTCTAGGAAGGGTCGGTGTATGTTGTTGAATTAGTGCGTGAAAGTTCATTATATTTTGTTTTGGAATTATATTTTGTACACAATTGAGTAAGTGGATTACTCTTTGCGAATGATTAAAAGTCGGTGTTATTGGTTTTGGATTTTCTTTTTTTTTCACACCACCTTCCGAAATTAAAGTATTTTTGGCTTTGTAGTGTTTTGATATGGAAGTCGGTTCTATTTTTTGATAAAAATTTTTTATTCACGCTTTTTAGTGGGTCGGTTTGTAATTTATCTAGTTACAAAAGCCATAATGTCAACAACTTATCACCTTTTACAAAATATTGCTTTTCCCGATGCATAGCCGTTAATTTTTGAGTTCTCCTGGTACTTGACCATCAGCTCTACATTACCATACTCGTATGTATTGCGACGAGTCAATCCACGAAATACTTATTATTGAGTAGTTTCAGTGGCCATCTGTGGTCTTCATCATCAGTTCAACTTCCCCAAATGGTACTTTTCGAAAGCAACTGCTCAAGGTACTATAAGAAATACCCAAAACTATAATAATAAACTATAATAAACTAAAATATAATATTTGAAGAGTTCTCTCGATTTCTCCAGGATCCCATCATCAGATTCTGATTTCGTAACAATGGGACCAACTAGAAAGTATACCCTTTCAAACGCAAAAAGAATTTTCCAAATCGGTCCAGCCGTCTCCGAGTTATGAGGTAACATACATAAAAAAGAAAGTTCAAGACGAATTGTAAACCTCCTTTTTTTGAAGTCGGTTAAAAATAAGGCGTTACACAAGTATTTTTCACAACATTATCCGAGTTTGATTCATATCATCAAACTACACTTAGATTTCCAAACTTTGCTTCTGATGCATAGAAGATATCATAACGTTGCATTACTGAATCAATATTGAAAAGGCAGGCAATGGAGACAATAGTTAAAAGAATGCGTGTGACATTAATACTGGACTCGATGAGATTCAGTCAGGTCTAAGGACCTTCACAATTACAGCACATCGAGTTGAGTGATATATAAATGGTGGTAGCGTCAATATTCGACAAGCTCATAGTTCGCCATATGCCGTTGTTTAGTAGTCGAGAAGCGCGCGGCAGGCGGTTTCTTTTTTGTCCCCCGCGGATTCCATTGCCCCATGTCCAACCTGTAAGTCCGGCAGTTTGCCGAGCGTTGACCGCGCGCCAAGCTACGACGCGCAAAGCCGTTGGACAACCTACACTGGACGCTTTCGATGGCTCCCGTAAACTTATAAAATTTGAAAACGTATTGAATCGCTCTCTGCTTGTAATTTCTTCATAACTGTTTCAAGAACTCTTTAAATTGCTGGATTTATTGACTGGCTTCACCACGGTTTAATGCTGTTTTATTCTTGTTAGTTACTTCATTGTAAAATTTGTGAAAAATCTCGATGAAGTAGATATAATCGCCTAGTAAAAGTTAGTACACGTATTTTTTTACGTCGTTGTTGTTGTCGTTGTACTTTTGAACCAAAGGTTAACTGTTGCCCCAAATTTCAAAACATGCATAAAAGTTTCTTTGCTTAACTTAAAATACAAATTAATTTTCTCTTACAACTCAATTTTTTTATGTGTAATTTAAAATTAATAATTGAAAGACTTATTGATTAAATCCTATTTTCAACCGACGACAAAAAGAGGAGGTTATCAATTCAACGCGAGTATTTTTTTTTTTTGTTTATGTATGATCATCGATTACTCGAAGACGGCTGAACCGATTTGGAAAATTCTTTTTTTAATTGAAAGGGTATACTTTGAAATTGGTCCCATTTTTATAAACGTCAGGATCTGATGATGGGATCCTGGAGAAATCGAGGGAACTCTTCAAATATTATAGGCACACCTATGACGTTTTGGGTATTTATTATAGTTACTTGTGCAGTTGCTCTCAAAAAGTACCATTTGAGGAAGTGGAACTGATGATGAAGACCACAGATGGCCGCCGAAACTACTCAATAATAAGTATTGAGTCGATTGCGATTCGATTACTTGAATACGGATGTTAAGCACTTTATGCTCGTCACAATGCATATGGTGATGTAGAGCTGATGGTGAAGTACCAGGAGAACTCCTCAACAATTAACGGCCCAGCATTGGGAAATGCAATATTTTGTAAAAGGTTAGAAGTAGTTAACATTTAGGCTCTTGTAACTAGGTAAATTAAAAATAGACCAACTTAAAAGAGTGAAATAAAAACTTTTTACCAAAAAATTAAACCGACTCCAAAAAAACACTGCAAAGTGAAAAATAACTTTAATTTCGGAAGTCGGTGCCAAAAACGAAAATAGAAAACTAAAGACACCGACTACCGAAATTAAAGTTATTTTTCACTTTGCAGTGTTTTTTTGGAGTCGGTTTAATTTTTTGGTAAAAAGTTTTTATTTAGTAATATCAGTCCATGTCGAAATACTACTCACTGATTAATCACGAAATCTCAGAAACTACAAGTAGTACTCTCAAATTTTGCATGGGGGTTCCTTTTAGTACGTAGATGCTCGCTAAGATGGAATTTTGCGAAATTCTCACGGGATCGGGATTTCCACGGGAAAAATTTCCCACGCGAATGAAGTTGCGAGCAACTGCTAGTTTGGAATATGTATATTAATCTCGTGGGATTTGTTAAAAAAATATAATACAACGTGTAATTTAAAGGGTATAATTATACATACCAAGTGCATGGCTTCTTTGGATGATAACAAACGATATGGCAAGAGTTTTGTAATCCTAAGTCTACGTGTGTAGAACTTATTACAAATTCCAATACACTGATACCAGAGACCGAATTTTTCAAATTAAGAAGAACGAAAAGAATTATCGTGTTATTGGCAAGTGACGTGGAAAGTTATTGACCCTCGTAGTGCTGTGACACGTTTGTTATGATTGGTATTCAAGAAATATATGAAACCAATAATTTGGTAGGTATCAATTCGTTGTGTCAGTTATTTTGTGCTGAAACTGTGCATAGAGACTCCATACCAGATATTGTCTTCAGCCCTTTTGGATAGATATTGGGTTTCCGTTACACGTTGTATATCCAATAATCGGTTGACTGTTAGGTATATATCGTAACTGTAATTTGTAAACATAAAATAGCGGCACGAGTATTTATACCTGCAAGCCTCAAAGGTTTCGCAGACATTGATCCCTCGAGCGTAGGTGATTTTCGAACGTATGCAGCTCATGAAATCTGCATAACAGCCGCGTCTACGCTGTTCAGCGTTAGACTTGCGGAGACACCGCGTATACGCTTGCATATTGATCCTTTCCCACTTAACGACATATTTCTGTAAATGAAAACTAATTTTTGGCATAGATCCAACAACACACACGAAGTATTATAAAAGAAATAAAAAAAGCGCTATGTACGTGCCAACATCGGCTTTCTTCTGTGTAACCATAATAAGGGTCATTCACAACGTAGGTACATATTTTAATGTCCCCCAATTAAGAATGATTTTCTATTTTATTAGGTAGGTACGTCATAGTGTCGTGTTTGCTCTCGACCAGCTTTTGCTAAGTTATAAATGAATACTGGAAGTTCAATCAATTCATCTTAAAAGGCTAACAGGTTAACATTAAACAATACTGGGGATGGCGAAGTCTCATGAAAAAATTGAAGCCAAGACAACCGAATCCGGCAGTCATTGAACTGCGCTTAGGCACAGTAGCAACGCTGTGTAGCAAAACTGCACAACGTAGCGCATTAACTACATAGCGTATGACGCGCCGTAGTACAGCAACAACCCGGCGTAGCATAGTTGCTACGCTGCGTATCTAATGGCTTCTCGGCCGTAAGTAAATAGCGTACGATGCGCTGTATCACGGCGTCTGCGCAACGCTGCTGCAGCGTATGCACCATAGATAAAATAAATAAGTAGATGTGGTCAACAGAAGAAATTATATCGGAACCGTGTGTCTCCAGTTAGGCGCTGGGCGGGGCAACAACTACACATGCAGTTTAATAAAATCAATAGATACGCACTCGCGCACACACCCGCATTTCCTAAATCAGAACGTACTATACAATCAATAATAAACCTTATTCCGTCAAACACAGCGTGTATTTACCATGCACCTTAGAATTTACCCACACAAAAACATCGGTCGCTATCGTTGTGAGTGCAAAAGCAATTTATTTTACATATACGCTAGTGATTGACTAAATCTGAAAGTTATCGATTCTTCCATTTGTTATTGTACATTTTTTTTGGGCACCTGAAAATGAACCAAATAAAAAATGGCATGTCCAGAAAATATTATAATAACAATAAACATATTATTAAGAACATAACATTACATAATTATTATTAAGTACTACCTACTAAGTATTAAGGGCTACCCTGGCGCTTTCGACTTAAATCTTAATATTTAATTATCATAGTGATAGGTCAAATAGAAGTTGATGTTAACTTACATTACGCTCTTGATCGGAACATACCAGCCGTATAGGTTGTATAGAATCCTGAAAAGTTGAATGACTGATTTTATGAATGCCCTAAAACATGAGAATAGCTTTCAGTAATAAAATAAAATTTAACCCACTTCTGCAAAAATCAGTTGTACTCTTAATTTTGGAATTGTCCATTCAGGCTGGAACATTTCTGCGCTGAAGTGAATCGAGCATTTATGGTGCTATTTTTTGTAGGGTACCAGTTAGGTGGCATGCCTGTGGCATCAATCCATTCCTTTTTTATATTACCATCTTTTGGGAAGCTGAAAAGTACGAAAACCACTTATTTATCATTTACATACATCCTAAGCTACTTCTAAACGTCACCATGTAATAAGCATCGCAATAATTACGTAACACACTATAAATCAAGATCTGAATGATTTTGACGTATATTGCTAATCCATTGCTACATATGTTCGAAATATTGGTCTGCTCAACAACGTAAATACTACAGTGAGTGTTGTTGATTTAGCATAATGAAACCGATTCCTACTGTAAGTGTGTTACGCAATTACCCCGCAGGTAATAGTTTAGTAGGTTATAATAGGTTTTTGTTATAAGAAAAATCCTAGTTAGTAGAGAAATTGTTAAATATATGAAAACAAACACACATCCATGCCTAACAAATAAATAGCATGAATATATTGACTTATTTTAAGCTAAATTCACAAATACATTATCTGAACCATGCCGATTATTATAACGCATTCGAAGCTTCAACGGAAGTTAAATACAAAAACCATAAAAAAATAAAGAAACAGCAACATAGGATAAGGCATAACATGCGTTAATTCTAAACCGAAAAACACTACCGATTATTAGCCTAAAATTAAAGTAACTTACTTTACGAATATTGGTTACGCATTTCTCTACTACTCTGTAAAAAAATCAAAATAAGTAAAAAAACATTATTTACACCGGGCTAAAACGGTTGACAGATTGAAAAATAAACTATTGTAGCGACAGCGACGTCGGAACTCCTTACGCATGCAGCGGGCGTAAAATAAATTGTTTATTTTTTTTTCCTTTTTTGTACACTTGACATTTCAACGTATTTTTATTTCTGTCATCTCATGTAAAATAAAAGTTAAACATATTTTCTTAGAGGTTTCC
Source organism: Tholera decimalis (assembly GCA_943138885.2). Classification (NCBI taxonomy): domain Eukaryota; kingdom Metazoa; phylum Arthropoda; class Insecta; order Lepidoptera; family Noctuidae; genus Tholera; species Tholera decimalis. The sequence goes on from OW964548.2 coordinate 28,480,314, forward strand.
GTATGTTATAAAAAACTTTTACCAAAAAATTAAACAGACTCGGTAGTCGGTGTCTTTAGTTTTGTATTTTCGTTTTTGGCACCGACTTCCGAAATTAAAGTTATTTTTTACTTTGCAGTGTTTTTTGGGAGTCGGTTTAATTTTTTGGTAAAAATTTTTTATTTCACTCTTTTTAGTTGGTCGATTTTTAATTTACCTAGTTACAAGAGCCTAAATGTCAACTACTTATATTCATGTACAAAATATTGTTTTTCCCAATGTTGGGCTGTTATTTGTTGAGGAGTTCTCCTGGTAGTTCACCATCAGCTTCACTTCACCATATGCATTATGACGAGCATATTGTGCTTAATAACCACATTCAAGTAATCGAAGCGGAACACATGAACTACTTATTATTCCTACTTATATATTGAGTAGTTCCAGTGGCCATCGGTGGTCTTCATCATCAGGTCTACTTCACAAATGGTGCTTTTCGAATGCAACTACACAAGTTACTATAAAAATACTCAAATCACTATAGGTGTGCCTATAATATTTGAAGAGTTCCCTCGATTTCTCCAGGATCCCATCATCAGATCCTGACTTGGTGACAATGGGACCAATTTCAAAGTATACCCTTTCAAACAAAAAAAGAATTATCCAAATCGGTTCAGCCGTCTCCGAGTAATCGGTGATCATACATAAAAAAATAATAATAATATACGCGTCGAATTGATAACCTCCTCCTTTTTTTGTCGTTGGTTGAAGAACCCCTAAACTATAATAGCAATATTTCATTCGTCAATCGACATTGCTGTCGATAGCCTACGTTAGTGGATCTGCAAAAGCACATCACTAATTCGTCGCAAGAAGTGGCGGCCTCACTACGCGATGAATCCGCGTAATACTGTTTCGTATGTTATTTTTACATTGCTTGTCCAGTTACTTTGTGACGAACTCAGGTAGTGGTTAAGGAGCAATGTATTTATAGCAAAAGTAGTACAGTCGTTCTGATATTTGAAAACAAAAATAACATAGTAAAACCGAGAAATATTTTACGATTTATTGTTTTTCATGATTTTAAAGACAAATATTGTAAAATACTTGTACTTACATATGGTAAGTGATTCCATGATTCACATAGTTTTGATTTTGGCTTCGGTTTTTACAAGATACCACAGAACAACTCGGCATTCATATATGTTATCACGATCGCCGTCGAAAGCGCACTAGTTCGCAGAGACGGCCACTTGCCTGTGACATGAGCCCTGTGGCCATGTCGCGCGGACACCGATACGCCCCCTTACCACTTCTCCTATATTTTTGATTTCTGTGGTATGCACTAAGTCAATCAAACTAAATGTTAAGAGTATAAAACACGAACACGCTATAATATCGTCGTAGTTATGACGGTGAAATTTAGATAAACTACATCAATTGGTTCAAAATTAATTAACGTTTCTATAAAGTTTCTTGCGCAATATTAGTTATGAATTTTGATTATCATGTTTTTGTCGCAAATAACTATTCTGCTTACATAGGTAAAAACTTATTTAACTACGGAACCATTTACTACTCACAGTTTAGGTGGATCGACTCATACGTGACTGTTTTTTTATTGGTAGACGATTCACGCAATCTGTTCAAATAAATATATATTTAAAAAGTCAATATGGGTAATTTTTGAGTTATCTTGAATAGGCTTTTCATCTATTAAACATAAGCGTTAGTAGTGGACCTAATGTCATGAAATTTATGTAAAGTATTACAAAAAGAATTAAAATAAAAAAGAATTTAAGTCAGGAATATTTAATACTACCTGTGCCCGCGACTTCGTCCGCGCGGAATAGTGACTTCCAGCAGCATTTTTAATTTTTAGGCTAATGGTTTTGAAAACAAAACTTATACATAATTTGAATGTCGTATTTATTAATATCTAAGTAATCAAAAGTCTAAAAAATAAGTTTCAAGCTTCTAGCTTTAAAAATGACGCAATTTCCATACAAACTTTCATCCCCTATTTCAACCCCTTACAGCCCTTTTTTCGCAGAAAAAAATGTAGCCTATGTTCTTTCTCAGGCTCTAGACTATGTCCGTACCAAATTTCATTAAAATCGGTTCAGTAGTTTAGGCGTGATTGCGTAACACACAGACAGACAGAGTTACTTTCGCATTTATAATATTAGTAAGGATAATGAAAAATATTTTTTCACGTTAAAACACTTTAAATTTTTGTAACATTTTAAATGTTTAACCTACATAAATGTAAATATAATAGGTAGTTAAGTCTGTTAGCCCTAGAAAATTAAGTTATTGGAAGAGCGGAGTCTCCTAACACAGGCATCAATATGCTTAAAAGGAGACTCCAATCACCAACTAATGTAAGACTTTTGGTAAATTAATAAAACATTTTGTATTTTGTATTTTTATTTGTAAAACATTCATTTTCATTTAAACATTCTCATTTGACTGAAAAAATACTCCAATCCTGAAGCTTAATTTGTGTGAATACACATACCAGTAATTTTTGTCTATGTGTTTATCGTGTTATAAGTTACACTGCGCAAATATTAAAATCATACGTGCCGATAACGGAGAGATAATATTGAGAACATGATACTACCTACCTATATCACAAGGTATTTCAATAGGTATTCCTCACTTGTATAAAGCGGTTTACCGTTCCTTATACATGGCATTAAAAAAAATACTTCTTCCCTATTAAACCTAGTCAAATGTAATTACTAACATGTGACCTTATTGTATTAAGTTATACAAACGGATGTGTTATAAATAACCTGCTTGTAGCTAGTATAACTGCCAGCAATTGGTTGAAATTGAAAGTATTTGTATGTACGAATTAAGTGATTCTTTCTTTTCATGAGGCAACTTTTCATGGCGCGCTTACGGTTTTATTGATTGTCATAAAATGTTGTGCACACAACAACGGTTGTCATTTGAACGAGATAAGATATAAAGAAGGGGAGTAAGCAGCGGACAAAGCTGACAGTAGCGGGAATGAGACGGGGCGAGTGGACGCGGCAGTTGCGCGCGCGCCGTTCATTGATGCGCAGGCGCCGGGGGGCGCGGGGGCGGGGGAGAGGAATGCGGTCGCGGCGAGCAATGACCGCGCCAGGGTCGCTTCCTTTACGAGAAGCGCGGGCCGTCGTACTACAGCCGATCCCCCCACCTGCCCCACCCGGCCCGTACTACCATGCTCCTCACGGCCGCAACGCGCGCTTTTTGACCCGTAGTCCGTTACAAAAATTAAGTGCGCCGCATTCCGCGACCGTTCCGTTGTCTCTTTTACTCTTAAGCCAAGTCGCATCTTCTTTTCTCCTCCTGGATGTTAGCCTTCTCGATGCGTTGTTTGGTGTTCAAAGTAAGGCGCAGGGACTTACGTCTCGCTGAGCTTTCTCTACTGCGTTGTTTGCTTGTTTTCGATCCCAAAAGCTCATTTACACATCCACAAACAAATAGCGTGCGTATCCATCAAACTTTATCGACACTATTGACAAAAATTTAACTTTCCTTTATCCATCGAATTACCACGGCAATTGTGTAACTCACTTATTACGTTTGAAACATAATAATGAACCTACGTGTTTTTTTTTGTAAGAAGGTAAGTACATTAAATGTTCTAAACTTAAATAATCTCATTTTAAAGGAAAACACAATTCTTTTTAAACTCATATGGATTAAGCAAAGGTTGGCTTTTGTACTAGTGTAATCGCTGTTCAGTAAATTAAAGATAGTGCCATTTTGACTGTTTGCTGCGCAATTCAGAGCTCAGCTGTGATCCTGGATAGCTTTAATAGTTTCCATTAGACTTAGGGTCAGCTCGCACCGAGGCGCGATGCGACTGCGCTTGATGAACTGGTCAGTTATTTCGCGTAGCGTAACGCTATGAAACTACACTTCATTTCGACGCTTCGCGATGCCGGCCGCGCGGTGTTGTGTAGCATGGATTTAACCAGTTTGCAGACTAGTGAATAAGCTGAGTTACCTTTAAACAATGATATTGTATATAATATCATTGCCTTTAAAGCATCGCAATGTCGCTTAGCGGCTCCACATGCATTGCACTTAGCCTAACGATTAGGTGTGAGCTGGTCCTTACATTTAATCCTTGCGCACCCTAAGTAGGCAGGCTTCATTATCGCTTTGTTGGCGTACCAATATACTACTTCGCTAGGGACTAACGATTCTCCATTATACGGTTGCTTTATGACTAGTGTAAGGGAGAACTATTGCAATGACTCAGGCTTTTAACGTTGCCAAAGTCATGAGAATTATAATATTGAAAGTTGTAAATAAGCTTATCATAAGATTTGTCTTCTGAGAGATGATTATGTATCGTATATAGGTTAGACGGTGTTTTTGCTGCGTACGAAGCGTCTAATTTCCCAACTATGTCGGGGTTGGCTACCGGTATTTCCAAAGGAAAGAGAGAAACATTTATTTGACATCAGGCACACACATACAAAGGTACAAATTAATAAACAGTAAAAAACTAAAAAAGACAATTACATGCCTCACGGTTGCACTAAAAAGGTCCATTCGAGCATTAATGCCAGACAGATAATAGTGTCTGGTGTTGGTCTGCCAGAGGCCAGTGTTACATGGAATGACTATCTCATTCACTAGCTAGTAATTGGATGTCCTAGCCCAGGCAGGAATTGTGTCAGATTTTCTACCTTCTGACTACACATAACGATTGCCAAATATGTACAAATGATCCTGTTCAAAGTGCTTACGAGCTTTCCGAGGCATGGAGGAGTCTCGTTGCGGGTCATACCCATGGAATCTGCAATCAGATTCAGGCTAGGACACAGTACGGCTTCCGCTCTCCTTAAAGTGACTGGGGACATTAGAGAGGCGATGGAGAACATAAAGGTTGCTGTTTTGGTGCTTATTGATTTCTCCAATGCTTTTAATGCCGTCAGTCATGATATTCTCCTTTCTATCCTGTCACATCTCATGGTATCTTCTGAGTGTCTGGAATGGTTCTCTTCTTATCTTTGGGGACGTCAGCAGTCGGTTCGTGTTGATGAGAATTCTTCGAGTTGGTGTGGCCTGGATGCTGGTGTCCCACAAGGTGGTATTCTTTCTCCATTGTTATTCTCCATTTTCATAAACTTTATAACTCTCTGTCTTCGGTGTTCGTTTCATCTTTACACTGATGATCTGCAGTTGTATGCATCTACGCGGGTGGAAGGTTTATAGACGCTATAGGAGATGTAAACCGAGATTTACCGATTTACCGAGATGCTATCAAAAATTGGTCTGATAGATTTGGCGTGTCTGTAAACCCCTCAAAGTGTCAGGCCATTGTGATTACACCGATACTGGGAATTGCGTTCTTTTAAATTGGAATGGAAAATTATTTGGTATTATGGGAATTCTGGGAATAAAGACGGTTTTTCCTGCACCGCAACCTGTTAAAATTTGAGTCTCGATTATATTTTGTTGCAACTGGGTTACTTTTAGCCGAGTTCCATTGCAAACTTGTTGTGGTTTTAAATTTCGAAGCAGAATAATAATCAGAAAGCTTCGAACTGCTAAGCTATCGGGAGTTACACGTGTTATTGCGAGTCAACCATAAAAGATAGATATATGCTGTCGTGGGATATTTTTTATATAATTTTAAGGAGAACCTTTCCGTCATAAATGATTTCTGTGTAGTTTTAACCATTAAGGTTGCACTCGCGACGGAAGCTTAAAAATGGAGTAACTTCTCCCGTTTTCCCAACATTTCCCTTCACTGCTCTGCTCCTATTGATTGTAGCGTGATGAAAAGTATACTATAACCAGCTCAGGAGTATGAAAAATAATTGTACGAAGTTTCGTTAAAATCCGTCGAGTAGTTTTTGTTTCTATAATGAAAGAAAGAAAGAAAGAAAGAAAGAAAGAAAGAAAGAAAGAAAGAAAGAAAGAAAGAAAATTGCGTTTATTGGCACATAAAATCAAGAAATACACATTATATACAACATTAAAAAAAAAAAAAAACAATATTGTGCCTAAAGGGCCTCAGCTCAGCATAATGTCAGGTGGCAACCCTAAGTATCACCACCTAACGCTGGTTTTCAGCTGCAGCCCACGGGTGCCACACGCTCGAATGTGAATAATGGTTATACAGACAGACAGACAGACAGACTGACAGACAGACAGACAGACAAAAATTTTACTGATTGCATTTTTGGCATCAGTATCGATCCCTAATCACCCCCTGATAGTTATTTTGTAAATATATTTCATGTACAGAATTGACCTCTCTACAGATTTATTATAAGTATAGATTATGGGAATTCTGGGAATAAAGACGGTTTCTCCTGCACCGCAACCTGTTAAAATTTGAGCCTCGATTATATTTTGTTGCAACTGGGTTACTTTTAGCCGAGTTCCATTGCAAACTTGTGGAGGTTCTAAATTTCGAAGCAGAATAATAATCAGAAAGCTTCGAACTGCTAAGCTATCGGGAGTTACACGTGTTATTGTGAGTCAACCATAAAAGATAGATATATGCTGTCGTGGGATATTTTTTATATAATTTTAAGGAGAACCTTTCCGTCATAAATGATTTCTGTGTAGTTTTAACCATTAAGGTTGCACTCGCGACGGAAGCTTAAAAAATGGAGTAACTTCTCCCGTTTTCCCAACATTTCCCTTCACTGCTCTGCTCCTATTGATTGTAGCGTGATGAAAAGTATACTATAACCAGCCCAGGAGTATGAATAATAATTGTACCAAGTTTCGTTAAAATCCGTCGAGTAGTTTTTGTTTATATAACGGTTATACAGACAGACAGACAGACAGACAAAAATTTTACTGATTGCATTTTTGGCATCAGTATCGATCCATAATCACCCCCTGATAGTTATTTTGGAAATATAATTCATGTACAGAATTGACCTCTCTACAGATTTATTATAAGTATAGATAGATTTTATTTATTTTATACTAGCTTCTGCCCGCAACTTCGTTCGCGTGGGAGGGGGTTCCCGCGTAAATCCCGAACCCATAGGAATTGCGGGATAAAAACTTTTCTATGTCCTTCCCAGGGTCCTATACTATTCCCCTGCCAAATTTCATCTAAATCGGTTCAGCGGTTTAGGCGTGAAAAGGTAACACACAGACAGACAGAGTTACTTTCAGATTTATAATATTAGTATAGATTAGAGAAAATAAGTGCCGCTTTAACTTGAAGTTTAGTGAAATTTAACTTAACAATTTTATCTTGTTCAGCACAGGTACGTATCATTTTCGTTAATTATAGGAATTATAATGTGTCAGTTCGTAGGTTGATCTCCACGGAGATTAAAAAGTAGTAAGGTGATATTGAAATTGGTTTTCGCCTCAGAATTCGCGTGCTTTTCCAGAAAGATTTTCGATGGTTACTTTCAAGTAGAACTTGTATAAATCCTTCCTCTAAAATCCATACATGTTTTATTACAGTGGTATAATGGCCAGAGGTCGAAAACCAAAAATTTGCCATGTAGATCTATGGAATGTTTTTAGGAAACATGCTGAACAATTGCAAGATCCAAAAATCAAATATAATGATCCAATTTATTCGATATTATCTGAAGAACTTGAGCACAGAATGACTCCTTTGACTTTTTATATATCACTACAACGCAATCGAAATTTCAATTTCGGTAGTGATATTCGATCGTATGATGACCCCACAACTTTCAGTGAATAAAAGTATTATAATAAGTGATTAGTTAATTTTGTAATCTACTTTTTACTAAATACACATACGCCATGTAATATAGCATTAAATTAACCATACAACCTTGTTTTTGTTTCGTCTAAATAATGATATCTATACTAATATTATAAAGCGGAAAAGTTTGTTTGTTTGTTTGTTTGCTTGCTTGAACGCGCTAATCTTCTAAAGTACTGGGTGGATTTGGATGCAATTTGGTACTGAAGTAGCTTGAAGCTTGAGAAAGGTTATAGGCTACTTTTTACGCGACTGCAAAAAGGAGAGTTATGTTTTTACCGTGATAGAATCCACGGGAGCGAAGCCCCGCGTGAGTACTAGTATTAAATAAAGTAGTATAATAGTACTGTCTACATTTTGTTTTATTGTGTGGTCACACTGCTCTATCTATTTTCATGGGATTAAAAAAATAATATTATCTCAGCTAAGAGGTAAGAAATACACAATTTTAGATACCTATTATTTAGTAGAAACTTACTACTAAAAGTTAAGTACACTAGACTTTCTGATATTCCTCACGTCTAGCAGCTAGCACACGCACGTATGTCAGTGGAGGAGAGGATTGAGGGACCAGTTTTAATCATCGCTATCTTCAAAATGCTCCGATATTATTGCTCCATTTCTTTTTTACAAAATGTTTTAAGACTTTTACTAAAACTTTATGTAGAAAAAGAATGGGTTTATTAATTTTATTCAGTAATATTCATTAAAATATTTATATTTGTTAAGTGGACTGAGGGACCACAGTTCAGTCATTGTATTTTTTTTATCTTAAATGCTTTGAGGTCTCTTATTTAGTAAATATCTTTACAAATTCTTTACTAAATGTCTGTATTCACAAAACCTTCTTTTTTAAGATACTTTCCTAGATCTGGCTGATCGTCTGTGAGAACTGAGGGACCACACTTTATGGGTCGTAGTATTTAATATATTTGCTTACAAATTCCCAGATTCATTCTACAATTGTTTTAAGTCTACTACTGAATCCTAGGATTTTCATTTCACGAATTCCCAGTGTGGTCCCTCAGTTCACACGCACATACAAATTCAGTTAATTATTTACACTCTGTATTGATAGAATAGATGCTACTAAACAACTCTCATCCTTGAAGTAAGGTCTAAATGTTGCATACCTACGTGTATCAAATGGCTGATTAGGTTAGGAACTATTTCTTGTGAATGTAAAGCTAACATATCGCCTGAACTCCGCGGAAATTCAATGGCTGCTGAAACATCGATTTTCAGCAGCGCGCCAATGTTTGGCTCGATGACTGCGAGAAGGTAATCGATGTCGTCGTTTTATATGAAATGGCACACTGGAGAGTTTAGACGCTACCTGCATCATGCTGTGAATAATGGCAGGCTGTTAGTACTTCGCCTAGAAGCTAAGGAACCCGTTTTTTACAGTTTATTCTTACTGGCGAGCAGCTGGTGTTACCTATACCCGATCAGTAGCACCTTGTGATGCATTAAAATTATAGCTTGTATTAAATAAATAAACTCGAGGATAAGTAATACTTACGTTTATCAAGAAGAGTATGGTTGAGATTAGTTTGCTAAAATAGTAATTCGGAAACTATTTTAAATTTCCGTTTTAAACCTTTTAGATACAAGTAAAATGGTAGTTTTTACTAAATGAAGTAGTTGTAAGAATAATATTGTAAAACTTTAAATTTAATTAATCCATTAGTGCCGTTTAGCTCCAGGTCTTACTTATCTTGCTTACTTAAATATTAATTATGCGTTCTACTTGTGCACGACTCCTCGCGAAAATTATGCTATGTGGTTATTTAAACAGTAATTACAGGTTATTCGGCTCGTATTGTTTCTTATCAATAACACATATTCACCGGATAAAGACGAATTTTGATTACAGAAAATACTAATAATGGTGATGAAGAAAATTAATCCAGTCTCTTAGGCTCAAAATGTTTGCCTCCGATTTCTAGGAAATTCACAAGGTTTAGATTTCGGTTCATTGAATGCTGAATAAATATAAGACTTGATGTTGAATCACCTTAACAGAACATGCAAGTGATATTGAATTGCTTTTACATAGCGACGTCCTGCCAAAATAAGTTGAAACAGTTAACTACCGTCAGATTTTGGTGTCACATTTCAGTTGCTACAAAATAAGCCTCAAGCAAGACTGACAATGGGTATGCTAGGAGTTCAGTGCCATTCGTGGATCGGAACGCGACGCGCCTAACCGGACACGGCCGGGCGGCGTCCTGCATACTCGAACCACTATGTCTATAAAGCCACATTAGCATCGGTGTAGGTATGGGTATGTAGTAGGGTATAGAACCGGGAAATCCCGGTCCCGAAAATCCCGGGATTTCCCGGTTCTTTTCAGTTACAGATAGAACCGGGAATTCAAAATGAGAACCGGGAATTTCAGGATTTTCGGTTCTCAAAAAAAAAATATTTTTAATTTATACACCTACATTTTAACATCTATTAAACTTTTACTCAAATTCTTTTAATAAAAATAAAAAAAATTTACGAGAGTTATTTCTTCACTGTCTTTGTAAACGCGTCAACATTTTCGGATACAAGTGGATGACACTGACAGGGATCGCGCGGGGAGAGGGGTACCTGGCGGCAGTCATTTTATTGCCATACCTGCTGCCGCCCACGAGTCGATTTGTAATCTGCAATGTAAGTGGTTGGTTTGGTGTCGTGCGTGCCTGACTTGAAATGTTTCCTTCCATCAAAATATAACATCAAGTTGCTCTCGGTAAGTACTTAAGTAGATTATGCATTAATCATGCTTATTATGTGTTCGTATTGTACGTATATTTTTAAAATATGCTTCGTTTTAGCTCTGTAGCTGATAATTTTATTATTTTTAGGTTATATTTTGGGGTTTCTTGTTTGGTACTCGTAGGGTCAATGGTTGCAGTTGGGTTATAGAACTGGTGGTACACTTTTGTTTATGCTCATTTTAACAGTTTTTTACATACCGTTACGCAAAGTAGATATCTGTATAAATAAAAAATAATTGCTAAATGTGTTGCTAACGGAAAAACTCGAGAACGGCTGGCTGGACCGATTCGGCTAATCCTTTTTAGGGTTAATCGAGACTCCGTTACTGAGACTTCTGTCTGTCTGTCGGTCCGTCTGTCACCAGGTTGTATCTCATAAACTGTGATAGTTAGTTGAAATATTCACAGATGATGTATTTCTGTTGCCGCTATAACAACAAATACTAAAAAGCTGAATAAAATAAATATTTAAGGGGGCTTCCATACAACAAATGTGATTTTTTTGCTCGCTTTTGCTGGATGGATATTGATTGATAACAGCAACAGGTAGACGCTTGAAATATTCACAGAACATTGTGTTATATACTAAGTTTAAAAATAAATTATAAAATTAAAATAAAATTAATATTTAAGGGGGCTCCCATATAACAGACATGAATTTTTAGCCGTTTTTATAGATAATGGCAAGGAACCCTTCGTGTGCGATACATTTGTTGCTTATTGCACTTTCATATTTAGTTTCCTTTCTTAGTTTAGTTAACCTTATATTATTTTTGTTATAGGTTATGGATTTTGAAGAAGTTTGCAGCAAGTCAAATGATAAGTCATCGGTTTGGCACTATTTTCTTCGCGCTCGCGACAAAATGAGCGCCAAATGTAAAAAATGCCAAAGTATTTTAAAATGTGGTGGAGGAAGTACCGGTGGCTTGCAAAAACATTTGAAAAATCGACATCAAATAAGTCTGAAAGCTGTCGATACTTTAGCTGGTGAACCACACAGTGCTGTAATTCAGTCAACCAGTAAGGAGGAAGTACCAAAGAAAAAAGCAAAATTAACCGACTACTATGCATCCGAAACAAACCCACACATGGAACTTATGGTTTCTCGTATGGCTGCCTTGAATGGCTACTCTTTTCGGACTTTTATAGAATGTGAAGATCTAAGAAGATTATTTCAGAAATCAGGCCACGCGCTACCAAAAACTGCTGATACAATACAAAGTATTGTAGTCAAAGAAGCTGACAAAATAAAACAGCAATTAAAGATTGAAATACAAAAATTATTAAAAGAAGGTAAAAAATTTTCGATGTCTTTTGATGAGTGGACATCAATCCGGAACCGACGATATATCAGTTTGAATTTACACTCGAAGCATTTCTCCGGAGGCAAAAATTTTAAAAATCTTGGACTCATCAGGGTTTTTGGGTCCATGCCAGCAAAAAAATGCGTCGAAGAAATAAAACGCAAATTATATGAATTTGGCGTATCCCTTGAAACGGATATCATTGCCGAGGCTACAGATGGATGTAGTATGATGACAAAATTCGGCAAACTTTTGTCGTCTTATCATCAAAAATGCATTGCTCATGCTCTGCAGCTCGCCATAAATGATGTTTTTTACAAGAAAAGTGACATAGAAGACGAAGACCAAATAGATCTTCCTGAGACAGATTTCGAATCGATAGACGAAGATATGCCCCTGTCAGAATTGAGACGCCTATTTCATAGAGAGGAAGTTGCTTCAGATAACGATTCTGATGATGATACAGATGGTGCGGAGTTCTCATCAAATCCAACGACTTCTGTTTCCGAACGCCAACTTGAGTACCATGAAATAATTTTAAAAGTAAAAAAGGTTGTGAAACTATTTCGCAAATCGCCAACCAAAAATGACGAAGTGTTGCAGAAGTATGTAATTGCAGAGTTCAAAAAAGAATACTCACTGATTTGCGACTCAGTTACACGCTGGAGTAGCCTAGCTGATACGTTACAGCGATTCTTGAAACTGCGAAGTTGCATAGTAAAAGCGCTTATTGATTTAAAGTCGGAAGTAAGTTTTTCTGGGGAAGAATGGACAGAAATTGAGCAATTGCATGAAATACTGGACGTAATCAAGACTGTTTTAGAAGCATTATGCCGACGAGATGCGACATTATTAACAGCTGATATAGCGATTAAATTTGCTTTGAAAAAATTGGAAGAGAATAATAACACCCTGAGCAAAAAAATGTTGAAAGCTTTGAAGAAAAGATACGGCGAACGACGTCTAGTACAAGCAGCAACTCTAAGTTACTTGCAAAACCCCGACAAATATTTTTCGGAGAGAAATGATGAAGACAGTACAGTATTTTTGCGCCCAAACAGTGATGAAATGTGCAATAACATAGTAACACTCCTGAAACGCGTAAACCCTCCTCCTCCAACACCCCATGATTCATTATCAATTCAAAATGAAGAGGAAGACCATTCTGAGGTACAAATAAGTGGGTTATCATCAAACAAAGAAAAGCTAGACGCCGAGTTACAAAAGGCTACAAACCAGAAACGTAAGCTTGCCAATGAAGATGATCTCTATACTACTGTGAGATTCGAAATGGCACTTTTTGAGAACGGAGGCGATCGCGGGCGGTATTTATCTCAAGCATATGACCATCTTTCATCAATTCCACCTACCAGTGTCGAACCGGAGAGGATATTTTCCGCGGCTGGATTGCTGTGTAATAAAATTAGATCACGATTAAGTGACAAAAGTTTAGACTCACTCATATTCCTGAGAACCTATTACAATGAACAAAGAGCTCTTAAAAGTAAATAATTTGTATACCTATTGTTTGATTTAAAAGATTTTAAGATTTTTACTATTCAGTTAGAGTACAGTTTTTATTTTATTTGTATTGTTTATTAAAATGTAAAAAATACTTACTAACTAATGGATGAAGCTTAATTTATGTTACAGTAGCTATTTTTTTAACATACTTAACATACTAAAACTGATCTCATAAGATCTTGTTTTGTTACCACATGACTTTTTATAGTTTTTATATGTTAGATACTAAAGTGAACCATAAATATCCAAAGATTGTTAAGTTGTTTGTTTAGCATTTGTGTATGTAAAAAACACTAAAAAGCAAATTTAAGTCTAGACTGATTATAAACCTATAAAAGACTGTTGATTTTTATAAGATTAGATGAATAAATACTCTGCATTAAAGATATCTTATTATTTTTATTATTATATTCCTATTTTGCTATTTAATACATGTTATTACGTCAAAAAACTTAAAAAAATAAAAAAGTACCGAAAGTCCCGAAAATCCCGGTTTTTCCCGGTTCCTTTGAGGTACTGTCTCGAAAATCCCGGTTCTTCAAAACTGAACCGGTTCTCGATTCCCTAGTATGTAGGTTGTTTGTGTCCCAGCCCGCGGTGCATTGCGCGGCCCTGACGCGCCCGCGACCGATGCGCGCCGATGTAAACACCCAGCAAGGTCAACTGCCTTGCGATCGTCGTGCTTTTTATTAACTTTTTGTCAAACTTACTGCACACATGTTCAAGATAACGCTTGTAGCATGCATGCGAGCCGTTGAGATTGCACTGCCGTTTTTTTGCTCACTAAACGGAACACTCATTTTATGGACTAAAAGTAAAATAAATTTTATATTTTTAGAATATGCACGAGTTTATTGTGTTCATGCTGGGAACACGGTTACACACTGCAAAATTTCGCTGTATCGGTTAAGGTGAAGATTTCTTGAGAACGGTCAAAAATGCTGTTTTTAAATCAATGTATCTCTTAAACCTTACATAATTTTATGAACCAAAAAATATATTATTTTTTAAGTCTTTTTTGCATATAGTGATGGAATTAAAAACGTAATTAAACATACTTTAATGCGTTAAAAAATTCTTCAAACACACATCTAAATTCAGTTTTAAAGCAGTTTATCCCTTCATTAACAACTGTTACTAAAATCAAAAATATTCCATAAAATTTTAAATGTTAAACTGCATTCAATGATGGATTGTTTTTAACACGATTTTGTTAGGTCGACCTGTATGTAACTAACTATGTAATGAAATCTAAGGTAACTAATTTAACCATCTTCCAAGGATCGTAGCGTAATGAAAATTGGCAGCTGTATGTAGTTCTGATGACAATACAATAATATAGTACTGTCAAACTGATCTGATGATGAAGTCGGAAGATATGAACTGGAACTTCATGATGGAAAATCGTATCATAGCTGTTTTGGATTTCTTAGAAAAGCCTTGTAATGAACTTTGACCACAATTAGGTTTCAAGGTCTGATGATGAAGCCGGAAGATAGGCACTGGTATTCCATGATGGAATATCGTATCATAGTCGTGTTTGCACTTGTGAGAAAGGCCACGTAATGGACTTTGAACACGATCAGGTTTCAAGGTTATAACAAACCTAACGAAAATCCGTTATCGGATTTCTTAACCTTTTTGAATTACCGCGTAATCCATAGATTTATAATTAGGTCTATCTGTAACGATCTAAATATGCAATAAAATCTAAGAATCTGAATTAAACGTATTTCTAATTGTTGTATCATCATGAAACTTGGCAATTATGTGTAGATTAGACGACAATACAATATTATGGTACCATCGAGCTGGTCTGAAGATGGAATTGGAAAGTGGCTGCTGGACCTTGGACTGCTTACTAGTAAACATGTCTAATTTCTGCTCATTACATTAGTCTTAAAAGCGTGTTTTTAGTTTTTTAAACTATTAATTTATTTATTAAATAGTTAATATTTAATTTTATACAAATTTATTTGCGTTTTACGACATACGTTTGCTCATTTCTTCACTTCCGGCACCGCGCCAGTGTTCTGCGGAACGTTATCGAGGATGGATGTGTGTCGAATTTTTCCGCAGCTCGCAACAAAATAAAGATTAAGGATGGGAAATAACACTAACAGTGGGAAGAGATGGAAAACTGCTCGTCAAAAGCACTTACTTCAGAGTATAGCAAAAAGACGGTAAGAAACTTTATTATTATAGTTACATAACTTCGTAAATAAAGAATATTAAAAATATAGTTGATAAAAATATATTTCTAGTAAATTGATTAGTTAAAAATACGTAAGCATGTTTTGACTGCGATCCCATCTGATGGTAAGCAGTGATCGTTGATGGTGAGGCGCACTAGTTCAACATAATTGAAATTGGTTTACCGAATCGCCCACTCGGCCACAGAATTTGGTTCAGGTCATGGTGCGGGGCGAGGGGGAATGGGATGCAGAAAGACTCTTTCTGCGAAGCAGTCATGCTAGCGAAGGAGGAGGCTAAACGCGTGAGGGAGAGACAACTTTCTTCCTCACGCCCCAGCCGCCGCGGGAGACGCTCCGGGCGTCGGGGATCGCGAGCCGACCTCCGGCCACCGTAGACGCCGGGCCTGCGGACGCCGAGCAGGAGTAGCTTACTGTCCGGTAAGGATCAGGCCTGAATTGGCAGCGCGCCACGTTCCGCGCGCGCTTCAAAGAGCTGTCAGCAGCACTGACGGAGCCCGATAGGGCTATTGTCTTACGGGGTTGCGGGAATGTTCTAACGAGATACCACGGCCTCGAACCGCAAAGGCAACTGATGAAGCAGGGTGGGTTTTTAGTCAGTAGAAGTCTGACACTCCCTTCCGCTCTACCCACAGCGGGAGGGGTCATTTGATGATTTTCCCACCCAGATACAAAGGGCCAGCTGTGCTGCCAATTCTACATATATCATTTTTTTTAATTTTATTTTTTATTTTAGATTGGCGAACAAGCAATTTGCTACTCAACAACCGGATGATACTGCTTCTCGATTGAATGTCGAGTAAGTACCTACCTACTCATCAAAATCGACTGCCTCCATGGCACAGATTAGAAAATAGTAATCACCAAACAGATACATCACTCCTATACAAACACGAAAATACCTAGGCAATAGCCTCCTAGTAGAAGTACAAGCAGAAATATACCTACTTTCTGTACGCGTACCAAGAATTTAGAAAACTGTCTGGACTTCTCTTGGTGTTAGGGTTGTACAAATAATGATAAAATAAACAAAAGACGAGATAAAATAATTATTCATTTGACAATCACTCGGGAGTACGCTAGGCGGGCACATTGCACGCGGTTTTGATCGATAAAGGAGCCCTGTTAGTGAGCCCGAAACTTTTTACCCGACTGTGAGACACAAAAGGGTAATGTGATCATCAGTATCTATGTTTTTCCATTGTCGTGCTCTATAGTCCAAGCACGTGGGCCAATTTTGATGATAATTACGTAAGTTTTTAATTTAGTAATCAAAACCATTTTTGATTGAAGTCGAGATTACTTTTGTTTAGATACCTAGGTGAACATTGACTAAAACAAAATAAAAACACATTATCAAGCGTACTTGCTAGGGTTATACATCGAGGAAAAAATATAAAAAGAACTAGTCATTCAACTAAATAGTTAAAACTATTGCAAATCAACAGACACACATTAACAAAACATAACACATAAGCAACCATATATATGTATATATACATAAATAACCATAAAGAAAACGACAAAGGTGGAGGAAACCCAATCAATTTCAATAAAATAGTAATCAATCTACAATCTTGAACAAAATCTAAACTTAGTAAAAGAACAACATCAAACAGCAAATGATATGATAATTATTATATTATTACATAAGTAAATAAATATCAAGTATTCCGAAATAATGAATCACTAAATTAAATAAATATAAAAATACTTATCACAAAAATCAATGTATTATTTTCTACATATTATAATTATTATGTTTTTTGCAGACCTAGTACCTACTGAAAATCCATCACTCATTGAAGCCGATGTAAATTTACATCAGGAACTAAATCAAACAAAACATTATGAAGCAGAGAGGTAATTTCAACATTGTATATTTTCTTTGATCAAAACTTGTCCATTTGAACATAAAAATATTTCTTCAGCCCGTCAGTATTACAACAGAATTTTATTTTGCTTTGTTTTAGGGAAACCGAAGAGATATCGATTGGTAGTCGTGTAAATATCGATTGGTAGAGGAAATATCAAGCCAAGGACCTCTGGACTGCGGTTTAAAATCAATTAAAATCGTATCTGAACGATTGACACGTTTAATGACTAAATCGACACTGAAATGTTGTTTATGCAATATGATTTTTATAATAGAGGGAGACAACACCCCAGAAGAAATGAATTTAAATACGTGTGCCGTAGCTGGTGCAATAGTCGCAGGATGTGGACATACTCAATTTCTGGAAATTACGTTAACTCTAGGACTTCCTGAGGTCTCACAAAAGCTATTCACCTTTCATATGAATATAGTAAACAAAAAATGAGAATCTGAAGCATTAAGATCCATGAACGAAGCTGCTGAGGAGGAAAGATGTGCTGCCGTTGAGGCAGCAAATCTTTCCTCCTCAGCAGCTTCGTTCATAATATTCGTTCCTTCATAAGGTAAAGTAAATGAAAAGGGAATACTGATAATTGACGTCATAGCTGAAGGATGTTGGAGAAACATATCGTACAAGAAAAAAATATTCCTCATTGTCAGGAGCAGCAGCTATATTTGGTAAACGAACGAATGAAATATTATACATGGGTGTTAAAATAAATTCTACTACATTTGCGCTAGAGCAGAAAATAAAGGAATCTTAGCAAAGGATCGTATTTGCTACAAAAATTACTCAGGTAAATTTACTTATGTGAGTAAAAAAAATTGTAATATTATAAATATATTGATGTTTCTTTATTTTGTCTTATTAACAACTTAAAGTATTTACTTTAAGATTGATTTTCCAATGTTCTTTATTTCTTCTTGTTATATTTCTAAGACCTCTTCAGTATCTTTATTCTGTTCAATTCAAATTAACGTATTTGTCCTCTTGGACTTCTACCTAAAATAGACTAATGCCAGATGCTCAACGGTTTTCCTGTGTTGAAAGAAGAATATTGATATTTTTGAGAAAAGTTTATTCTTTATAAGCAAACACTTTCTCACTCTCACACTCTAGATTCACTAAGTACCTATACAAAAAAAAAGAAAATGAACCACCCCGTATAGTAAGTCTAGATTATTGAACTAAAATCAATTTACGAAAGGATTATCAAAAAAATTTTTACAAAAAAATTAAACCGACTCCCAAAAACACTGCAAAGTGAAAAATAACTTTAATTTCGGTAGTCGGTGTCTTTAGTTTTGTATTTTCGTTTTTGGCACCGACTTCCGAAATTAAAGTTATTTTTCACTTTGCAGTGTTTTTGGGAGTCGGTTTAATTTTTTGGTAAAAAGTTTTTATTTCACTCTTTTTAGTTGGTCGATTTTTAATTTACCTAGTTAAAAGAGCCTAAATGTCAACTACTTATAACCTTTTACAAAATATTGCTTTTCCCAATGCTGGGCCGTTAATTTTTGAGGAGTTCTCCTGGTACTTCACCAGCAGCTCTACATCACCATATGCATTGTGACGAACATAAAGTGCTTAACATCCATATTCAAGTATTCGAATCGCAATCCACGAAATACTTATTATTGAGTAGGTTCGGCGGCCATATGTGGTCTTCATCATCAGTTCCACTTCCCCAAATGGTATTTTTTGAGAGCAACTGCACAAGTTACTCTAAGAAATACCCAAAACGCCATAGGTGTGCCTATAATATTTGAAGAGTTTCCTGGATTTCTCCAGGATCCCATCATCAGATCCTGACCTGGTGACAATGGGACCAATTTCGAAGTATACCCTTTCAAACAAAAAAAGAATTTTTCAAATCGGTTCAGCCGTCTTCGAGCAATCGGTGACCACACATTAAAAAAAAAAAAATACTCGTCGAATTGATAACCTCCTCTTTTGGTCGTCGGTTGAAAAGAAAATGATTTTGATGATTCTTTGTTTTAGTTTTTCTAGAGCACAACAAAGGTACACTTATATAACTAACATACCGTTCCTACATTTGTGATCATCAAATAAATAATTATTTTGTATCTAATGTTTTATTTATTTTTCATCATCTTTGTACAACCCTAACACGTTCGGCAAATGCTGGCCGTAGCCATATGAAGATTGCGCGATGGACAAAGCGTCCTTAGTTCTCGATATATGTACAGAAGGTATGTTTTTGCTTGTCAAGTACGATTATTATCAAAAATTTTAGGCATAGCTATTTACGCGTAGGTTTTACACTAGCTCTATTTTTTTCATGTTGTATGTAAGTAGGTAAGTACTAATTTATTTACTTTTATTTGTAAGCGAAGTTGCGAGAAAAATCTAATAATAGCTGTCTACACATCGCCACCCGGTTACATTGATAATTATAATATTTTCTATTTTAGTAATACTACAACAAAAACTGGATCAATAATTTACAAACAAATAAGTAGGTAGGTAGGTACCTAACAATATTCTGAAACACTGCTCTGAAATGTCTTACTGACTACTTTTATGTGTGTGTCGCGCCGCGCACGATATGACACTACGCGTAATTTTAATGAGGGAGTGCGCGGGGCATTCTCTGTGATAGCGCCCGTTTGAGCAAGGTCAACGGGATTATATTGCGCCTTAAATTAGTTTGTAAAAAAGCTTGCAGTTTAATGCAGCGTGTACGTTGCCCGAGAATTCCTAATGAAAATTCTGAGAGAAATGGTTCATAAAGTGTGTTACGTAGCAGGATTTTACCGCTTGGGCACAAAACAGTGCGGTAATGCATATTTATGCTTGCAGCTTCTGTTATCAGGCCGGCTATCGGACAAAACTCGCAGAAATTTTGAACTAAAACTTCCGAAACGTCCATGAAAGTATTTTTAGTTAATTGCTACTACTAATTAAAGAGCGTAATTTATAGGACTTATCATGCCTTAGTTAATCAAAATTTTCAGGTTTTCAGGCTAAAGTTAAATTTTATAAATACCCAATTCTGTAATCGGATGATCGGTGTTGTATGTTTAATGATTTAATAAATAATAATAATATATACATACTATGGGGCTATAGAGGGGGGAACTAACCTGACTGCGTACCATGGTCGGGTGCTCTCTCTGTTTCAGGTACCTGAGCCAACTGTCAACGTTTCGGCCCAGCGACTATCGGATCAAGTGCGTATCATCCAACGTAACCATATGTTGGATGAAGCCGTACTTGATCGCCTCCGTTCGGAAATGAGTAGCTATGTTACTTGACATCCGACGCCGACTGTTGCGGCACCACCACAACCCAACATCCAAGTTGAGGAGAGTAGTGACAGAGTTACAAACGTAAGTACCCAGTATAATGAGCAATCGAGGAGTGCTTTGGAATGTGCTATTCGGGAATATCGCAACATGCCGCCTGAAATAAGACCACGCTTACCTCGTTTGCCCATGCATAACAGGAATAGGGCACTGGTGGCTGCTCTGGATTCGCAGTTGTCAGACTATTTTGATAACTGCGAAGACCTCGCCGATAGCCACTCAGTCTTATACTGCGCAGCTGTCGTGGCATGTCGTGTAGCTAATATTAAAATTTCTAATGACATAGCTATACAACCTAAACCCGCAGTCCCAGCTTGGCAGTGTAGGATCGAGCGCCGTATTGGTGAGGCCAGGGCACTCATTGGCAATCTTGTTTGCTTTAGGGAGGGCAACACTCGCCCGAGAGTGATGCGCTTTGTGAGACGGGCGTTTTTGGGAACCAATATCCACCCACATAATTATATGTCCTGTGTCACAGAGCGCATCGACTTCCTAAAGCAGAAAGTGTATGCATGGGCAAACCGTATCCGGAGGTATAGACGGCGAGTGGAGTGATTCACTCAGAATCGCACTTTCCGAAGTAACGAAAGGATATAGGGCTTGGGAGCAACCGGACCAAGGTGCGACTGATATGTGCCTGCCCGATGATGACGCCTTATGTACGTTCTGGCGCAGCATCTGGTTGGTACCTGTCAGTCACACCGAAGGTGATTGGACCCGGGAGGTCAAGCAAGCGTGCGATCCAATACCAGAAATGGGGGCAATCATCATCAGCCCCCAAGATATAGCCCATGCAGTCCGTCCGCTGCCTAATTGGAAGTCTCCAGGGCCGGATGGATTGCATAACTTTTGGATCAAATGGCTAACAAGATCGCACGTTCGCTTGGCGTCTCAGTACGAATCTGCCCTAGAATCTGGCTCACTACCTGAGTTCTTTACCACTGGAGTTACCCACCTGCTCCACAAATCTGGTAGCACCGCGGACCTCAAAAATTATAGACCAATCACGTGTCTGCCTACGGTCTATAAGGTTCTGACATCTATTTTGAGGGTTAAAGTTAACAAACACATTGACGATAATCACATCATGTCTACCTCTCAAATGTATGTAAGAATGGGTCCCGCGGTACTAAGGAACTACTCCTCATTGATATGGCCATTAGCCAACAGGTTCGACGTTCCAAAAAAGATCTGTCGACATGTTGGATAGACTACAAGAAGGCCTATGACTCAGTACCTCATACATGGCTCATGAGGGTGCTAGAATTGTATAAAATTAATATAACTTTACGCACCTTTCTGACATCATGTATGGGACAATGGAGGACAGTTCTTCGCTATCCAGGATGTCGATAAATCCCAAGGTAACAGCGAACCGGTAAGGATCGAGCGAGGTATATTTCAGAGCGATAGTTTGAGTCCGCTTTGGTTTTGCTTAGCCTTGAATCCTCTAAGCACACTGCTGGAGAATTTAGGCCTAGACTATAGGTTGAAATGAGGTGGTCAGGTTATTTCTCACCGCCTTTACATGGATGATTTAAAACTTTTTGGCGCCACTAGTCTACAGCTGACGGAACTACTGAAGGTAACTGAAACTTTCAGTAGTGCCATCAGGATGGAGTCTGGTGTCGACAAATGTGCGATTATGCATGTAAAGCGAGGGGAGATTATGGAATCTGTGAGATCTCAAACCTCGAATTCCATAAACCTGAGATCCCTCTCTCCAACCGAAACCTACAAATATTTGGGTATGTCGGAAGCGTTAGGTATCAATGTAGTTGACATGAAGCAATCGCTGAAGGAGCGCTTCTTTGGCCGTCTAAAGAAGGTATTTAAAAGCCTTCTATCGGGCGGAAACAAGGTGCGTGCCTTCAACGGTTGGGTCATGCCAGTGTTGATATACTCTTTCGGCGTACTCAAATGGACTCAAACTGAACTTGAAGCCCTGGATAGGAGAGTTCGTACATTGCTGACTGCATATAGAATGCATCACCCACGCTCGTCGGTGATGAGGCTGTATATCCCGCGGAAATGTGGAGGTCGAGGCTTTTTATGCAGTCTCACGGAACATTTCCTTGCTTCCGAAATGGGTATGCTTCGAGATGTAGTAGCGGTGGATAAGGGACTCACCCCGCTCTCCTTGGCTAATGAGAACTGGCACAAACCTGCAGTACTAGACACTAACGATCGAAGGGGGATAAGGCAGAGTAAGGAGCTTCATGGACGTTTTTTCCGGGCCCTACATGGGTCCGACGTAGACCAAGTGGCGTCCGTAGCTTGGTTGTGCTTCGGTGACCTCTTTGGGGAAACCGAAGGTTTTGTTTGTGCAATTATGGACGAAGTACCGGAAATTTATTGTGAAGGATGGCACGGTTGACATATGTCGGGCATGTCACCGTCCGTGTGAATCAATCCGCCACATTATCTCTGGTTGTTCTCGTCTTGCTAATGGAGAGTTCTTGCACAGGCACAACCTTGCAGCCAAGATAATTCATCAGCAACTTGCTCTGAAGTATTGTCTTGTGGAATTGGAAGTGCCGTATTATAGGTATGTGCCCGACTCAGTTCTCGACAACGGCCATGTCACATTATACTGGGATAGGTCCATCATCACTGACAGGACTATTGTAGCCAATAAGCCTGATATAGTGGTGGTGGACCGAATCGAGAGGCGTGCCATGATTGTCGACATAACCATCCCGCATGACGAGAACCTCGTGAAAGCTGAGAAAGATAAGCAAATCAAGTATCTTGACTTGGCACACGAGATTGTCGACATGTGGGATGTGAACTCGGCAGTCATTATACCGATAGTCATCTCAGCTAATGGCTTAATAGCCAAGAGCCTCGACCAACACCTCAGGAGGCTCTCGTTAGGCGGTTGAATCAAGGGCTTGCTTCAGAAAGCGGTACTCATCGACACGGCGCGTATCGTCAGGAGGTTCCTCTCTATGGAGCCCTGACCACCGGTAGCTTGGACCCTGTTCCCGATACCGGTGGGCTACTATTTTTTATATTTTAAATGTTTTTTAGAGAATATTTAAAAATGTAATTTGTAAATAACATTTTTTATAATTAATAATAATATTTTTTTTTATATTTTTAATGTCTTTTTGTTTTTATTGGAATATTTAAAAATGGAAATAATATGTACCTATATAAAATGTAATAAATGGAATAATATTCCACAACTTTCACACAACGCCATCTAATCCCAAACTACGCAGAGCTTGTGCTATGAGTACTAGACAACTAATAAACATACATATATATTTCTAAATACATACATATTATAGATAAATTACACCCAGACAAAGAACAAATGATCGTGCTTATCACACAAACATTTGTCCAGGGTGGGAATCGAACCCACGACCTTACGCATAGCAGTCAGGGCCACTGACCACTAGACCAACAGGCCAGTCAAATACTTTCAAATACTTTCATCAGCTTTCTAAGATCTGAGATTTTTAAAATATGACAATTTAACCTACTTGCCCAAAGTTTGCTTTATGTTATGAAGAAGACTAACTGTGGAGTAACAAAAAATACGATATTAATTTATACCTCGAGAGCCGTTGAATCAATGGTTTTTGTAATACTAGAAATACAGATTAATGATGTTATCATGTAAGTACACCATGGTATCCGTTAAATTTGTTTGTTTTGTTTTCTCTGCATGGTCTTTAATTACTTTACGACTGTAACTTTATGTCTCATTAATTCCGGATCATGCACTAATCCGCACTGGCCCGCGAATTACGGCCACAGGAGACTTGCGTCGCTACATGAGGTTGAATATGAGTATCCTTACTCGAGATGGGTAACTAATATAGTTGCTGGGATAAACTAGGAAGATAGAAAATGAATTCTGATTTAAAATAAAATATAGTGCGAGTTTTGTATAGAAACTTATTTAACTAAAGTGCGAGTAAGGATATTAATATTGTGAAAAGTTTTCTCATTTGACCTTTTCAATACCAAATCATATCTTGCGCGTAATCGGCTGAATGCTGGTTTTTAAAAGGGACCTTTTAGTGCTATTTTTATGTTACGAGGCATTCCTCTTAAGTTTTGTCGTTTGAAGAAAAAAACACAACTAGAACCTTAGTACTTACACCACGTAGCTTAATACACTTTTCCACTCAAACCAGTTATTATAACATTTATTCCACTCTAAAGTCGGGGTGTTCAAAATGGCTGACTTGAAAGCGTCGACTGCTTCTTCACCGGACTGGAACCTTTGACCACGAAGACTTTTTTTAATTTTAGGTAATGTAAAAAAATCGTTATGTTGTTAAGGTCAGGACTGTATGAAAGATGGTCAAGAATTTCTACTTTTTCCTGCTTCAAATACTCAATCGTTTGACGAGCGCTGTGTGAGCTTGCGTTGTCGTGGTGCTGGATGAAGCGTCGCTTTGAGTTAGATTTTCGAAGTTCGGCGATGACTTGTGGTAAACAAACTGTGGTATACCACTCTGCGTTAACCGTTCTACGATCTTCAAGTGCAATAGTCGCAACATGGCCGGTTTTTCCAACGAACGTGGCCACCGTCTTCTTTGAAGTGCTTCGAGAACGAACAACTTTAGTCGGCTTTGGCTCGTCTTGAAAGACCCAGATTGTAGATTGTTGTTTGGAATCAGGATCGTAGGCATAGATCCAAGATTCGTCACCACTGATAATGTCGTAGACGTGATTTGACTCTCCTCGGTTGAACTTTTGCAGAGTTTTCCCAACAAACAAACTAAACTTATAAAATTAAGTCTATAAGTTCTAAACTCTTATACTTGTTATAAAAGAGCATTTATTATGTCAATGTGCCTTATAGTGGCACATTATGAGAAGATTTGGCTAAAATTACCTTTATTCTTATAATTTGGCTGGGTATACGTTAATAAATCCAATTAATACGGCTACGATAAGGCTTTAATATGTGTTCTTCTTATACATTGCTTTTTAGCCATATAATATTCAAAGTCATATAAAAGCTTTTAATATGGCCAATTATTCTTAGAAAAGTAATACACAAGGTAACTATGATGCTTTTTTTTATAGGAGCATTTGATAAGACGTCTATCCAACAAAGAAATGCTAACATTTTATATGATCTTTACAAGGATGAAAGCAATCCGTATTCCCTTGTACAGTGATTATAAAGATATTATTCTCTATATGGTTATATTAAAACAAGGCCGGCCAAACCCAGGCACGCGGGCCACGAAGTCGCCCGCCAAGGCATCTGAATTTGCCCGCTAGCGGCAAGCTGGGGCGCGCGGTGTCGCCGCCTCCACCTGATTGGTCGGTTAAAACGAAAACAGCCCGCCCGAGCGCAACCTATCCGCGTCGTTCGGGTGTTGTCGCTACTTCTACGTACCAATTTTACTTGAATGAAAGGATCTTCAAAATCACACTGCCTTTAAACAAATTTTCTCCGAAAATGTATCTTCAGAGCAGCTAAAAGAAAGT
The DNA here is from genome assembly GCA_943138885.2 of Tholera decimalis. Lineage (NCBI taxonomy): Eukaryota > Metazoa > Arthropoda > Insecta > Lepidoptera > Noctuidae > Tholera > Tholera decimalis. The sequence goes on from OW964548.2 coordinate 28,506,503, forward strand.
TTTGCAAATTTTTGGAAAAAGTTTCTAGTGAAGATTTCCCAACATTGCGCGACCTTGCTATGCAAATTTTAAGCAGGTTTGGATCCACCTATGTGTGTAAGAAAACATTTTGAACTCTATCATACATTAAAAATAAATATCGCACATCTCTCACTGCAAAACACATTTCGGATTTGATTGTACTATCAACTTCAGATTTAAAACAAATATTGACAAATTACTATAAGGAAAACCTCTTCACAGCTCAAATATTAATAAACAAAAAAATATTTTATTTCATTTACAAATAAAGTACATATTTATGTATATTTTGTCTTTATTGTGTATATTTACGTTTTTATGTATACCTTATGAATATGGGAGTATCGGTGGCCCAGCACCGCCACAGTCTAAGAAATTTTGCCCAGCTGGAAAATCTATTGGCCAGCTTTGTATTAAAATGTTTTACATAACCAGATTCGCCATTTTGAAGTACAGCAGATTATGTGAATTTATAACGAACGAATTTACATTTAAAAAATAGATTCAAAATACTGGAACAAGTTTAAAAGAAGCGGTGGTTACAGAAGAAAACTAAAAAAAAGTCTATGAAAACATGGTTGTGAGCATTACACCCACTACCTCTACTCCTATGATGCTACAAAATGACCAAGCCAATACCAACGAATCAGCCAGTGGTTCCGCTGAGGATTATTTTATAGAAAATAAGAATGAAAAGGAAACCAGTGAGGAAGAATATAATTGTAACGATAGTGATAGAGACATATTTTTGAATGAAGAGTTGAAGAATATTGATATTGATAGTGATATAAAGTAGAAATATGCATTACTGAAATCGGTACTGGTCATTGTTGGCATAATGGATTATTTACACAATTGCAAAAAACCTTTTCAAAACTATGACGTGCCCAAGAAAATAACCTTGAATTTAAATATCGATGGTTTACCGATACATAAAAGCTCGAATCATCTACTCTGGCCAGTACTGTGCAATATTACTGAAATTAAAAATATATCTTCTATCGTGGTGGGAATATATGAAAGGAAATCAAAACCTGCCGATTTAAATTTATATTTAAATCGTTTTGTTAATTAAATGAAGCAAATTGAGAATGGTTTCATAGTTACCACTTTAACTGGAGAGCAAAAGACGATTGAAGTTAGTATAAGAGTGAAAAAACAGTGCAACAGCAAAAATGGATCTATATTAGTTCTGTATTTTGAATCTTTTATCTTCCCAAATCACGATAAATGGTTTTTAACAATGAACGAACAAGTTATAGAAATAAGAGCAATACACATTAATGAAACTGAAGACGTACGTCTAGAAGGATACCGCATGGATAATTTAGTTGACGCCTTTGACTACCCCTTAAATTCTTCATTAATTAATATTTATAAATGTGAAGATTACATTCATTCATAGTAAATCAAAAAAATTATATGAGTTTTCTGATGCGCTGACATTAAATATAGTAGTGTGTAAATTGTTAAATTTAAAAAATAATTCGGTATTGTATTTTACACCATTAATCCATATTTTGTAAAATAAAACAACCAATTTGAATATCACGTATTTTTTTATTAAAGTCATAATTTTTTATAGGCTATCATGCCGCCGTATTTAGAGAAGAAATTAAAAATATATCACCGCCATATTTAGAAGAAGAGTGGCTCTTAAATCGAGCATTGCCTAAAGGAAGGCTAATTTAAAATGTTGTATTTGTTGGTTTAAGGACTGACCTCAATATTCTCTCAGTTAGCCTGCGAAACAGTTAGTGGGTTAACAATAGAAATTGCTGTTTGAACATAACCTGTGAAAGATGCCTGATTTGGAAGCTATTTCTCGGTATTTTACTATAAAAACTCGTTTTTTAAACCTTACCTAAGACAGGATTTCAATCATCAGTCTTTCTAACAACAATTTAAAAATAAATATTAAAAAACTCTTAGAAATTAACATCGCATCGCATATTATATAAATTAAGGTCTCTTCTTTGTAGGAATTTATCAACTCTTGCTAATATGTATACTACCATTGCAATATCTGCGAACAAACATATTATATATGTAGATATATGTATATAATTATATTCTTTATTGTGTACTTACAATTATAATATATTATATTTCAAACTTAAAACTAGTGCACGAAAGCAAGCTTATGTCTATAAAGAGATCTCTTCCAGCCAACCCAACCATAGTGAAACATAAATTTTATACATATGGGAACAAGACTGACTAGGCTATACCTAGTCAGTCTTGTTCTTGATTTTGTTCGTGAGAAAGGAACCCTAACGATGTGTAAAATGGCGATAGCATAAGTAGCAAATGATGCCATTAAAAATCTTCACTCTCATAGATTCCTTGTAGACGATATGCGAATCGTTTTGCTCTCATAAAAGCACTGTTTATAACATAACTAAATAATTAGTAACATTTGTAGCACAAAAACCGCTAAAATTCATGGGCGGGTTGTTACAACAATACTCAGCGTACCACATTTTATAATGCATTTGAATTCCCATACACTTTTCACTATAAACGAGCACATAAATCAGGTAGATAAACTACATAAAATAATAACTTACCGTTCACTTTTCAGTAAAATGGTTGACGTTTCTCTTTATTCGCCAAACTGTTGCAGAAATGTAAATCACTAAGAAAAAGACTTATTGCAGAATCATAAGCAGACGGCTATAAGGGATTACGGCTTTTTAAGAGCCTTTGATTTGCCGCAATGAGTTTAACTCCCTTGTATTGGACCATAATAAAACACGTATAAGGTTGATCGCCCGTGTTAAGGCTTTCTACATGATTCCTACAAATATATTGGCCTTCTTCCTTGTCATAATGTAACACGTATAAGGAAAAAAAGGGGACAATAAAGCAACTATAAGGGGAGTTATTGTCTTTATAATTTGTGCCCAAACGCACCCTTATTAGCGATAATACGGCTCTTATAAGAATATAATTTTTGTCAATATAAGCCACTATAAGAGCAATTTTTATTTGTTGGGTTCTTACACCATCTGACGCGGGCCGCCTTGTGATCGTCGGAAAGCAGATGCGGTATCCAACGGCAAACTAGCTTTCTCACACCAAGCGCTTCATGCAAGATCTTCTGAATGGTTGTCCCTGAGATGCCTAATAGAGCCTCTATCTCTCGATACGTCACATGACGATCTTCGAGAATTAGTTATCTCACAGCAATGATGAAGGCGGATTTTGGGCGTCCTTCGCGAGATTTGTCACTAACACTAGTATGTCCACGCTGAAATTCTAAATACTAGCGTTCGACAGTCCGCAGACATGGGGCTTCATCACTGAACACTGATGTTAGCTCTTCAAAACACTGAAGACGTGTCAGGCCTCTTCTAAAGTTGTAGAAAATTATTGCACGAACATTTTCCTTAGAAAGATTCATTTTCGTACGTAACCTGACAGATTCCAATCGACGCTGTGACTAAACAATAGCATTAATCCTAATACTTTCAACTTTTTTGAGATTCAAAATTTAAACACATTCGAATATAGAACAGTTACAAATTCAAACTTGCCGGGAAATATGGAAACGAAAGAACTTAAAAGGCATGCCTCGTATTTTTGTATTTCTCTCGTTTTTACCCGTGAGAACCTGTAATTAATTTCAAACTCAAACTCAAAATGTTTTTAACCGACTTAAAAAAAGGAGGTTTACAATTCGTCTTGAACTTTTTTTTTTTTTTTTTGTTTATGTATGTTACTTCATAACTCGGAGACGGCTGGACCGATGAAAAATTCTTTTTGCGTTTGAATGGGTATACTTTCTAGTTGGTCCCATTGTTACGAAATTAGGATCTGATGATGGGATCCTGGAGAAATCGAGGGAACTCTTCAAATATTATAGGCACACCTATAGCGTTTTGGGTATTTCTTATAGTACCTTGTGCAGTTGCTCTCGAAAAGCACCATTTGAGGAAGTGGAACTGATGATGAAGACCCCAGATGGCCACCGAAACTACTCAATAATAAGTATTTCGTTTATTGCGATTAGATTACTTGAATATGGATGTTAAGCACTTTATGCTCGTCACAATGCATATGGTGAAGTAGAGCTGATAGTGATGTACCAGGAGAACTCCTCAAAAATTAACGGCTCTGCACCGGGAAAATAAATATTTTGTAAAAGGTGATAAGTGGCTTTTGTAACTAGATAAATTACAAACCGACCCACTAAAAAGCGTGAAACAAAACTTTTTAGCAAAAAATAGAACCGACTTCCATATAAAAACACTACAAAGGCAAAAATAACATTAATTTCGGAAGGCGGTGTCTTTAGTTTTGTATATATTTTTGTTTTTGACACCGCCTTCCGAAATTAAAGTTATTTTTGCCTTTGTAGTGTTTTTATATGGAAGTCGGTTCTATTTTTTGCTAAAAAGTTTTTTATTTCACATAGGCCTACATGGGCACTTACAAAACGTCAGTTTCGTTTTACATATACTACTGCAATCATTGTAGATAATTTACTTGTTCTCTTTTTACTAGCGGAAGATGTATTAGCTGTAAGTTTCCTTAAAATTTATAAAATAAAATATGGTTTAGTGCAGAACGCTTAAGCCGTGTCCCAGCGACCTGTCACTGCCTAAACAATGTAATTTATTATTTTTAACGCAGGAATGTATACTGCGGTCGCTTCGAGTGAGCGCTGCAACGTTTATGTTGTGCTGCTTCAAAAGGCAAAAGAACGCCAGGATCGGCTTTTGCAAATTTATTAACACGAGCCTTTTCGATTGATACTCTCTTTGCCTACAAAGCTTATGTATATTTATTATTAAAAATAACGCTTCCGTGACTCTGCGTAAATTTGAAAAAAAATCCAATATAGTTTTGGGATGTTGGATAGTTAGTTAAAGATCTATCATATTGAGATAGAGAACAGAGGTTAAGCATTGCAATGTTTGCATTGAACAGGTTTGTTTTACAGGATGTGGAAGAATTTTTTAACCATATATATACTCTTTATTTTTTAAATACATATTTTAATTATTTTTGCGTTAGACTTGAGGTAGATACTAATACAGGGTTTTACAATAAGGAGTGTTATTTTGAATAGCCCGCTATTTCGGTAGATGTCACATTTGAAGCTGTCATTTTCTGACATTTGACAAGTAAAAACTACGCCATTAATAAAAATGGAACGCTTCACGCTTCACGCTATACACGCTTCACGCTATACACGCTTCAACAACGCATTGAAATTATTAAAATTCACTATAAAAATGGTGAAAATTTGGCAGAGACGGTTCGTAAAACTCGAACATTTTTGGGTCGTCGTGAAGCACCTTGTCGGACCGCAATACGAAAATTGGTGGAAAAATTCGAGCTGTTGAGATAACTTAGTGATGTGAAGAATAAAACGTGCTGTAGCCGAAAGTGTTGAAGAAAACCCAGTTTTGTCCATTCTGTTCTTTAGAATTAGGCATTCCACAAACGTCATTACACCGTATTTTGCATAAAGATTTGGGTCTTAAGGCTTATAAAGTTCAGTTAACACAAGAACTCATGTCGGCCGATCATCAACAACGTCGTGTCTTTGCTTATTGGGTCGTTGAAATGCATGAAAATGATCCGGAATTCATCGAAAAATCATCTTGAGTGATGAGGCCCATTTCCACCTCGGTGGCTTCGTCAACAAGCAAAATTATTGTTGAAAGAAAGAGTTATTGTTGAAAAGCCTCTCTATCCTCAACGTGTGACTGTTTGGTGCGGTTTATGGTCTGGCGGAGTCATAGGAACTTACTTTTTCGAAAATGAGGCTGGAGCAACAGTTACGGTGAATGAATTGCGCTATGAAGACATGATTAATGATTTTTTATGGCCTTAATTGGATGGTATTGATCTAGACAACGTTTACTTTCAACAAGACGGCGCTACGTGCCACACAAGTAACGAAAGATCACAATTGGCCACCGAGATCTTGTGATTTAAAACCTTGCCACTTCTTCCTTGGGGGCCACGTGAAAGAGAAGGTGTATGCCAACAGCCTAGCGTCGATTCAAGATCTCAAAGATGGAATTCGTGAGGCTATCGAGGATATAGGGCAGCCACTTTGCGATTTGGTTATGGAAAATTTCATGAAAAGGATAGGTCCTGTAAGCGTGGTCGTGGTGGTCATTTCTCTGATGTTATTTTCCACTATTAACGGCATAACTTCCTCTTTATAATGAAATAAACATCCGATCATTTAAATTAAAAAATGGCATTATTCTTTGAATATCAAAATGACACCTCTTATTGGAAAACCATATATACCTATTATTTTTATATTGGTACAATCAATAATATAACCAACGGTTCACTTGCATTTTCAGTGCTTTATTAGATTATTACGTTCACGTTTGTCACATTTTGTATGAAAAAAGAACCATCGTGGGTTCATATAGAAAGAAAGAAAGAAAAAACGTTTATTGACACATGCCACAAGCATACACACAGTAAAAAAAATAAACATCATATTACTATTAAAATAAAATACACAATGAAGAATAATAAAATTGAACAGATCTAGGACTATTAATAATACTGGGTGACTCACGTGAATATGGGTCCACTATTCGCTGTACCTTTTTCTCACAAGGAATGCATCGCAAGCTCAGCATTAATGCGGGGTAAATCGCTTCGCAGACACGCTCCAAAAAAAGTAATTTAATCAATCAGCCATTGGTATTTTGGTCACAATAAGCAGAATTTATTAGAGAGCAGACCCCCGAATCGTAAATTGTTCATTGACAGCGAATATGACAAGCTTCAGAGTAAATAGTTGATAGGAAAATGAGCGTTAAACGCATGCTATATGGGGAACCTTAATCAACGAAGCAATTACGTTAATACGCATGTTGTGACGAACTGTTAAATATATCTTACGTATGTATAATGTAATGGATCGTTGGCCGTGGCCTTAGCATTCATTGTTTCTCTCTATCATTTGAAAATCACGGAATTAAGACAGATAATGTTCTATTCACGTAATCTAGATTCCAACAAAATCTGGTGAAAGAATTAATTCAATATTATAAGCTTTCAAAATGTATTGATTGTTTAAAGATACGCGGAACTGTGTTGGCGCAGTGCCATAATCCGCAAATAGTGGAGTTGAAAACAAGCGCATGTTTCAAAGCTTTCAGGTGCGAAATAAAGTACCTTCATTAAATACATTTGAGCCGTCGATTGTAGGACGTTGTACGATTTTCCTCTAGAAAACTAAATCATTTTTTTATGTGCCTACCTACCAGTGTGATGTTTACTGGGATTTCCGGATTGTAAGAGAGACGTGTGCGTTTGTGTACGTTCCATGCTTCTTATTTCCTCTTTAAAATAGTAGGTATAGGATCACTTCTCAATAAAGGGGAATGCCCATCAACCACGCAAAAAAAATGCTTGAAATGAACAACAATTAAATTTACGCTAAATTGCACTACAAGTCGTAGGGAACGCATAACAATTTCAATAATTATCAAAAAATTAGGTAGAAACCAGTTTCAACCATTTTTCTATAATATAGGTTAGGTTAAGAATTAATATGCAATAAATAAACATCAAAACACCATTTAAATGTTTTAATCATCATTAAAAACCACTACCTAATATGTCATCAAGAAACTGTGCAGGAGGATAGATATTGGATTGGTACCGGGTCCATGCTAAGTACCATATTATTGAGATAGTATGGGCACAGGTACTAACTGTTCGCCATCCCACTAGGCAGTTACAATAACGATGCTGTAGAGTTCTACTTCCAGACAAAAAATTGTTAACTGTTATGTAAACAAAATATATTTCCTTTGTATTTTTCCTCGTAGTAAAAAACCCGGAAGAGCTAAATCCTCAACCAATGCATTATCCATTACTCTGCTTATCTCAATCTTATACATACCATTACCTCGTGTATGCTCGCCATAGTATGAACGAGCCTGTTTTATTTGGTAAGTTCCACATGCCAACAAAACTATTTCGCTGTATGTCAGTTGTGGAAAATCAGCAACATTGTTATTATTTACATTAATACTTTGGAATTACGCTCTGCGACGATTCAAATTATTATGTAAAACAGGTTCAGGTCCGTCGAAAAGCCGAGTCGTCGTTTAGGTAGGTGTAAAAGTCCGTGTTGAAAAATGGGTAACGTGTGCAGAAGTCAAATCATAATCCTTAAAAAATGGTCACAGTCGTCGTTAAATATCCTTAAAGCAATCTGTTTAAAACTCAAGTCGCACACGCAAAACCATAAATCAATCAAGTCATCAATCGAAGAAATGCAGTAATGTCAAACTGTCAGACGTCAGTAAGGCAAATGACTTCCATTTTGAAAATAACTTAATTATAATTAATATTGACACACATATTATATATTATTTTAATTAAATTTACGGTATAAATAGGTCGAATTATATTAAATTCATGATTACTGTGCAATAACTATAAAATAGTTCGATAACGATTATTTGACGATTCTTATTTGGCTGAATGTCGATTACTCACGACAAATAAACACTAACCGCCCACAAAAAAATAAGAATGGATTAGACGGTTATCAAGTTATTTATTTTTATGATCGTGATATTTTCTCCCCAGGTTTACAAACTTAAGGATTATTTCATTATTTATATTTTATTCTCAAAAAAATGCTTGAAATGGACAGAAACTACTAATAGTCCTTCTATTAGTAGTTTCTGTCCATTTCAAGCATTTTTAGGCGTTCCCCTTTATGACTTTAAGCGCTGACCTGGGTACTCAAAATGGTTTCATTATACGAGTACAATGCCAAAGACACATATTATGTGGTGTTTTCTCTAAAAGGAGTAAAAATTACTTCATTTTTCCTTTTATTAGCCAAATTATTAAAATATGTTAGGTAGGTAATCAGTCTCCCGGTGTGGCTGAGTAACAGATTTAACATCAGATTCCTGTTTTATTCTGATTCATAGTTTCTGACTACTCGTACGACTATCGCTACGAGTAGTCAGAAACCAGAAACACAACAAAAATGTTCGAATGATTACGGAAAGAACAACGCAAAGTGCTTTCGGAGACACGAAGATCAGTCATCATGCTTTAACTTAGTCAATTGTTGCTTAACCTAGAAGCTGGCCACTGTACCTACGGTTTGTGTTATAGCAACAACCACTTTCTGATTTTATTCTTCTGTTGATATTGTTTATTTATAAATAAATAAATTACCAGGTTTAGAGCTGCGAAAACTGCTTATAGACCCACTGAACTGTGTAGTATTTTGATCATTGTCAAAATCTATCACAAATAGAAGAAATTAAGTTTATGTGGTCAATTGTGTGTGTGAACTCTATTTTTGTAAAAAGTCCCTAGGCGTGCGAGATGTATTCATACGAATTTTTTTTGTTATTATGTTTTTATATCTATTTATATGAAACATGTATTTTATAAGTACAAGTTAACATGTAGCTTTATAAACAGGGATGGTGGATATAAATCACGACTTTCTGTACTTAATACTAATAATAATACTAATGTTCACCTACATACTTTAATAAATACTAAACTAATCAATACACTCATCACAAAAAATCAAAAACAATCAATACACTTCAACAAGATCTTACATTACCTATTACGAACCCAGAATTATTACGAATCACACACCCAATCACATACTCACTCACATCACACACCCGGCAGATCCATTACCATAGGCACAAATGCGGCAACAACTCATGTTGCACTATATTTTCATATTTTTGCTACATTGTTAGATAACGGATAAAGTAGAAATATTAGACGAAATCGACGAATCACTGACGTTACCTTGCCGTATCATTGATAGTCCAGAGCTATGTCGGGATTTACTTATTAAAAATGACTTTAAAGTACTGACTTGCAATATAAGGAGCTTACAAAAGAACTTTCCTGAGCTTGTAACGGTACTTCACCGTTTTGACTGCCAATTTGATGTCATTGTGCTAACAGAGTGTTGGCTCAACGATAACTCTATAGTCAATCAGTTACCAGGGTACAATTGCTATCGAACTCAAAAGGTTATCAACAAAAATGGTGGAGTTACTGTATATGTGAGAGATACTTGGACAGTTTCAGTATGTGAGCCGGAATTTGATGATGCCAACTGCCTTATTGTCAAAATTAACACGGACGTTACTCTTCTGGGAATCTACCGCTCTCCCTCATTTAGCAATATTGATGGGTTTTTAAACTCACTAGAAAACTCGCTAAACGTTCTAAACAGTAGCCCATGCGTGATTGTTACAGGGGACATGAACATAAACCTTCTTGATAGTAATCCCAACGCCAATTTTATCGCCTATCAGTGTCTTCTGTCGGAACACAGGCTACTGCCTTCTATAACTGAACCAACTAGAGGAGAAGCTTGCTTAGACCATGCGTTTATTAGATCTAAAGGTTCAACACAAGGAGTAGTCTGTAAATCTTCAATAACTGACCATGACCTTGTTATCCTAGGAACGAACCTATTAAAAGCCAACAATCCACCCCGTAACAGGTTTAGAACAAAAATAGACTACTCTGAGATCGCAAATGAGGTAAGCAAACTCGACTGGATCGAAGTAATGTCTAAAACTGAAGTTAATGACGCGGTGCTTCTATTTAACAAAACTTTATTAGACATCATAAAAAAACACTCGACACAGGTAAAAATCAGTCGTACAAAGTTCAGCTTAAAGCCGTGGGTCACTCCTGGCTTGATTCGGTGCATGCGCCACCGAGACTTGCTGCATGCTCAATCAAAAGCAAATCCATCTAGTCTGGAGTTAAAATCCGTATACAAACGATACAGGAATTTTTGCAACGACATACTTCATAAGCGCAAGGCGGCTTATGAGAGTGAACAGCTGAAAAGTCACAGTAATCACCCAAAAACACTCTGGCGGGTCATTAAAGACATTTGCGAATTCCCCAAAAAAACAAATGACAACCAGGAATTATTAGGAATCCGAAAAGATGGCTTTTCTTCTATCAATGAATGTAACCGCCATTTTGTCTCAGTGGGTCAACGCTTGGCTCTCAACATCCTGGACAATCTCCACACAACAGAGAGTAGACTATGCAGTGATGCCAACCTAGTAAATCGATCCAAAGATTCTCTTTTCTTTCCCCCTACTGACATTTCTGAAATCGATAGCATAATAACTGACATGAAAAACGATAGTGCACCTGGTTCTGATGGTATCCGTCCACTTCTCCTCAAGCTCATCAAACCATATATCTTGAACCCCCTAGCACATATCTGTAACCTAAGTATGTCTACGGGTACGTTCCCCAGCTGTTGGAAAATGGCAGTTATAACACCAATTCATAAGCAGGGAGCCAAAGACTGTCTCAATAACTATAGGCCTATTTCTCTTTTATGTGTTACATCCAAAATCTTAGAGAAACTCGTAAATAACCGCCTTGTCGGTTTTCTGGAGAAACACAGCCTATTGTCTGGACGCCAATTCGGTTTTAGACGAGGCAAATCCACAGAACAAGCCACAGGACTTCTGACTAATATTGTTTCCTCAAAGATTGATGAGGGGAAACGAGTTATTGGTGTCTTTCTTGACCTGGCCAAGGCATTCGACACGGTTTCAATTCAAATGCTTTTGAAAAAGCTGGACTACCTTGGTGTAAGGGGTGTCGCTCGGGATTGGTTCAAAAGTTATTTAACGGATAGATGGCAATCTGTGGTAGTGGGAATTTTGTAAGCGAAAGCCTTGCAGTCACTTTTGGCGTGCCACAGGGCAGTGTTCTCGGTCCGACATTATTCAATGTGTATATGAACGACATCTTGAGCTTAACCATCCCTAGATCAGATATGATCTGTTACGCAGATGACACGGCTATCATATTCCACGGTGATACATGGGCGGACGCCTTAGACGCCGCAGAAAAAGGCATTCGTATTATATCGAACTGGCTCAATCGAAATCTTTTGACTCCTAATGTAGAAAAGACTAATTTTATAACGTTCCACATTAGCCGTCCCAGTTGTCGGGATATTAAACTCATTAAAATCCATGAAATAAATTGTCAAGCCATACAGTGCTGCTGTAGTACCTGGGCATCATAATTGATCAGAATTTGTCTTTTAAAGAACATATTTCGACACTTTCTAGAAAGGTACGTAAATTCATTTATATAATGAAATCCCTTCGTGCTAGTGCTCCGAAAGACATGTGCAGAAAAGTGTATCTAGCACTTTGTCACTCGTTGCTGCAGTACTGCGTAAGCGTCTGGGGTAGCGCAGCTAAGTCCAATTTGATTGAGCTCGAACGTGCTCAGCGGGCTGTTCTTAAAGTCTTCCTAGGGAAACCGCGGCGATATCCCACAGACGATCTATATAAAGAAGCTGACGTCTTGCGTGTCCGACAACTTTATATCCTGAGGTCCCTACTTAACCTTGTTGCTGATTCTGGGAGGAAATTCACATACACCCGAAGAGGGAGGGTAGGAGCTGATAGTCTTCCAATCCCAAGGATAAAAACAATATTTGCCTCCCGGTTTTCGCTGTTTCTACCTGTTCGAGTCTTTAATAAAGTTAACAAATCCACACTTAGAATACCTGGAAATGTTTTCGAAGCTAAGATTATATTAAAGGCATGGCTTCGGAACCTAACTTACGACGAAACAGAAAATTTTCTATGCATTGTTAATTAATTTTATAACCAAGAAACCGACTCATAAGATCTTCCCTGTCTATTGTCTATTTTTTTAAATCACCCGTTCATTCGCAATAACACACACACACATGCACGCACACACACACACTCACTTGCAAAAGCATTACATACTACTCACTAACACTGAATCACTCTTTCACTATCCACTTAATAATACCATTAGGACATTGATGTACCGACACAATCTTATTCAATTCAAATTCACTAACTTCATTAACTATTACTATAATTTTTTTTTTTTGTTTACAATTATGCATTTTTTTCTTTAATTTGTCTTGTTAAATTAACTTAATTTGTTAAATTTGTGCTACAAAATGGATAATTATCAATGTGAATTATTATGTCAATTATTGTTTTTTTTTTTTTAATATTTAATTAGATTTCTTTTTTAACTGGCTGTGCTGTATCACTCTGAACCGAGTAACGAGTAGGTTTCTGTCAACCTCCGCTTTAATATTGGGCCACCAAGATACAGGCTGTGCCTAGTTTGGGGCCCATTGCTAAGTGTTTTGTGTTCTGTTATTTTGTGCATAGTATTTACTGTCTGTATTGTCATAACTTGTGTGTGTAAATAAATAAATTAATTGAATTATCGACAGGAACCCTACTTGTAAAACACATTAAAAAAGATTACTTAACAGTTTTTTTTTTAGTTTTGTATAATTTGTTAATTCACATTATTACATGTCGTTACGTTTTACCTGACTCTTTGACAAAACAATCCATAGAAATATAAAATACAAATAATTTTATCTATGAAACAATCCAACAAATACATAACATTAAAAGTCCGAAATTAGCAACAAATTCATAACAAGTCAGCCTATTACAAGATATCACAAATGTTAAGTTGAATTTAACACCGTTTTCTGCGAGCACACAAAATTATATTAAACAAAACATTTAAAAACAATTTGGTGATCTATGAATATAGTAGAGAATTTTTATTTATATTTTGAAGTAGCTTTTGCCCGCTGCTTCGCCCGCATTAATTTACACTTCGTCAATAATTATTGTTGCCAATCGGTACCTACACCTTTTTGGGTGGTTAAAAACGCATATAATATTAAAAAACGGGTTGCACTCCGGGAGTGCCGGCAGAAGTGAAAACTTGAATATTAACGTTGTGCATTTTTGATATTTTGGAATGGTTAGGGAATAATTTTGCACGAATTGCTTTAATTATCAGTATAAAAGTACTATCATTTATGTGGTAGAATACAATAGTTATTTATTGCGCTATCGTACACAAACATGACAATTTATATTACATTAAAAAGTTTGCGCAGGCATACATTTTCTCCGCGCCGTAGTAAGAGAGGGGGATACTTCCTTTCCTACGCCGCACCGGCTGTCTACTCTCCGTTCGTCTTACGAATTTTCAATCAGGTCACGTGTCCTGACGCGAGTTTTCATTTTTTACCCATTACAAAAAAAGTGCACAACGCCGCTGAAGAAGCTTTCACTTCAAAAATCTTCAGAGTCCATCCATCACCAAAAACAGACTAACAGTTACGCTACGATTTTGGTTTTAAAATGTATCTTTTTAAAACCAAAAACGTAGCTTACAATACATTTTTGTAAACTATGTTTCTGGTTTTTCCGTCCTTTGCTAAAACGTGTAAATTTTGTGGGCTTGATACTCGTGGGCACGCCACGTCGCTACATACAGACTGTATGTGGCGTGCTCACGAGTATTAAGCCCACAAAATTTACACGTCAATCAAAACACTGCTTTTCCCATGGGCAACTGTATCATACAGTTGCCCATAGGAAAAGCAGTGTTTTTCTAAATGTACACCTGCGACTTTCAGTGTCTGACCTTGAGCTTTGTTTTGGGGAAATTGGAGTCTTTTAAACTGTGATGGCAAATCGGTCGGGATTATAATGTGAGGAATAAATACGTTTTCACCGCTTGCTGTTCCTGTCATAATTATTGCTTGCACAACATTGCGTCCAAGGTGCGTATTTGTAGTCGCGTGCCATTACAGAGCCTTGGTGCGTCCAGATTACTTATCAACAGGTTTGGGACACCCAGTCAATTCAAAGTTGAGAAACTCTACTGGGTACGACGTCACATGCTCAATATCCATGACATTGTCAACGGACAGATACTCAACAACATCACCATCCACATGAGACATAATCTTTTCGTTGATCTGCCATACAATTTCGTTAGTCGGTGCCAAAATTGCTGTTACATGCATTGTTTTTTGTTCTTGGTCGGAAAATCATCAAATGACTCCTTCCGCTGTGGGTGGAGCGGAAGGGAGTGTCAGACTTCTACTGACTTAAAACCCACCCTGATCCTTCAGTTGCCCTTGCATTCCGGGGACGCGGTATCTCGTTAAAATATTTCCGCAAACCCGTAAGGCAATGGCCCTATCGGGCCCCGTCAATGATGCTGACTGCTCTTTGAGGAGCGCGCGGAACACGACGCGCCACCGACTCGGGTCTGGTCCTTACCGGCCGGTGAGCTGCCCCTGCTCTCCGACCGCAGACCCCTCGCCTACGGTGACCGGAGATTGGCCCGCGGTCCCAGACGCCTGGGGCGTCTCCTGCGAGGGCTAAGGCGCGTGGAAGAGAGTTGCCTCTCCCTCGTACGTTCAGCCTCCTCCTTCGCTAGCATGACTGTTTCGCAGAAGGAGGTGACTGCATCCCATTCCCTCTCACTCTACACCATGGTCTGAAACAGAGCAGTGCGTGAAAGGCCGCCGCCAATCGCGTCTAGCCATTCTCCATCCCTCATATTTAATTTCAAATCCAAATAAACGTGGTTTATTATCTGTATCTTGGACTATGTTACAGAATTCAGAAGAAAAAAATTCAGAGCTCAAATAAATAATCCCGTTAATATCCGATGTACCTAATATCATGGTGCAGCTGTACTCGCATGTTTGTAGATAGTTTAAAAAAAATGTTTCTACTGGTTCTTAAATACATGATTTGAATGAATTGGGAGGGGGAACTTCCGATTTCCGGGATAAAAACTATTATATGTCTTTTCCAGGGTCAAAAACGATCTCCGTAACAAATTTTATCTAAATCGGCTCAGCGATCTAAGTGTATTGTGTCCATCGATCGATTTTCTAACATCCACTTACTTTTAAACCACGCAATGGGTTATGATAAGGTTAACATTTGTACATAAAAAGTTACATAAACGAGGAAGATTTCTGTGGATGATGATAATATGTACTCGACATACTCAGTAAAACGTATTGCTAAATTAAAATAAACCACAGTTATTATTGAAAAATATGAAGTTAAGAAATGGCATATTGGTAAAAAAAGATACAATTATCCCATCATCAGGGAAAGAAAGAAAATATAAGGAGTAAGCAATATAAGCACGCTTTTCTGGAATACTCTGAATTATTTTAAACCATGTGAAGCCTGGGCGATAGCTATTGCCAATAAGAGGGGGTGGCAAGCTATATCCTTCCATACATATACATATCTGCGTAGGGTATATAACATGCAACCTAGGAATGTAACCAGATTTTTCCAGACTAATCTGCGCACCACTGGTTAGCCATGAGCCTTAACATATTTCAAGAATGTCATTCGCTATTCCGCCATTGTTTACCACAACGAATTCAATATTTATATTTATGAAGCTAATATTTCGTAAGAAAATAATTTAAGTTTATTACAAATCTGTTACTTTGTTTTCTAGTGGATAACAATATGGAAAAAGTTTCGTTATGCACTTTTCACTATGCGATGAATCTGAAGAATATTATTCAGGTGTGACATAATATTTATTTCTTCTATTTATGAAGGAAATATTTCGTAAGAAAATAATTTAAGTTTATTACAAATCTGGAACTTTGTTCCCTAGTGGATAACAAGATGAAAAAAGTTTCGTTATGCACTTTTGACTACGCGATGAATACTGAAGAATATTATTCAGGTGTGACATAATATTTATTTCTTCATGGTTAAGTTTCGCGAAGATATGAAATCTTTTATAACGTGTCATAATATATTTAAGTGAACGTATTGGAATGCGGATATTTTGGCGAAGTAAATAATAGAATAACTTACTCAGCTGCTATATCACCACATTATCTGTTAAGTAACTAATTTAAAATATAATAACTGAACTAAACTCTAAAATAAAATAGAAAAATATGAAGATATACATTTGAATCGAACGGGAGTGAAAAGTATAAACTGACTGAGTAGATTGACCTACTACTGTGAATCCTTACAAATAGCATAATTAAATGGCTGGGAGACGAAGATCGCTTAAGAGAAGATACTTCCAGAATGTCTCGTGGAAATTGTAGAGTGAAATGATAGGTAGTTAAGGTACAACATTTTAATTTATTTCTAATTTAATTGTCCACCATCCGATCTTTGTTTGGGTATGATGAGAAGTTTTACTCATAGCTAAATTAATAACCAAGATGAGGCAATTAGGATTCATTCCTTTCATGATTAGATTAATTTGATGAAAGCAATACCTATTTTAAGAGCTCAATCAGAGGTAGAGGCTATCGCGGTGATAGTGGTCGCGAATCATTTAAGATGGATGGATGTGCTTGGGTAGTCGACGAGCCATAGTCCGGATAAACTCATTGATACACTTCCCTGTCAAGGCCCGTACAAATTCAATCGTCCCACACGTTCCTGTTACGGCTCGGGCACGGACTTGCGTTCATGCAAATTATGTACATTGATATTTTTTGCCTCACCGGCTACGTTCCTTCACTTCCGTCTAAGTTCCGAACAGGATCAGTCTAAATCGCCGCTTAATATGATCGAACGTCTAAATACTGAATAAGCCGGTACAATTGTACATATGTACAAAGCTAGGGCTTTAACATCAATTGGAGGTAGTTTTGCAAACTAGAACCAGCCCACACATCGAGTGAAAATTGAATAAAATATTAGTTAGATATCCAACGATGTTTTGTATCTCCTCAGAAAAGATCCTGGCCAATATACCAAGCAATGGTCATAATATGAACAGCCGCCTAAGTCACTTTTTAAAAGCTGAACGGACTCATGTGGCGTGGTATTTGTAGATCTTTACCATTTTTATTACGCAAAATAGAACCAAGCTCCATGGTTCTCACTAGAAAATGAAAAGGCAAATTATATTTGTGTTTTTTTTTCTTTGAAGAGAACCATGTCGTTTGGTTCTTTTTCGCGTACCAAATAAATTAGTTTGAAAAATAACCAAGATGCTTAGTTCCATATAGTAATTACATTTTGTAAAATCAGAACTAAAAAATTAACTTTCTTAGTTAATTTTTGGCTGGCTTGGGTTTGTTTTGCGTTTGACAAAGTAGAATGTTTGTTATGAATAGTAAAATCTACCTGTGTCAGTAATACATAATAATGATTCTACAATCGTGCTTTGCCTTTGTTCATTGAGAAACTATTCTACCGTTACTTAAAAAGTTTAATCTTCGCACAAAACCTCTAAAAAGGATACATGCAACAAATTCGACTACTATTCTAGTAAAAAACTACAAGCCTCTGAAGAAACAAAGGTGCTGGTGGAAGATGCTCACAGAGAACACTTACAAAAAGTAAAAGCATTACAACAGCAACTGAAAAATGATATGCAGTTAGCTAAAGAAGATCAATACACTGAAACAATCACATTCAACCTGCAAAAAACCCTACCCCTTTCGCGTATACCAACTAATGTCGTATTTTATAAAAGACAGCTATGGGTTTACAATTTAGGAATCCACTCAGGAAGCGACGACCAGGCCCATTGCAACGTTCGGGTGGAAGGTGAAGCGGGTAGGGGATCCCAGGAAGCAGGTTTCTGTCATATTAAGCATGTAACGGAAAAGCTTGGCAATGACGGCGTGAAGAACTTAATACTTTGGAGTGACTCTTGCGATGGCCAAACCGAAATATTAAACTAACATTGATGCTGAAATCTTTATTACCTACACTTGAAACAATCAGGCTACGCTTTTTGGAATCCGATCACAGTTTTCTGCCAAATGATACTGATTTTGGCCGAAACGAATGTGCTCTAAAATTAGCAGACATGCAAAAAAAAACAAACCACTGCAAGTTCACAGAATGAAAGCAGAAGATCTTTTGTCCAGTGCTAACCTAGAAAAAAAAACCAACAGAAAGAAAGCTACTGTTGGATCGAAAGTGTCATGGCTGCTTACAAAAGAGATAATGATCAAAAAACAAAATAAGTTTTCCAATTTTATGTGACCAAACCTAGATGATGAACATGTAGAAGTAAATTTAAAGAAAAATTTACGGGGAAATACAACCCCATTAACTAAAGAACTGATGAACCCGCTTTGGCCTAACGGAAAACCCATTCCCGAACCAAAGATGAATGATTTGAAAAGTTTGATGCATCTCATACCGAACGATGCCCAAGAATTCTACAAAAAATTTACGGGAGATTCAACCGTTGAAGATGACATAGACGGGTTTTCTGGTGCAATTGATTTTGAAGTAGAAGTTGAAGATGATGATTAGGTATTATCTAAGTACCATCTTCTACTTCTTCTATGTGATGAACAATGATTTGCTTGTGTAAGCAAGCACACACTGTCTTGTTCATCACTTCAACAGTTGAATCTTCCGCAATTTTTTATGTTTGTATCCTTCGTTTAGTAATATATATTAAGATGTTCAAGTCAAAATAAAAATGTTATTAAAATATAAGTATCTGAAAACCTTAAACGTTTTGCTACAAAGAACCAACCCACTAAACAGTAGTTTTGCAATAAGGAACCATCAGGTTTTTGATCATAAACAAATACTAAACAATAAAAAAATATAATTGTTTAATTTTCAAATGCCTTCGTTAATAAAGTATGTAACGTTGTATAGTTATTTATCGCAAATAACTTGCACATTTTTTTTCTACAAACCTTTTTCAAAAACCTAATAATCTCGAATATTACTTTTTGTGGGTTGGTTCTAGTTTGCATAACTACGTCCAATTCAGGTAGACATAGTTTTTACGCCTGGTACAACAACGCTACCGCGCCAGCCACCGCGCTCTGTGTTCTTCCTTCCATGCGTTGACTCAGTCGATAAATCGTGATTATATGAAGAGATGTCATCTTCAGCAAAATGGACTTATAATTGGCAACAAAAATATCTCGTCTTTTTTTATTTATTACTCTTAAACACATTATACAGTATGTTAATTAATAGAGGGCGTTCCCGTTAACCCGCAATAGTATAGCATTCACACATGCTAAAAAAATATTACCATTCGAAAAAATTTTTTTTTTATATTAAAGTATTCACTAAAAATGTTAAATTGATACGTAAAAGAAACACTCTGTACACGCGTACTTGAAGGATCAAGTACGCGTGTACAGAGTGTTTCTTTTACGATACTTTGATCCTTCAAGTACGCGTGTACAGAGTGTTTCTTTTACGTATCAATTTAACATTAAAATTTACAGTGAATAATAAATATAAATAAATAAATAAATGTTTTCGAATGGTAATATTTTTTTGGCATACAGATGCTATACTATTGCGGGTTAACGGGAACGCCTTCTTAACATCGCCTTAGTTAACATACTGTATATGTCGCAATCATCTGGTTGAATCTGCTATTTGATTGAATGACTAGCGCGTTCATTGAATGACGACATTTAATTGAATGACTAAAGGACAACTCGTCAAGTCGTTGAATGGGATATAGCCGACTTTGTAATATTTGGTTAAGTTAGGTTAGGAATAATAGGTAAATCCATGCTGTCATGCTATTTTATTACAAACTAGTACTCACGCGGGGCTTCGCTCCCGTGGTCTATCACGGTAAAAACATAACTCTCCTTTTTTGCAGTCGCGTAAAAACTAGCCTATAACCTTCCTCAAGCTTCAAGCTACTTCCATACCAAATTGCATCCAAATCCACCCAGTACTTTCGAAGATTAGCGCGTTCAAGCAAACAAACAAACAAACAAACAAACAAACTTTTCCGCTTTATAATATTAGTATAGATAACGCACTTTAAAGTAAATTTAATCGAAAAAAAATATTCGTGTGCATTCCACTTCTTTCTTTGATAAATCTTTCACTATTCAAGCAGCTCGTTCGTGGAATGCATTACCCACATAAGTGAGGCGTGCTCAAACGCTACCATCGTTCAAAAGAATGGTGAAGGAGCATTACCTCTCCCTATAAGTTTATCCCCTTCTTTCTCAATTATAGATACATATAATATTTATTAGTATATGATTTTTGTATTGTATGTATGTATTTTATATTATTGTGTTCAATTAATATTATTTATGTTGTTTGTACACTGACAGCCCTTAATCTGTCCCCTTTAATTTTTGTCCATCCAAAGGTAGTCTGTAAGAGATCGCCCTGTGCGATAAGACCGCCCATTGTACACTAGTTTAAATTTTTGTATCCATAGAAATATTGTGAGGTGTATAATAAAGTATATAATAAATAATAATAATAAATCTGTGCGAGCTGTTTGACGCCATATTTGTTTTGGCGACTACTAGCGCTGCAGTGGGAAAAAATGAACTAAATTAGAATCATCTGACTGATTTTATGTCCGCTCTGTTCAAAGGGCTATGTTACAATCCGCTAATTAATTGGACGTTGAGTGACGCTTGTTCATTCAACGTTCGGCCTAGTCATTCAATTAAATGTCGTCATTCAATGAACGCGCTAGTTATTTAATCAAATAGCAGATTCAACCAGATGACTGCGACATATACATATATTACTAGCAACTATGTGTTCCAGTATAACCTACTCGTACTGTATAGGATTATATCGTCTGTCAGTCTCTTAAGCACGTTGATAACGTTTTAAAAGAGCAGATACTTTATTATTTCCAGTGACCTTTTCTCAATGTAGAGACCTATATCGTTTATTATACATAAGTACTTAGTTTCAGGTTTTTATAAGCGATGTTTTAAGATATTAGTTAACGCACATTTTATATCATCTTAAAAAAATATGAAAATGCGATATATCCGGTGACAAAATTAATTTCCAAAGTTTGGTATACTAAACAGATTTCATATATGCAATACTTGCTTACTTTAGAACAATTCCTCGGGGATAGTGCAATACCGCGTAACTAACATTTTCAATAAGAGCTAATTTTAACTGATTTAACATTACTAAATAGGCCTTATTGAAAATGTTAGTTACGCGGTATTGCACTATCCTCGACGAAATATAATATTTCAAAATCAAGAAGCTTTTTCGAGTGTCTTCACTGGATAGGTATACTAGGGCGGGCGGTAAGAGCGCCTGGGCGGGGCGGGTCGATAGATGAGACGCAATAAGTGAATAATACGAGTATGACTCTTGAAAAGGCTGTTTGCCTCGCAGGACATACTCAGGTAGATGAATAAGACATTGTTCGCTACGTGGACACGGCAAAATGAATAGAATAGAATAGAATATTTATTTGTTAGAATATTGTACAAAGTTGTTAAGTGCATTAAACGTAGTAATAATTAAAATAATAATAATTAATGTCATTAAACGTCGTAAATCCAACTTTGTAATTCAGCTTGGCGATAAAATCAAAATACCAATGGAATTTTTCGAATAGTTAGTTACTTTAGCTTGTCGTCTAGTTAACAACGCTGCTCATCATATGGCTAGCAAATTATGTGTAAAAATGTACGTCAATAAATTTTAATTTATTTTTTATTTAATCTTTTCAAAATAGCTCTATGTGTTGCCTGCCAATGTCGTGTTGCCATCTCCACATCGTAAACTCTTCTTAAAATTATTTTCAACTTGTTTTTGATCGCGTTATACCTAATTGTAATACTTTTCGTGCGTTTTTAATATAAACCACAATTTATTGGTAGGAAAAATATAGTAAATCTTTAAAATCATATTTCTACCCGTCTTCATCTGATACCGCGATAAAGTTCGTTAAACTTTTCCTACAATTTCCTCTGAATGCGGAGTGGTTTTTAAAACAAGATGAGGCTATTTTGCAGTGGGAAATAGGTGTTCTTCAATAATTTTTATTACCGGCTTCTATAAAGCACTTTTTTCGTTGACACGTGCTATTTTATTTTCACTGTGAAATGTCGCTGTATTGTTTGACTCATGGTCGGCTTACATCTGACGGAAGATGCGTTGAGCGTATTATCGGTCGCGTCTATTCGGTTAAATAGGTTGTTTTCATACCTGATGGAAGATGCGTCGGGCGGAACTTTGTTTTGCCACATTATT
Source organism: Tholera decimalis (assembly GCA_943138885.2). NCBI lineage: Eukaryota > Metazoa > Arthropoda > Insecta > Lepidoptera > Noctuidae > Tholera > Tholera decimalis. The sequence continues at coordinate 28,529,398 of OW964548.2, forward strand.
ACGCGTCTATTCAGTTTCTGCATTCAGCATCTATAGAGAGGTTGTGTTGTGTGATAATTAATTCTAAAATGAAACCCATCGAAATAATAGCTATTTGGGAGGCTTTAGAACAAGATCGAAAAAGGAAACGACGACATTGGGTACATCCTTTTGCCATTCCATGCGCGGCTTTAGCATTTAAGGGCTGTAGGTAGTAAAGTCCAAACATTAGGGCTTTATTCATACTATCTACATTTTCTTTGAAATCGTTTCAGAGGTTAGCAAAAAGAATGTGACCTCTACTAAGCACCGTTTAAGAGAACTGCGTGGCCGTGCGGTTCTCCACATTTCCACCGCGTGGCCACGATTAGGTAAACCTTTACAACTTTCTGAATATTGGATCTACGAATTTGCTACTTTTATCATTAAGGTTTTACAAATTCCTTCGTAATTTTGATGTAGCAGTTTTTCTTTGACCACACTATGTCCGAGCAGTCGAGACAGATAATAGTCTGAATCCATCAGTCAAAATACACGTGGTGCCACGTTGCTGCTCTTACGTCGGCCGACAATGCGTGGACGGAAACGGAACAGAGGAAGGTTGAATGTTTTCTCATATAAGTCTCTAAACACACTATGCCGAAGCTACGCGACGGAAGTTCCGCTACTGATTTTACGCTCCGACGTATTCGGTTGATATGATATACCATAAGTGCCGAACTTACGCGGCAGAAATTCAGTTGCGCAACAAGGCTGAGACGCGGGGCGCGGGCATCCCTTCCTCCTGCTGCTCCCAGCCTCAGATCTTCGTCGACAATGGAACCGAACTTCGGTCGCGTATAATGTGTGCTCTTCGAAATGCGTTGCCGCCGAATTCCCGCTGAACTTACGCCCGACCGAAGTTCGGCTGTAAGCTATAACGCAACGCAATTTCGGCATAGTGTGTCATCAGTAATTCAAATAACATTACAGGCGTACTCATGCCGAAGACCGGTCGCGTAAATTCGGCATAGTGTGTTCTTATTGTCGGCGTAACGCAACCGATAATACGCGACGCATCTTCCGTCAGATGTGACCCGACCCTTAATGACAGCTTTTAAATATAATTGTTTTAAAAAATAATCATAGCTATAGCTACGATTATTTTTTTAAACAATTATAACAAAACCGTTTTCGGAATTCGGTCCCAAAGGCTTATTAAATCATACCAAACAACAGCAACTTTGGAAAGTTTTACACAACGTTGTAATGTTATTTTCGACTGCGGTTTTTGCTTGTCTGTTTCAATAATACGGTTCGCTCTTTGTAGTTAGTGCAGTTTGCATATTTCGTGTGTAAATCACTTGTTTTCCGTGAAGTTAAATGCTACGCAATGATAACCGGTGTCGTTTATTGTTGTCGCTTACTGCCGTACTTTTCATACTTTCTACAATACATTGGCACATCAAGGGGGTCCGTTACTTATGCGAGGCTTTTGAAAGTCATGGCTGAGTACTTACATGGGCAACTTTTTTCAAGCAACTTGTTGCCTGAACCGCCGCAGGCTCAAATGCAGTCATACTTCGTTTGTTAAGTACGGTTCCCACGCTCGAGCTGTCTGTCCCTTTCTTTCTGGGAGCCCTACTCGCTCCTACGTATCTCTCGTCGAAGTAAACACGCGAGGCAGCTAGGTAAGCACAACAGTATGCGGTGATTGTAATCATTAGCACTTTTTATACCTAACGCGACTTATTCGCTGAAATTAAGTCTGATGATTCGATTTTTTAAATCTTTCACATGCACAAATGGGCTCACAACGAAAGGGACAATCTAAAAAATAGGCTTTAATAAGTTTATCAAATAGATAAAAAAAATCTTCGAACAGACTATATAACTGCAAAATCCCGGAACCCAACATTTTAATGACTTTACTTAAAATAATGAAAAGATTTCTTTTGTATTTTAGTGTCCTTCTGTGTGCGTGTGACTTGTCGCCAAAATCATTCAATTTCCGTACGTTGCATACATCCTCTCGCAGAGGTGCAGTGGAAACTTTATAGTCTAAATAAAGTTTATGTTATGCAAACATGAGACAAACCTAGCTGAGGTGAAAAATATTTAAATGATATGATTATTATAAAAGATATGATTTCAGTTGGATCGCTAATAGAATACTGGGGTTCTCGCTATACCCAGTGACAATAGTTGGTGCTTGGTGTTAAGAACGGAGTGTAGTTGGTACTTACTGTGCTGTGATAGTTAGCGGTCGAGAATGCCGTTGGGCCAGTCCGGCCGAGCTCAGTGCAAAAATATTCACAAGCCATTCCTGTAACTGCTTGGCCGCATTCGTACCATCTCGTTATCAACTTTTTGCTGTTATTTATTTGCGTACATATTATATATTATGTTGTTATTAGCAGCAGTAAACTAAGTATTACTAACAATTTGTTGTGTAAATAGGTAGGACTATTATTATTTATTTATTATATACTTTATTGTACATCTTACAATACACTTAAGGATAAAAATAATAAAACTAGTAAACAATGGGCGGTCTTATCGCACAGGGCAATCTCTTACAGACAACCTTTAGATGGACAGAAATTATAGGAGATAGATTTAGGGCTGTCAGTGTACATCATACATAATACTAACCAAACATCACTACATAGTATAAAACAAAGTCGCTTCCCTGTCTGTCTGTCCCTATGTATGCTTAGATCTTAAAAACTCCGCAACGGATTTTGATGCGGGTTTGTTTTTAATAGATAGAGTCTTGAGGAAGGTTTTAGTGTATAATAAGTTAAGGTTTTGTGTAGATTGAATGAAATACGACGATTATACTTCAACATGTTGGAAAGAATTAAGCCTATCGGGAGCTTTAATCGAAAACGCTGTCAAAACCTTTTGAGTTATAAAAATACAATATATGGCGGGATTGTTACTCTTTTATAGATCTACAAAAATACGCGATGGCATATGCCTATCTCACAAGAATAACCCACAATAACATTTTTTTTCTTTTACAAATTACATTAAAATGATGGGTCATATACGAATCTTTTTTTAACTGTACAGTATTACTCCTTATCCAATTAAATACGTCAGATATGTTGAGGATTTAATGTAGATCAAAATTGATTTCTACACTATATCAATAAAATGAATATCTTATGAGTTATTGCCGATACATGAGTGTGGCAAATTACCGGACGAGAAATTGATTAAGCAAAATCATATATAACCAAATATAACCTTTATTACCCGAGCGAAGCCGGGTCGCTAGTCATAATATAAAATACATACCACAAAATATAATATTTAAATATATACTAATACATATCAAATTCATAATAGAGAAGTGGAAAATATTATAGTGAGAGGTAAATATGCTCCTTCACCATTCTTTTGAACATAGATAATGTTTGAGCACGCCTCACATCTATGGGTAATGCATACCACAAGCGGGCCGCTTGTATAGTGAAAGATTTATCGAAGAAATAAGTGGAATGCATTCGGATACTTAACTCTAAATTTTCTGATGATCTCAAGGACCTTGAATGTGTGTCACCGAGAAACCGAAAACGATCTTTAAGATAAAAAGGAGTTAAAGGATTAAATAGCACATTATAAAGCAGAGAAAGTAAATGAAAATTACGGCGGAACCTAATAGGAAGCCATTTGAGCTTAGTACGAAATTCAGAAACATGGTCATATTTGCGCAAGCCAAATATAAACCTAATACTTACAGAGATTTTGAAGTCGCTCTAGCTTGTCGAATTGGTCTTGGGTCAAATCAAGATAGCTGGCATTAGCATAGTCCAAGATAGGAAGAAGAAGAAATTGTGCAATTGCAATTTTAGTGGTGATGGGAAGAAAATTACGCAGGCGTCTCAGGGAGCCTGCAGAGGCAAACAGTTTACGACTGACTTCCTGCAGTTGCTTCGTCCAAGACAGAGTTTTGTCGATATATATCCCCAAGTTTTTCACGGCGTGACTGAAGCTGTGGTAACTGAAAAATGTTGGCATAAGCTGATTGATACGAGGCTTTGAGTTTTGTAATGGTTGAAAATGATTGTTGCATGCACATCCCTACGTTTAATGACTTAATGAGTATACTAGTGCTACTAAAAAGTAACATTAAATAATACTTTTCATTTGTACGTTAAATAAGTGATAAAACTGATTTAGTTTTCAAGATATTCTATACTATGCTATCCACTTGTAAATGTGAGGATAAAAGTGATAACTAACTGCATCCTTCGCTCCGTCCAATATCGACTTAAAAAACAATAATAAAGAATAACATGCCTATGATATGCTACTTTAAGCTTTGTCACAGATTTAGTAACGGTCGCAGTGTATAAAACATAATACAATACTTAAGTACAATAATACAATACTTAATTGTCTACCTTTCATTGATTTCTGTTTGTTTATGGCAAGTAAGATTACAATAATTTCAATTCACTTTCCATTTGGTTACTGGTTGTATAAAAGCCTTTTGCGTACCGCTCAACACGCCGCAAACCGCGGCGAATACTCGTCGTCTATCTGACTGCACCGAATCTGCTCCGCGACGGCACTTGAGTGCTACGCGGCGTGAGACGACTGTTTTACGACAGCTACGCCACGTTGTCCACACGTTATGAATCTTCTATGCTTGTCTAAGCGTTAACGCTACGACAAACTCTTTACGTTAACACCTTTGCTTAAACTCTATTATGTTTTCTAGCAATACCTTAATCGGGAAAATTAGCACGAGCGTGTCAATAGTAGACCCTTACGTATGAAATTGTTATTTGGCGAAACAACTATCTGACGTTATGAATCTCATATTTTTGTGCCCTTGAAATATATTATGTAGACGAACGAAAAACTATGGTTAGAACTGAGAGAAGCACACCACCAAATACGCGAAAAGTACTGCTTTACATTACTAGAATACAGTACCGAGACGATTTAGTACCATATCGATTTAAGTCATGAAAAAAATATCCTATCAAAGTGGGAAATCACAGTGGTTGCACCCCGGAGAACTGGCCATATTCTGCCTCAAGCAAAGTTGACTCAGAAAAATAAATTGGGAAGTGTCTGGGGAACTAGATCAAATCGATGTCATCCACTGCTCAGCCTTAGATCTGACCAGACGACTGCAGCAGATCAACTGTCGACTAATTGATAACTGGGATAATGTCCTAAAACATATTTTAGTACCAGCTGGCTGGCTGGCAGCTCATTGGCAACGAGAAACTGGGCGACGTGTTGCAAGCCTATCAGTTACATGGTGGTAACATTTCGGGGACTGTGCGGTAGAATTAAACAGTCTAATGCTACCAAGCCCGCTCCATCATCGAACTACAAGACAAACGGTGATCATCGTAACATAAAGTTTTGGGAATACTTTTATTGTGCGTACAGCTAAGGAGTGGAATTCTCTGCCGGAGTCTGTGTTTCCTGATAGCTATAACCTGGGAGACCTTTAAGTCAAGAGTGAATAGGTTACTTCTAGGCGGGCGTGCTTTATCTTCGACCGATGTGATCGCTTAACATCAGGTGAGATGGTGGTCAAACGCAAGACTATCAAGAATTAAAAAAAAATCTGTTCAATAATTGACCATTGATAATTGACCTGACCTGCTATTTAGCGCATAGATTTATTATAGAGCAGGTCACTATATTAGTGGAGGTGTTGTGGGATAGTGTCTGACCCCCCCACCGTAATAATGCCGGATCTCAGCGTTGCTCAGCTATCTTTGCTGAAACATCTTTACTTTTAGTGATCTTACCTTACTGCCTCTAAATTGTTTTTTTTTTCGTTAAGTTTATTTTTTTATGTTCAGAAACCTTAATTTAATTATTTGATTCTATCGAACAAATTTTAACCAAAATTTTATTAATAAATGTTTTTTTCTTATTAAATAGCCACTTTTTCGAGTTCCTCTAAATACGTCCATGAGTGTAGGATGCAAAATTTGAAGTAAAAATTGAAGTAGGTATGCGGAATGCTCCTCCAGTGTGTTATTTAATATGAGGGACTGGGTGAACAAATATCCTTTTTTTTAGAATTGGATTTTTAATAAAAAACGAAGGTTGCAAAAAGAATCTGGAAAGAGGTAATTTATTCGATTGTGTTTTATTCATAAGCCGCAGAGCAAAATTTTGCCCAGGGACATCTAGGCCCGCTACAGTGACTTCCTTTCATCGAAGACCTACACCGTTACTGTTTGGTGGGGTCTATGTCGCGCTCGTATCGTCGTGTTAAAGTGCCGTACTGAAATTAATATGTGTCCGGCGTAATGATTAGCATCGCATTAGTATGTGCCACTAGGCATGTTTGCCAAGCACTCGCCTCGAGAAATATTTGAGTAACCGGACTTTGACGAACTGAAATGGCGGCTGGATACGCCATCTTGAAGTCGTCCGGATTTCAATTGTGACCACGCCCCTCTTGTACAGGTTATACATACCTTACCACGGTCATATAGGTATATAACGTACTCATTAATAGTCAAATTCGTAAATATTTTTTTCCTTTATCACAGCCATTTTCACTGATATGCTTAGAGAAATCCTGATATACCATTTGAAGACCTAGTATGATTTTTTGGTAAAAAATTGATTATCTACCATAAAATTTCATACGAATTTCCTAACGAACTATACACATAAGCCTGTTACCAAATTTCCATATAAATGTGGTGTTTGAGATGTGAACGACCGGTTTTCGTTAATAGTTCTGTATTCTGATTGCCATGTCATTAGAATCGTAGGCTAATATAAAAATAAAATACGTCGTGTTTATGCGTAATTCACAATATTCCTGTCCCTGTAGCAATTTTTCCGCAAATCCTCATCATAGCTTTTGTGACTTATCAACAAATCTATATATATAAAAGCGAAATACCACTCACTGGTTCACGAAATTTCAGAAACTACAAGTAGTAGGGCTCTCAAATTCTGCATGGGGGTTTCTTTTAGTACGTTGATGCTCGCTAAGACGGGATGTTGTGATTTTTGTTGCGATTAGAGAATTCCCACGAGATCGGGATTTACACGGGAATAACTTCTCACGCGAACGAAGTCGCGATCAACTGCTAGTCTTTCATAAATGCCAATTTAATTTGTAGTTGTTTTTAAATTGAACTCGAGCTTTTCCTTTTATTATTACCAATAGCCAACCTCGTAAAGAATGGAAGAGGGGCAGATGATGTTGGTAAATACTACTAAAATTATGCTGATCTCTTATAACTGTTGTAATAGAAAATAGCCAAGAAAGCTTAACATTTAAGTTTACCCTGTAAGTACTGTAAATAAATTAGAACTTAATTATTCAAAAATAAATTGATTTATTAAAAGCAATTTCATTATGATTTGCACTGACGTGTTGATGTTGGCGAAAGTTGTTACTGGTGAGGACACCAGGTCCATTGTCTGCTCTGACTCATAGGCGGCGCGCGCATAGCTATTTCAGTTTGCTCTGCGTAGGCAGACTATACTTTCTTTGTCGCCTCTCAGACCGCCGTGAGACACTCTGTAATGCTAACCTATTAATACCGTCTTATAACAGTTTCATACGGAAATGATCTCCTCTTGATAAAATAATTTTTAAAAGAGATACAAGTTTAATATCCAAAAAATCGTACATTTCATATTTGTTCCTATATGAAAGATAAACTAAAATGAAAGATAAATTGACGAGAATTAAGGGGGAAAAGAAGAAGACCAATATATTTGATACGGTTGACTAAAGGGAATCACTGGTGGTTGTGGGATGAAGAACACTGCTAACCATAAATTTTCATACAATTATAATATGTATTTACTTTATTTTTCTCAGCACAATATACATAAATTACAGGTTAGATTTGACAATGGAATTACATAATTTATTATTTTATGTCCTCCCCCTCTAACTTCTATAATAATGAAGTGAAAAATCTAAAAAAATCATATGTTGTAGATCTTAATGTAAACTTTCAACCAAAATTGGTTTGAACGAGATCGAGTCAGAGAGAGAGAGCAGTTTTTGAGATACAGTATATTTTCTTTAACCGCAAATATAACTTTGTAATTCATACAAATACTATGAAAAACAAAGTTATTTGGCGTAGTTGTAAAAATTGTAAAAAAGCTAGTTTTAAGAAATTTGTAAGGTTTTTTGTTTTTTTTTTTTCAAATAAATATAATAAATAAAACTACGGAACCCTTCATGGGCGAGTCCGACTTGCACTTGGCCAATTTTTAATTTTTGTTTTCAGAGAGCCACGAATATCTTATTCAGCCTTGGGTTAATCATACAATTCGAAACATTCACACTCCCCGTCATTAGAATTAGAGAGAGAGACAAAGACCAGCCCTTTCAAAGTTCCGATTTTGAATTCAATCTCAAAGACAAACACGGTCGGAATTTCGTACTAACTGAAGAAATTTTGCAAAAAGATATTTGTCTTTTGATGTGATTTATTGAATTTTTAACTTATTGTTGTATTTGAACGAAAATAGGTATTTACTGCAAATAAAACTGATATTTAACCTGTAAATATTTATTTCTAGTTTCAATAATTTTACGTAATATATTTTGAATAATAAAATATCATGGGTGCTATTTTCGAACACGCCTTAATTTAAATAAAAGAGCGGGAATAAAATTTCGTGGCTGGCGTAAAGAGTTGAATAAGTTAAAAAATATTAAAATAAAAAAGTAATTAAAAAGATTAAAAAACCCGACTGCAACCTTATACTAAAACTATCTGAAAAGCTTGTTTTTATTAGCTTTTCAGATAGTTTTAGTATAAGGTTGCAGTCGGGTTTTTTTATTTTTTAATTACTTTTTTTATTTCCAGCTTTTTAGTTTACAAATGTGAAAGATTTCGCAGACGATTTAGTTCTTGATACGTGTTTTTTACGATTTGTCACTTTGAATTACTTTTAACCATATAAGTTGTATACATGTTTGTAATCACTTTTTAAAACCCTTTATTTTGATACCCCACTTGATAGGTTTTGAGAAAAAAAAAACATTTTTAAGGCATAATATGGCGCCAAAAATCCGCCATTTTGTTTTTTTTTTTATTTTGATATACCCAGTGTCACTTTCACAGTCAATACAAATCTAACGATACCCCTCAAGCTAAAATCCGTCGAGCCGTTCAGGCCATAGAGCGTGCCAAACAATTATACATACATACATACTCTCGAAAAACATAACCCTCCTTCTGGCGCAGTCGGGTAATAATCGTAAAATATGAGTGAAACTTGCGACGCGAACAGTCCAATATGGTTGCAGAAGGCTATATTGAAGACTCAATAGAAAATAAGACGAAAATCTGTAAGCGTATAGTGGAAACAATAAGTCTGAATTCGACGAGGATCCTTGGTCTCACGCCCATCCACCTTCAACGACGCACAGTGTACTTATACAGAAAGCCGCTTCGCTTGCTCAGGATTCAAAATTAGCACTCGCAGCATTAACGATTTTGCTCTCTTGTTGCACAAATATAAATTCCAAATCGGTCCAGTCGTCTTCGAGATATGAGGTAACATACATTAAAAAAATAAAAAAAAAAGTTCAAGACGAACTGAGAACCTTCTCCTTTTGTTTGAAGTCGGTCGGCCAAGAAAGTGGTGTACCAGTTTTGATTTAGTTTCCCGGTCATCGAAAATTACAACAAGGTTCGTTATAAAAAGATATTACTGAAAGAGACAACATTATCATGACGTAAACCTATGTATTTAGTATTCATACGTCATATGTCACATATAAGTACATGACATTTTAACCTTTAGTATAAATGAAAAGGACATTAGTTTCTACAAAGCAATTGAAATGTTTCCAAACAAAAGTAATAAAAACTATTTAGACAACCGAATTCCATTTGAAAAAGAAAACTGACAATTGACATTTTGTCAAATATATGCAAAAAATCGATATATTTTCCGTGTTATTTTTCAATCAACTGCATATAAAATCATCTCAATGCCTGCCAACTTGACCATTGCCGAAAGAGCACAAATAATTGCCCAATTTAATGAGGGAAGCAGTATCAGTGCGATATCCCGGAATTTGAATATATCGAGGCGTTCTGTCCGCTTTTGGATTCGTCGTGAAGGAGAGGAGGGAAGTTTGTTGGATCACAGAAGAAGTGGTCGCCGGCCTGCACTCTCCAATAACGATAGAGAATTCATGAGACGGGAATATGAAATCAATGGTTTTAAGCCCACAAAACATTTTGCGGAGATGTTCGATGTGAGTGCCCAAACAATAAGGAATCATCTACATTACATGGGGTTGCACCACAGGCATTACGCCAAGAAAATATATTTGACGGATGCTCACAGACTTGCTCGTCTGAACTTCGCCAGAGAGCACTTAGAGTTTGATTGGTCTAATACAGTGTTTTGTGATGAAAAAACGTTTAAATCCAGTCAGCATGGACGTCTTCACCTTTGGCGATATAATTCAACACGGTATAAAGATGATCATGTAATCCCAAATAGAGAATCAGGTCGAATTTCCGTAAATATTTGGGGCTGGATGAGTACGGATGGTGTAGGAGAATTGTGTTCTCTACCTCCTCGAGCGACGGCTGTAAATTATATCGACGTGCTTCAGAATGCAATGCTACCGACAGTCCGTAATGTTTACCCGGAGAACGAAGTGCCACAATTTGATTTTGTTCAAGATAATTGTTCAATTCATAATGCGAGGATCGTAAGAGCCTGGTTTCGTTCACACACTGACGTAAGGGTAATTCAGTGGCCCTCAAGATCGCCGGACCTCAACCCGATAGAAAATCTTTGGGGCCTTATGGTCCAACGATGGTCGCATCAAAATGAAAGAACCAAACAAGCTCTTATTAGTCACTGTAATTATATCTGGGAGGAAATGCGGGGAACCGATATTTGCTCACGGCTTGTTGGTTCAATGAGGTCTCGTCTTTTAGAGGTTATAGAGGCCAACGGCGGTTACACCCGTTTCTAATTTTTAAAAATTTTCAATATCTTCTAAATATTACTATATATGCTATGTTTTTGTTTGTTATAAGTATTTTAAAATTGATTGTAGAAATTTAATAAAAGGATAAATCTATTTTTAGCTTGTTTTTTATTGATATTGTAATTACAAGTTTACAGAAATTGTAGGTTTGTGGACTCGCCTTGTGCCTTTACAATTTTATGTAACTTGTTGATTACAATTCTGAATTTGTAGATACAATTTTGTCATCAAAATCTACAGCCCCCCGCCGTTGATTTTACGACGTCATTGGTTCCATCAAGTTCAAACTAAGAACAGCTGTCACGTTACAAACAGTAATAGTCGTTATCAATAATCAGATAAAGACAGCAATAGAAGTTGTCAGATCGATCTGCAAGCGAAACTAGTCTTTATCACCTATGAATCTGCAAGCGATATTCAACCTTAGGGTGGTACACCACTTTCTTGGCCGACTGTACTAATTTTCAACTTCTGCAAATTTTACATTTTTTTTGTTGTTGGTGTACTAACACTAGATTACATATCAAATTCTAGCTTTCTATTATTTCAGGAACTACTCTTAATCATTTAGGTGTCAATAACATCTAAAATGATCATCAGAGTTATTGTTATCGACATCTTATACCGGGAATTTTGTATAGTAGTGTAATAATTGTTGGTTAACCTTGTTAAATAAATAAATAATCAAAACCCAAGATGATGATGATGATAAAAAACAACGAAGGTTCGAGAAAAAGTATGTAGTGTTATTGCGCTTCGGTCGGCTCGCCTTGGCGGGGCCTGTACCATGCCCCTAGGGCCTAGATACTGTAAATTTTAGCCTTTTGAACTAGTTGGTAAAGAACCTACTGTAAATTTAATCAACTGTTACTATCAAATGGGACGTATCTGTTTTTGTATAGTTCCCATACATTTTTATTAAAATGAAATGAATGAACAATGGCTCCGACCTACATAGCTCCCGAGAGTCCCGAACCAGATTTGATAGCTTCGCTATTATTTAGTTTTAGGCTTGTACGCACATAATTATAATCTGCGGGTCTTAAAAACCTGATTCTAAATGATACGATCGGATGTCCTTTGCAGACTAAAGTAGGTGGTATGAAAAACAAATTCAGCGCGTTTGAGGCCGATTGAACCTATGATTTGAACTGGAACCGATGAATTCTTCAAATTCTTAGACAAATTATTATTCAAACGGACACGAAAGTGACATTTTCGAGGCATCCGCGTTTAATGGTACACACAAAGGTAACCTGCTTGTAGGACATGACCTAAGGCACTAAGTATTTTTTAAAAGTGGAACGTCCAAGAACTAGAAGTAAAACACCTCAAAATAATTTGAATAACGGCAATCTTTGTGATCCATTAATCTGGACGTTAAAAAAACACTAGTCACCTTGCGCACTTTTGATTTCGTATGAAATCCTATTGCACCGGCCGGCGGCGGCGGCGGCGGTGCGCGGACCGTTCTAAATGGCTACTCATTAGAGAACCCACAATCGCACGAGTTCGTATTCGGAGGCGTACTTACTCAAGCGTCAGCAAAAAAGCTATTCATTGAATAGGTACTGCAGAAAAAGCTTAACGCCTTCACAAGTATCTAGCTTTAGTATCAACGAGGATGAGGTAGATTGTTTTAATAGTTGGGAAGATGTGGTGATGGAAAATTTTTCTAATTGAAATAATTTGAATGATATCGATCATTATATTAACAAAAGTAAATAAATAATCTGCCTCATTTAATGAAGCATGTGTTTAATACTTAGTACTCAAACGTTCAAACTAAAACTCGAACACTATCGAGTGAAGAGTGATCTGATAACTCAGATGCCTCATCTGACAAGTAAACAAGCGTCGTACGCGTGTTTGTTGTCACGTCGCTCGCGGCCGTGTCTGTTTCGCTCTCGAGTGCTACGACGAAGAGACCATCTCCGGTTATGACCTGTCTTGATATCTTATGAGTCATGACTGTCGATATAATAGTGTTCCGAGGCAACGTTTCTAATAAATATAACCACCAATTTATTCTACAGCTTGGTCATTGGCTCATTGGTCCACTATTCTTTCATATGTAAATTATGCCGTTCTCCAACGAACAACGGTAAAAGCAACGCTTTAGTTACTGTACCTACAATGAGTCGTGGGAGCCCTTCATTTGCTGGAGAAAAACTATTTTGCCATGTAACTTTGTCTTAGGTAGCCGCGGTGAGGCTGTCTGAGAGGAGAGGTACTGAGCGTCATGACGGACTACATAGAGTTTATGAACGAAAGCAACGTTGGTAGAGCGGTAGTATGTCACGCTGGACGTGGGCCCGAGCGCGTCGTGTCGTGTTGCGGTACAGTGAGAGTGGCGTGGCAGCAACATCGTGTGGCGGCTAGGGCGAGCGGTCGATGAGCCCGACGCAGAGGGCAGCACGGAGCCGCAGCGGGGGGCGCTCCCGCGGCCCCCGCGCCCTTTTCACTACCCCGTCTGCTTGCGCACTCTGTATAGCCGCGCCGCGCGCTCACTAATGCGTCATATCGCCATCGAAGCTAACGCGCTTTTCGCCGCTCTGGAACTACAGTTCGCGCGCGCTATGTGAACTTATGTGTTAACTTATGCAGAGACATTAGACGCGACAGCGTGTTCGGGAAGCTCGGTTTCGACTTCTTTATGACTTTTGCCGTTATTGACAGTGACTTTGGTGCCTGTGAGCTGAGAGACAGTAGTGGTACACGCGGTTGGCGCACGTGCTCGCGTCTCCTTCCTAAATCTGAGTAAGTTTGAGACAGTTTATTTTAAAGTGTGACTGGATTACTGACGTCGGTTCGCCGCTAAGTCGGTAGTGTGTGCGTTATTTTCGCAGCGCACAACGGGCCGCGGCGCCGGCCGCCCGGAATGCGGCCTCCGCCCCACCGCGCGTTGTCGGCGCCGAGCGCGCCGCGCGTAGCGTAATAAATAAAGGCGGGGCGCGGCTGCGTGCGCGCGCACCCTCCCGCGCTCCGCGCCCTCGGGTCATTGACTCCGCTGCCGCCACTGCCGCTGCCGCCGATGACGCCGCCGAAGACAACAATTTTCGGAAGCGGTATCGCGCTCTTGGCCCCAGCGCGGTTCACCGGCCCGCGGAAACGCCAATGTCAATGCCGACGATAGGCATAGTACGTAGTACTACTGAAGCAACCACAGTGCAGCACATCTTTATTAGTTACTTTCACGCTTCCCTACAGCAGTTAATGATCCCATGACTGCACCTGGACTCTTGACAACTTCACCCCTCGACGACATTAGCGGTGGCTAATGTCGCCCATTCAAATTGTATAAAATATTTTTACTTTCACAAAACCGGTTATAAATATAGCAGACCGGTCGTTTTATTTTCTGTTGTCTAGTTGATTTGATAGTTCGCTTTAAGTGTATAAAAGAGGAAAAATATTGTATCGGTCGATACTATATTTTTCCTCTTTTCTCAGTAGATATACTTTTGTCCCGATTCGACTCCGTGTTTTCGTCGTACCGACGCCGTATTTGATCCGTATCGTAAAATAGTCATCTGTGTCGCTCTCATTTCTTCCCTGAATTATTTTACGTATATTTTTTAAAATTGAAACTGTTTGAAGAGGTTATTAATAAGAAGTGATAAGCGGCATCCATTTTTATTTTATATCTCTAATGCGTTCTATTTACACGACACTAAAACTTTTATGCGTAAAACATTCCTTTCAGAAAGTTAAACCAACAATAATCCATTTTATTCGCCGTCAGACTCCGTTATTTTATCAGCATTGGAAGTTTCGTGGAACGCTAAAAATAATCTTGAACTTCCCGGTTGAATGGCGTCGCCGGCGCGGCAGAGCGCGGGGAGTGGCAGGCAGCCATTGCCCTCGCCTGGTTTGTTTACAACTTAGGCTTGAGGATCGACGTGGTGCGATTTGCACCCTGCGCATTTCGGCATAGGGTGCATATTCGTCCACGACAGGAGGCGGGTGTGCGACCCCAGCGCTCACGCCATCTGCGTGCACGCACACGATTAAAATAAACTACCAACGATAGATAGCTAGAGCGTAAAAAGGAGCATCGGACCCGTCGCCAGGTGCAACGCTACCCTCATTCGCAGTTTACAAAGGTGCACATAGTGTTAGGTCAGTTATTGCCACGAGTTGGTGCGGGCGAAGCCCCCGCGGCCTCGTATCAGTGACCAGCGCGCCTCGACGGGCCTCTCGAATTCTCGATCAGACAGCCAACTTCGTTAGATCCACATGTTACTCATTTTACAGACTTATGATAATATCTTTTTGCAAAATACATCCATTCGTGCATGTCAAAAGTTTTTATTATTTTACCGCTTTAGAGATTAGGATTCGAAGACTGATGAGCTTGATTTAAATTAACTGATCCAAAAGTCCATAAGAGCATTTCTATATTCTTACTGAAAGGGAAAAAATATTTAAAATCATCTCTCAAAAGTTTATACTATCTTAGCCTCGAAGACGTCAATAATATCTTTACGCCATGTCGGCCATGTGTAGCAAAACAAAAACGGATAGACCCGGTAGTACGATTCGTGAAAGATCTTCAACAAGTTGCGGGGCAGGGAAAACATGCGCGCGCATCCTGGAGACCTGAGAAAGAAAATGTATTTGTCTCTTTCGTCCATTCCATTTGGGAAGATACGCAATGTAATATAAAATGTATGCAAAACTGCGTTCGCGAGTTCTACCCACCAGTACTAGACTGGTGGGTAGAACTCGCGGACGCAGTTAGTTGGGACTAGTTAGTTATGTCTCTTTTACAAATCGCGATTTGATTTCGCCACCTAACTTAGACTTTACAGTTTTAGAGAAATTTGCCTAAAGTAGTGGGTGCGGTTCATTTGCGGGTTTGCTTTATTGCTCTTTAAAATGTAGGCAGCTTGCAGCGGTAAGATTTGTGGAATATTGTGCGCTCCCACTCATTAGTTGTTCGAACGCAGGCCTCGTGCGAAGTGGAGTGCAACGGAGCCACTGCCGCCGCATCGAGCGGGACACGCGACGCGCGGTATGCGAAGAAAACTCATCTCATACAAATCGTAACCTAATATTGGATTCACATTGTTACCATTCATGATGTATGTTGAAAATCCAAAGTATATATGAAAAATGAAATAAAAGTACTCTGTGTCTTTGGGTCGCTTTGCGGTCATCTGAAGATATTTTACGTTGACTCTACTTAGATCGACCAAATAGAAATACCTACGTAAGATGTAAGATTATCACTTCAGACACATAAGCATGCACATATGTTTGTCTAATTTAGAACACTATTCAATACTTACTTGAGTGCAGTCAGTAGGTACGGCTGTCGTTCGTGTGTACAGCACTTTGTGTGCTCAGCATTGCTCGCGGCGCGTGTCGTTTGGAAAGCTATTATCCACGTTGCGCTTCATCGACTCACAATATCCCTCTCCTTTACTAGTCTAGTATTTTAGCTGTAAATGTAGCCACACTATAAATCGTCAATTTATTTCCAATATAACAGGATCTTCCTTTTTATTGCCGTATATAATAGTCTTGGGCCCAAGCTCGACATTTGTTTCTTTTACAAAGAACTACTTTATCAATATGGTGTATTGATAAAGTAGTTCCTACTCCTATTTAAACTCATTTACGGCTGGTAATAGACCCCTTTCTGATCTCTAACTTCTGCCAGCAAACTAAATTTTCAATTAAATCCATCTAGATGCCAACTTTCTCACCGCACAATGCGATTTCTAATCGAGGATTCGTCTGACGATATTCATAGTGTTCATGCATGATCTTACTAGAAATCGGTACTCCGACGGCCACTGCTTCGTAGCCAGTTCACAAGCAATTCAGTAGCGTTAGACCTGTCATCATAATACACTGAAAGGATATCACATTGATTTAGTTTAATGAAGATTAAAACACAAGAATAGTTGCCACTCTTTGACTGTAGATTTGTTTTTATAATAGTGTATTTGGTGGTGATTTATTCATTATTTTGTAATGTATTTGTATTTCAAATAAGCGTTGTAGATATCCCTCAGTGCGCTAGTATTCATGACTCTCACTTGGACAGCTATTTACCATTGCAGTCTTTTGTCTGGTACGCAGTTTCACTTTTGAAACTACTTCGACTTTACTCTCATTACTTATTTGTAGTTAAAATTGTAACAAATGTAGTTGTAGAATGTTATTTTATTAACAATGCTGTTATAAAAAACTTTTTACCAAAAAATTAAACCGACTCCCAAAAAACACTGCAAAGTGAAAAATAACTTTAATTTCGGTAGTCGGTGTCTTTAGTTTTGTATTTTCGTTTTTGGCACCGACTACCGAAATTAAAGTTATTTTTCACTTTGCAGTGTTTTTTGGGAGTCGGTTTAATTTTTGGTAAAAAGTTTTTATTTCACCATTTTTAGTTGGTTGATTTTTAATTTACCAAGTTACAAGAGCCTCAATGTCAACTACTTATAACATTTTACAAAATATTGCTTTTCCCAATGCTGGGCCGTTAATTTTTGAGGAGTTCTCCTGGTAATTCACCATCAGCTATACATCGCCATATGCATTGTGACGAGCTTTGTGCTTAATATCCATATTCAAGTAATAGAATCGCAATCCACGAAATACTTATTATTGAGTAGTTTCTGCGGCCATCTGTGGTCTTCATCATCAGTTCCACTTCCCCAAATGGTACTTTTTGAGAGCAACTGCACAAGTTACTATAAGAAATACCCAAAACGCCATAGGTGTGCCTATAATATTTGAAGAGTTCCCTCGATTTCTCCAGGATCCTATCATCAGATCCTGACTTGGTGACAAATGGTACCAATTTCAAAGTATACCCTATCAAACAAAAAAAGAATTTTCCAAATCGGTTCAGCCGTCTTCGAGTACTCGGTGATCATACATTAAAAAAAAATATATATAAATATATATATACGCGTCGAATTGATAACCTCCTCCTTTTTTTGTCGTCGGTTGAAAAGCGACACGGTTAGTAAGCGTCAACTAGTGTCAGTTAAGTGTAAAACGGTCGCAATTATCGGAGCGACGACCGGACTGTTGGCTTGATAGAATTGCAAGCAACGCAGGATGTGACGTCACTGTTTTGACGATTAACTGCCTACGTAATCTGTCTTAGATCGCTTGGTAATGAAATCTCACTGAACATGCATTTATGTTATTGACCAAGAATAGAGATTAGGCACAGAATATACATATATGTAGGTACATGAGCATCAAAGTGCAAAACGGAATCCGATCGTAGAAACTGACTGATTGCGAATGGTCACGATATGAAATACGTCTAAAAGTAAAAATTAAAATTGGCTAACTTACATTTTAAAAACTAAAAAGAGCATCATGATTTATTATAATATGTTAACGCTTCTGCGGAAACCACTACTAAACCTGCTTATGATATTACGTACGATGTTTATTCGCGACGCAGAAACGTATTCGTAAAACATACACACACCGGCACAATTAGAGGAATATAATAAATTAGTAGTTTAAAAACACTAGAAAAACACGCTTTTATAAATGCACGTAAAAACCAAAAAAAAAAATTAAGAAAACCGATAACGGATTTTCTTTAGGTCTGTTATAACCTGATCGTGTTCAAAGTCCATTACGTGGCATTTCTCACAAGTGCAAACACGACTATGATACGATATTCCATCATGGAATGCCAGTGCCTATCTTCCGGCTTCATCATCAGACCTTGAAACCTAATCGTAGTCAAAGTAAAAAAAAAAACAAGACTTCTAAGAAATCCAAAACAGCTATGATACGATTTTCCATCATGAAGTTCCAGTTCATATCTTCCGGCTCCATCATTAAATCAGTTCGATAGTACCATATTATTGTATTGTCATCAGAACTACATACAGTTGCCAAATTTCATTACGCTACGACCCTTGGAAGATGGTTAAATTAGTTACCTTAGATTTCATTACATAGTTACATACAGGTCGACCTAATAAAAGCGTGTCAATTGATATGTGGAGTTTTTTTTATGACTTCATACCCACTTAAAAATGAAATTTTGTACAAGATTGATATGTTGACATGTTGCAACTTAAATTATAATACCCCCTTTAAGTGTATTTCGAAGATTTACGTTTGAAGAGTTTCTGATAAGAATAGTGTTCTGTGCGATATTGAGGTAACTTTAGCTAATTTTACTGTTTGCTTTTGGGATGAACACATTATATTGATACAAAATGAATGATTTGCCAGCAACTACGGTCGCGAGAGTCAGTCTTGCTTTGGGTGTTTCAGTTTCTGTGGTCCATCGCAATGTTTAACGCTATAGGCAGACTGGATCTTACGTCCGTCGACGGGGACAAGAAAGAAAATGGGCAACAACGAGCCATGATGACCGTTTTATAAGGTTACAAACCTTAAGAAATCGTCGTCGAAACAGCTGTTCAAACACGAAATCTTTTGGAGGAGGTCCGTAATGTGCGTGTGAATGAACGTACAGTGAGTGATTGAACGAAGTTGGATTGGACTCATACGTACCAGTAAAAGTACCGAAACTTGAGGTAGGACACCGAAGAGCGAGATTAGCATTTGCACATTTACACCAAGGTTGGACAAATGAGTGGAGTCGGGTTCTGTTCAACGATGAGAGTCGCTTTTGTGTTAATTTCATTAATGGAAGGGAGTGGATGTGGAGATATCGCGGAGAACGCTATGATCAAACCAATTTCACGGAAACAGTGGCATACAGTGGAGGGTCAGTTATGGTTTGGGGTGGCATATGTTTGGGAGCCCACACGGAGCTTGTGGTCATCGAAGGTGGATCTCTTACTGCACACCGATACATTACTGTTAGAAATAAAATAAGTAAGGTTCCATGATCCAAATACGTGAACAATAATACTCTTTGTACGTGAATTTTTATTTAATATAGATTTTTACAAAGCATGACAAGAACAGACAGATGAGTGATGAGTGACACATATAGAACAATTCAATTTGAAAATGTTCTTTCTTTTAAATTCTCATTTATCCTCTTTCAACAATTACAGACATTTTAGAACCCCATGTCATGCCTTTTGCCCCATTCATAGGCGAAGATTTCATTTTCATGCACGACAAAGTTCGGCCACACATCAGTCATCGTGCGCGATTACCTTGACGCAGTCGGTATAGCACAAATGGCCAGATCGGTCACCCGACATGAACCCAATAGAACATGTTTGGGACATCATCGGGAGAAGAGTACGAGAAAGAAATCCAGCTTCCAGAAATATGGAAGAACTAAAGTTGCCATTACTGGAAGAGTGGAGGAATTTGCCCCAAGAAATGATTGACAACCTCATTGAAGGCAAGGAAAGGCGTATCCAAACTCTCATAAGAGCCAGAGGAGGCAACACACGATATTAATTTTTCATTTTTGTGATGATTTCAAAGAAATTTGTCTTAAATTATTTTTATAATATTTAGAAGAAAAAAATGAAACTTTAAAAAAAAAATGTTCTAAAAAAAACAAATTTTCAGTTTTTGGGCTTTTATTGAAATTTTTTTTATTGAATATATGTTCGCGTTTGACCACTATCTCACCTGATGGTAAGTGATGATGTGATCAAAGATGCAGAAGAGCACGCTTACCTAAAAGTAACCTATGCACTCTGGACTTAAAGACTCCTAGGCTGTAGCTGTCGGGAAACACAGACTCCGGCAGGGAATTCCACTCCTTAGCCGTACGCACAATGAAGGTATTCCCAAAACGTTTTGCTCGCGTTAAGCTCGCGTTGGTTAAGCGTCTCACCATCATCATGGTAAATGATGATGTGGTCGAAGATGCAGCAGGCTTACCCAGAAGTAACCTATTCACTATTGACGTAAAGACCCCCAGATTATAGCCAACAGGAACCACAGACACCTACGGGGAATTCCACTCCTTAGCCGTACGCACTATGAAAGTACTCCCAAAACGTTTTGTGTATATGGGTGGGATGTCCACCATGTAACGATGGCGCTTCGCCGTTTGTCTCGTAGTCCGATGATGGAACGGGCTCGGCGGAATTAGATTCTGTAATTCCATCGCACACTCCCCGAAATGTAACAGATAGAAAACCGATAGACTTGCAAATTAAAGTTTTTTTAGGATATTATTTTATGTTATTTTGAAGTATCTTAGATAAATATTCAAAATTATATATTTAAAATAAAAATATTAAATACATTTTTTCTCGAAAATATTGACTTTTTTATGTTCCCCTAATTGTGTGAATTAAATAAAACTTGTTAATACTAATAATATATTATTTGTTTGCTTGAAAAGTTGCGTCACAAATGACACGTACAACAGTCTGAACTGTTTAATGGATGCTGACAAGTTCTCTTTTCATAATATTGTCTACCTCCTCATGAGATGTTCCATGTTAATAGATCTGTACCACGAGGTATGTCTCGACGGGTGTGAATAATTTTTCTAGATTTTTTGTCCTTGAATATTTATTTAAATGCAGATATAAATATGAAATCCAAACTACTAGTGCTCGATAACACAAATATATCGAATTTAAAATGAATCTCAAGAAATTCTTGATGTGTCAATCGATATTATTTTTTCGCAAATTAGGTTTCCGATCTTATTTTTTAAATGCTGTGACTATGATTCTGTTAGACGAACGGAACGGATTTATTTACTTGACGCTATTGACACTGAGTGGAACACTTGAAATGTCAAGTTACGTGACTTGGAATTGTATGATTGAATTTGAATGAATAACTTTGAATGTGTAATCGGTCATCCGGTGGATCACTGTAGTTTCTAATTTGCAGCCGCATAGGATGCGAACGACCGATTCGACATTCAGAATATTAATCAAGAAGATGGAAAAATGTGCAGCTTTAAGTTTGGTTGATGAATCCTATTCTATGAGTGCTCCCGTATTGCGTTTTTTTTTTCATTAAATTTTTCGCTCCGGTTAGGAAATCTGGTGTCTCGAAAAAAGACAATGTCAGTCACGCGACGTGCCGTTACATCAAGTAGAGCGACGCTGCACGCATTTAACACATAGCTAACGTGACCGTGAAAACACCATGTTCGATGTCTGGCCGGCGATGTTGACTCTTTCGGACCTACTGCAGTACTACGCGACAAAAACATGTCCGCAGTCTATGATTCATAACTAAATGAAATTTGTGAGTTATATATACGTATAAGTCTGGTTTAATGAACTAATTTTGTCAATTGAAACGAATGTGTCGAGGTCGGCAACATCCGCTTTGTTAATTAATTAATTGCTTGAAGTAGCAGTTTGACACCTCATGCGCCCATTCCCGGTTGGGCGGTGTGGCGACTGATATATTTAGAGCCTTGAATATAATGTATTTTAA
The DNA here is from genome assembly GCA_943138885.2 of Tholera decimalis. Taxonomy (NCBI): domain Eukaryota; kingdom Metazoa; phylum Arthropoda; class Insecta; order Lepidoptera; family Noctuidae; genus Tholera; species Tholera decimalis. Next base: position 28,551,698 of record OW964548.2, read on the forward strand.
TCGCATACAAGTCATTTAAATAAATATTGTCTCATCAAAATGACCATGTTTGCCATGCATGCATTTGACCATGTTTTGTCAGCTAGTAACCTAAAACTTTGGTTTCAAGCGACATAGCATTGTATGCAGCATAGTATCGTCCCCTTGCATTTGCAGCCTGCGAGGTTCACGATCCTTTTTTGTTTCCGATATAAACAATAGGTATACCACATTCAATATTCATCTAATATTGTTTGTAACCCTCAGTAATTTCATTTACTGTTTTTAATTTGTTTTTTTTTTTTTTTTTTTTATAAAATTAACATCGTCTTCTTTGTTTAATTTTTTATTATAAAAATAGTCTTCAGAGGAGAAGCGATTAGAACGCTCAGAGAGCTTCGACATAAAGGGATAACTTTGTCGAAGATGGCGTCATTGTGGGGTGAAATAGGGTAAAACCTTCCTGTTATAACTCGGGAGGACGCAGGTAGTCGTGCCTTTACTCAAAAACTTGCCCCACGCCAGAGTATAAGCGGACTTTAAATTGTGCAACACATTCCACACTCATTGTTAACACCAAACTTTATATTTATACGATGTAAAAATGAATAGCAGATCGTTTTTATGAGTTTATGGCGTTGCTTAAATATTTACAAGGTAACTTTCTAATTAAAATTAAGTTTAATTAAATTTAGTAGGTACTTAGATTATGTAATCATGTAATCTATATACAACATGTAACTTAATTAATGCACTTCCTGAAATTAGTTTATTCAGAATCGGTTACTGAATCGATTTTTATCATTTTTTATTTAAAAAGATACTTATATCATTTTTTTTTATCCCAAAGCAATTAAATCTACGTAAATTACAAATTACGGTTTCCTTGTATAGTACAAACAAAATAACTATGGACCGTAAATTAAAGTAGTAACTTTTTAAATGCGGATTTATATAAATTCCGTCATTCAGTACACATTACAGAAAAATTTAACATTTAAAGGTAGTTTAAGTCTTAAAAAAACTGTTTAAACAAGTAAAACTAAAAATTCAGAGTATGTATTATGATAATAACATAATTTTCTAATTGGGGTGTTTGGGGGTGTGCGTTAATTACGATACATGATGTATATTAAAACGAATCGCTAAATTTGTTGCTAAGCTCAAAACTCGAGAACGGCTGAACCGATTTGGCTGATTTCTTTTTTGTTGTGTTTGATGAAGTCTGAGGAAGGTTTTTATGGAGAGACAAAAAAGTAAAAAAAAAAACGAGAAAAATAGTAAAAATATTTTTTTTTCCCATTCAAACCACTCTGTCCCCAGCTGTCAAACATTTGACGTCAATCAAAACTAAACAATGGCGCGATAGGATTACCTTTGGTATGCCTTTAAGTTGATTAGGGTTGCATGTCATTAATGAAAAATAATATAATGAGTTTCCTCAAATTTGTTAATGGCATTTTTAATCGTGTAATTTATTGTGTTATTTTACTTGATAATAATCAGTAATCGTGAATAATATGAAGAAAATAAGTGATAAAAACAAGCGTTGGTGGAGTATTTTGGATGGAAATAGGCTGCATGAACTTAAATTATCACCACACTAGTATTCACGCGGGGCTTCGCTCCCGTGGATTCTATCACGGTAAAAACATAACTCTCCTTTTTTGCAGTCGCGTAAAAAGTAGCCTATAACCTTCCTCAAGCTTCAAGCTACTTCCATACCAAATTTTATCCAAATCCACCCAGTACTTTCGAAGATTAGCGCGTTCAAGAAAACAAACAAACAAACAAACTCTTCAGCTTTATAATATTAGTATAGATTATCACCACATTACATATAACTAAAGTGTCTCAATGTTATTTTATTTCTGTTAGACTGCGACAGGCCAATCACTGTTGACAGAACGAAATGTGTTGAGGCAGCTATTAACATACAAAAAAAAAACAATATTACTTTGTTTTAGAGAAATAAGGCAGAACAAGGTCTGCCGGGATAGCTAGTGTACAATAAATAAATAATAATAAAATAAGTACTGATCTGCATTACACTTTTTAAAGTTTCAGACTGGAAACGTTTTACAAAAACTTATAATGTCAAAGTTATTTTGCTATAATAAGATGACTCGATATCAAAACTTATTTGGATTGTTTGGAATTCCACTAAAATAATTGCGTTAGTTTGCAAAGGGATATTGTAACGATGCCATGCAGGTAAAGAACGCGTTCTGTTAGCTCCGTGGGGGTTGGCTGCCGGTTCCTTATCTGTGGCGACGCTAAGCGGGGTGGTTTGCCAAACACATGGCACCCTCTGCTTTTACGCCGATATGCCTATTGAAACGACACACAAAAGCTTCCCAATATATTATGCGTGCCAGTTTTTATTTTTAACTATTTGACTTTAATTTGCAACGCTTTTTAGTATTAAAAAACCTTCCTTTTGGTTGTGCACAGGTAAAATAGCTGGATGATATCTGTAACAAAAGAAATGGGGTGAAGTAAGAAGTCGATCCCGTCGGCAATTATGGTTCTACGAAATATGTCGGATTGATAATCGAGGTAAGCATCTGATCTTGCCTAGATTTTATGTATTTTGTTTATTTTGACTCCAGTTAGTGACGTCTTACTCTGATATAAAAAAAAAAAATAATATGAAAGCGATAAAATGTTCTTGCTTTTCCTAAAGTCAATACATGATTATTACTGTTTTTTAGTCGCAGGAATGACGAGATTTTAATTATATGTAGGTATAAATAAATTGATGTGCTCGGTAAAATTCTTATTTGAATCAATCTTCCTCACCGCAACTGGGTATTATCATCCCTATACATATTTAAAAAGGAAAGCCTATTTTATAGGTAACTGATACCTAAAGTATATTTAATATTATGAAATGATAAACTTACCAGTTCATCATCATCTAATGATATTCCTAATGAATTGATTGTAAATATTTTTAATTAATACAGCTGCAGCATGTTCAATGGCGCCGCTAAATTCACAAATAATTCCGCAGTTGAAATTATGGGCGCGGCTGCATCGCGCTTTGGTTAGTGAGTCTTGGACATCTGCCAAGTCAGTTACTACAGCGCGAGCGTAGAACAAGTCGCTTTATGTATGATACGGGTTCTGTTGGTACATACGTTACATTTTAACAAACGCTGTTATAACGGGACAGTGGATGCTGAGCACGGCCAACACTCGCAATGCGCACATGCTGCGAGCACCTGTGTATTGACTCCGTCAACACTCACTGTGTAGTGTGAGCACGGATGCCTAACATGTGTAGTTCAAACTATCCGCTAAAGTCAACTGTGATGTGAGAAATAAATTTAGTGTTAAATAATACAATATTAAAGGTTTAAAGAGCAGTTGGTCGCAATTTCTGTCAAAATGGCCAATCATCTAAGACCTAACCTTAATTAAATGTGGTGAGTGTGCTTACGTCTAGTTACATGATACAGATCCATAGGGTATGGTGTCAGAAATATCAGTCTCATATGAATAAAACTCAAAATGCGTCATAATTAATGGATTGAACATATTGATTAATAAAACGACGCGGTAATCCGTGCAGTTCGCACTCTCCCTCCGTGTCGGGCCGAACGTGTTTATCCGTGGAACTTCGGGGTCCAGTCATCCCATTACCCCTCCGATAATTGTAGGCTAATAGCCCGTAGCCATAGAGAATTCAGCACGAACTCAAGTATCAGTAACGTGTGGGTAATTTTGGGGTGAATGCGGTTTAAAGCTGTGGTAAATTTGTATCATAAACGAGGGTGACGTTCTCAGTACGCTGTTATCACTGTCACAACAAACATATTCTTTTCGGTTATCGCGTATGACGTAATGCGCTTACTTCAATCATTATTCTGTGGCCGGCCAACAATATTTATCGCGCTTTAGAGTAACGGATTTAACAACATAGGATATTTTAATACTCTTAATTGTAGGTATTAATTTTTCTTTCGAATATGTACTACTCTGTCAAGAAAGTGTCTAGTGGAAACAATCAATAATTCACAAAATGATAGTTATTCATCCAAAGGTATTTTATTGGATTCAAGGTGTACTCCTTCAAAAACCAATACAAGTGTATTGGTTTCGCACGCCAACGAATAATCCAATCATCAAAAAATTATTAAACTCTTTTACATAATTGAGTTCAGTTCTTACCGTGAATTCTCTTTTATGTTTTCTCTGAAATTCGTTACAGGCTCTTGATATGATCTAACTAAAAACAGCACTGTATTTAATCTAAATTACAGATGCAACCCAAACTCTGCGCCAAAATGGAAAACAGTTGTGCCAATATAACAACAACAAAAAAATAATTTGGAACCATAAACAAATGTATGTTTGTATAGCGTCAATAAACTAAGCAATATTTATTTACATACGTATTTACACTCTAGCTTCTGCCCGCAACTTAGTTTGCGTGGATCGGGATTTATGCAGGAAAACCCTCCTGCATAAATCCCGATTCCGAGCGAATTCCGGGATAAAAAGCCCATGTGTTATTCCAGGATGTGCTATCTACTTACCACAAAATATACTATATTATATATGTCATTCAGATGCGTTCAGTAGTTTTTGCGTGAAAGAGTAATAACCATCCATCCATACATCTTATACATAATACATCCATCCTCACAAACTTTCGCATTTTATTAATAAGAAGATATTATATACATATATATTATTTTTATATATTTAACTATTGTTCTGCAAGATATGGCAGTATGTTTAAAGGCCAAATATCTATAAAATTTGTATTTAAGATGTAGGAGAAGACATCATTGTACAGCGTCGGACAATAATTATGTATGTATTTATTTTAACTATTTATTCAGTATCAAAGTTTGGAAAATAATTTAAACAAAATATTTATGTGTCGTGATTATATTTGACTGAAATATCATTTTAAGCAGGGTGTTATTTATTCTTGTTCGTGAATTTCAAAATTACAATAGCCCTTTTTTATATCGCTCATATACATATACCTCACAGTTTGAAATTATTTTTATAACCGTACCTATAGGCTAGTAAAGCTGGACTGTAAAGATAATCATTTATAGAATAAAATAACGGAAATTTACCTATTTTCCATTTCATAATGTTGAATATGCGACTTAGAGATGAAAACGCCTTTTTGGCAACAGTGTAACAACGGTCTACTTTTTATTAGATACTTACTGAATAGATACAAAACATTACATTGACATTTTCATTCGTCAGAACGAACGGAAATGTTCCGCAGAACTATCGATGGTCGCTGTTTTTTTTTTCTAGAATATCCTGTTATTAAATACTAGCTTTTGCCCGCGACTTCGTTCGCGTGGGATGTTCTTCCCGCGTAAATCCCGATTCCGTGGGAATTCCGGGTTAAAAAATATCCCATGTCCATCTCCTGGTTTTAAGCTACCTCCCTACCAATTTTCAGCCAAATCGGTTTAGCCGTTCTTGAGTTATAAATAGTGTAACTAACACGACTTTCTTTTATATATACATATAGATTAATTCTATATACCCGTACTTTTAATTCGATGCAGTAGACTGACAGTTTCTGAGTTGTCAGATAATGACGACTACGAAATTGTGAAGAACTAAATTAATCGATTCAGGAATAAAATTGAATAACGATGTAAACTATTTTTTAATAATATTGTGTGAAAATAACTAAAAGTAATAGGGGCGATTGTAATTATAAAGGGGCGTGTAAAATAAAACGAATAGATCATGACAATATTTATTTTAATTTTTGTAATAGGCCCCTGTATCTGTACCTACCTATTCCAGGTCGCAGTGGTGTGAAGGTAGTCTTTTTAATTTTTAATAGTAATCTCGCGCAATTTATTAAAATATTCATCACATGAAACAATTTCTAAAAGAGTGGGTTTTATCATGTCTTGTAAGATATATATTAGATTAGATATATATATTGTAGAATATTTTGGTTTAAATAAAAATAGATTTATTTATAATAGAATGTAGTAATTACTTCAAAATAAAAGATAATAGTATAAATTGTATCATTTATTTATATTTCTCACGAATAAAAATTAAATATTCCGGTCTGATACCCTCATCTGATACCCTGGGGGATCGATCGGTTTTATTTCATAATTATTTTTTATTCCGGTCTGGTCCACCACGCAGGGTATCACAAGTAAAGTTAAATATTTTATTCCGGTCTGAACCTAACCTAACAGAGTTTTTGGAGCGTTAGCAAAAATATTCGGTCAGGGTTATTAAAATATTCCTTGTAGGTATATAATTCTTATAGTAATGGAAACGTGTAGTATACAATTAGTATTGAGAAACAAACACTATGAATTTTCTTCATAGCCAAAAATTAAAAAAAAAAGTGATCACATCCGGTTTGGACCCTTTTTAGAAGTTACTTATTTTCGAAATCACGAAATTTACGGAATTGATAGATACTCTTATATGTGTAGAAGATGAAATTGAAAGTCGAGGTTTTTGTGCACTGTACAAAAAGGGTTCTTCCGAAAAAGTAAGTATTTCTTCATTTTAAATAATGACCCTTTCTAACTTCTGATATTCTGTGCCACTGCTAATAAAAAATTAGTGTAAAAGAAGTATTTTATAGACCCGAGATATTCTTTCTGTGTTCATAGAGACCATTTGCGTTACTTAGTACGCATCCATGTGGAGCTATAATGACTTATTGTAAAAATGTAGGCAAGCGTGCTCCATCTTCGACCACATTATCACTTACCACCAGGTGAGATGGTGGTCAAACGCGAACCTAATATCAATAAAAAAATATTTTTATTCATGGTTGATTAAATACACTCATACAGTTTGTAAATATTATAATTACGTATAATTATTATTCAATGTATATCCAATGCATCTTTCGAAGTACAGTATGAGTAACACATTGCCTGTAACGAATCATCATTGACAACAATGGCCAAAAGTCATTAATTGACATTAATCTGGAATAATACCGTAACCGCTCTATATATACAACGTGTAATTTAAAGGGTATATACATACCGAGTGCACGGCTTCTTTGGATGATAACAAACGATATGGCAAGGGTTTTCTAATCCTATGTCTACATGTGTGGAGCATATTAGAAATTTCAATACATTGATACAAGAGGCCGAATTTTTCAAATTAAGAAGAACGATGAGAATTATCGTTTTATTGGCAAGTGACGTGGAAAGTTATTGACCCTCGTAGTGCTGTGACACGTTTGTTATGATTGGTATTTAAGAAATATATGAAATCAATAATTTGGGGTCAATTCTGTGAGTCACTTATTTTGAGCTGAAACTTTGTATAGAGACTCCATACCAGATGTTGTCTTCAGTCCTTTTGGATAGATATGGGGTTTCCGTTACACGTTGTATATGTACATATATAAGATTTTTCAAACCTCTAAGATAAAGACAAGGTTTACAGAATTTTCTGTACATTAAGCTTCTACCGTAGCCCATACAAAATAACCAAGATGTGATTATAATTTGTTGATATAAATAAAATATTGAAATAAATGTTCAATATCTCTCCATTCTAGAATGTCTGAAGATAGTAATAGTAATCAGCCGTCGAAATCCTATGAAAATTCCGATAATCTTATATATATATATAAAAGAAAGTCGTGTTAGTTACACTATTTATAACTCGAGAACGGCTGAACCGATTAGGCTGAAAATTGGTAGGGAGGTAGCTTAAAAACAGGAGACGGATTTCTATGGGCCCTTAGGTCTGAAATAAAGATAATAATAATAATAATAATAAATAGGATATTTTTTATCCCGGAATTCCCACGGGATCGGGATTTAAGCGGGAAAAACATCCCACGCGAACGAAGAAGAAATGGAGAGTAGGGTAGGGGTAGGGTTGGTGTAGGGTAGGGGTAGGGTAGGGTAGAGTAGGGTAGGGTAGGGGTAGGGTAGTGGTAGGGTAGGGGTAGGGGTAGGGTAGGGGTAGGGTAGGGGTAGGGTAGGGGTAGGGTGGGGTAGGGGTAGGGTAGGAGTATGGTAGGGTTGGGGTAGGGTAGGGGTAGGGTAGGGGTAGGGTAGGGGTATGGTAGGGGTAGGGTAGGGGTAGGGTAGGGTAGGGTAGTGGTAGGGTAGGGTAGGGGTAGGGTAGGGGTAGGGGTAGGGTTAGGTTAGGGGTAGGGTTAGGGTAGGGGTAGGGTAGGGGTAGGGTATCGGTTGGGTAGGGGTAGGATACCACGCGAACGAAGTCGTGGCGGGTCAGCTAGTTTAATATATAAAAAGAAATGGTGGCATAGTTTTACTCCGAGCTGGTCACCAGAACACAAAGAAGAAACAGTATAAAACTGGATGGAGCTTATGGCGATGTGTCAACTGGCGAAAAGATTGTTCGGGGTCTCTTAATATTAAGGTTTTTGGTTTCGTACTTACTTGTGTGATCGTCGATAACCTATTTCCATTGAAGGTTTATCATCTTCATGGTGAAATACTACTATTGGCGAAAAGAAGAAAGAGAGGAAAGAGAATGCCCCCTGTACTATAGGGGGCGTTCTCCTTCCTCTTCCTTTCGCGAAGACAAATGCTTGTTGCAAGAAATGACTCGCAAAGTCGTTGCGCAGATTGCGCGATTTCCTGCCAGCTGCCACTAAGACTGCGCTTACCTAATACCCTCCAATTCTTATACTCGTCTATGCTGATGCAAGTTATCCAGATCTCAATGAAGAGCAGCTAGATTGCTTGAACGATTTCAAATTTATTTTGTTTAATAGGCCATTTCACTCATTTTCATTGAAGTGGAAATTGATGATGAAGACTACAGGTGGACACCGGAACTACTCAATAATAAGTATTTCGTGGATTGCGAGTCGATTACTTGAATAAGTTGTTAAACACTTTATGCTCGTCACAATGCATCATGTGGTGAAGTGGAGTTGTTGGTAAATTACCAGGAGAACTCTCAAAAATTGGAAGACGGTTTGGTCAAATATTAAGACTAAGTGGCTATTGAAATAAATATTTGTTTAAATTTAAAAGTATCATGTAAAAAACGAGCAAACACAGTCATTAAAAAAAAAACATGATTTAATTTAATTTAAATATGTTTAGAATACGTATAGATAAAAATACGCTTGTTTTTGTGAGATAGTTTTAAACAAATAAAAACTAATATTTTACTACATGAACTACTTTTATCTTGTCTGTACTTAGCATTAAAACACGCGCAGTGTAGGGTTCCGTAGTTTTTATAACAGCCAAGTGCGTGTCGTATTCGTTGACTGATCGTTTCGTACCATGCTCTAACTAAAAGCCAAACATGACTACCTAACTAATTTGACTTCCTATACAAATCCTCACCTGATCCGACAATTTTGCACGGAAAGTTTCAATTTTTTTTAGAGATTTGTATAAAACTTGTCATAGCCGGTGTTTTGAATTTAAATACGGACACAGCTACACTACTCAATCGTCACAAGAAGCTAGCACGATACAACTGGCGCTTAGCGCCATCTATCGACATTTCTATAGAGTTGTTCGAAATTTTCGAGTCAAATACAATTGTTCGACTATTACTCGTAAACTTGTAAAGCCCACTTATGTGTGATAGTTTTCCTTTAAATTTCGTTATATATAGGTACTACTGCCGTGACATTTGAATTTCTAACTATAACCGTTTAGTTGATAGAGGGGGCGGACACTTGACTCTAACGAAAATTGGTACTTTAAAGCTTGATAAGTCACGAACGGTTTACTTAATCAAAAAACGGCCTTAACAAACCCTTAATATTTTTGAAAGACCTATCCAACGATATCCCACACTATGGGAAGTGCGAAATAAAAAAATTATCATCCCACTTTACATGTATGGGAGGTACCCTAAATAATACATTTTTACAAAATTTCATTTTACCACTTTTTTGGCGTCATTAACGTGTATACTCATGCCAAAGTACAACTTTCTAGTACCTATAGTTTTTGAGCTAAACCGCGGACAGACGGACAGACAGACGGACATGGCGAAACTATAAGGGTTCCTTGTTGACTACGGAACCCTAAAAAGTAAGGGGATCAGACCGGAATGTCAAAGTTTGTAGGGGATCAGACCGGAAAAAACAAAACAAAATACAAGCAGGGGATCAGATCGAGGGGATCCGACCGGAATAAATCATAAAAATCGCTCATTTATGATTCGATTGATTGAATCCATCACTATTAGGTTAAATAGGGTATCATCATTATTTTAGTGAGTGACACTAGCTTATGTCAGCTTTCTGCATCGAATTAAAAGTCCGGGTATAGGTAAGAATTTTGTTATGGATACTTTGTTTCTAGAAAGTTTCTGCTGTTTTTAATGTTAATGTATTAACCTTTTGTTCTAGTTATTTTGAGTATTCCTAGACATTAAGCCGGAAATAGAGAATGACGACAGAGGAGCATGCACTTTCTGGCCGCTACTCTTAATTAACAATACGACTCCATTATTCTCGACACTATTTTTGTAGCGTGATATTTCAAGACAAACTGGTTGAATTCTGAACGAAGGAAGTTAAAAATACCAAATCTATTTAGCCTTCGTTTATAGGTTCTAAAAATATGTTATGCGATGATATTCCCGTTAGCCCGACAACCAACATCTGCTTGAGACAGGACTATTTTCGTTATTTCAGCATGGCAATTTTTGTTTTTAAAAATTAAGTATTCTTCGAAATAATAGATGAACTTAAAACAATTGGAATGACTTTAAATTAAATCCGTGACTATCCATATACGTAAAGCAAAAACTATGTACCCCTTTTTACGAAAATTACGTCGATGGAGGAGTATGAAATTTGGCACAGGTGAAGTTCATATAGAGAACGAGTGTAGAAATCAATTTTTACATATATAAAAAAAAATATTTACACACACACTACCATGCGTTTGAAATACACATACTGTTTAAAACACTCTGGACGGCAACATTGTGTCATTTCTGACATTGACTGTTTCGAGAGGTGTTGCAAATTACGTCATGAAATTCAGGAATTCACATCATATGAGTAGGGAGTCATTCGGTACCGGGATCGCGGTACCGAACGCCACCTTGAATTTTATTAATATTTTTGAGGGAGTCATTCGGGGCCGGTGCGGTGCCGTGGTACCAAACGCCCCTGGAATTAATGAATTATTATGACTGGTACGTTGGGACCACACACATAGTTCTTTTCTTTATTTACGATTGAGGAAAGTACAGTCAATGAAAAAAAATTTCTTTGGTAAAATCTTTTTTCTATTTGAGAAATCATACTTTCAAATTATCAAGAATCCTAATTAACAAAACATTTGTTAGTTTTTGGGAATACTATCATTATGCGTACGAATAAGGAGTGGAATTCTCTGCCGGCGTCAGTGTTTCTCTATAGCTATAACCTGGGGGTCTTTAAGTCAAGAGTAAATAACCACATCATTACTTACCATCAGGTGAGATGGTGGTCAAATACGAGCCTTTTATAAATTTAAATAAATAATAATTCCTAAATAGCTGTATATGATTGTTCACCAATAAATATTGTATGTTAGGTATTTGAAAAATATCATTTTTCAGTTTACACTGAAACTAATCAACAAAATATTTGTGTCATAAGATATCCTACATTTAGTAAATAATTGCACTTACCTTTTTACCCGACTGCAAAGAAAGGGTTATGTTTTTCGCGCGTATCTTGTATGTATGTATGTATGTTTGTAATATTCTTTATTACCTCATATCTCCAGAACCGCTGAACGGATTCACACAATTGAGGGATCGTTAGATTTGTCTTAACAGCCCGAGTGTTCTTAGATAGGTGACATTTAAAAAAATTAAACATGGCGGCTGTGCGAAGCCATTATACATGATGAAAAAAAAAAAAAATATTTTCAAATACTACAATTTGGGTATCAAATTGAAGGGCTTAACATAAGGATTTCAAAAAGGTATATCATGTTTATCATTAGTGTAATACTAGCAAAATAACACAATGAGAAATTTTAAAAATATGGACTCACTTTCTGAATTCGGCGGAGTGCCAATGTGACACGACCGGGAAAACTAAAAAATTGTTAATTAATATTTTAACTAAAAAGTAGAAAAAAAAAACTTATTTAAAACATCTAAAAAACCCGACTGCTCAACTGAAGTGTAAGAAACAAGCACATTTTTATTTTTTAAAAGTGACAAGCAGGCGGACCCATCCCATTTTAAAAAAATATGTTCAGTTGGGTCCCGCCTGCTTGTCATTTTAAAAAATAAAAATGTGCTTGTTTCTTACACTTCAGTTGAGCAGTCGGGTTTTTTAGATTTTTTAAATAAGTTTTTTTTTTAACAATAAGACTGACCATAAACTTATTAAACTCTTTTTGTCACACTTTCTCTTCAAAGGTATCGCAAATAGGAGCACTCATTGGGAATTGTCTTAATTAGAACCAGTTGACCATGAAAAAGGGATATTATATACTAGCTTTTGCCCGCAACTTCGTTCGTGTGGGAGGTTTTTCCCGCGTGAATCCCAATCCCTCAGAAAGTTTGGGATAAAAATTATTCTGTCCGTCTCCAGGAGACAGGATAATTTTTATTTCTAAGCTACTTTCCTATAAATTTTCAGCCAAATCGGTTCAGCCGTTCTCGAGTTATAAATAGTGTAACTAACACGACTTTCTTTTATATATATAGATTTTACAGAAACCAGACATTGTAAAAAACTGAAAAAGTACATCGGTACTTATTCAGTTTTTCTGTCTGGTTTCTCAAGTTTGAGTGAGATAGTACTTGACACGCGCGCAAGCACGACTTCATTGCTTTTCTGCTTTGCAATGAGTTTATTTAATATATCTATAATTATGATTATTATTATACAAAATAGAGTTAGGAAAGTCTCAATTTGTAAGTCGAATTGATAATTCAATTCAATTCAATTATTTGGTTTATGAGATTTTCCTCTGCCCGATATAGTCATACATTAAATGTAAACTTTTGTCGTTGACTGTACTTTTAAACAAACACATATATTCTTTGTGGTACCAACGTACGACTCAAAATAATCTATTAATCCAGGTAGCGTTTGGTACCACGGCATCGCATCGGTTCCGATTGAATCCCTCAAAATATTAACATACAGCCTGTTTGGTATAATGACATTCAAACATTCTGTATTTAACAAAATAGAGTAATACTAGCTGCTGCCCGCAACTTCGTTTGCGTGGGAGGATTTCCCGCGTAAATCCCGATTCCGTGGGAATTCCGGGATGAAAAGTAGATAGTAGCCGATTCTCAGACCCACTGAATATGCATATAAAATTTGGTAAAAATCAGTAAAGCCGTTTCGGAGGAGTAAGGTAACTAACATTGTGACACGAGAATTTTATATTTTTGGTATATTACTGAAAGCAATACAAATAAACTATATACCTACGTGAAACAAAAACTTGGAATCCCTTTTTAAGAAAATTACGTATAACGTGGACTACAAAAATTTGGCTGTTAAAGTTTATATGGGGAAGGACTGAAGAAAGTTCAAATTAATTAAAAAGGATATTGTTTAGTTTCAGTAACAGGGCGACCTCTGGTTTATAATAAAAATGTATGTGGTATATTAACAAATACATTCTACAAGTTTATAAGTAGGTTAGACTGCAAATAGCTGCAATATGACCGTATTCATGAGTGTTATCTGTAATATGATGAAATGCACGTAAATATTTTTGTTGATATCACTATCAAGCGTTCATTATTGTTAAACCCATTTCGCAAAATTTTAACACTCGAGTTTAGGTAAAAAGCTGCATGTGCGCGTGGTGGCACACATACACAACACAAATAGGGTAGAGCGAGTGTCGAGTCGGACTAAACAATCTTGAGCTGTTATAATCGTCTTTATGAGAAAGTGATTTGATTAATTAAATGATTTAAGATAAAAAATTAAACACTTTTATTTGTTGTATAAAACTATTAAATATATATTTAAAAGAAAAATAAAAGTTATGTGACAATCGACTTCAACAAATTTAATTCCAGAAGGATAAAATTCGGTACTACTTAACTATGAAACATCAAATATTTTCTTTTTGTCGTACGTTATGAGTTGTAGTTTTCGATGTTTATTTTTTTACCGACTGCTACAGAAGTAAAGTTATGTTTTACTTTAAATGGTAAATTATATTTATTTCTAAAAATAGGTAACAAGTAAGGAAAAGTGTTGGTGTGTCTATAAGAAAACGTAACACTTTAATGCATAATTTTTTATCACATTTGGTTAAGACTAGATAACTTCGGTATTTCCTACCTACTAAACAACAACAGAAACACTGAAACAAGATCAAATGTTACAGTATTTATTTAAGTCTAGACACTTGTCAAATCATAAAACATGAAAACCATGTAGGTAGGTAGGTATATATTATATTAATTATATATTAATAACACCGCGAGCTCTTGATGCTTCAATTTCTCACTAAGCAGTATTTGTCATTGTTTCTGCGGTAGCAGCTTTTGCATATCAGAAATAGAATCATGCGTTTTACGATACACTATAAATGACATTGTCGGTAAATCCATCGATGTTTTCATTTAAGAAGGATGGTACGGTAGACACATGTCGGGCATGTCACAAACCGGGAGAATCCATTAGTCACAATATCTCCGGTTGTTCTCGTCTGGCTAACGGAGAATACTTGCATAGACACAACCTCGTAGCCAGGATTATTCACCAGCAACTTGCTCTTAAATACAATCTTGTGGAATCAGAAGTACCATACCATAGGTATGTGCCCGACCCAGTTCTCGAAAATGGCAATATTACACTGTACTGAGATCGGTCTATCATCACTGACAGGACTATTTTTGCCAATAAGCCTGATATAGTGGTGATAGATCGATTAGAGCTGAGATAGATAAAAAAAAAATAGTATCTTGACCTGGCGCGCGAGGTTGTCGACATGTGGGATGTGGAGGCGGCAATCATTGTGCCGATAGTCGTCACAGCCAATGGTATAATTGCCAAGAGCCTCGACCAACATCTAAGGAGGCTCTCGTTGGGCAGCTGGATCAAGGGCTTGATCCAGAAAGCAGTACTTCTGGAAATGGCGCGTATTGTGAGGAGGTTCCTCTCTCAAGAGCCCTGACTACCGGTAGCTCTAAATTTAAAGGGCCCCAGCCAGGGCTAAAGGCTCCCAGCCCAGAGCTAGCTTGCACAACGTAATTTATTGTAGGTAATTTAGAGTGTGTTTAAAACCATGTTATTACAAAATTACATGAACGCATTGTCATTAAAACTGAATTCTTCACAGAACATTTTGGGTTTTTTTTTTAAATTGAAATTACACTTTATTAAATGCGAATAATCGCGATAAAATTGCGCCTATAGCACTTAAAAATAGACAACAGTTTTCAATTGTTTTTCTAAATAATTTATTAAATAATCTATCTATCTATCTATATATATATATATAAAATATATATATAAAAATGAATTGCTGTTCGTTAGTCTCGCTAAAACTCGAGAACAGCTGAACGGATTTGTCTTATCTTGGTTTTGAAATGTTCGTGGAGCTCTAGGGAAGGTTTAAAATTGAGAAAAATTCAAATAAAAAAAAATTCGGGAACACCGTCAAAAAAGCCCATTTCTATTTTCTATACAAACGTTTTCTAAATAAAATGGAGTGTAGGATAGGGGTAGGGTAGGGGTAGGGTTGGTGTAGGGTAGTGTAGGGGTAGGGGCAGGGTAGGGGTAGGGTATTGGTAGGGGTAGTGTAGGGTATCACACCCAGGGTAGGGGTAGTGGTATCGGTTGGGTAGGGGTAGGATACCACGCGAACGAAGTCGTGGCGGGTCAGCTAGTTCTGAATATTAATTAATAATATACAAATAAAGTACACGCACAATAGAAAGTATTCCCAAAAAAACGTTTTGGGAATACTTTCATTGTGCGTAAGGCTAAGGAGTGGAATTCCCTGCCGGAGTCTGTGTTTCCTGATCGCTATTACCTGGGAGTCTTTAGGTCAAGAGTGAATAGGTTACTTCTAGGCAAGCGTGCTCCATCTTCGACCACATCATCACTTACCATCAGGTGGCATGGTGGTCAAAAGCGAGCCCATTATCAATAAAAAAAAAGTTATTACCCTTCATTAATGATTGATCTATTTTGGACTTGTATTTTAAAATTTCAAAATATGACTAATTAATTAGACTATTGAAATCTTAGAAATTTGCGAGAAAACGTATAATGGCTCTTAATATAAATCACCAGCGGTCAATTGGGTCAGTATTTGGTACCTAATTATTATCGAAATGAACAAGGTCATGATCACTAGTGATGCGCGTTATTCCAAATAAATTAGTCGATAGCTCGGCTAGCTCCCGAATCATCATTTGTCAATTGCATTATACAAATTAAAAAAGTATTACTTACATACATTTTAATATTTTATCTACAGTAGAATGAGTAACGTAGTTATTCTTATCAATCATTGTAATGTTCGTTTTTCCTGTTTTAGATGTATCACTACGCCAAAGATACAAACCGAATTTTCATTCAAAATCGTAGTCCCAGCTTAGGTTAGGTTAGCTTGTTGTATTTTCATGTCTTAATAACTGATTGATTACAATGGAATAATAAATTACTGTTTCGTCTTTCGGATCGCTTAGATGAGAATGGATCATTTAGTTATGGCTATCTCTAAAAACAACTCTCTAAATGTGTTTCATTGCGTTCGTAATTGATAACAGAGAGTAAAATTAGTTTTTATATCACAAAAATAAACAAAGATAAGAGTCGTCTGCCATATTTAAGTTGACTTGTAATATCCAATCGATAGATTTTTCTTACAGATTAAACCAAAAATACGTATGATATCTATCTAAAAGTAGATTTATATGTACAATAAGAACCAGCTCAGCTTTTTTTTTACACCTACAAAAATAAAAGTGTATTGGGTTACATTTTTGTGGCTGTTTAATCGTTTGTTCGGTCTTCTAGTGCGTAGAAAGTCGGCTTTAATGTCGTTAAAAGTCGGCTTTGGAAGCACGCCAGGAATGGCGCACGCGCATCTTATCATATCGATACAAATTCATAGTATGCGGACTCTCGGTACACGGCAATTCAGTATACACAAGGGTTGTTGCGAATATCAGCATCAGCATCCGCGGATTATCAGCATTGTTTTCATTGTCAGCATCAGCATCCGCATCAGCAACAATCTGTGCTGATGTTTAATGCTGACATTCAAGTCGTGACGTGTTCTTTGAAGACGGGAACGAGCGCAAGTCACGGTAGAGTTTTAACTAATCATAGACGGTTTAAAATAACAAACTGTCACTTGTTGCCTCATTCCATTATTTGGTCAGGGTGACGATGACGTGCGTGGATATTATTGATTATTAATATCGTATTATAATAAATTTGGCCAAGTGCGAGTCAGACTCGCCCATGAAGGGTTCCGCAGTAACTAAGCAAAATAACTTTGTTTATCATAGTTTTTTTTTTTTTGATAATAGGCTCGCGTTTGACCACCGTCTCACCTGATGGTAAGTGATGATGTGGTCGAGTATGGTAGGCATGTGTAACTCTTTACGGAACCGACTCACTGATTCGAATCATTGAAGTGATTCAAAAGATTGGTTCAGTAACGACGTTTCAAATGCATCATTTGAATCTGAAACATTACTTTGCTCTGGCTCATTTCGCGCGACGCGTCGCTCGTGTGGCGACTGAGCAGTGTGCGAGCGAGAGAGAGAGACTGAGACACTGACTTACTTTAACTATTGACTCTTGTATCCTATGCACGAAGATCGACTTTATTTATAATCTCACTTATTACAATAAATATGTAGACATAAAACATTCAGTATTGATGCCTCAAAACATTTCTATGTCTCAATAGTAAACGTCCGCAACGCAACGTAAGAATGTTAGGTTTCTTTACATGAAGTCGCGTCGCGGGCGTTTACTGAGTCATTTGAGCCGATGATCCAAATGAGCCAAATGAAACATATCAGTGTTCCGGATCATTTCAGTGATCGAGATGCAAATGTTCCAATCTCAAAAATGATACACTTTGCCCACCTCTAGAGGATGGAGCACGCTTACCTAAAAGTAACCTATTCACTCTTGTCTTAAAGACACCTAGGTTATAGCTATCGGGAAACACAGACTCCGGCAGGGACTTCCACTCCTTAGACGTATCACAATGAAGGTATTCCCAAAACGTTTAATGCGTATGGGTGGGATGTCCACCATCTATCGATGGCGATAAATAGTGACGGCGATAGATAGATAGTGTTTATAATTGAATTATAAATTTATATTTGCGGTTTTAGAAAATGCGCTATATCTCAGAAACTACTGACTCTATCTCGTTCAAATCAATTTTCGTTGAAAGTTTACATTAATATCTACAAAATTTTCTTTAAACATTGTTCTCTCCATTATTATAAAAGTTAGAGGAGTGGGACACATATTTTACCACTTTGGAAGTGTATTAAACTATTGACATTAAGAAAAAATGGTTTTTGAAACGTGTTATTTTTAAAGACCTGTCTATTAATACCTCATACGTATAGGTTTGTTGAAAAAACAATATGTTTAGTTTCAGTTCCATGTACGGGGGGACTTAGCGGATAGAACTCCGGCGCGATCTCACGGCAGCATGGAAAGAGCGGCTGTCGCAACCGAAGGCTGGTCACGCCGCAATCGCGGCGATAAGTCCCCTCTTTGAGGAGTGGCTGGCGAGAGGCCACGGCGTCCTCACCTTCCGCCTGACGCAGGTGCTGACCGGACATGGTTGTTTCGGTAGGTACCTGTTTCGGATTCAGCGGGAGGACACGCCCGGGTGTCGTCATTGTGAGGACCACCTGGAGGACACGGTGGAGCATACGGTCGAGGTATGCCCTGCTTGGGCGGGGCACCGCCGTGTCCTCGTAGAGGCGGTCGGCGGCGGCGACCTCTCGCGCCCTGCTCTGGTTCAGACCATGGTGCGGAGCGAGAGGGAATGGGATGCGGTCGCCTCCTTCTGCGAAGCAGTCATGCTAGCGAAGGAGGAGGCCGAACGCGCGAGGGAGAGGCAACTCTCTTCCTCGCGCCCCAGCCGTCGTGGTAGACGCCCCGGGCGTCGGGGATTGCAAGCCGATTTCCGGCCACCGTAGGCGCGGGCTTGCGGACGGCGAGCAGGGGTAGCTCACCGTCCGGCAAAGACCAGGCCCAGGTCGGCGGCGCGTCGTGTTCCACGCGCGCCTCAAGGAGCTGTCAGCATTAGTGACGGGGCCTCATAAAGCCATAGCCTGCCGGGGTTGCGGAAATGTAGTAAAAAGATACCGCGGCTCCGGAACTTACGGGCAGCTGAAGGGACAGGGTGGGTTTTTAGTCAGTAGAAGTCTGACACTCCCTTCCGCTTAACCCAGAGCGGGAGAAGTTATTCGATGATTTTCCCACCGAGAACAAAAAAGAAATGTACGGGGGAGCCCCCCTTAATTTTACATATTTTTTTAACTTCGAATAAGAATCGGAAAGCGGTTAGCAGAATACATCTACCAAGATTCACATGTGTAGTATTAATAGTTTCGGAATAAAATGGCTGTGACATACGGATAGACAGACAGACAGACAGACAGACAGATAGGCATGACGAATCTATAAGGGTTCCGTATTTTTTCTATTCGGCTACGGAACCCTAAAAATAGAAAAAGTAGTTAGTGATTATCTTCTTCTTCTATCTTCTATATATATAAAAATAAATCGCTAAATGTGTTGCTAAGCGCAAAACTCGAGAATGGCTGAACCGATTTGGCTGATTTCTTTCTGATTTCTTTTTGTTGTGTTTGATGATGTCCGAGGAAGGTTTTAATGGAGAAAAAAAGCGGGAAAAATAGTAAAAACATCAATTTTCTTTTCCCATACAAACCACTCTGTCCCCAGCTGTCAAACATTTGACGTCAATCAAAGCAAAACAAAGGCGTGTTAGGATTATCTTTGGTATGCCTTCAAGTTGATTACAGGTTGCATGTCATTAATCCCTTCAAATTTGTTTTGTAGTAATTTATATTGTGTAAAAAATTGTGTTATTTTACTTAGTGATGATCAGTAATCGTGAAGAAAAATAAATGATAAGAACATAAGCGTTGGTGCAGTATTTTGGATGGAAAGTCCATGCAGCCTGTATGGACTTAAGTTATCACCATATTAAATATCACTAAAGTCTTTCAATTTTATTTTATTTCTATTAGACTGCGACAGGCCAATCACTTTTGACAGAACGAAGTCTGTCGAGGCAGCTATTAAACATACAAAAAAAAAAAAACAATATTACTTTATTTTAGAGAAATAAGGCAGAACAAGGTCTGCCAGGACAGCTAGTAATAAATAAAAATTGTCAAATGAAACGTTATTATGATAGATGATTATTAGAAAAACATGTACCGTATATGTAAATATAGTTATACATACTATAGAAGTATATTATAGAAGTACACTATAGAAGTATATTTTTAACAAAAATAATATAATTATTAATTATAACTTATGTTTTATTCAAAGTAGCTAGTACCTAGGATATATTTTATTTAAGTAATCTGCTGATATTCATCTGAAAAAATCAGCATCCGCTGATACAGTAAAAACCTGCATCAGCAACAACCCTGGTATACACTTCTGCTGAACATTGCCAAAGTTTTTAAAAATACAACGTTTTCTAGCTAGTCATTCCTGTTATAATGTTGGAAGTTTGGTGTAATTTTTCTCTTTGCTATCTTAACTATATAATTGAAAACGTACTTCCTGGTTTTAGAAAAAAAAAAAAAAAAAAAAAAAGGGTTGTTTGCATTACAAAATGAGATCTTTACCATAATCCAGCCTCTGCCTCTCTTTGTCTCCGCTGTCTTTTAGCTTCCCTATAATCTATCCAATTAGACCAAGCCTTCTCTAAGCTAAGCGCTGTATTTAGTTTTTATATTTTTACAATGAGAATTTAATTTAGCACAATATTGCAAACAGCACAAAAACCTATTTTTAACACTTGTTGTTTTTTATGATTCTATTTTCATTACAATAAATATTCCATAATTGTATCGCGCCTAGGGGAATGGGGAAATTATTAATTATTATTTCAATACCTCACCGTAAATGTGATTTTATTAAATGCTGTCTGGAAACAATAAACAAATCGATTAATTTTTATACGAATCCATTCTTGGTATTCACGACGACGGTAATGTAATCTCGTTATAATCCAGCTGCTTTATTAAGTTGTAGGACTACGAGACGTTCCGAGTCGCCGGCTGCCCACCTCCGCCTGCCATTAACAAATTCGGACGGAATTCAATAAAAACGCATAAGAAGAGCAAATAAAGTGCTGTTTATAAATTATACCGGCATCAGTATCAGCTCCGATGCCCTGAGCAGATGATAACCGACCCCTTTTAATCGCGCTGCAATAACAATGCAGAGCCAGCTGCGAGTTTGAATGGCGTCGTTGGTTGTAAAAGTTGGCGAAAAAATGCGTGGCGTAAGTGGCGTTGAACCCGGCTCGGCGAATGCACCGGGCCGTTAGCTTATCCGAGGTCAGGCAGGTATCGCGTTGTCGACTCGTGTCGTGCACTTCGCCAACAAATGTATGCATCACTTCCCAGCTGATGCTTTACTGTTAATGACTGGCTAATTTTGGTATCGGTAGTTATTATGGTAATACAAGTTGAGTCTAATATTGTAGTAAATTACATTACTTGCGGTAAATGTGCTAGCATGCGCATACCATTATTGTTGAACCATGTTCCTGAACGTAAACTAATGAACCACATTTAGGAACAAGGTCGGATGAGACGGACTCATCCAACCTAATAAAATGTGAAAAACATGTTACGGCTGCATCCTATAATCTTTTAATGGAATTCTGTTTTGATCCTAACATGGTTGAATGAACTGAATGAAATGAAAGTTGAAGGAACTTAGGGTGCTTATTTAAGTTCACTCAAACTCACTTTTATTAGTCTAGATTTTAGAAGGAAATATTTATATCTGTTATGTCATACGAAAGAAGAAACATAATAAAGACCAATTCACGCGTGAAACGTCAGTGAGAGAAAACGTGCATCAACATTAGCTAATTTCTGAAGCGTGAAGTTTCGCCAAGCAAAATTATTGGAACAGTCAAAATTTTAGTAAGGCTAGTGAAGCGGCCCCGGTCCGTCAAGAAAGTTAGCACGCATGCGCTGTATGATCGATTCGTAAATAACACAAGCTCTTCCAATTTTCGCGAACTGCGTCTTAACCTTCAGTAAATTAGGAGTATAAAATAAAACTGAATAAAGATATTTTGGGTATGGCCATATAATAGCACTGTTGTGGCTATTGTAGACCTGTTATAGGATCTGCTTAAGCTGTCTAGCTGTTAATATCTACCTCCTTACATTTAAGGAGGTAGATATTAACAGCTAGACAGCTTATTTTGGACCACAAATTCATGTGAAAGAGCCAACATCTGAATAGCCACTACTCACCAAGTAAATACATACATACATATATATAAAACCACATATTTTTTAATATTTTATGAGGTGGTCAACTTAACCCCTGTAGAAAAGTAGGTATTTAAAATGCAGCTGATACGATTATTCGTTCGTATCAACAGGTACCTGGTTACACAAAGCCCACTTAAAAAGATTAAGGGAAGCGTTTTCGAGTGAGTCGTGCCTTGTGTATGACCGGAGGGGTGCGTTGCGGTCACTGGCTCGCTCCGGGACGAGATTGACTTCGGGTTCACAGTGCTCAGGGGTGTGTCGCTTATTTGTATTTATTTATTTGTTCATTCAATTACACAAATCCATTGCAAATTTCCGTTCGTGATGCGCAATAGCCATCTTTGTCAGGTTGAGGTTTATGACTTAAAATTTGTTTTAAAAAATGTTATATGTTTTTTGAACAGGGTAGTTTTTGTAATAAAAAATACTCTCTTATTTGATCGTTCAGATGGATTTACCAATATCAAAAGCTTCCAAGTTCTGGAGTGATCTGCTGACGTCACTTTTTGCTAAAAAGTATACAAGATCGTTTGTCCGCAAAACAAGAGAACGAGTTATATTTTAGTGCTAACACCATTTTATAAACCCTCGACACAAAAAGAAGGGTCTTATAATCTTGACTGCTATGTGTGTCTGTCTGTGGTACCGTAGCTCCAAAACGGGTGAACCGATATGTATAAGTTTTTTTCTAGAAGGAAGGAAACAAAATTGAGCTTAGGTAAAGTACTTGTAAACGCGGACGAAGCTAGACAATTATGTGTGCTGCTTGTGTTTGTACTGATGTTGGAATGCATTTTTTCCTGCGATAGTTCTTACATATGTTTTAACAAAATCGATTTAACTATAAATAATAGGTATGATGGTGGTGAAAGTGGCCATTTGAATAATTGAATATTGTGAATAATTGAATATTGACAAACGTTGGTTACGTTCAAAATCTGTTTAGCCATTTATTTACTCCTCTGGCTCAACCTTAGAACTATTTTTTTTAATTTTATATATTTGTTCGCTTTCTTTTAGGCGTTGTGGGAACTTTAATTATTTTTTTTTAATTCTAAATGATCTCACTCTTGACTTCGATCTCGCCTGATGGTAAGCGATAGATGAGGTTTACGATGGAACGAGCGAGCCCAGAAGATGCCTGTTTACTCTTGCTTTAAAGGTTGAAAGATCATAAGTGGCAGAGAACACAGAAGCCGGTAGAGAATTCCACAGCTTGGAAGTGCGTACAATAAATGTGGAGGAGAAGCGCTTGGTACGATAAGACGGTATATCAACCAAGTGTGGATGGTATCCAGCCGTGTGTCTGGTAGACCGGTAGTGAAAGGTAGATGGAGGGATCAGATCATGGAGCTCCTGCGCACACTCCCCGTAGTACAATCTGTAGCAAACCGACAGGCAAGCAACGGTTCGCCGATGAGCCAGGCTATGAAGCTTGCCCGATAACGCCTCGTCACCTATAAGCCTTTTAGCTCTGCGCTCGATTGAGTCCAGTGCAGCAAGTTGGTATTTTGCAGAGCCATCCCACAAGTGGCTGCAGTACTCCATGCAGGAACGGACCTGTGCTTTATAAAGATTCAGAAGCTGTCCAAAAACGAAAATACAATACGAAAGACACCGGATATCGAAATTAAAGTTATTTTTCACTTTGCAGTGTTTTTTGGGAGACGGTTTAATTTTTTGGTAAAAAGTTTTTATAGTGTGAAGGTAGTGTCGGGAAACGGAAATCGCTGCAAACGCTAGTCCGTAGCCCTTGTGTTTCCCCAAGTGATATTGACCTGCGTGAGCGAAATATTGCTTGGACTACTCAACATAATTATTTCTTATAGACTTATAATATTAAAAATATTTAGATTTGACACGGCCAAACAGTCATATCGTGTCATATTTTATGTGTATAAAACATCAAGAATGTTCGGATTTGTCGAAAAGTCCAAAATTTGTAGAAATCTTGAAGACTGCAATCACTATTATCTGCACTAGCCTAAGCTAAACTATGTTGTATTTCTGTCTAATTGCATGCAAGAAGAAATATTTTGAGAGATTTAGAAGATTGAATAAAGGCCAACGCTTTATATTTTTGATTACATTAAAAACGAAGCAAAAATAATTAAATTTTGATAACCACTGTCCGTTGTTTGACCGGGTCGTATCAGCATAGTTTTTGTGAACAAACGTCAGTGTCAGCGCTGCAGTACACTGCACTGCCCCAACATGGCGAGGACATCACAAACACAGCTTCATTGACTCACGAAGAGTTTCAGCGTTTTCAATGTTATAGGAGAACCTGTAATTTTAACTTGCAAAGTAGTTTTTTTCTCTCTCGTCATTTAACATAAATTCTAATTCTTAAATTCTGAATCCTACTTGCTTGACTCCAGTTGGTGCTAAATTTTTTGTGGGACGTGCACTGCAGTCAGTCATGTCTCATCTATATTCAAAATGTTAGCTGCATGAGAAACTGACGGGCATTTTGATAGATCTTTTTTGTAATTATTGAAAGTCAGTTCAACAGTGTGTTTATTGAATGCCGATGAACGCGTCAAGCTCGTGGCTTCTGGTTTACGAAGGGAAATCTCTTTGTAACATTTCCTGAATAAACGCAGCCAATAGTATCCTGCCATTTTTTTAGAGTCCCATGTAGAAGGGTATTTCATTTTATAAACCTGTGTGAATTGGTAGTTGGTACGTTAGTACTTTGACGTCTTTTAAAGTCAAGCTAAACTGAAGGTTTGCTGCATCCTTGACTAGTCCACTAGCAATTTCTCTTGCTCTTCATTAAAAACTTTTTTGACTGCCAGATTATCACGCAAATCTTGTACTAAGGAGCCTTCTTTCATCATGTGGCGGTAGTACCGTCCCAAAGTAGTTCGAGGAATTTGGAAATGTACAGAAGTAGTGTTGCCCAAAATCAGTCTTGGTCTTGGTCTTGCATTTTTGCAAGACCAAGACCAAGACCGCCTAATTTTAGCAAGACCAAGACTAAGACTTACCCTGCAAGATTTAAGCATGAACAAGACAGCCTGCGAGACTCTTGCGTCTTGCAGTTAGTTCAGACTGTCGTTTTCTTTGTGTTATTATTATTAAAATGAGAAAACTTACATTGCGAAAACACAGGGGAAGGGCGGGCGGGCGATGCGGGAGATACAATGAAACTGAGGCAGCTCTTAAAAGAACTATTTATGTGTTCTCCGAGTTGGGATCGTTGTCCAGAGCCGGATTATTCGACGAGAACGTTAATGCGCTGGCTCTGACGGACGTGCTACTTAAAGTTACTATCGCCAACAGTGATACAGGTCCGACAACATCGCAAGATTAGCTCACACACAATATTCGATCCGTGGTTTTTTAATATAAGAAATCAGCGTAAAATATTAATTTGTTGTAGTTAACTTAATATTTTTCAACTTGATTTAAAATTTTACAGTGATTTCTAGTACCTACCTAATATTCAATGAAGGTCAGGATTGCCGCCGTAACGGTGGTGGTGCCTTTGCCTAGGGACAGGATTTTTGTATTAATTCATTTATGCAGTTTTAAAGCGTAAGTATCAGTGCATCAAAATGTTAAAATGAAATCATTCACATAAAACTATCTAGTTTTTTTTTCGTTAATATAAGTACTTAAGTAATTAATGACAATTTATTTTCTCAATAATTAAACTAAGTACAAAAACTGATACTTTTATCTCTTCTGCATTAAATAAGTCAGTATTGTTGTTTCACAGTTTTCATTGGATTTTATTACAAAATCTTTTAATTTTTTGTTGTGTCGTATTTAGTTAATACTCTGTGTATTATTTGTACTTTATCCACTTATGCGCATTACGAACAATAATATAAACATACATAGTACAAAATAGCGATTAAAAAAAAGAGTTCACTCCTAGTTTGGACCATCGCGGCACTTTAATAGTGCGCGGCTTTGTATCCGACAACAAAGTCTGGTCGGATACTATAACCTGTCAAAGAAAGTTCGCATCTATTCGGAAGTACACGGTCAAGATACGAGTACACGTGCAGGCGGCTTCTATTTATATCGCATATAATCTATTAAAACCGCCGCCGCGCCGCGCTTCCATATGAGAAATATTGTAAATACTTGTGTGTAAAAATTGTCTACAATACTAATCAAACGAGTGACGTCACGTCGCGCGTTTTGTGTTTTAAAATCACACACATCCAAAAATTGAGATTAGCATTGTCGGTTTCTCGACTTGTATCGTACTCTAGTAGTTATTAAGTACCTACATAAATACAGTAGGTAGCATACCTAGGCAAATATTATTTAATTAATGTAGATTAATTCCATCAAAAGAAGAACATAATACAAAGAATACTATTTAAATAATATCTACATTTTATTTCTACATAGGCACACTATACCTATCTGGTAACGCATCTGTTTTATGAATCTTCCAAAGAATCATGATTTTTATCAAAAAATGCCGTCCTTTATCGGTATTTCGGCGTGTTCTTATAAATAGGAGTATTTATTTTAACTTTAGTAACTCCAATTTGAGCTTCGCTTCGAGTTTAATGTAATAATTGTTATTTACTCTAATCCTTGTTGTTATCGGACTGATAAGTTTACAATTTGACATGAGTGACGAATATTCAAATACAGTGAAGTTAATATCGTTAATTTGTTTTTATATGATTTAACCATGTTTTAGACTTTTGTGGGTCAGACTATTCTGAACCCACGACCTCGGCGATCCGTGCCGATGCTCTAACCAACAGAGCTTACTACCGTATCCCACAAAAGTCTAAAACATGGAACCCATAGGGGTTATGTGGGTTAACACACAGAGATGATGTGTCAGGTGATATTTAGAATTTCTTATTAAATTTATTAATTTGGTTGGCCTATGTTAATTCAAGCTCAAAATGTACCTACTCTGTTACACTGTTCTAAGATCTAAACTACCGTTTAATAAATAGCAATAGGATAATCGTTAATTGCAAGACTCTTGCGAGACTCTTGCGCAAGAGTCTAGACTAGGAGCGCAATACCAAGACCAGTTGTATTGACGCAAGACCAAGACCAAGACTGGCTAAGTCTCGTCTTGGTCTTGCATTTGGGCAGCACTATAAAGAAGCAGGGAAGCCCTATAAAGAAGCACACTAAGTTAATAGCATTTTCAATCATTTTTGTGTCAAGCATAGGTCTTTTAATTTTTCCTTTCTTCGCGGCTTTGTAAACGATATAATATGTTTTTTTTTTATTACTATAAAATTCTAATAAAAACGTATGAAAATAATATGGTTGGCCGTATTAGTGACCAAAACGATGTACCTTGGCCAGTGACCGAGGTACATCGTTAGTTGGGTGGTCAAGGTACAACATTTCGACAACTTCACTTAATAAGCTCAATAAACCCACTTATGATTTAGGTTAGGATCTGTCACTAATATCGTCCAGTAGCTAGATATACAAAGATTATTTTCTAAATAAAACAGTTTTTTTCAAACATGCAACATTTTTAATAAATTGGCATGAAGTAAACCGCCAAAAACTCACTGTTTCAGTGTAAAATAATAAATTATCTTTTTTAACTATACTCGCACGGCGCCGGCGAATCGTAGGTAACTTCACGTTAATGTTGACAAATGACGTATCTAATACAATAGATAACTGTTCATAAAACCGCAAAATTTAAAAAATATATCGACGGTTAAATGGAAATAGGGGGGTATAAGCGACAAAAAAATAAATTTTCAGAAGAGCCGTTCAAAGTTTAGAATTTTCTAAAAAATGATGTATTTTTAACCGACTTCTAAAAAAGGAGGAGGTTCTCAATTCGGATGTTTGTATTTTTTTTTTTTTTTTTTTTTTTTTTTTTTTTTATGTTTGTCCACGCATAACTCCGTCGTTTGCCAACCGATTTGAAAAATTCTGATCTTGTTAGAAAGGGTATACTTCCCAAATGGTCCCATGAAAATTTTATCGAAATCGGACAAGCCGTTTCTGAAAAATCAACAAAAGTCTAAAAAAATGTTTACGTTGATGATCTTTTCGTTCACGCTGCATTGCGTTTTTTGTTCGGGCATAACTCCGTCATTTACGAACCGATTTGGAAAATTCACTGACCCACTAAAAAGCACGAAAATAAAAACTTTTTTGCAAAAAAATAGAACCGACTTCCATATCAAAACACTACAAAGCCAAAAATAATTTTAATTTCGGAAGGCGGTGTGAAAAAAAAAGAAAATACAAAACCAATAACACCGACTACCGAAATTAAAATTATTTTTGGCTTTGTAGTGTTTTGATATGGAAGTCGGTTCTATTTTTTTATTATAACATCGTGAAAACTATAAAAACTTTTTTGCAAAAAAATAAAACCGACTTCCATATAAAAACACTACAAAGCCAAAAATAATTTTAATTTCGGAAGTCGGTGTTATTGGTTTTGTATTTTCTTTTTTTTCACACCGCCTTCCGAAATTAAAATTATTTTTGGCTTTGTAGTGTTTTTATATGGAAGTCGGTTTTATTTTTTTGCAAAAAAGTTTTTATTTTCGCGCTTTTTAGTGAGTCAATTTGTAATTAATCTAGTTATAAAAGCCAAAATGTCAACTACAAAAAACTAAAAACGCGCGAACAAAAAACACAATATAGAGTAACCGAAAAGATCATCAATGTAAATATTTTTTTTAGACTTTTGTTGAATTTTCAGAAACGGCTTGTTCGATGTCGATAAAATTTTCATGGGACCATTTGGGAAGTATACCCTTTCCAACAAAAAAAGAATTTTTCAAATCAGTTGGCGAGCGACGGAGCTATGCCCGAACAAACATAAAAAAAAAAACAAACAAACATCCGAATTGAGAACCTCCTCCTTTTTCAGAAGTCGGTTAAAAACAGTTTTTAATTCTCCAATCGGTAAATATGACAAAATAAAAGAAAGAACACAAGAAACAGTCAGCTTTCAAAACAGTACCAGTCCAAAATGTCGCTTATACCCTATTTCCTTTTAACCGCCGATATGGAATTGTTTTAGGTACAAATCTGTCCAAGGTCCAACAGGTTACCCTACTATTATTTTTCGGTTTGTCACAATGTAAACCTGAGTTTGATACGCCAGCAGTATTTAGTATTATAAATATGCTTTTCTTTGTCTGTACAGGTACCAATATTGGAAAGCTGACATCCATGACTTGGACGATGAAGCATCAGCACGATTGGGTAAGTTTTAATATATTACTATAAGTGTTCTAGTTGTTGGTAGTTTATGTTGGTAGTTAGTTGCTCAAAGCGAATGTTTTTATACTGGTCATGTACTCTATAAATACCTCTGAAACGTTTATTATCGCGTATTTATTGTAATTATGCTGCGCTGCTGCTGTGCAATTATATTTAATTGTTGTTGATGTTAACTAGTTTTTTACTGGTATCATTATAGAATTGGCATCAAACAATTTCTCCGTTGTTACAGATTCTATATCGAGGAAAATGCCAAGTTGAAGGAGTGACGTAGTGACGCGGGCTTTGAAGAATATGAAATGGTTACTAAATTAAAAGGTAATTGTCATCGAAAATTATATCTTATTGTTTTATTATTAGAACTTAGTATAAGATGTATTTAAGGATATCCTATTGCACTGCGATTACTGTGTTCTCAGCGACTCGGTACTGTGCGAAAGCGAAGTTTTTATAGGCTTCACCGCGAAGTGTTATGAATGATGTTTATGACGTTGCATGTGAGCGGTCATGGGAATATTGTGAAGTGAGATTGTTTGCGACGCTCTTACTACTTGCTGTTGTGTTACTTGTCTATAATATTATCTACTATACAATACTACTCCCCGGTTCTCAGGGCACCAATAGTTGGGATATTTTGTACATTTTGTGAGAATATCAACTACTTTACTTAAAAACCAATCTTCAGAAACAAAATCCACTTAGTGGATTCCGAAAACAAAGAGATACAAAAATTAATTATTCCGTTAATTAATCTTTAAGAGCTTTTGTTCTGGAAAAATATTTTAAAGCCAGCAAAGGGGAAATCAAAGGATGCGACTACAAAAACTGCTAGAACATTTAAAACCATATCTTTTTATACTCATTAGTAGATACAAGCTATATCTACGTAGTTTTAAGTTGATACACAATTTTCTTTTGAAAAATGAAGAGACTAAATCGCTTTATGCGTTGTCTAAGCCTATAAAGATCTTTTAACGAAATGTATGATCGTCGTTATTTGTTTTCGCTAAGGAGAGTAAGGTTACTGTAGGTGCGCTTTGATTTGAACGTCCATAACCAATGTCATTGATCAATCTTCCCACAGTTTGAGTGCACTTAGATGAGTAAGCTAGCCCACAAGTTTGTACGAAAATGAATCATTAGAATGGAATTTATAATGCCTTTGACAGCCTGTCCTGGAGAAGACGACACGCGCTAGGAGCCGGGCAGGACGCCGCTGGTGACCTCTCACAGGTAGGTCGAATTCCGAGCTTATCAGAGAGAAACTCCTTTTTTTCTGATAAAACACCTTACACATATTTTTATGCCTCATATCCATTTTAATTTTGCTGTTACACTATTTTCTGCTTTTGTTCATGTCATCCATTTAGTATTTATGCCGCAAGCGAATTCGCACCGGCAGCGATATATTGTTATGTCACTGCCATGCTTGAAAATGTGTGTTCTTATAAGTTTGCACTGAGTTGTTGATTGCTGGAGGAATTTCATTCATAAATTTTGAATTGATTGCAATATTACGTAGTACACCTACGTCGAAGTCGGCAGTTCGAGTATCACTTAAATGACATGTCATTATTTCATTTAATGTTAGTCATTATCTCCATGTTTATGTTATCATTTGTCAATAAACATTCTGTTTCGTTACACTTACAAGCAATATAATAAGACATTGCTGCCGGCTAGTTACTACACTACGATAAAACCTTTCTAACGTTATTCATTTTTATAACGAACCTTACATTGATTGCTAATGCTGATATTCCGATAATTTTACAAACGGATTACTCCTTTGAATTGATGTTTATCAACTATATATTAATTGGAATCAATTTGTTTGCGGGTTGTAGCGTCATAATCCATATATCTAAACTGGACACACTAACACGGATATTACAATAAAAAACAATGTGCAGTCGCCCCTATCCCTTCGTAAATGCACCACTATATCACCTTCAATCATGTAGTATCTATTGGCGGTATTCGAGGAAATTATATTTACTTTTTGAGCAAACTTCTGCTTTGGAATTAAATCTCTACTCGTCGCCTAAAATGTCGCTTTTCTGTTTTGTCTCTCCTGTTCCGTTTCCGTCATGTTGTCTGTGTATATCAGTCACTAACGAGCTTTGCTTCATCTCATTTCACTGAACTAATTTTAATTAAACCGAATTTCATATAGCAAAAAACAACTCAGTGTATGTTAATATAGTTAAACTTGGTTTTCGGTCACCAACGTAGACGTTGGTTTCATTATTGTTCACCTCGTGTAAACTAATTGGAAAATCATATTGTCAAGCGTTTGTGGTGACATACAAAATATATCACCAATATTTAATATAATTATTTAATGGTAATACGTTAACACTTGTCTTATGATATGTATATTTGTGTGTTTATTACCATTACTATTATTGAGTGTGTACTCTTTACGCGGTCTCAATGTAACTTTGCATTTTGCGTCGCAGCGACTGTAATGCTGATGGAATTATTTTTGTTTACATCATATATTTAGGAAGGCGTTTGCAGTGGCGTGTCGTCTGTTTATCACCTCATTACTCCTATAATAAAATGCATCCACACTTGGCCTTCGTCTTGTTTTATTTTTCAATCTCTACATTTTCTTTATTATAAGTTACGACAACGTCACTACATTCACTGCCTTGATTTAAAATAAGTCGATGGAAATGCAGAGTCACAGTCGACCGCGTGATAGCATGGCGCACAGCACACAGCACAGCGGTGTCGCAGTGTTTGCTCTCTGCTGTGTGAAAGACATGAGTAGTGAGATGTCCATGACATCACAAATTCTCACTACCTTGTCTTTCATGCGGATTGAGCACTTTCATCTTACGTGGCATCTAAGAGAAGACACCTCCACACACCAGAAAACACGGAGGCAGAGGTATTCCTCGTGCTTGTTCCCCGTGCGAGACTGGACTTCAAAAATCTAATTAACTTCAAACCAGCTCTTTAAGAATTAATTATTGAATTTGAAATGTCTATTTTTGGAAGATCAAGCTATCGCAGTAGGATTACAGTAATAATTCGACAATATGTCTGCCCGTCTACGCTTATTAAGCAACCTAAATCGAAAACAGAAAATATAAATAGTTTTCTTATCTATTTTAAAACGAAAAGAACAAAAGAATAGATATTTTGAACTGCAAAACTGAAATAGTCGAACGTAATATTATGTGAATAAAATATTGCTGCAGCAATTATGACAGTCAGCTCTTGGACTGACACTAACTCCCGGATCCCCGACGTCGTATATAGGTCAACGTGAGATACAAAATGTCTTTCAGACAATGTTTATTACATAATTGGTATTGTACCAAGCTTTTCTTGTAAATACGTACGTTGAATTAAAAATAGTGATAGTCATTTGAACCAAGATTTTATTCGCCGTTTCGGGATTTCAATTGGTATTGATATGTAATAATTTTATTAAAACGTTGCACTACTGGGGTTCTTTTTCCTCTGGGTGGGAAAATCATCGAATGACTTCTCCCGCTCTGGGTGGATCGGAAGGGAGTTTACAACAGGAAATTCAGAAACTTATAACAGTTTTGCCTTTGAAACTTAATTGAGAAAATGTAACGGCAGTTTAGTTAGCTCTTTTGAATCTAAACAATTATGGTTTCTCTTTAATTGTTGTCCTATAATTGTGAGAAGCGATCATTACTACTTCTAAGCGCCTATTGTTCCTACATCAATTGATAATACGGGTAATTGATGAACTGGGGTTCTAACACTAGATTTTAGAGTGTCGAATTTTTACAGGGCCGAAACAATAGCGCGCTAAAAGACAATGTATTTGTTCAGTCCCAAGCCAGCGCAACGGGGCTGGTATGCTGAACGGTCCACGGTACGTGGAGCCTAACGTTGCTCTTCAAACAAAGTTACGCTATAGCCCTTTGGGCTTCCCCTTAATGTTTAATAATTATAATCACTTACCCAAGGAGCTGATGACGACAAGCTACGACCTTTCCTGAGGCCGCGTCCGTGTTTGTGTGTGTATAGGTAATGAGTAATTGAACGTATAGTGAAAGTCAAGTGTGGATGGACGAAGGTTCTCAAAGATGCAGTCCTCCCAATGCGGTCCGTCAGCAATCACAGCACAATTACTTCGCACCAGATTGAAGCTGTTTATCACTACCTTTTTCCAACAAATGCGCGTGCCTTGGTATGGCGTCAATATGGCGTAATTGTTCCAAAATATCCCAGGCTCTGCTTACCAAATGTTCAGTCCCAAGCCAGCGCAACGATACTGGTATGCTGAACGGTCCACGGTACGTGGAGCTTAACGTTGCTCTCAATGAACAATATGGGCTCCTGGGCCCTACGACAACCTATAGCCTCTGAGGCTTTATGAATACACTATTACCACTAACCTTCTGTGCTGGGTTCGCCAAGCTTCGACCTTCCCAAGGCCACGCCCCAAGTGTGGTATGTATGTAATCTGAGGTGAGTAATTGAAAGTGTGAAAGTCAAGTGTGTGGACGTTCACAAGGCGCCAGTCTCCAGATGGCGCGGTTCCAACAGCATCACAGCCTAAACTCGTTTCCAGCAAATGCGTGTGCCACGCGGGGCACCAAACCGGCGATAAATCCAAAAATATCCCTGGGTTTTCGTCAATCCGGGATTACAAAGTTCAATTAAACACTGTTCACAATTAATCTGCTAATATCACGTGAGATCCAATTTGATTTCCAATTATAATCAATAAAATCAATCTCCCAAGCGGTGGTTAGTTTTTGCAAGAAGGGAAACGTCCAAAGTGAAAAAAGTCAAAGACAATAGAATAATGTTGCCAAGGTGCGTTCAGTTTCACGTTGGACTTAACAGTATTCATTTCCATGACAGAACAATTATGGTTCTGCGCGAGATAATTTTGTGAAATTATTTAAAATATCCTACAAATTTCCCTTTTTATCATAATGTATTTATTTCTAATAATTTCCGAACGATTTTGATGGGATGTCGTCATAAAAATTGCATTCGTTGCGGGTCGAAAAATTATCATGTGAGATGCCTAGATGAAATTGAAATGCAAATCAATTCGAAGGGCATCAACCAGTCGCATAATAAAGCCTTGTTTCAATAGGTCCCAACATGTCACAAACTGGGGCAAGTCCGGGAGATTGCAACATGACGTAACGAACAGTTCCAATGATATTGAGGAGCCTGTAATGAAACATGGAGTAGACTGTATGACGTTTGGTCCCTATTGCCTTTGATTGTTATTGTTGCCCGATTGCCTTTACGTAGATTTGATTCGAATTTTGCCAAAAAATAAAGTAGATACCAATAAGAGAATTTTATTCCGTGTTTTTTGTGCGTGCTAATTTTGCAGTCGACGATAGCCAATCTGAGGCGCAAAAATAAACAGCACTCGGTACAATGATACAACGTAGGTTTTAGGCTGCAACATGATGTTATGAGCAGAACCAAAGCCTTGCTACTATGTAGTTAGATAATTTCACAAACACGTAGATGATGTTTTTTCTGACATGAAATATGAAGCAAGGAATTGTTGTGTATGTGTGTGAAGTGTCTGGCGCCAAATAGATAGAGTTGCCTTTAGGGCTTGCTTGGTGTTATGACCATTATGGTGGTAGACTCTTGAATTTCAAAAGCGCAGTCTGTCTTAGATACTCTGGTGTTTATTTTTTCTTCTTGTCAGTTTTTTTTTCCGTTCCTATTGATTCGGGTAACATATTGTATATTTTTATTGACATAACCAAAGGACTTGTTGAATGTATTTTCAACCGACGACCAAAAAAAGGAGGAGGTTATCAATTCGTCGCGTATATATTTTTGTTTTAATGTATGATCAGGCTGATCACCGATTACTCGAAGACGGCTGAACCCATTTGGATTTTTTTTTATGTTAGAAAGCGTATACTCCGAAATTGGTCCCATTGACACCAAGTCCGGATCTGATGATGGGATCCTGGAGAAATCGTGGGAACTCTTCAAATATTATAGGCACACCTATAGTGATTTCAGTATTTTTTTATAGTAACTTGTGTAGTTGCATTCGAAAAGCACCATTTGTGAAGTGGACCTGATGACGAAGACCACAGATGGCCACTGGAACTACTCAATAGTCAATATATAAGTAGGAATAATAAGTATTTCATGGGTTCCGCTTCGATTACTTGAATATGGTTATTAAGCACAATATGCTCGTCACAATACATATGGTAAAGTAAAGCTGATGGTGAAGTACCAGGAGAACTCAACAATTAACGGCCCAACATGGGGCAAAGCAATATTTTGTAAATGATTATAAGTAGTTGACATTTAGGCCCTTGTAACTAGGTAAATTAAAAATCGACCAACTAAAAAGAGTGACATAAAAACTTTTTACCCAAAAATTAAACCGACTCCCAAGAAACACTGCAAAGTGAAAAATTTCGGAAGTCGGTGCCAAAAACGAAAATACAAAACTAAAGACACCGACTACTGAAATTAAAGTTATTTTTCACTTTGCAGTGTGTTTTGGGAGTCGGTTTAATTTTTTGGTAAAAAGTTTTTTTAAGCGAGATGATGGTAGGTTGAGTCGGTTTTTGTGTCGGAGTGTGTATCTTGTATATACATATGTCTTCTCGTTTAGTGTAAAAGTCTTGGTGTTTGTGAGCGAATTTGCATTTTTCAAGTATGTATATACAAGGCAGAGTTAAAATCGTCGTTGCGCTTGCAAAAGGCGCTATGTGGTAAATAGTCATTTTCGTTCTTTTATGAAGTTTCAATCGTTATTTTAATACACACATGCTGTAAAAACAGCTATCTGATAAACGCAATATTGAAAGGTAACTCTTTAAATATTTCGTTTATTAGATAGCTGTTTTACAGCATGTGTGTATTAAAATAACAATTGAAACAGCATAAAAGAACGAAAATGACTATTTACCACATAGCGCCTTTTGCAAGCGCAACGACGAAATATTTAGTTCTATAAAAAGGGGTTTGCAACTATCTATCTGTTGTATATTTACCAGTATACGAATAAATTTCTTTTGAAAGGTGAACAGTGTAAATGCATCTGTACTGTATCCCCACATTATAATACCGTAGCTAAGCCATGCATAAGCATAGGCGTAGTACGTAACCAGGGCAGTATCTAAATTTGTGTTTTTTTTGACATCACGAAAAGCGTATAAATAGGGAAATGCCAGTAAACTGCTTGAAATGGACAAAAACTACGAATAGTTCTAAATTATCTTTAAAATAAAGTATGTACAGTGAATTAATTCTCAAGTTTATTTAAGTAGGGTATAAAAATATAGGAATCATTAAAATATTTAACTTGATATCCGTTTCATCAATTCTTATTTTTATTGAAGGTTTATTTGACACAAGTAAGTGACATTCAGCCAAATAGGAGTCGTCAAATACAGTGCACAGTTATAATTAATTAAATATAATTTGACTTATGTGTATTATAAATCTAATCAATATAATATACGCATGTCAATACATCTTTTTTTAATATAAAACGTATCGTAGCGTAGCCTGTATGAATCACATGTCATTTGCCTTACTCACAGTTTGACATTACTGCATTTTCGATTGTTTGTTTACTTGATTCTAGTGCTTGCGAATTGAGTTACGTACGGTTGTTTTTTGTTATATAACGACGACTGTGGCCATTTTTAAGGATTTTGGTGTTACTTCTGCATGCGACACTCGTTTTTGAACACGGACTTAGATTGGACCCGTCTAAACGACGACTTGGCATCCTTAACCTAGACTTAATCTATATTTCAGAAAAAGGTTTGTAACTGACTTCTACCTAGGTTTTTAATAATGATTGAAATAGTAATGGGTTACCTACAATTTGTAGTAACATTTGGCGTATATTTCATCGTTGTTCATTTCAGGCATATTTTTATATGGCCGACGGGCATTCCCTTTTGAAAGTTTTGATTTTATGTTTTGTACGTGTGACTTCCAATTTATATTCTGGTCTATTGTTATGCCTAATAATTTGAATTCATTGACTGTTTCTATTTTATGATTATTAAAAGAAAAGAGTTCATTTAGAGGATTTTTTGGTGGGGATGGAAGTTATGAGTTTAGTCTTTGATAAGTTGATTTCAAGGTTGTGCTGCTCGTTCATCCAGGTTATTATTTTGCCGAGAATTTCATTAAGGGGGTACTGTTTAGGTATGTGTTGTCATGACATTGGGTGAGAATGGAGATGTCGTCCGCAAATAAAACGCAAGGTCCGGTTTTTGCTATAAATTTTGAGAGATCATTGATGTAAATGAGAAACAAGAGACATCCAATAATATGTACTTCCTTGTTGTATTGATGCGTTAATCGCCTTTCTATCAGACCGGAACTTTTGAAGTTCGTTTATATTGTTATTGAAGTATTCTATTTCTACTAGCTGTGTTCTATTTTCAAGATAAGATTTGAACCATTCATATGATTTACCACGGATCCCTAATCTTTATAATTTATTTAATAAAATATTGTATTGAACTTTATCATAGGCTTCGGTCATGACAAGCATTAACCCCACTGCGTATTATTTATTATGCTTAAGGCTTCCTATATGAATTTATAGACTGCCAATGCTGTTGATCGATTTTTTCGAAAGCCGTTTTGGCATTCATCAAATATTTTATATTTTTCGCAGAAAGTGTACACGCGATTGCATATTGCTTTCTCGAAAATCTTTGAAGCTGTAGGCAGTAAAGCTATTGGACGGTAATTACTTGGCTCTGTTTTGTCATTTTTCTTGTGTAGAGGTTTCATTAATGCTATTTTCAGCTGATCAGGGAATACGCCGTCTTCAAATGACTGGTTCAGCAATTTATAAAATGGTAGTGTAAGCTCATCAGCGCATTGTCTGAGTTAAGGTCTATCCCCACAGATCAGTGCCATGCCAAGGACGTGTTTTGTCAGGAGTCTAAAAAAATCATTGCATACATTGTCTATGAACTCAATCACACATGTCCATTGTCCGTGCCCGTGCCGGCAACGAAGCTTCAGGGCCGACGCTGTAACGTGTGCAAGTGTTCCGATTCCATTCCGTGGCGTGCACGTGTTGATATTTTTTCCTTGCAATTTGTTGACTTTTTTGTAGAGACAGTACGCGAATATAGCGTATTGTACGACTTGTCTAACTCAAGATTTAGAACAATTGCAATCGCAATTAACTCCTCTGTATTAAATAAAGCCATGACGTGTATCACTTTTCCTGTTATCTATTTCACCGTACAACACTGAGGCTATACTCGGACAATGAAATAGAATGAAGTAAAAAGCGGGCATAGGTGGAAGGGAAGGCTTTGTCTGTTCACGGCACTGTCACGGCACTGACTTGTGTGAACAGACAGCTCTTGACGGGACACGGATGCTCGGTCTTGCCACGGCCACGTTCCTGCCCCGTCCCTAACACGGCACTGATCTGTCGGGACAGTCCTTAAACAGGGTGGAAGTTCGTCTATGCCGTGAATTTTTTATTTTTTAGTGTTTTAGCATAATATTTATTTCGTAAGGGTCTGCTGGATTTGCCATACATATTCATCATTTGGAAATAAAAATATGAAGTTCGCTGTTTTTAAGGGACTCATTAATCCATCAGGCATTATTTCTCTATTTAATAGCTTGATCAGACCAAAAGATATAGAATTATATTTAAATAGAGAATTAAGCCATGCCGCATCCTCAGATTTTACGCTGCCAGCGTAAAATCTATACTAATGTTATAAAGCGAAAAATTTGTTTGTTTAAACGCGCTAATTTTTGAAAGTATTAGGTGGATTTGCATGAAATTAGGTATGGAAGTAGCTTGAGAAAGGTTATAGGCTACTTTTTACCCGGCTGCAAAAGCAGGGTTTAGTTTTTGTAGTGATAAAATCCACGGGAGCGAACATATTGGTCTTGCAAAATATATTTTTTAACCAACTCTGTCATGGGAGTTTGCTAGTATAGTATGTATTATATGTCTGATTACTATGAACAACTTACACGAAGGACTCGTGCAAAGTTTTGCTATTTAGATTTGGCATTGATACCAGAGAACTCTATAAAATTGAAACCGCGTTCAGGTCGAAACTATAGATCTGCCACATAGGCATACCTATAGACCAAACCCTGTCAACGAATGCGATTGCCATAATGTCTTAATTATTTCGCCCTAATTCTGACATAGGACATTCGTAAATAATTTACATGTTACACCAATAATAATAATAATTTTGCCTATAACGTTCCCACTGTAGGCACACAAACCACCTCTCTATGAGAGGGAATGGGCCGTAATCCACCACGCGGGCCCAGTGCTGGTGAATTGGTAGAAACAAAAGCATTTATTATTTGTCAGGATACAAGATAAAGTATAATTACTTACTTTTCACTGCACTGCAGAAAAATCAGACCTACTTATTCTATTATTATTTTCGGACCGAATGAATTCAATTACTGAAGTGGACGTATTTTCTATGAATCTTGTATAATGGCGGTCTTCGTCTTATGTAATTATTTAGTTCAATTAGACGTTCCCGTAGTTTTATTGATAAGCTCTAAAAGTGGAGTAGATTCTATAAAAGGAACGCACAAAGGATTTGTATGAATGTTCAGGAAATGGTCACCGCACTACTTCTTCAGCAAATTGAAATTTATTTTATGATAGAACTTTGCAAAGCCCGGCTTGAGTAAAGTGGTTTAGTTTCTATAATATGTAACGTAGCCATACTATTCATTATGTACGTTTTTAGTTTATTTTCGGTGTAGAATCATGTAGCAGGATACTTGCTTCTTTCTTACAGTCAAAATAATTAAAACAATATGACCTATGCCCTGATGATATTCGTACGGGTTGTTATATCAACATAGGTATTTACTTCTAGTACTGAAACGACGGTGATAAGCAGGCTTCTGATAAGCAGGCAGATAAAGCCTCGTTGCTTATATCTTCTTCTGCTTCATGTCAGATTTTCTAGGCTTCTATGATACCCTAGAAAATCTTATGGATACCATGAAATTGCATAAAAATATCGCTATTATTGGTGATTTAAACATTGATATAAAAATAATAGTGTAGATAAAAATGCTAGTGATTTTCTTAATCTGACTGCTTCTCTTGGATTTTTACCAGGACATCTCCATTCCACAAGGAAAAGAAACTGCCTGGATCACATTTTATTGAAAATATCTGTGCCAGCGACAACAATGGTATTAAATAAACATGTCACTGATCATCTGCCAATAGTTTTGTCTTGATCATAAAGTTAGCTCTAATACCAAGAAACCAAAAAGCTGGCTAAAACTTGATTACGTTTCAATAAAAAAAAAATGAGTTCGATAACTGCAATTTTAATAAGATGATGAATGAAACCGATGTTACTAACGCTACTGATTGTTTTATCTCTCAAATTCAAACTGTAATAAACAACAATACAAAGATTTTAAAGATATCTGCAAAGTGTACTATTTTAAAGCGATGGATCACCCCTGGTCTACTACGGCGCATCCGAAATCTCGATGAAATGCATCGGAAACTGAACAAAAGTCCCGAATATTATACACTTGCTGTGACATACAAGAGATACCGCAACTTTTTTAACAATTTACGTCGGAAAATGAAGCGGGTGTATGAAACGAACGAATTTTCTAAGGCAAAAGACAATGCCAAGGCTACCTGGAGCCTGATTAATA
This sequence comes from Tholera decimalis, assembly GCA_943138885.2. Taxonomy (NCBI): domain Eukaryota; kingdom Metazoa; phylum Arthropoda; class Insecta; order Lepidoptera; family Noctuidae; genus Tholera; species Tholera decimalis. The sequence continues at coordinate 28,593,059 of OW964548.2, forward strand.
CAATAACTGGTAGGAAAAGGAACTCGCAAACTCCAGTTGAGCTTCTTAAAATGTCTTTAAACGACAAACAATCTGCAACCTGTAGTATCTAATAACAGAACAAGTACGCAATCTAACGTGCATTTCCACGCAAATCAACCGCTGTGTAATTCGATGGGTATTCTTCCAGTTAGCAAAGAACAAATAGATACCGTAATTATGTCACTGAGAGACACGATTGCGCCACTGGCTGGGACAATATACCACCGAAAGTGATTAAGCTTTCTAGGAAAGCTTTAGTTCCACCTATTACTCATGTAAGTAATATTGCAATTTCCATGGGCGTATTCCCGACGGCTTTTAAAAGAGCATAAATTACAACAGTATTTAAGATTGGGAAAATGTGGACCGTGTGGCAAATTACAGGCCTATCTCTATGTTAAGTGCGCTGTCTAAGGTTCTAGAACGTATCTTAAATAGTTACTTGATTAGTTATTTGGACAAAAATAATATCATCTCAAGCAACGAATACGGATTTAGAAGTGATCTATCTACCGAAGATGCGGTTGCTAATTTCAGTAGCAAGGTAATACAGTTACTAGATAAAAAGCGGAAATGTATAGGAATCTTCCTAGATTTGTCAAAAGCGTTTGACACGATCTGAATTCCTATTCTTATCTCCAAGATGGAAAGCATTGGTATACGTGGACTAACATTAAGGATTTTTAAAGATTACTTATCGGGCCAGACGCAGTCTGTATCGGTACGGTGATGAGTGATAAAGAACCCATTGATTATGGGGTTCCACATTTATGGGGTTTTTAATCTACATTAATGATTTATGCAACCTTATAATTCCAAATTGTGACATATTAACATATGCTGACAACACGGCTCTATTAGCACACAGAGAAAAATGGAAAGATGCAAAAAAATAATGCTGAAAATGGACTACGAGACGTGATGCAATAGCTCTCTAACAACTTGCTGACCCTTAATGTAGAAAAAAACTAAATTTATCTGTTTTTACCTTCCGAACTCCCCTGAGCCACCCGACACCACCAATACACTCAAAGCTCACATCAGCTGTGCGTTGCCAGCAGACTGTCTGCCTGCCACTAACGCAAGTGAGCAGTATTAAATATCCTTGGGAAAATCATCTAATGACTTCTCCCGCCCTGGGTTAAGCGGAAGGGAGTGTCAGACTTCTACTGACTAAAAACCCATCCTGTTCCTTCAGCTGCCCTTAAGTTTCGGGGCCGCGGTATCTTGTTAGAACATTCCCGCAACCCCGGTAGGCAATGGCCTAATGGGGCTCCGTCACTCCTGCGAACCTCCTTGCCAGATGGCAAGGAGGTTCGCCGCCTCACGCTCTGAGACGCGATCAGCTCGCGGCTGGTCGCCGCTGTAGATTCAGCGCCCAGACACATAGATGGCCATGGACCGCATGCACCTACTTGATTTACTATCCTTAAATCACTAGAAGTACGCACAATAAATATTACATGTATAATTGAGAAAGAAGGGGAAAACTTATAGGGAGAGGTAATGCTCCTTCACCATTCTTTAGAACGCTCGTAGCGTTTGAGCACGCCTCACTTCTGTGGGTAATGCATTCCACAAACGAGCTGCTTATATAGTAAAAGATTTGTCAAAGAAAGAAGTGGAATGCATACGAATACTTAACTCTAGATTTTCCGATGATCATAAAGATCTAGAATGTGTGTCACAGAGGAACTGAAAACGTTCCTTAAGATAAAAAGCAGTAAAACAATTTAAGATCACATTATAGAGTAAAGAAAGTAAGTGAAGATTCCGGCGAAACCTAATTGGAAGCCATTTGAGCTGAGCACGGAAATCATAAACGTCGTCATACTTGCGCAAGCCAAATATAAACCTGAAACAGAGATTTTGAAGTCGCTCTAGCTTGTCCAATTGGTCTTGGGTCAAATCGAGATAGCTGCCATCAGCGTAGTTGAGAATAGGGAGAAAAAGAGTTTGTGCAATTGCAATTTTAGTGGAGATGGGAAGCAAATTACGAAAGCGTCTCAAGGAGCCTGCAGAAGCAAATACTTTACGACTAACTTCCTGTCGTTGTTTAGTCCAAGAAAGGGTGTCGTCAATGTGTATGGGAATACACATTGACGACACCCTTTCTGAACCTGGGAAGGTTCTTCACAGTGTGACTTAAAGGTATGAAGGTGTTATTGAAAGACACCTGGGGAAGTGCCGTTCAATCAATCTTGGAGATAATACGGCAACTACCAACAACAATAACCTGAGTCTTAGCAGGATTGATTTTCAGCCCAAACTCAGCGCTCCAGTCACCAATTCGAGCGAGGTCCATTATAATAGTTTTAATGGCGTCAGTTAACTACGAATGGAGCTACTATATTACTATATTTATAAATCATGGTAACATAGCACAAAATATATGGCTTTTGTGAACTCGCTCATCGAACAGGAAAATAAATTGATACTTGAAGCTTGATAGTTGATAGTGTTGAGTGCCCGCAAGGCCCACGTCATCGGCGCATGCTGCAAGTGCCAGCGTAATAGGTTTTCTGTGCCATTGATTTTTCATAGGAATTTAAGCGTCTCGTTAAATTAATAATAACATCAAGACGTGTAAGGTGTGATGCGACAAAGAACCTTCAAGGGGAGGAGGCAATTATTTTTGTCATTCAATATTATGTATATTTTCACTAAACATCCAAAGATGAAACTCAACGCGTTCACATAAAAGTAATTCAATAATGATTGCTACCTCCGCCGCACATCTTTGATAGAGAATATTATTCCAGTTACAGATAGTCTTTATAATACACGTAATAAGAAAAGCTTTACTAACGAGCTTTCAAAGAGAATTTGTCTCAAACGAAGAAACTCATTAAGTATTAGATCGAATGCAATTATAGGAATGTAACTTGAAGAACTTCATAATTATGTCTGAATCCCTCAGTTACGGCTAGCAGATAGTTTATTTAACTGATAGTTGGTACAAAGAAGAAAATATTTAAGTTTATATTATGCTCGTAATTTTAATAAGATAAAGTCATTAGCTAAGCGATATTGTGTTCGTCCTTGTTAGTCTTAAGACCTCACTGATCACGATTATGTCCCAGTTAATTTACTTAGCAGATAGTTTCACACAAACTGTGTTCCATTTTTCAGGCCCTTATTTATGAAAATGTAAATAAATGCTTCGTTTAAATACTGATTAGCAGATTTTAATATCAAATTCTTCTTACAATATTTGAGTAAAGAATTAGCTAAAAGTATTTGAACGAAGCATGTGGTTACTATTTTCTTTTTGTAAATAAGCCTTACGAGGCATGCCTTTTAAGTTCTGTCATTTCCATATTTCCCGGCAATTTTGAATTTGGAACTGTTCTATATTCGATTGTGTTTAAATTTTGAATCTCAAAACAGTTGAAAGTATTAGGATTAATGCTATTGTTAAGTCACAGCGTCGATTAGAATCTATCAGGTTACGTACAAAAATGAATCTTTCTAAGGAAAATGTTTGTGCAATAATTTTTTACAACTTTAGAAGAGGCCTGACACGGCTTCAGTGTTTTGAAGAGCTAACATCTGTGTTCAGTGATGAAGCCCCATGTCTGCGGACTGTCGAACGCTGGTATTTAGAATTACAGCGTGGACATACTAGTGGTTAGTGACAAATCTCGCGAAGGGCGCCCAAAATCCGCCTTCACTGAAGATAACATCATTGCTGTGAGACAACTAATTCTCGAAGATCGTCATGTGACGTATCGAGAGATAGAGGCTCTATTAGGCATCTCTGGGACAACCATTCAGAAGATCTTGCATGAAGCGCTTGGTGTTAGAAAGCTAGTTTGCCGTTAGATACCGCATCTGCTTTCCGACGATCACAAGGCGGCCCGCGTTAGATGGTGTAAGAAAACTCTGCAAAGGTTCAACCGAGGAGAGTCAAACCACGTCTACGATATCATCAGTGTTGACGAATCTTGGATCTATGCCTACGATCCTGATTCCAAACCACAATCTACAATCTAGGTCTTTCAAGACGAGCCAAAGCCGACTAAAGTTGTTCGTTCTCGAAGCACTTCAAAGAAGACGGTGGCCACGTTCGTTGGAAAAACCGGCCATGTTGCGACTATTGCACTTGAAGATCGTAGAACGGTTAACCCAGAGTGGTATACCAGTTTGTTTACCACAAGTCATCGCCGAACTTCGAAAATCTAACTTATAGCGACGCATCATCCTGCACCACGACAACGCAAGCTCACACAGCGCTCGTCAAACGATTGAGTATTTGAAGCAGGAAAAAAAAAATCAAAATATTTTATTCGTTTATAAAGTTTACATATCATGTAGTGATTGGAGCCTACCGTTAAGCTAATAAAGCCTGTATTGGGAGACTCCGCTCTTCCATATCGTTATTTACGTACATGTGAATGTAAAATTAAGAAGCTGGTTTACTTATACTAATACAAGATCACGTAAACTGTCAATGACATGACACAATCTGAATAATAATATAAAATAACTACATATTAGTCGCTGAGTGAGCGTGAGTGGATTTTTGGGTATGTCTATGGGGTATGAGTGTATGAGAACCATGCCATGTATTTATACTTTTTGATTGAATGTAAGTAGTGCGTGTGCGTGTGTGTGTGTGTGTGTGTGGGTGTGTGAGGGTGTGTGCGTGTCAGTGTTGTGTGTTTGTCTGTAATGTGCTGTGTTGAGAAATTTGGTTTTAAGGAAAAAGTAGAAATTCTTGACCATCCTCCATACAGTCCTGTGTGCTTAGTATGAGTTTGAAATACTTTTGTCGTTTTCGAAAACTATCGCTTTGTCTCTTTCACACGTACCAGATTAGTGTGAAAGAGACAAAGCTATAGTTTTCGAACACGATAATAGTATCGCAAACTCATACTAAGGCCGCTGACCTCAGCCCTAACGATTTCTTTACATTTCCTAAAATTAAGAAAAGTCTTCGTGGTCAAAGGTTCCAGTTCGGTGAAGAAGCAGTTGACGCTTCCAAGTCAGCCATTTTGAACACCCCCACTTTAGAGTGGAATAAATGTTATAATAACTGGTTTGAGCGAATGGAAAAGAGTATTAAGCTACGTGGTGAATACTTTAAAAAACAATAAAAAGTACTATAAGGTTCTAGTTGTGTTTTTTTCTTCAAATGACAAAACTTAAAAGGCATACCTCGTATAAATAAGTATAAATAAGTTACTGAGATATGCATATTTCCATAGTCATATCATTTAAACTTGGCCGGTTGCTTCCCAACTTATATCTATACCCTGAGCTTATGTCGCTGTAGATTCTCCCTTTGTGATCAGAATCAGGATGCATTATATCTCCCCTTGTATGTTTTAATGTAACTTGATAATAAAACTCCACCATCGAAGTGGATGTTCAAAATTGCGAAACTGCGATGCATGAGGTCCGTAATGTAAGCGGCGTATTATGAGTCGTTTACCGACGCGTTCAGAAGGAAGTATCAATCATATCGTTCCGTTGTTTGTATCAATTGCCACTCATTCAATGCATACAAAAAGCTTAGTCTTGGTATGCGATGAATGTCGAAAGTCCAATACAGATAACCCGACCACATTCAGCGAACTATCGAATGTCTATTATTATCGTAATTTTGATAATTACAAAATCGTATAGAATTTTGTATGAGATGCGTTTGTCCTATCATATCTGGAATGAAAAATGATGTGCCTTTGTCGCTTGGTCAATGGTGAATAGCTCACTCTGCACTCTGACTTAGGGAAGGAACCTAATGAGCTTAATCATAAACGCTTCCGCGTGTTTATAATACGAGCTTATGTAGCAAGATAGTTTATACACCAACATTTAACAAACCGACTCTCGAACTATGGCTTCCAGGTAAATAGTTAGGATAAAGCTTGTTGTTGTGTGCCGGTGAATATTGTCGAACTCCGTCTTAGTTGCTCGAAAATGTTTGAGTAGGAACATTATTCAGATATTGTTGTTTCTTGCAACACATCTTGAATCAATATAATTATACTGCATCCAGAGGTCGTTTTATTAGACTGAGAATTCAATATTATGTCCGGCTCGCTTGCTACGAGATGAACTGATCTTCTTATAGATAGAACAAAGCGGGTATCAAAGATATGTTCATAAGTTTCTGCATGTGACATGTAAGACTTGGACAACAATCAAATTGAATCCACGAAACTAAAGTAATATGCATTAAATAGGTCCAAGAACTAGTGGTATGGAGCTGTTCTGCATTCGACGACCCCTTTTAAGTCGATGTATCCGATGTGCCTATAATATTAAATTGGCAGGCACAATGGGGCGTGCTTGCAATACGCAGATTCGCCATTGTCCAATGAGAACATTAATGCTCACTTGCCAAAGCAAATTGATCACTATGACACGCTTATTACATCTAACATATAAATATATTTTGGAGTTATTTACAATTGAGGCTTTCAAATTAATTAATTCTGTGGCAATATTTGCTTTTTAACTAGAGGTTAGTTTAACCTTTCACCATTTATTCAGAAAATTTGGAATGATGAACCGGATGCATAACTAATAAGGGTCGGTAGTACAGTCATCCACAGATATATATATGAACACTTGCGGCTTTTATAAATCATTTTAAGATATAAAATTATTCAATATCTGCGTTTTGGCATTTATGCTATTGGCTATGCAACAAAACGAAATATAAAAAATAATAATTAAATATTGCTTTTACGTTACGTTTACGTGTTTCACAAAAAATATCTTGTCAAATCACATAACGCGTTCGTAATAAGCTTTTAATGGATTTTTGTCGTCGAGTTTACCAGGAAAGCCCATACCTGTTGCATTTGCGTATCAAATTCTCTGGGAATAGCATGTTGATAAACATTTGTAGTATCATTTATGTAGTGTATAATACTTAACTAGAGAACCGTGGTAACTGTTGCTGAAACAGTGAACTCGTATGATACATATTTACATTAGAGTAAACATTGTACTTATTTGTCTCAAGAATACACTTGTGATCTTTGAGTTACCAAGAAATTACCAAGAAACTGCACGTGGCCCATTTCTGAAGAATTTAATATAACTCGAATATCTAGAAATTAAAATAAGTTTAAGAAATAATATCTCACGGTAACGAAGTAAAATTACAATTAGCAATTGTAACTACCACGCAAGTAGCAGAACTTTGTCGATTTAATTGAAAATTAGCTGTAAGTTTTCCAAACATAATAAAATGAAATAAATATTTATTTTATTTTATATACGCAGGCGTTTGTAACAGCTCCTTGGTAGTATTAAGTAGTTTATGCAAACATAACATTCTCCGGCCCTTCGAAGATTTCCTTCTGAACTACTAATAACAGAAATTAGTAAGATTTTTATCTTCATATTTTTACTTACTCTGCTTTATTCCACTGCCTGTCATTGATCAACTTCTCTGAAATGTAGATATTTCTATCTTAATCGCTGAAATGAACCAGGATTGAATGATTACGGGCAGCATAGTAACAATATTGCAATACGGTTTAATTTTATGGAAGTCTGAAGTCTGAATTTCAATACCATAAATCAAACATAAATATTACACATTTCTTTTAAATTACTGTCCACTTAAGGTCTTTCGCTCGAGAAATGTCTCGAGTCAGTGAATAGAAAACTAATTTATAGATCGTTTGCTTAACAGAATTACCTACAATCAGGAACTGAATTCATGTAACTATCCGATATTTTGTTTACAGTATGAATTGCGTCATGAATATATTAATTGCGGATTCAGCCACTATTATTACAAACTTTTACTACACTAGAGAGTGATTGTTTACTTTCTATAGAAAACATAAATAAAGTATATTTCTTTTGTGTCTTTAAACTGATTCTCTGAAAAGTCTCAACTTTTAGAACCTATGTTGTATATGCGTCTCAAGTTTCGTTGAGTTATCTGATTTCCAAGAATATGGACTTGCAAGTTTGAATGAAATATAGTGAGAATCAAACGTTCTTTATTTGTTGGTTATTCCTACATGTAAATAAAAAAGCTCGTATATGTATGCCTTAACCCTTTATAGCGAGTTTGAATCTTAAAAGTTTATACTAAGACTCCCAGTCTCCATTTATTTTAATGTATAGTAGTAATTTTATCATGTTAAAAAAGACATCTTCAAGTACCTAGTCATCTCAAACATGTTTTGTAGATGAAATGTCACAAACCTTTAAAATAACAGTTTCTTTAGAGCGTTGACGATTTGAGTGGCACGGTGACACGTTTGTTAAGGTGAAAAATGTCAAGCATTTGTTGAGGCTTTGTGTATGTTAAAAATAGAACCCGTCTTTACTTGAAACGCCACATTGATTTTAAGCTTGATGCCTTTTTATTTTTTGCAATTCATATGTTATAAAATTTTGGCTGATTTTATGTTTAGTTCTAGTTAAAATTTTATAACATATGAATTCAGTTAAAAAATAGCAATAAAAAACTCATAATACATAATAATTCATAAACAGGTTATAATTAAAACTTATTCATACAAAACATACATTTAACTGTTCAACTGATCGCAGCAGCTACGGACACAGTAAGAACTTGCTTCCTAAGCACTTTATAAGATTGATTTTAATGCCAGAATTGGCCCCTTACCAACGGCTGACATATCTTACTTAAACGCGTACCTACTAGATAGCTATCGAGTAAATCTATGGTACCCATCAATAAGCTGCATTGATAGATAGCAAGTGATTACATCGCTTAAGCCTCTAAACGTGAAAGTAGTACTCGTGCGCAAGGTGCTTTCAAAGCCAGATTACCTCTGGATAGCGCCATTCGTTTGAATTTTCTACTTACCTGGACCAGGGGTGTTATTGCATGTAAAATTGCACGTACAGATTTTAGGATGGAATTGGAATTTTATACCAATAATTTCTAACTCTTGGTTCGTTTTACTTCTTTATTAATACAGAGGATTTAGTTAAAATTTCTTTTAACTTTCTTACAAAAATTAACCCATCTTTTTCGGTTTTAAAACTATTTCTTATTGGTTTTTAATTAAGGATCCACATAAGCTTTAGCTTTATTTTAGAAATACTTATAACAATATTTTATATTACCAAGGTTGTAACTTTTAGTTAGTAAAAAGTTTTACTTATAATCTAAGTATGCCCTGTGGGATTCACTGCTTACAGCATACTATACAACCGTATAGTATGCTGTAAGCAGTGAATCCCACAGGGCATACTTAGATTATAAGAAGATTATAAGAAATAGTAAAAGTAACTAGGTAACCACCTAGTTACTTTTACTATTTTATGATTTTTTTTTACTATGGTAAGATATTGAAGCAACCCTTATGAACGCGACAAATATCTGAGATGAAGACATCCAAATGGTACAAAGATCCAAGTAAATATAATTTACGAAACATACCCAACATGACGCGAAATAACTTATAAATAACGGTAATTTTATTTAACTGCTACGAGACGGTTACAGCTATGCGGTAGCTACGGCCTACGAAATATCAAATATTGTTGCTACGACAACTTGCGGAATTAATACTTGCATAATTAAATACTTACTTAAATAAAAAACTTGTTCATTAAAACCAATTTTTGCCATTAAAATGCAACGTAAGTAGTTGCCGTAACAATGCTCTGATCAAAACGTGGTAAGTATACCTTAGAGATCTTGGTGACATAGTTAAGATTAGATCTAGAGTAGCAGACATCTATTTAATTACCTGCGTATTGCTAATTTGATAAGCCGTTATATTGATTTGGAATTATTACAATTGTGATATTGTATTAGTCTATCAAATTAAGCATAACAAATTCCCTCCTAAAGTCGGGGATAGACCGCATCGCCATTCCATCTGCAAAGTCAGACGCTGTAATTATTTAGTCTGGTATTCCCTTTGTTTCGGCTAATTGACTGTAATTGAAGTAGATCAATGGATAGTTGTATATTTAAGTTAGTTACCAGGCCTTCTGATGTCCCAGTACTTATAAAAGTATTTTTTTGGTTGCGCATTGCATTTTGCATTTTTGTTTTGATTTTTCTGTTTATCTTAGAGTAAAATTGACTGCTCCAATTTCTTTTTTCATATTTTCGTATAAAAATTATGTTGAGAGACAGACAATACATTTATTATTGAAGTCTTTCATTGGTTACAGGGATTCTTTTGGCAGTAGCTCAATGGATGTCTTTCGCTAGGTGCTCCATTGTTGTAGTATAGATGCGGATCTTAAGAAAAAGTACTTAACCTAAATCGCTTCATTACGTGGCAGTTGTGGTCAACGAGATGGGAAATAATGCAATAGGGGATTTTTATTTAATGTTAATACCATGCAAATCTGATTTTGCTGATTACGTATTGCATTTTCTTACTATTGTTGATGATAGGCTTGCGTTAGACTACCCTATCTCACTTGATGTTAAGCGATGATGTGGTCAATTCTACATATTTTCAATCATTTGTAATTTGGTATTGGACCATACTAATATTATAAATGCGGAAGTAACTCTGTCTGCCTGTCTGTTACTTTTTCACGCCTAAACCACTGAACTGGTTTAGATGAAATTTGGTATGGGAATAGCTTAGGACCCTAGAAAAGACAGGATAGTTTTTATCCCGGAAATCATCCCTAAAGGATGTTAAAAGGATGTTGTAATTTCGTATAGGGAAGCAATAATGTCCCCGCCCTCCCCACACACATAATACACTCAGACCGCTGAACCGTTTTAGATAAAATTGGTATGGAGATAGTCCTGGAAAAGACATAGGAAAGTTTTTATCCCGGAAGTTATCTCTTACGGATGTAAACCAATTCGTTCGCGTATTCAAGACCACTCGAGACATTTTTTTTTTAACTATACAACTACTTGACATGTAGTTGTGTAGTTTTGTACAGCCTACATTGTAGGCTATACAAATCTTTGTTTAGGGCTGGGGTCGAACACACATCATGCACCAGTCAACCGTTACGCCAACCGTGTCCTTTACATTTTAAGCAATCAAGTTAATATACGAATCATTTCTATATTTTAAGTAGGTAATTCCACTTTTATCTACTTTGTATATCATCTAGGTACGAGGCATGCCTTTTAAGTTCTGTCGTTTCCATATTTCCTGGCAATTTTGAATTTGTAACTGTTCTATATTCGAATGTGTTTAAATTTTGAATCTCAAAACAGTTGAAAGTATTAGGATTAATGCTATTGTTTAGTCACAGCGTCGATTGGAATCTGTCAGGTTACGTACGAAAATTAATCTTTCTAAGGAAAATGTTCATGCAATAATTTTCTACAACTTTAGAAGAGGCCTGACACGGCTTCAGTGTTTTGAAGAGCTAACATCTGTGTTCAGTGATGAAGCCCCATGTCTGCGGACTGTCGAACGCTGGTATTTAGAATTCCAGCGTGGACATACTAGTGTTAGTGACAAATCTCGTGAAGGACTCCCAAAATCCGCATTCACTGAAGATAACATCATTGCTGTGAGACAACTAATTCTCGAAGATTGTCATGTGACGTATCGAAAGATAGAGGCTCTATTAGGCATCTCAGGGACAACCATTCAGAAGATCTTGCATGAAGCGCTTGGTGTTAGAAAGCTAGTTTGCCGTTAGATACCGCATCTGCTTTCCGACGATCACAAGGCGGCCCGCGTTAGATGGTGTAAGAAAACTCTGCAAAGGTTCAACCGAGGAGAGTCAAATCACGTCTACGACATCATCATCGGTGACGAATCTTGGATCTATGCTTACGATCCTGATTCCAAACCACAATCTACAATCTGGGTCATTCAAAACAAGCCAAACCCGATTAAATTTGTTCGTTCTCGAAGCACTTCAAAGAAGATGGTGGCCACGTTCGTTGGAAAAACCGGCCATGTTGCGACTATTGCACTTGAAGATCGTAGAACGGTTAACGCAGAGTGGTATACCACAGTTTGTTTACCACAAGTCATCGCCGAACTTCGAAAATCTAACTCAAAGCGACGCATCTACCTGCACCACGACAACGCAAGCTCACACAGCGCTCGTCAAACGATTGAGTATTTGAAGCAGGAAAGGTAGAAATTCTTGACCATCCTCCATACAGTCCTGACCTAAGCCCTAACGATTTCTTTACATTTCCTAAAATTAAGAGAAGTCTTCGTGGTCAAAGGTTCCAGTCCGGTGAAGAAGCAGTCGACGCTTTCAAGTCAGCCATTTTGAACACCCCCACTTTAGAGTGGAATAAATGTTATAATAACTGGTTTGAGCGAATGGAAAAGTGTATTAAGCTACGTGGTGAATACTTTGAAAAACAATAAAAAGTTCTATATGGTTCTAGTTGTGTTTTTTTTCTTCAAACGACAAAACTTAAAAGGCATGCTTCGTATTAGTCTTTACTTGCAGATTAATAGTAGACACATACGTAAGTAGGTATCTCAGAGACATAAATATATAGGTAAACTAGCGCGCACATATATAGGTAACATATATGCGTTTTTAACCACCTGAAAGATGTACCGATTGGAAACAAGAATTATTGACAAAGTGTAAATTAACGCGGGCGAAGACGCAGGCAAAAGCTAGTGAATAAATAAACAATAAGTAGGTGACAGTAGGCAGCTCATATTCTCTCCGTTTGACTAGAACAGTAACGCGCAAACAAAACTTATGAAACGCAGCAAAAAAATATGCGCCCTGAACAGGCAGGCCCAAAAGTTAGTCAGCGTAAAACGTTTTCCATAAGCCATTTCAAAGCTAGGAAAAGTCACCTCAAAGTTGATCTTGAAAATCATGCATTATGTGAAAAGCGATAATAATTGAGAAAAATTTTGACACAAACAAACAAAATCTCGGAGTAAAAGCTCGTTCACGAATTGTAGCTTTGAACCTGGCGGACGGATTCTAAGTTATCCCGGGATTAAAGTTTATATCGTCGTTGCGCTTGCAAAAGGCGCTATGTGGTAAATAGTCATTTTCGTTCTTTTATGCAGTTTCAATCGTTATTTTAATACACACATGCTGTAAAACAGCTATCTGATAAACGAAATATTTAAAGAGTTACCTTTCAATATTTCGTTTATCAGATAGTTGTGCATGTGTGTATTAAAATAACGATTGAAACCGCATAAAAGAACGAAAATGACTATTTACCACATAGCGCCTTTTGCAAGCGCAACGACGATATGCAACTTTGTAGCAGTTGCTAGGTGCCTTTTGGTTGTTGGGCAGTGCAGCGCTGCGACGACTGCGGTTTGCGCATGCGGGAGCTTTGCTTTGAGTCTTCTCGGCGGCAAGCACGGTCAGTCCACAACTCACTCCGGTTCACTCGGGATCCGCGAATAGTCGAGTCCGGTCCCTGCTACCGGTGACACTCATACACAATGCCGCGAAACGTAAAGTTTTATTTACTTCTATAAGTAACTATTTTTATTTATTTTAGAAATTATTATTTCTGTAACTGTTTGTCTGTTCTTAACTTGTGGACTCGGTAAGTTTCGCGTTAAAATATTAGACTTCACATTCGAATGAAAGTCTAAACCCATCTTAAATGTTTATCATATTATTAAACAAATTTAATTTGAACGAAGAAAATATCATAGAGTAAAATACTTTGCAAGGATTGGAAAACCACTTGTTGATACGCGCAAACATGTTTTTGCCCTGAAAATATTGAGGCTGGACGTAGGGATGACTTACCTAATTATTTGCGGGTAAAGCGCCACTCGAAAGTATATTATAATACACAAGTCTCGTCACTAGTTAAACTACAATACTACAAAGAGTAATCATTTTCTGAGATTTGCACTTCTGTTCTTTTATTTAGGCTGGCGCATATTGTACCTAATGTCGTGACTATAAATTATCGTAATACCTCAACTAATAATTAATTGTAATAAAGGGGCTCGCGTTTGATTATATCACTAGGCTGTGGCTTGCCTCTTAAGACTCAGTGCACCGGCATTAACTGGCAACATTACTCTATGTAAAGCACACGAAAAATTTTTCAGTCACAAATAAGTGAAAACGATAGGACTCGTACCTAAAAGCTATGTGGTTTCGTTGACTTAAATAAAATATTTAAACTTAGCCTTATCTCTACTGATGTTATGAAGCGGTAAAGTTTTTGAGTTTGTAGGAAGTAATCTCTAGATATCCTGACCGATTTTGAATATTCTTTCACCAACTGAAAGCTACATAATTCCCGAGTACATAGGCTACATTTTTTTGGAGAAAAAAAAAGCAACCGCGAGCGAAGTAGCCGGCCAAAGCTAGTTAGCTATATACAAAAGCGATGAAACATCAGTAACTTAATTTTGAAAAGCTATACAACTATCCACAAGCCTTCTTTCTTACTTTTCAAGAAATTAAAGTGTTAATTGGGAATAAAATTCATAACTTGGCATTAAAAAGTACTAGATATTTATTATTACAACTGGTCAAAAACCACATTATTCTGCTGCGATATGCTTCTGTTTTATAATATTGTTGTACAGACGCCAGCACATCAAGTTAATACAATTTGTCAAATTTCTATAATAGATTTTCCACTTTATCGCTAAAGCATTAGGTTCAAGGTTGATTGGGAAAATTTGACAGATTGTAGTAACTTGATGTGCTGGCGTCTGTACTTATGATTTTTTAAAACGTAATATGTTGAAAATAGTCTGGCCATAAGTTATTACAAATTAGCATCCATTGAAAAATAATTTACTATTTGTTGATCGTAATATTGTACTTATCTGGAGGGTGTTTGAACGTACCTAAGACATACTTTTTTCTGTATAATTACCATTTGACAAATATATAAGATCCCCTTTTTAGGGTTCCGTAGCTGAATGGCAAAAACGGAACCCTTATAGATTCGTCATGAGTGTCTGTCTGTCCGTCCGTACGTATGTATTTTACGTATGTCATTTTATTCTGAAACTATTAAGACTACACATGTGAAATTTGGTAGGTGTTCTGTGAACCTCTTTCCGATTGTTATACAAAATATAAAATTAAGGGGGGCTGGGCTCCCCATACATGGAATTGAAAGTAATTTTTTTTTCATCAATACGTGTGTGGTGTCTATAGACAGCCATATTTAACTCAATTCAGCGTTTACGGCACTTTTCCAATAGGAACGCTATCATTACGATTTTCGTTCGCGTACCTAACCTTTGACACAAACAATTATGCCTGCAACTGAATGCTAATATAAAAGACTGAAATTGCAAACAAGCATCCACCAGAACTTCAATACATCCGTGATGGCACTGTAGCAAGCGCCAATTCTTGCAACAGGCCCGAAATAACAGGTTATGCCCTGAGTACCCCGATCCCCGAGGTTCATGGTCCAGAGAACCCCGAATACGATAAATATTATATGATTTCTTTTTTTTTTCAGCTTACGATCCACATAAAAAGTGCTTAAATGTATGTGTTTTGAAATATATAAGACGAATTATAGTTTATTTGATTTTTTTTACAATCTCAAATAATAGTTTTAATAGAGTTAATTACAGTTTGAATAAAATATAAAATAAATCTTACAAATGTTGTAAGATTTATTTTATATTTTATTCATTATTCATTTTATTTATATCAAATCATATTCAACAAATACATATATTTCACAATTTATGAAAACAATAATTACTTCAAATTCGAAGCACAGCCGTTCGAGAAGGGTTGCAAAAAATTTACTTGGGTACCTACCAACCAGTAAACAATAAAGCTAGTGCGACCTGGACAATATTTCTGTCTTTATTAACTCACGACATACTTGGCTATTAGATAATTTTTGAAAATGTATTTTAAAATCTACGTAGGTTTATTTTATACCTATTACAATAATTTATTTTCTCAAAAAAGCAAGGAAAAAGAAATTAATTTAATTTATGAATTAGAAATTCGTGCCAAAACAGCCGGTCATCTGACACTTGCGGCTGAGATGTCAAATTTCAATAAACAATGTGCAAAAGAATCTAATTATGACTAACGACGCTATAACTCTGAAGCTATTTTGTGGAAAACTAACACCTTTTTACCTGGAATTTTGAAAATGACAAGCTACAAGACGTGTGCCGTGCCTATGTGTAGAAGTACTACTATAAAACTTCCTGATTATTTTTATACACGTTTCTTAATGCCCTAAACATCGAAAGCAGTGGCTACAACTAGCACGTCGAGACTCAAAGTTTATATCTGATAAATCCGCAATATTCTTTTGTGAGGACCACTTTGATGTAATATTTAGAAGAAATCAAGTTAGCCTCTGATTTCTTCTATCCAAAAAAAATACTAAAAAAAAAATTAGTAAACCTAAGCTAATGTTGCTAATAAAACTTGACCAAAATACAAGTAAGTAATTAATACATTCGTGTTAAAGGACTCCGGCAGCGGCCCATACTTCTTCCGGCCCACTTTTTCAACTCAACAGACAATAATAATATGAATACTAAATTGACTGGTAATAAACACTATTTACTATAAAAACATCAATATCAATATTGATCATGGGAATACCGAGATAACAGAGATAACAAAAACGTTTTTTAGGTTATGAAAAGTAAAAACATTTAAGGTAATTGAGAAATAAAACCGAACATGATAAAAAGAACTTAATTCAAACTAAAAGTAGTTTGAATTAAGTTCTTTTTTATTTATTTTCATAAATAATTATTAAACGAAATTACGAATTCGCGCCTTCGAATGACATTGATTGATTTTTTCATCCCATTTGACGTTTCTTGAGTTTTTATAATTTGGCTTCTAGCATTTTTATCCACTATCGAAATCAACACAAAGCCACAGTTATTATGGACCAAAAACGTAATTAACAAAAATATTTAGGTAATGCGTTAACTGATATATTAAGACTTTCTAAATGGATCTATTTTTAATAATAATATACAAAATAATGAGAAATCATGACCCCTCTACATACAATATTATACTATTTAAACTCCCTGGCAACCCTGGAATTAGGAAATGCAGATGTCATGGCTAACATATAGTTTATTCACAATGATGTTGAATGCTATATCTTCTTTTATTGTGTTTTTCACTACCCCATAATTAAAAGTAGTATAAACATTACGATAAATAATTATTAAATAAAAGTCTTTTTTAAATATATATTTCATTTGTGTCCGCTATTTACACTGCTAGTGGGCCTAATTTCGCCGACCTCCTTTGCGACCATAAATGAATTAACTTTAGGCAGATTCGCATTGTTAGCTTTTGTATAGCCTGACTCCATTTTACGAAACCTCTCAACAGCACAAATCAAAGGTTGTCTGTAAAAGATCGCTTTTAGCGATAAGACCGCCCATTGTTACACCCTTTGTAGTTTTTAAGTCCTTATTTAATTCTGTTCTGGTGTACAATAAAGAGTATATCTAACTATCAAAATATTTCTTATTAATTTTCTCAGTAAATTGCACACAATATGCATAGTACACAGTACACGACGCTTTATTTATTGAAATGTGACGTCATACGATGCTCAATCATGGCCGCCCGTGTTTCGGTTCTCGTATCCACAGATAAAAAAACTCAACTCTATTTTTCAAAAATAAAAGTATTTACAATTTATTTTCATGCAAAAAACGTATTGTATAATTATTTTTAACCTATAAGCAACCATATTTAACACATTTCATATTTTACCGTGACAACAGTCAAATAGCCAATTGTGATTGTATTTTTTTACGTATACTAAACAATTGCTAATGCTATTTTTGTAACTGATAAGAAAATTTTGTGTCTCTTAAGCCGCGTCCGCTGCGACGTGTTTTCGTGTTTGCAAACAGTATAACATTGTTTGCTAACAGAATATAGGCGTGGCTTAACAGTTTTGTTATCAAAAACACAATAACATGTTTTCCGTGACGAATGGATAACATCCCCCGCGTTCGCCTGCGGGGAGGGGGAAAGTGACGCATTTTGTGTTCGCGTTCACTATCCCTATTTTTCAACCGACGACCAAATGAGGAGGTTATCAATTCGACGCGTATATATTTTTTCTTTTTTTTTATATGTATGATCACCGATTACTCGAAGACGGCTGAACCGATTTGGAAAATTCTTTTTTTGTTTGAAAGGGTATACTTTGAAATTGGTCCCATTGTCACCAGGTCAGGATCTGATGATGGGATCCTGGAGAAATCGAGGCAACTCTTCAAATATTATAGGCACATCTATGGCGTTTTGGGTATTTCTTATAGTAACTTGTGCAGTTGCTCTCAAAAAATACCATTTGGGGAAGTGGAACTGATGATGAAGACCACAGATGGCCGCCGAACCTACTCAATAATAAGTATTTCGTGGATTGCGATTCGATTACTTGAATATGGATGTTAAGCACTTTATTCGTCACAATGCATATGGTGATGTAGAGCTGATGGTGAAGTACCAGGAGAACTCCTCAACAATTACGGCCCGGCATTGGGAAAAGCAATATTTTGTAAAAGGTTTTAAGTAGTTGACATTTAGGCACTTTTAACTAGGTAAATTAAAAATCGACCAACTAAAAAGAGTGAAATAAAAACTTTTTACCAAAAAATTAAACCGACTCCCAAAAACACTGCAAAGTGAAAAATAACTTTAATTTCGGAAGTCGGTACCAAAAACGAAAATACAAAACTAGACACCAACAAGCAAAAGGTACGCGCTGGCACATTATTTTCAGTGGGTACTTGCAAGTCCAATTCTGGCTTGCGTTCGCCTGTTCGCAGAATGGTCGAGTCCTACAATAGGACTTTTGAACATATAGACATTTTTGCATGTTCTCCCTATCGGTTTAAAAGTCTTATACTTAAGGAGCTTTCTTGAATGTTATTCTATATTTTGTATTTCTTTTTTTGAGTATTATATAAAATTATATACATTATACCATACATATTATATACATATATATCACAGTAAGTTGATTTAATAAGCTAGTATTATCCTATATATATATATAATGCATTTGTAACCCTAGCGATTATTGTTTTCATGTATCGTATCCAATTATTAATTTGTGAACAGCGTTGTGGGCTGCAATATTGTTTATAGTGTTTTGTGTATTTATTGTTTCTATGTTTTATATTGTGGCTGTTTGTTGTTCCTCTTGAATAAAATAAAATAAAAAAATAAAACAATAGGCGCAGCGGACGGGCGGTTTTACTAACATGTTTTGCTAACATGTTTTGGTAACATGTTTTATTAGAAAATTGGCGCAGCGGACCCGGCTTTAGTGACACAACAACATGTCGGAAGCAGGTACTTCTAAGGAGTGTGTACCCAATTACGAATTCTCCAGGATTCCATTATCATTTCCTGAGGTATGGGACCGACTAGAAACTTTCAAACAAAAAAGAATTTTCCAAATCGATTCAGCCGTCTTCGAGTAACCGAACACCTCCTTTTTTGAAATCGGTTAAAACTAACTATTGTGATAGTACCCGGCACGTAATTTGGCAAGAGTCGTTAGATGCGCAGAAGTCGTTTTTTTAGGTATCGTTAGTTGTAAGCGGGACGGGGGGTATGAGGTAGCGCCGAGTCGCCGACCCGAGCGCGCAATTGGTGTTTCTGTTTCAGTAGTCTTTTGCCTTCCGTACCGAGACTACGTTCCGTATGCTCACGATTACACTTACATGCACGAAAGTTGTAGACTTTGTTTTTGTTACGAGTTGTTGTTTTAAATTTAGTTTTTGTTACTTTGATTACAATGCCAGGATCAAATACCGTTTTACGCAGACTACTAAAACGTCAGTAAGCCGTATAGTTAAGGAAGGTAGAAATTCCGAGTTCCTCACTGTCTTTAGGACACCGGGACAAAGAGGAATAGGAGGGGTAACAGTTTTATTATCAGCTTGGACGACAAGAATACACAATTTTGTATATAAATATCTTTAATTTTTTTTTACTTTTAAATGTTTTTATTTTATTTATAACACCTAATTAATTTACAAATTCCCCTCTTTTCTAAACAGAAAACTTCCTAACTTTCTTCTAAACAGACCTGATTAAAAATAAATGATGACGATATCCATAGAATAATTACAAGCAATAAAAGTGACCACGTTTTTGTTCCACTAAATGCACGATCCGGGAACTTACCACCACTACGCCAAAACCTTGCCAACTACGTGCCGGGTACTGGATCATAATTTAAACCTAGGAGTGCTCTATATTGTATTCTCTAATTATAATATTATTTACCTTAACCAAGCAAGGTTTTATCATTTTATAGGCAAGACGGATTATATTGGCAAAAAACTGATCCTTTAAGTATATAATAATTTTAGTAAATAATAAAATTTTACTTCACATATCATTTGCTGACGTTACTTTTAAGCTAAACTGACTTTTAATTGAATTTAACAAATTAAAAATAAATCAGGGTCGTCCGGAACGTGTGCCTCGGGGATCGCGGTACTCAGGGCATAACCCTAAATATCGAAAACTCGAAACGATTCATATACTTGGTAAATATCCCTTCTTATGATACTATGAGTTTAAAAACGCATTAAACTACACGGTTCTTATATGATTTGACCAGTACGGACTATATGGACGTTTAAACAGACTGACCTCCGGTTTTGTTTGTGTTTCTTCTCTTCTCAGGGAAGTCTAGTAAACACTGGTATCATGTAAATTGATCGTTAAAAAATACACGTGTATAAATGTTATATTTATCAAATGACTAAGGCGGAAAGAGTACTTGCTCGTTACTAATGGCCAGACTAATAATAGTAGATATTTCTGAACAAGGAACGTATTGTATTAAGTATAGGTATAATATTGTACCGAATGAATTTTTTTTGTGATATTAATCAATGTATGTAATGATAATAATAATGTGTATTTGTATTATGATGTCATAACATTGACAGATATGTAATTTCTGTGATTCTTTATTATTTGTGTCTAGGTAATTATCTTCTTAATGTGTATTTCTTAATTATTGGGTTAATATTAATGACGTTTGTACTAACTACTTTATAATTGTGTTTTGTTTACTGTGTAGGTACTTTAATTGTCCTTTTAATGTTTGTTTTGATTAACAGGGTGTCTCGGCTCGTTGAATATTGGGCCAAACTGTTTCTCATTAATTAACTGATGCATTAAAATAACTTTATAACTTGAGTACATTTTCAGATTGATAACTAATTGGAAATCCAACTTCTGGCCAAATTAAATGCGGTCTTTCCATCAAAGTCGGCTTGTCATAGATCATAACGTAGCTATCACAGCCAGCTTTGATGAGCATGACTGCATTAAAAACATCATTCGCAGACCTGCAATGGAATTGACAGTCAATGGTTTCCCGGGCCTAGCCTGTCAAAGCGGCGGTGAAATGTATCCGTCATCATATCACAGCCACTTTGATGTGGTCGGTTTACGGAGAGCACCACGACATTGTAGTACTCGATGGGTAAGCAGGTCCGTGGCCCATTCGTAAAAATGGTTGTGCCATGTAGCTGACTCATATCACAGCCATTTTTGACGAGTTGGGCTGAGCGACGTGACGACGAGCGTGACCGACTGCGCCTGCTACGATACCAGAGTGATCACATAGGGCGAGTGTTTCGTCGCTCACAAAGTGGCTGTTGTATGTGTTCATGAATTCCATATCACAGCCAGCTTTGATGAGCGATGGGCATGCGTCGCCGCGTCGGGAGGCAGCGCGGCCTGCGAGCACGAGCCCCACAAGGAGCCAACAAAGTGGTTGTGCCTTATGAAGTCCACGTACATATCACAGCCAGCTTTGTTGACTTCTTTGGTGCGTAACAGTCATCCTGAAGATCAACGCCGACTTCAAGATTAATATTTTTGACTTTATTTTTTTGACCTGTATAAACTTTTATTTTTACTTTGCCGTTTTTAATGTTTTATTTCAGCCTCAAGCTCCACATTTTTATATTGCCTTTGATCTATTATTTATTACTATTGTATACGTATATCTATTCTGCAATCGGGGTTTTTACTTTTTGTTTTAATTTATATATTCTAGCTGTTGTGAATATAATATTTGCTATTTCCCAAACTAAATTATGTTCTATAATTTTCAGGTGGGCGAAATCTACGGCTTCGTTCGGAACACAATATTAACAAACAAAAGTACTGTTATCTGATATTGTTTCGGGAAACTATTTGTCACACAAATTAATTAACGTTTATATGAAATATAAAAACGATCACCAATTTATTTAGTTGTTTGAATTCTTCCTATGAGTAGGAAACCCAATCTTATTGCCACCTTTTATACACACAGTTAGGCACGCAGATTATCATATATAGTTACATCTTTTATTCACACAGTTGGGCACGCAGGTTTATTATATTCATATAGTTGCCTACACAGAAATTAATTTTTTTTTTTAAAACATTAATACCAATTCTCGCAAACAGTTCCTCTTGAATAGTCGCAACTCTTTCAAACTTAAACTAATAGGGTATAAAGACTGGAGAAACATTTGTGTGTAATTACTGTCTGTCCATTAAACAAATTCCCATAGTTTTACAAGTGTGACTTTCCAATTTTAAGTAAGTGGATATACATTTGTGTCGAGGTGTGGAACCCATTGCCGGCTTCTGTGTTTCCTCGGCCTTTAAAGCAAGACAAGAGTGAACAGACATCTTAACTGCTCGCTTGTTTCATCGTAGATCTCGTCTAACGAAATAAAAAAAAAGAAGAAAATAACTACGATCCGATTGCCAGCTCCAGATAATTTCCAAAAATATTTATTCTGCCATTGTAAAATCGGGTTGTGGATGACGGAAGTCTCTTAAGCGAGATAGTTGCTTCACTCATGCTCCTATTCAAAAGTAGATAAATTTGAAGAAATGTAGTTACAAGTAGTTAGGTAAGAGGCAGTTCCAGACGATGGGCTGATCAGGTGTCCGAAGTACTTCTGATGCCGATGTTCCAGGCTCCACATCAAGCTGAAGACCGTAATAGACGGAGTCGCCTGTTGCAACGTTTCCCTCGTAGCCACGATCTTCAGCACTAACGGCCTTGACTAGGGAAGTAGGTGAAGTATAGGTATATATACAATAATTTAGTTTCA
Source organism: Tholera decimalis (assembly GCA_943138885.2). Lineage (NCBI taxonomy): Eukaryota > Metazoa > Arthropoda > Insecta > Lepidoptera > Noctuidae > Tholera > Tholera decimalis. Next base: position 28,616,089 of record OW964548.2, read on the forward strand.
CATGTCTATTATACACACAAGTAAGTCTACAAAACATGAAGGAGCAGCAATGACGCGTAGCATAATATAACGCGTGATTGGTATTTCTTTAATCAAATAGAGGGTAATTTTACCATATTTTTATAAAACAGCAGGAAAATCAATAATCTAAAGATTAAAAAGTATCTTAATCACTCACATGTTTTCTTCCACTCTTATGCGCTTTAGTAATCTCACCAATAATGTTGTCATTTAACTTGTCAGAAAACTGCGTCGTTGGTCAAATGGTTGAAACGCGACTGCTGAACATGAGGTCTGGGTTAGATTCCCGGCTCGGGCAAATAGTGCTATTGGGATTTTCTATATATTTTTTTTTAGTAGTAGCCCGGAGTTAGGGAAACCAGGACTAACACCCCCTGTCTCGGAATACACGTTAATTTTGGACATCTTTGGCAGCTGTTACAGGTAGTCAGTTAGAAGCCAGGAAATCTGACACTGGTCTGGCTAAAGTGTTATTATTAGTATTGCGTATAGGTAGGTACTATACTTGAGCAAGAAGCCTGTTGTCAAATGATCCTGTGGAAGTCACCCAACCGGGTCTTATTCTCAAGAACGCAAGAAAAGTCTTTCGCATGTCTTGCCAAACTGATTGATTACACAATACAGAAACTTGATGGTTCCGGGCATCGTACAACCTGCCGTTGTAGCAAGAGTCAAGGAATACATGTGTACAGTCTAGCAATAGAACTAGTTCGGCTGAAATTAATGGTATTCTATAAGTAACTAGCACTTCGTCCGCGTGGCTTTTAACATAATTTATAGCCTATAGCACTCCCAAATAATGTGCCTTACTACCAATGCACGAATAAGTTTAATAAATTAATAATTATTAATAAAGAAAAATATTATAATCGAGCGATCGCAGGTTCGGACCCCACCTATTACACTATTGCCGTAAGCCCACTCCACTAAAGTCCATTTCACGAAAGAAGTCCCGCGGCCAATTGTGGAACTAAATTTGACAGATGGGGAGATCGGCCATGTTGGCGTTTGTAGATCTGCCGCCATATGGTAAAAGGACGCATCTACATGAAGTACGAAACGGAGAAAAAAAATAAAACGTGTTTTAAAAATTAAAAAATTCGCTGTGCGAAAGGAAATAAACCTTATTACAATTTTGTAATGCAAAAGTGTGTATTATTGTTTGATCTTTCAGAAATTATATGAGAATTTTAATTAATTTAATTTTATGTATTAATTAAATAACTTTTTCCTTTTCTTTTTAGCAAACAAAATATAAGAAAGTAAGTTTTGCTGCAATGAAAAGACGCTTCTGGCTAGAAACGTCCTTTCAACGTAGTATTTTTTTTAAACGCCTTTCCTACTTAGTGATGATGTGTTACCAGGTTCTAGTTAACTAAATAAAAAAAACGCTAATAGCCATTTGCTGCTTTTCAACTTAGTAATACTAATACTCATTTAACTTAAAAAATACCTGCCCCTTGTGGGATCCCTAACAAAACATCTTATTTTATAAACTGAAGTACATTTTAACACGATAATTATCTTGTGTTAAATAAAACACAAAGGATGAGAAAATGACTTATATTTTTTATAAAAAAATAGCAATTACACACCTTTCCCAACATTAAATTTTAAACTCTTAAAAAATTAATGATTAAGTATAAATAAAACTACCTTTTGTACTAATTATAGTAAACATTAATAATAATTATCACAGCTTTATAAGGAATCTCTTAAAATGAATAAATTTTCGACATAAACTTGAGTGAGATCAAACTAACACTACGACTTTTAATATTTCATGAATGTTTTTCATGAAATATTACGCCTAAAACTATCCAAAAACAAAAATAATCAATATTATCTAAGTATAAGTTAATAAGTTTGAACGTTAACACAGTAATCAGAGCTTTGTATGTATATTTGTATTATAAAGAGGAAAGAAAAGCAAAAGGAAAAAATTGATTGTTTGCATTGAATTGGCTCCGAAACTACTGGACCGATTTCAAAAATTCTTTTTCCATTACAATTTTTCATTATCCCTGATGAACATATGCGATAGAATATTTTCAAAAATGTTGTGTTAATGGGATCCGTATGATATTATATATTATAAAGAGGTACAATTTGTTTGTGTGAAAAGGAAGACATTTAAATCAAAACTAAGATGGTGCCAGAATAACCAAAATAAAATGAAAATGGACATCTTAGCCGAGCATCACAAATCTAAAGATTTAATACAGATAAATTGAATCCAGGGCCGGGCATCCCTGTGAGTGTAGCCGGGCAACATGAATCGGCTCCCGTTGCTAACATGTTTGTAAAACATTTTAAAATTGATTCTACTTATAATCCAACATCGCAGATATTGGATACTGAGGATTTTGTGATGGAATTAAATGTGAGATTCTCAGCGAAAAGTGTCGCCACTGTAATAAAAAGCATGGTAAGGGGCAAATCTCCAGGGTATGGCTACCTCTGCCAAGAGTGCTGGCGATGTTTTACTCACTCTCTTTAAGTCACTCTCATCTGCCCACCAACTTAATGAAAACGATAGATGTATCCGTTGTGAAAGATAAGGTCGGGGAAGCATCAGATCAGTCTTGGCCAAGGTACTAGATAATTTTCTTGATAGATATATGGCGACTCATATCGAATTGCATGATGCACAGTTTGGGTAAAAACCTGGTCTAAGAAAGAAACTGCCATACTGTCGCTTAAGCAGACTGTCCAGTACTACACGTCTAGAAAAACGCCTGTTAACGCGTGTTTTCTAGACCTTTCCAAGGCGTTTGATCTGGTGTCGTATGACTTGCTGAGGCAGAAGCTTATGAATGATACGTCCGTGGATAAGGAAGTCATATCAATACTTCGGTTCTGGTAAAACAATCAATGGTAATCAAAAAATGGTAAAAATTGTGTCAGATGGGCAGGATCGTTGTCAGATGAATATAGGCTGAATTGCGGAGTGAGCCAAGGTGGCTTGTCATGAACCGATTGATCGTTGAGCTCTGTAGCACTTATCAGGGTTGTCACGTGGATGGAACCAGCGTTAAAAATATTAGTTATGCTTATGATATGGTGCTGCTGAGCCTTTCGATCAATGCGATGACAAGTGTGCTTTCGATTTGTGAAAGGTACGCGGAGATCCATGGGCTTCGATACAACGCGAAAAAGAGTGAGTGAGCTACTAGTCTTGTAAGGCAGGCACAAGTTCTATCCGATTGTGCCTCAGCTAAAACTTTGCGGTATTGCATCAAAGCAAGTTACTGCTTTCATGTATCCAGGCCACTGGGCTTCTGAAGACCTAAAAGTCGGTCTGGACATTGAGCGTGAGCGTAGGGCGTTGTCAGTTCATTAGGACTACGCTGTTTTTAGTGTATTGCCATTCTTTCTACATATGCAGTCTGTGAGTTATCTACACTCAGGAGGCATACAACTTCCTGCGGGTACAGTATAATAATACGTTCAAGGTGTTGATGGGGTTGCCGCGCTACTGCAGTGCTTCGGGCATGTTCGCCAACGCGGGAATAGACGATTTTTATGCTATCATGCGTCAACGATGCACTTCCATCATGCGCAGGGTACGTGTCAGCCCCAACAGCATGCTAAATTCGATAGCAGACAGATAAGACAGACCTTTTTTGGGACATTGGGTACACCTACATAACAATGTGGTGTAGTTGTTAAGTATTTTATTTTATGTTTCTGGTAGCTTCTAAGATTTGTTTGTATACTAACCCAAATGGATCTAACGTCTCAAATAAAAGATTATTTATTTATTAAATCACGAAGGGCTTCGCGCGTTTCTCTGACTGCCTTGACGCAACTGAAGGGCGGTATTCTAACCGCGAGCCCCACTTCACCCCATATAACTAGCAATACTAAGTAGAAAGGGCACAATTGCCACTTGCGCCTGCTTATTTTTCGTAATACTAAGTTAAAAAGGCACATCTACGCAGAACAGTCTTTTCTTCTTATGACTATGCAGAAGTGTCTTTTAATTGTATGAAGAATTAAATATTTTGTAAGAAAATAAGACGTTTCTACTGAAATGCGTCTTTTCAACTTAGTGTACGTCAGAAATGTCTTTTCTATTTAGTAATATTTAATTAATATGGCAGATACGTTTTATTTAACAGTGAGATTCATAGGGTTCTGTTTAATTTATGCGAAATATAAAAATACTGGCAGATACCATTTTTTTTTCTGATTAAGAATATATAGATAACTCAATTTCGAAAAAAATGTTAGATGCGTCTTTTTTCCTTATGGCGGCAGAGATGTTATCAAGGTGCGTTTGTTGTGGTAGATATTTTGTGAGTTTATTATGGATTAGTGCGTTATAAGGTTTATTTACGACCATGGCAGCAGGCAGACCATGACCACCATGACAGGTAAATTTTGGGGCTGCCATATACAGATTTTTTCCCGATTGATTTACAGATTGGAATTAAGTTGTTTTTTTTTAATGCATGATTTTTATTAAGGAATATTTGAAAAGGAATTAACACAACACAACAAAAATTAGTAAAGTTATATTCAACAATAATGTAATTAAATACGAAAATAATCTTTGTTTGATTTTTTTTTATTGTTCTTTTTATTGCAGGTGTTTCAGAGAAAACTGTAACGAGAGTTACAAAAGAAGGCGCAACAGCGGCGAGTACTTCTAAAGTTATCGTCACCCCAGGGAAGAGTCGCCCGCATCCTAAAAAGTTCGACTTGGATGGATTTGATTTGTGCGCAATACGGCAAAAATTCACAGTTTTTATGTTGTGAAGAAGGAATTACCTACATTGGTTAATTGCGAGACTCTCGTTTGGGCAACACTAATTACGTGCAGTTTTGAGAGAAGACATAAATTATCAAGGAAGCATCACAACATTGCACCGTATATTGCATAGCATCGGTTTCAAGCATAAGCGATGCCAATCGAAACGTAAATTACTAATGGAACGTTATGATATTACTGCATGGCGTTCAAGATATTTGGAGAGAATCCGAAGAAATCGCAATGTGGAGAAAAAACCTGTAGTATATTTAGGCGAGACCTATATACACAACACTTATCATGCCAAAAGTTGCAGGCAAAGTGAGGAGGAGCCTGGGATGTTCGTGTCAGAGTCATCAGGGAGTCGTTGGATAATTGCTCATGCGGGAACTGAAAATGGTTTTGTTAATGGTGCATTGTTAATGTTCAAATCCCAATCCAAATCCTCAGATTATCACGATGACATGAACTCAACTAATTTTTTGAAATGGATGAGTGAAAATGTCATTCCTGCCTGAAAGGTCACTTGTGGTAATGGACAACGCTCCGTATCACTGCACTCAAATAAATAAAGCACCTACAATGTCAAGGAATGGCTGCGAGAAAAGGGAGTATATTTTGAAGATACTTGGACAAAAGCTGTATTATTTGAATTAATTAAACAAAACAAAGGTCCACCTACATATGCCGTGGAGGCATTATTAAAATCTCACAATCATGAATTGCTAAGATTGCCGCCTTACCACTGCGATCTCAATCCGATCGAAAAAATGTGGAGCCTTGTAAAGAGACTGGTAGCGGATAAAAACGTGGGCCAAGATCCAAAAGAAATTGTACGCCTAACAGAAGAGGCTTTTGAGACTGTTACAGCGGAAGATTGGGCAGTTCAATGTAAACATGTACAGCATTTGGAGGAAGAATATTTAAAAAATGATGGTCTTATGGATGAAGCAATGGATCGATTTATTATATCCACGGCTAGTGATAGTGAAACAGAATCTGATTCTGTTTCTATTCACTCTTCTGACAGTGATCATAGTATGACCGATCATAATTATTCAATAAAACTTTGAATAAAAGTTTTAAATGTTATTTTATTTTTCTAATTTAAAGTTGGTCGAACATCTCCATTTTATATTTTAGAAATTACAGGAAGATTTATTTTTCACTAATCTGACCTTAGCAGTATGGACATCAAATGGTACCTATTATATTAAAAATACATTCTATTAAAAACATTTTTTTTTTCTTATCTAAGTATTCGAGTACCTAGTTAATAAAATGAAAATAAATGAACTATAAATTATTTCCCCTGATTTCCCCATATTTAACCGTGGCAACATTACGTCGAGCGAATACAGCGCTGCGTCTGCGGGACTTCTTTCGTGAAATGGACCTTACGCTCCGCTACAGACTTAATAAAATAACGGTAATTATTTTACCACCTTGTATCAGTTACTAAGGACCATTTTATTTTTTCTTCTGATAACTTAGGAGTAACTATTTTATTTAGATAGATAATATACCTACGTGAATAGATTTTTTACTTAATGGGGCGTGCAACTGTCAAAGTGGCGCTAGTAGCACACTTACCAATATTAAAGCAGTTTCTCTATGGAACAGTAATGAATTTCTAAATTAGAGACAGTTATTGAGAATTATTCGATTAAAGAACATGTATTATGTTCTTTAATCGGAAAATTGTACAGAAATCAATTGAAATCAATGAAATGAAAATAAAAAATATTACCACAGATAACCATAGATGATACAGATAACTATATAATATCTCACAATCTAACTAACACTGACAGTGACAAAGGTTCTTACGGTGGTGGCGCCATCTGCGATTAGCTTTCACTTGCACGCCCCATTAATGGGAACACAAAACTTTTAAACGTCATTCGTGTCATTGTTTTGACATGTCAAAGATCACCAACCCAAGGATCTTCTACCTACTAACTGGATTGCTTACGAATGATTCAAAGAATACAGAAAGTCTTTCTTAACTGTTAAACAATAGAGTATAAACTTGCACGCATAAAACTGAAGGAACTATTCGTTCCGAGCGAGACAGTGCCGTGTGTGGACTGTGTCCCTTTCTTCTGTGTGGCAGATTAAAAATATTTATTTCAATGGTAATTTTTTCCCCCTGTCTGTTTTAGTAATAACACCTAGTTTTAAACTTCTTTGGAATTCTATCTTTAAAATGAATTACCATTATTACTGTATGCATATTAATGAAAATTAAAGTTATTTTACCATGCAAACACTCTTGTGTTTAAACCAAAAAAAATGGAATTTGTAAGAATTAGTAGTGATATATTATACTATACCTGGCAATTACTACATTGCCGTCTGACGTTTACTTGACATCTGTATGTTTATAAATTTGAATTATATTCAAAGAGTAAAGTAATATACAGGGATTATATTTAATTTTGTGAGTTTTCGTAATATTAAAGTGCAAGTTATTGTAACCATGGTAAGAACGTGTTTTGTGGTTAATTGCAAGAGTGAAAAGTGTACCCCGGGTCTGGAATTTCCCTTTTTAAGTAAGTTTTGTGACTTTGTTTACAAATTGCATTTAGGGTGACTATGTTTTCAATGTAAAAGTGGATGTTCTTCTCTTTATTCTTCTTATTTATTATTTTTCTTTCTTCTCATTATATATTATTTTTTGTTATTTTAAGCTTTCCTAAAAATGATGATCTTCGAGACCGGTGGCTCAGTGTTCTACACAGAAAAGGGTCAGAAACGGTTCTAAAATTTGTAGCCGCCATTTCAAGCCCGAAGAAATATTGCATTTCGAAACAAGATCATATGATGCAATTCCATCCATTTTCCCTAAAGTAAGTTATCAATCTTTACAAATGACATGAAGATCACCGTTTTGAAATAGAATATGAGTATAGCAAGATGAATTTTCATTTTGAATCTATCTTAAACATAAATACTAAAATTTTGTTCTCATCAATCTATTATTATTTTAGATTCCTGTTAAAGCGAAACAAATAAATGTTTTAAGTACTATAATATTGAAACCCACTAAAAAAGAATATACAACCTGTACTGGGCACATTCAAAGATCAGTAAGTGAAAGTTATGAAAGGAGTCAAATTAATAAGCATAAAAGTCGACATTTTTGTTGATTTATTTACTTTTGCTTAGCAAATTGATGGCAAAAATATTTTATATCATTTTGGCCAAAAACTCAGCTAAGCAAACTTGCTTACAAGTGTAGTTTATTATATTAATAATTACTTATAACTTAATTACTTAACTTTTGTCCACTGCAGTTAGTTAATGTCGACAAATAATAATAATAATTCATAATTTAAAGATTATTTCCATACTTTTAACTAATAATAGTGTAATACATTTTTTAGGGTTGTGTGTCAAGCCAATCTTGTAACAAACCTGCAGCTGCAACATATGAGGAACTAGAAAATATAGAACCAACCTAATAATAATAACCTTATAATTGTCATTCGATCTGCCTCCTTCATGTTTAGAATTATGTATGTTAATAATATTGATTTCTAACCTTAAATAGTACATGTGGTGTTAGCCTGTAATTAATTGTTACACTTATAAATGTAATATGACTGTTTCATACAAATGTATAGTGTAAACAATTGTAGGTTAACCTAAATAAATATATACATAAATAAATTATATCTCTTCTGTTATTCTTTCTATTTATAATCATCGTTTATCATGAAGGGTTTTAGTAGTTTTAATTATGTATAAACATTGCATCATTTTATTTTTAGTCTACTGGTTCTGACCGTACAAGTGTCGAATAAACGTAGATTACCAATTAATGCACATTTGTTTGGACGTCTATACCACTGCCTATCAAGGCCAAGCCTTCGAAGAATTGTCAGCTGGTGATTCTGTTATTAATTCTGTATCTGCAATAATTGTATTTGTATCACGGGTCTTAACCACTTTGAAAGTTTATAATTCCACGCAATAAAGTCTGATTAACAAAACCAATTTTGCGTTTAGCCCGTATAAGGAAGGGTTTATTATAGAAATTAGCGCGCTCAATATAAGTTCCCCAGATATATATTGAGAACTAGCTTTTCACCCACATGGAATTCTGTTATATCGCGCTACCGAGCAACTATTCAAAAGTCTGAGATAAAAAGAACCCTATATAGTTCCCAGGCTCTGTGATTTAACCGTGAAAGCGTAACAGACCTATACAGACCTTTGTATTTATAATTGAATTTATTTCTTTCTTTCTATTTAATACGTTATTAAGAAAAAAACTGGCCAAGTACGAGTCGGACTCGCGCATGATGGGTATTTTTATAGGTAGGTAATGAATGGTACGGAACCATTACCTATAAAAAGCGCCAAAAATATCACAACTGTTGTATGGGAGTCTCACTTAAATATTTATTTTAGTTAATTTATAGTATTTTTTGTTATAGCGGTAACAGAAATACATCATTTGTAAGGTTAATAATAAGTGTCTTAAAAAAACCTGCAAATATTGCATCAAATAAAGTTGTCCTTACGTTTATCGCGAATTGATATCCACACTACTAGAAAGAGATAGCTAGGTCCTTCGAGGGTATACTCTTCGGAACGGATTTGAGCTTCGCGTCCGCATTCCAGTTTAGGTACAAGTTCCTTGCACCAACCGATTTTTTGTCAAAATAATACGCAGATTTGCCGCCACTCGGTGAACTTTTTGAAAATTTTACAAAAATTTTTGTTAAGTGGTTTTATGATTCAGATACATGTAGTAAACTAAGTTAGTTTCCTTTTTAATACTTGGCTACTTGTGTAAGTGCTTGTACCTATGTATATTTTTGGTTTTTTCAAAGAAGTGGTAAATAATTTAACTTTGTCAAATCAAGGTTTGATGAAAATTCTTATCTGTATGTAAATAAATGTTTGCTTATTATCCTGATTGAATGTTTTTTTTTTGCTCATTTTTTAAGAACAAATACGTTTTTTTTTTATAAATAAAAATATATTAAAAAATGCATTTTCATTTGTATACCAAAAACTAGTATTTGCGTGTTGCGCGAATTGCAAGCACCTCGCGTGCTTGTGAAAAAAAAAAGGGGGGGGTGATGGGGGAGATGGGGGGGGTTTAGTATTTGCGTGTTGAGCTAAGTGCAAGCACCTCGCGTGCTTGTGAAAAAAAAAAAAGGGGTGGTTGCAGAAGTATTTTGATTAAAGCATTGCCCCTCTAAATGAATCTGAAAAAAAAAATGTTCCAAGTCTCTTAATTTCCGAGATCCGCCTAAAGGGGGTGAGAAGGGGGGTGGGGGGGGGCGACTTTGATAAATGGTTTTTACTTTACCGAGCCTCCTCTATACGAATACGTAAAAAAAAAAATACGGGTCTCGTAGTTTCCGAGATACGATAGGGAGGGGGGAAAAGGGGAGGTTTGGCACTTTTCCCGTCGGTTTGAGAGTTACTTGTTTACGAATCTGTCAAAATATACCCACCTCCCCATCCACCATCTGGGAGAACAATTATGTCAATGAGTGAGTGAGTGAGTGAGTGAGTCAGTGGTAATTTAGCTTTATATAGTATAATTAGTATTTGCGTGTTGCGCGAGGTGCAAGCACCTCGCGTGCTTGTGAAAAAAAAAAGGCGGTGGAGGTGATGGGGGGAGATGGGGGGGTTTAGTATTTGCGTGTTGCGCGAGGTGCAAGCACCTCGCGTGCTTGTGAAAAAAAAAAAAAAAAGGGTTGGGTGATGGGGGGGGGTTTAGTATTTGCGTGTTGCGCGAGGTGCAAGCACCTCGCGTGCTTGTGAAAAAACAAAAAAAAAACAAAAACGGGGGCCCCCCCCGTTTTTGTTTTTTTTTTGTTTTTGATGATGGGGGGGGGGTTGCACAAGTATTTCGACTAAAGTATTGCCCCTCTAAATGAATCTGAAAAAAAAAAATGGTCCAAGTCTCTTAATTTCCGAGATCCGCCTAAAGGGGGGCGGGGGGGGGGCGACTGAAAAATGGTTTTTACTTTACCGAGCCTCCTCTATACGAATTCGTAAAAAAAAATACGTGTCTCATAGTTTCCGAGATACGATAGGGGGGGTGAAAAGGGGAGGTTTGGCACTGTTACTTGTTTATGAATCTGTCAAAATATACCCACCTCCCCATCCACCATCTAGGAGAACAATTATGTCAATGAGTGAGTGAGTGAGTGAGTCAGTGGTAATTTAGCTTTATATAGTATAATAAATAGGTAACACAAGAAAAATTACTAGTATAGAAAAAGAAATATGTACCACAACAGACAATGGTAACTATTTTACCACCTAATTCCATAATAGCATATGTTGCAACGGATAATGGTAAATTAACCTTTTGAACGCCACGGTCGGTTATAGCCGGCAAACGAAAACGTGCCAAACACGCCACCGTCGCCTACAGCCGACAAGAAAACAACATTTTTTAAGTACAAAATAAATATACTAAATTAAGTTTTCTGTTTCTTCTTCCTATTTTTAAAATTACATTAATGATATATTGTACAATAGCACAAAGATATATTAATTACTTACAGTTCACTAGAAAAAACAATAATCAAAAATTGCTAATCGAAATCTATAAAAAAGTGTTCTTCCTTACGCCACAGTCGTCAAGACACGACAGCTAGTGATGGGTAAGTAAGGTAACTTTTATTTCAAATTTATAAAATATTAAGAGTAGCTTAATATTACTTGACAATTCTTTTTTAATGCCAACTATTCGTATCTGAATATTATGATCGGTGGTTATATTTGTAACGGTATTATTATTTTGCGAGTGTATAATAAAAATGGCTGAAAGTCAAATGACTACTGAAGAACTCAATCTATCAACTCCGTTGATAGATATATGGGACGCAAATGATTTAAGGTGTGACGTCTCCAATTTACCTCCGTTGGATTTTAACCAACCAAGACCTAGCGACCCACGACATGCTGCGTTCGCAAGACTGGTCGCTTTTGAACTGGATCGAGTGCCAGAAGAAAAACGTTCAGTAACTTATGTAATAAGTATACTCATACTGAACGTTATTAGAAAAGTACGACAGCAAAAGGACTTGGATGACATAAGTTTGCCGAGTTACGAAGACTCGGAGTAATAATTATAAGTAAATTGATTAAATTGTTTTAAATACTATATGATTATTAATAATAATCATATAGTATTTAAAACAATTTATTTATTTAAAGTATTTAAATAATAATTTATTATTTATTACTTATGTCCAACAATATCACATCCCTACTCGCATGTGAGAAAGTTGTCAAAAGTCGTGCCAGCCACGCCAGAGTCGAGTCTTCCCGACAGCGGATGACGTCGTGAACGAGATTAGTGATGTACCTTATTATTATTTGATTTATTCGTTTGTAGTTCTAATGTCTGCTTTTAGGTTGTTTAGAACTTTGTAACTGGTGTTTAATGATAGTATAATACTAAATAGGGTCAAATTAAATAAAAGAATAATGCAACGAGTAATATTTTATTAAAAAAATATGGGACGAAAAGCAGTGATTAATTGGCTATCGATAACTTATCGATAAGATGTTGGAATCCCTATTTTTTTTTTGTAGGTATTTGTGGTGAAATTTTGGCTTGGCGTGGAAGGCTCGCGCGTGCGTTTTTGCTCTGGCGTTCAAAAGGTTAAATACCACTGAAAAAAACATCCCCAATCACTACTTTAAAATTTTTAATAAAAATGGAATCAGCAGCTCATAGCCTAAAACCACCTCTAATTTTTTTATAACTTATACAGGGGCACGCATAGATTGGTAGTAATGTGGATTAAAACTATATTGACAGTTCTCTTAAAAAAAAATGTTTTTTTTAATCATATCATTATTCCCATGATAGATGAGATGACATTACTCTCTAACAAACAAATTTTACCTGTTTATAATGGTAGTATAGATAAGCTATATTTATTTTGGTTCGTGGCTAAATGCTCGTAGCACAAAGAGTAGCTCTACACTTACAGGGTCTACAATGCTTGATGATGTCTGTAGGTTCGCCAAAGGCACCGTTGTTGTAGGTATCTATCATTACCAGTCCTTACGCATAATCGAAACCCCGAAAATCAAAATCAGTTGCGGGGTCGTGTAGGTCAGATATGCAGGCACAACACTAAACGAAACGGGCTAAACTGAAAGCCGACCCTGCACATACATAAATTAATTGTTTTAGTGATTTATTAATTTATTATCCATACTTCTCTTCTAATGTTAGAAAATGTAAAATTGTAGTAGGTACCTACGCTTTCACGCCTATACATAACAGCTTACCGATTTTTTCAGGCGAGTAGGACCTAGTAGAATCTATAAGACTAATGTGGAACTTCTGTTTTTCATGGATTCAAAAATAAAACAACAAAAATTTATTTTTGTGAACTTTTATTTCTACCACACAACTATTATTCCATTCACAATATGTACTACCGAAATAAGGTATAGGTAACATTTCTTAACATGAAAACCTATCGCATAATAAAAGAACAGGCTGGTTACGAAAAAAGAAACCATTGTTTTGCATCTACCTACATATAATTAACACAAAATTTTTAAATAGTTGTAGCATAGAAGAGCATAATATAGTACCTAATGTTGAGTAGCTAGTCATACAACTAGACTTGAAATAGGTAAGAAAATATTTTACTACATACCTACCTACCTTAAGTGCTATGATATTTCAATAAATTTGAATTTAGAGTAGCACTTTAACTTTACGCGAATTTAAGGCATCATATCCTTTCCCAAAAAAAAAAACTGGGAATTATCGAAACTTTTCCTTGAGTCTGAATGATGTTGTTTTTTTTTTTCATTTTTCTGAAATATACAGGGTGGCAGGGACATCGACGCACAAACGCTTACCAGGGATACGGTACATGATTCTGGACGTCCTTGCGTTGGAATTTTTCGTTGGCTTTTTCTTAATTTCTCAAGTTTATTCAGCATTTTTTTACTGAAAACTGCATAAAATCATTGTTTCTATCTAACTTAATGAGAATTTAATTAAAAAATTAAATTTACTTGTTTCACTTAAAACAGCAATGTAAATAAAACTCGAAAGGGCTACCTGATCAGCTGTTTTGCTAGAGTCAATTTGCGAGGCAACACAGCTGATCAGGTAGCCCTTCCGAGTTTTATTTACATTACTGTTTTACTGTGTTTTTGCGTCGAATTTTTCTTAATTTTATTAAATTAAGAGAAAGCCGACGAAACTTTTCCAAGCAGGGGGTCCAGAATCATGTACTGAATCCATGGAACGCAGTTGCGCGTCGATGTCCCTGCTACCCTGTATTTAAGTTTAAGTATTTTTTAAATAAATTGTTGGTTTGTTTTATTGTTTTGTTATTTTAAGTTGAATAAATTTTTATTTATATAAAGTGGTATTGACTTTATCATATTCTTGATTTCTTACGTCATTTGCGGTTAGCGTATGAAGACACTTAATACTACATACCCATGTATCACCACCAGGCTTGATGGATGCAATTGCCGATCATTGAGAAATATGTCAATACCTTGTATAAGTTTAAAACTCTCTCGTAAGTATGTAGTAGTCATGCATCACAAATACTTAACCTAAGTAATTATGATGAACAATATTAAAAATAACGAGTATAATGTGACCAACTTAATTTAACTGTATTCGGTATATGACTAGGATATTTGCTATTAGTTTGACATAAACAGTCTTTTTGGATAGACGTCTTTTTGATGATAATTCTTATTTTTTTTTTATTAGCGATCCGTTTATCCAAGTATCTAGGTACCTACTTGTCCCGCCTGGGTTGCGGAAGTGTACTAACAAGATACCGCGGCCCCGGCACTTACGGGCAGCTGAAGGGACATGGTGGGTTTTTAGTCAGTAGAAGTCTGACACTTCCTTCCGCTTAACCCAGAGCGGGAGAAGTTATTCGATGATATTCCCACCCAGAAAAAAAGGTAGGGGAACATGGGGCTCAATGAATCACTTTTTTTTTCTACAGCTGTTTTGGGTTAAATTTCTACTTTATCAACCTAGTTTTTTAATTCAACATATAAAAGCACGTCTAAACTTTACATATTTTTTTCAAATGCCGCTTTTACAGTTTGGGTTCTTATAAAAGATAGTTTTCTTTCATACAGCGAATTGATCCATTGTGACCCATGAGTGGGTCACATTGGATCAGGGTCTGGGTAACAGTGGATCGAATAATCGGGTATTATGAATCATAAAGGTTTAAAATTCAATAAAACATATTATATTAATTAAAATCTTTATTTTCTTAAATAAAATGTAATTAGTCATTTCATCAATCAGTTTTAGTTCCACAACCACAATGTAGTTGTTGTTGTAACGTCTTTACAAACAGTTCTCAATTTTTAAGCTAACATGGTCACTAACAAAACTTAAGACGGGATATTTTCCAAGTGTATATAATGTTTCAAGTTCCCGATATTTCGGTACTGTTACAAGCGTATCACGATTGAACTGAAGTCATTGCAGGTCAAGTCGAGTTCTAATGATACAGTTCTCAATTTATTCAGCCAGATGTGAGTGGCGAGACCTAAGTTCCCAGGCGGTTGTCAATAAAAAAAATAAACCTTGGGAAAATCATAACGGGTGGCAGAGTATTGCCCAGTGCACTTAGAGAGTGCACTGCGCAATACTCTGTAACATAACATACGTTACTAGTGTTCCCTGTGTGGGCGCTGGATCTTCATCGGCGACCAGCCCGCCAGCTGGTCGCGTCTCAGAGGGTCATGGCCATCTGAATGATCCAGGGATACCGCACGATCTCCGCGAGGCGGTGAACTTCCTTGCCGGGTTGCTGCTGTGAGATCTGGAGGTGGTAACCTTCACGCGCGAGCACAACTGGCGCGCAGAGGTGCTAAGCCGGGGTGAAACTCCGCTACTGCTGCAAATCGCGGCTCAGCGGATAAAGCTCCGGCGCGATCTCACGGCGCCAAGGAAAGAGCGGCTGTTGCAACCGAGGGCTGGGCACGCCGCGGCGTCCTCGCCTTCCGCATGACGCAGGTGCTAACCGGACATGGCTGTTTCGGGAGGTACCAGTTTCGGATACAGCGAGAGGACACGCCCGGGTGTCGTCATTGTGTGGTCCACCCGAAGGACACGGTGGAGCATATGGTGGAGGTGTGCCCCGCTTGGGCAGAGCTTCGCCGTGTCCTCGTTGAGGTGATCGGCGGCGGCGACCTCTCGCGCCCGGCCCTGGTTCAGACCATGGTGCGGAGCAAGAGGGAATGAGATGCAGTAGCCTCCTTCTGTGAAGCAGTCATGCTAGCGAAGGAGGAGGCCGAACGCACGAGTGAAAGGTAACTCTCTTCGTCACGTTCTAGCCGCCGCAGGAGACGTCCCGGGCGTCAAGGATCGCAAGCCGGTCTCCTACCACCGTAGCTTAGCTGCGGGCTTGTGGATGGCGAGCAGAGGTAGCTCACCGTCCGGTAAGGACCAGGCCCGGGTCGGCGGCGCGTCGTGTTCCACGCACGCCTCAGAGCTGTCAGCACCAGAGACGGGGCCCCATAACACCATTGCCTGCCGGGGTTGCGGGAATATTCTCACGATATACCGCAACCCCGGAACTTAAGGGCAGCTCAAGGAACTGGGTGGGCTTTTAGACAGTAGAAGTCTGACACTCCCTTCCGCTTAACCCAGAGTGGGGGAAGCCATTCGATGATTTTCTCACCCAGAAACAAAAACCTAGTGTTCCTCTTTCGAAACTAGTCACTTTGGAGACCTGTTTCTGCCCTTTGGCAACGAGTACTTTTGCCAACTTTTGTATAGTTTTTGAAACTGCTCTTATGATTTGACCCTCCACTATCATGTTTAAAGCGCTGCGCATTTGTTCTTTTGTATGAACATCAAATCTCTGTCTTCCTTTTTATATCACGTGGCATGTTTTCCTGTAAACTGGAACCTTTTTGGGGAACAATGGACCATGATCCAACGAACCCCATTACCGCATGATCCAGTGTAACCCATTTACCAATAATTGAAATAATAATTTTAACAAAATATAGGTCACCTATATCACGCAACTGAACACAGTTTTATACAATTAGACACACATATTGAAGGAAAATATGCAGCCTTTAAAATATCTAACTAACTTACAACTAAACTGTTTTCAAACATTACGTCAAATTTTTTTTCGTACTTAACCGCTGTCGCGCATCCTCCCGGTGTGATTCAGTGACGGTGACTGGTTGGACAGCACGGGGTAAAGGATAGCATTAGTCAAGCCGATGCGTATATGTGTGACTACAATAGATAAAGAGTTTTAACAAATGATTCACTGTGCCCCGTGATCCACTGTTGCACATGTTCCCCTACCTACTTGTAGTTTATAAAAAAAAGTAAATTCGTTTTAGTTCAATAATTATTCAATTCGAAATGTTTTAGGCGCGGTATTATAAAAAAAATTACATAGTGAAAACAAGGAAACTATAGTATACGTTAAACAACTAAGTATACACTACAATGTACAATATGTCAGGCGCGTGCATAGGATTATGACAGGGCATGCGGCGGAGTAAAACACACAAAAACTTCTTCTTTTATAGATTTTTAGCATAGCCACAGCCACGCATCGCCACCATGCTACGATGCGTGGCTGTGGCTATGCTAAAAATCTATAAAAGAAGAAGTTTTTGTGACCGATTACTCACAAAAACTTCTTCTTTTATAGATTTTTAGCATAGCCACAGCCACGCATCGCCACCATGCTACGATGCGTGGCTGTGGCTATGCTAAAAATCTATAAAAGAAGAAGTTTTTGTGTGTTTTTACTCCGCCGCATGCCCTGTCATAATCCTATGCACGCCCCTGCAATATGTTGGTAGGTTTATATTGGAAATTTATTTAGAGCACCTATTAACTTTGGGCTAAATGTTTTTTTATAAATGCAGACTTATTTTTTTTTACGTCTGAGCCTTAGAAGAATAACGCATAGAAGCCTAGTACGAGTGCAAAAAGTGAGGCAACTAAAACAGCCATTTTGGCTAACTTTTTTCGACGAGCTGTCAGTACTCAAAGTCACATTCCACCGAACAGAGCTCGCGAGTAAATAATTTAAAACGTTCATTTGTAGCGTAAAGGGATGTCATAGTCAGG
Organism: Tholera decimalis; assembly: GCA_943138885.2. Taxonomy (NCBI): domain Eukaryota; kingdom Metazoa; phylum Arthropoda; class Insecta; order Lepidoptera; family Noctuidae; genus Tholera; species Tholera decimalis. The sequence goes on from OW964548.2 coordinate 28,633,983, forward strand.
ACTGTAGCTAGAGTCGAATTTGAGGTAGGGCAGCATTGGTTGCAGGTAGGGCGGAAGTAAAAAATTTATCATAATTGATCGGCCCTCAAAGCACGAGCACCTTTATCAATCACCATGTATATCACTGACCTGTAAGTCAGTGATGTACATTCAATAGCTATTCGTAGACAGATAATTTCTGTGACAGAGTGTGAGCATGGATATAAGAACTATTAAATCGTCAATGATGAAGAACAACCGAACAAGATGGTTGAACTTCCAGATTTGGATGTTGAGATTATAGTTGCAAAACTTCTGAATAATTCCGGAATACTTCGGGGAAAGTTTCTTTAAATGGGAATTATTCAAAATGATAAATTCATTTTGAATCATTCTGATTTAAAGAAACTTTTAATTATTTATTAAGATTTCAACTTTTTTTGCTGAAAAATCGTATTTTGCATCGATCGTCGATCTCTGTGCGCCGGCCGCTGCCGCCGCGCTGGCACCGCGACGCGCGCAACCGACTGCCACCGGCCACGAGTTGTGCGTGCAGGCGATGGCGGTGCGGGGTGCGGTAAGAGGGAGGGGATGCTACTCCCCGGAGAAGTTTTCACCCGCGCGAGAAAGATTCGTACCCCGCAATCGAATGTTTCCGAATATTTCGCCCGAATATTTCAATGGGAATAAATGTGTTTGCTTGTTGTGTGTTGGGTGAGTTAATTATTGTTCACTGCGAGAGTACGTATGTACGCTACGAGAGTAAAATATAAATGTTTATTTTATTATAAATGGGATTGATTAAGTATATGTTGATATTTTTATACGTAGATTTATTAGCCTGCGATTAACAGGATTTTTATTCTTTTGTTTTTAGGTAGGTACTATCGGCCAAAGATACGCATACTCACTTAAGAAAATATTTCTGCGGAAGCGCAGCTAGTGACAAACCACATTCCTTCCTGTTTTCGCCCAATTAGAAATAATATGCATTTTGTGAGTACAGGGCGTGTAACATTATATTAATACTTACTATTACGAACACTACTAAAATACGCTTCGTGCATCCTATTGGTCAAAATACATGAATTAGGCGATCGAGTTGTAAGTCGTGCTATGCGATTATAGCCTTAAATGTCAGTTGTGAAATAAAAAAACCAGGCCAAGCATATTTGATTTGCTATTTGAAAAAGGGTTACCTATGTTTTTGGTTAGTTTGTATGTAGCTCTGTACGCATCGCGAGTATTCGCGAGTCGCATAGGTAGGTATTAATCATTACCTACCTACTTAACGTGTATAATAGCCCAGTCAATAAAAGCAAATAAAGGCAAATCTTGCAAGCAAACACGTTTTGATGCGGTTTTCAGAAAAGTATTTGTTCTTACCTACTTAGGAGCAGGTTTTGGTATATTAACAGACTTCAAAGGTCGATTTTCCTGTTTTTTTTTGACAGTTGAAATATTCCCAAAGTTTCGGAATATTTCAGAATACTTCCGAAGTATTCGACGGGAATGATTCGGAATGTTTCCCGCCAGCATCTATAGTCCTAACACTCTGAATATGTGCTCTAAAGACTTATTTTAAACGTTATTTTGTAGCTTTTAACTACCTTCAAATGTATATGGAGTTTCATTAGTATCCTGTAGGTAATTAACAAATTATGATGATATTCAGTTCTCCACGTTCACGGTTACAATGCGCGCGGAGTTATTTGGCCACCGATAAACCTGTATACGGTTATATAAACTGAATGTTATATCAATATTTAGTTGCTTAATTCAGTTATATACCTGTAAAATTTCAGAGTATTACATACAATAATTAACGAGATAATTAAATAAAAGTCATTAGGAACTTCAAGACCGTGGTAATCCGACCAAGTTTAGGTGGTTACAAAAAAGCGACTGCGTAGAACATTATGCTATCTTCTAAAATATGTAGGATAGTCTTACAAGTTTAGTAGAGATGTGTACACAAGTGTTAAAAAAAAAACTACATATTTCTTAAAGAATTTTTATTTACAGGTAAAATAATAAGTCCTACTATTTTGTAGACAAATTTCAAATATCACAATATTTTTTCCTAGATATATATTACAGATAGTTGTATTCTAAGATTAACTTAAATTATGTAAAAATCACAGATCAAAGATAAAATATTAAACTGCAGTCAACTAATTATGTAAGTCAGAATCATCTTTAGGCATAAATTTCATATCCATAATAATTAAAACTTAGAACCATCATTCTTTCAGAAAGTTTACAGTTAGAACCATCTTTTGGCATACATTAAATAAAACATTTGATTGTGAACATACGTGGTTTTTATTTCCCTGTAAGAAACATGTAAACATGCAAGCAAGCATGTAGCATGCAGTTATGCTAAACGAAATTATGCAGAATTCTAACTTTAACTTTTGCCAAAAGTAATTTATGCCATTGTGAATTCGAATATGTAAACATTCGGCTAAATAATAATTATACACTTCTGGACACATCTATTGGCCCACCTTAGAGTTTAGGTTTCGATGGCCCCTACCGAAATATGATTGCTAGATTGAACAAAAACTGTTGATGCAGTTTTAAACCTGATACATTTTAACATCTTTTTCGATCGTATAGTTTTAAATTTGAATTCAGAATACCATACGACATGGACCTACGCCTAACAAGTCGGATATGCGCCTTGTTAAAGGCAATTAATTTTTGAATAAAAAACATGTTTTATCAAATAAAGGTTTAATTTAATAACGCGTGTTGCCTCCATGGGCATCTACCACAGCTCTCATACGATTAGGCATAGAGTTTATCAACCGCTCTATGAAATTTTGAGGGATCATCTCCCATTCCTCTTCTATGGCAGTTTTCAACTCCTGCATCGTCTGGGCAACTGGCTGACGAGCCCTAACACGCCTTTTTAGCTCGTCCCACATGTGCTCAATGGGGTTCATGTCTGGGCTTCTGGCTGGCCAGTCCATAACTGTGATGTTCACATCCCGAAGGTATTCCCTGACGATGCCGGCCGCATGGGCTCTTGCATTATCATGCATAAAAAGGAAATTTGGGCCCACATAGTCCGCGTATGGTATCACGTGAGGTTCTAAGCACTCACGAATGTATCTTTCAGCATTTAATGTTGGCAGCCGTGGTCCTGTAACAACCTCAAGTTGAGTTTTGCCGCTCGCGGATATACCGCCCCAGACAGTCCATGAGCCACCGCCATAAGCAACCCTCTCTTCAAAGCAGCATTGTGCGAAACGCTCTCCCTTACGCCGGTAGACCTTCTTCCTTCCATCATTGCCATGTAACACAATTTTAGACTCATCAGAAAAGAGTACACGGCTCCAATCTTGCTGTGTCCAATTTAAATGACTGCGTGCGAAATGAAGGCGCGCTGTTCGGTGGGCTCGCTTTAGTTTGGGCCCATTGGGCCCAGGCTTGTGTGGTACCATATCGCGTTCTTTTAACCTTCTCCGAACAGTTCGAGCGCTCACAGATACTCCGTGGAAGTCGCGAAGTTGGTTTTGTATCTCAATGGAGGTAAGGTGACGATTTCTCAAGCTGGTCGTCACGATGAATCGATCCTGCCTTTCAGTTGTGACCCGAGATCGTGGCCTTCCTTGGTGACGAACAAAGCCGCCAGTCTCTAGGTACCTCCGATAAACATTTCGGACCGCAGATCGACTTAAATTAAGTTGAGCACTCACGTTTCTTTGGCTGTGTCCGGCCTGAATAAGTGCCACAGCTTGGGCGGCGACTTCAGGTGAAGTATCCATAAATTATTGATAGAACCTCACCTTAATGTTAAGAATAAGTAATGTTTGTTGCAAAAGCAAAGATATCAATCACTTTTTCAAGAATTAAATCCAAGTAAACCAATAAAACCAAGTTTTCTTAGTATTCGATTGTTTGATATCAACAAACAGGCTCCAAATTGTCTTTTGTTTCTTTAAATTCTGTGTTCGAAATTCAAAAAAAGACTATTGAACGAAATTGTGAATGTGCCAGGTTCAAAACTGCATAAAAACTTTTTGCTCGACCTAATATAAAATTTTAGCTAGGACCAAACGAAACTGAAAATACAAGGTGGGCCAATAGATGTGTCCAGAAGTGTACATACTAAATACTTTGTATGCCTTAAAAATATTCGTTTAAGGAAGATTATACCAAGTGTGTTATGCCAAATGAATTTCGGAGTATCAAGATTCTGCCAAATAGAAGGAACCCGTGCAACTGTGCCATTGAACTGGTGCACATAATACAATATATACCTATCTAATAAGTAGCTGAAAGGTAATAATAATAATGTTTATAGTACAGATATTATAATATTGTTATGTATTTAACAGTGTACGCGTCTGTACCGAAATTTTAAGGTGTATTATCCTACATATTTTAGAAGATAGCGTAATGTTCTACGCGGTCGCTTTTTTGTAACCACCTAAACTTGGTCGGATACCACGGTCTTGAAGTTCCTAATGACTTTTATTTAATTATCTCGTTAATTATTGTATGTACTACTCTGAAATTTTACAGATATATAACTGAATTAAGCAACTAAATATTGATATAACATTCAGTTTATATAACCGTATACAGGTTTATCGGTGGCCAAATAACTCCGCGCGCTTTGTGACCGTGAACGTGGAGAACTGAATATCATCATAATTTGTTAATTACCTACAGGATACTAATGAAACTTCATATACATTTGCAAGTAGTTAAAAGCTACAAAATAACGTTTAAAGTAAGTCTTTAGAGCTCATATTTAGAGTGTTAGGACCTAAAGAAATGTTTTTATATTTCATTAAATAACTTTTAAACGGTATATCATTTTGTTATTTTTATTGCGAAACAAATTAAAACTAATTTCTAAGAAGTTATGTACAAAAGATGATAAGAATCCGCTTAACCGTTTCAGAGATGCAGCAAACCCACAAATGTTACTCCAGCAAAATCTTGAATAACTTTGCAGCCGAAGAAAGAACAAAAACAAAATAACGTGTAACATTTACCTCGTCTAGACAACTAAATGTATAGCTAATATTTATTTCAATATTCCCATTATTTAAAAAAAAGTTTTGCTGCGGTAACGTTTCAAACGTTACCCTAGCAGAATATGTTTTTGTGTAATAACTAAAAAACTATATGTGTAACAAATTTAAAAATGTGCTTAACAATTACAGAAGCTGGGCAACTAATTATCTATAAGATTTAAATGACTATTTTCGACATTATTTTGCTGGGGTAACGCACACTGAACAAACAATTTAAATTTATCTTAGTTTTTGGTATTTTTAAGGTAGGTCATTGCGATTTCAAGGTAGGGCATTGCCCCACAATGCCCCCCCTAGCTAGGGCCCTGGTCATAGTCCTACAGGAAAACAAAAAACGTGTAATCAAATTACATTATTTTGACGTAAATCGATCATCAAACACAAATTCTAATAACTTAGGTTGTTAGAATTTTTGTTATCACAATTCAATGTTGCTATCCGTGAGGAAAAAAATACCCATATTGTGTCTTTTGTGCTTATTTTTGTTTAAAAAAAATATAGTTTTGGCGGCAATTATGTATGCGTCAAACTAAACTATATTTATTTACAGCTACTACCTACAGTGTTTTAAAACTAAAATTTACTGTTAGTTCGAAGAGTGGCATCATAATGATTACAATTTTATTGATTAAGATTTTTTTTCATTTAAGTAAGTAATGTTCTTAATAATATATTTCTATTTCATAAATACAACACATACTTTTAATTGATATCAAACGCTATTTTTCTAGCAATTAATTCATTTCTATAATATTATTATAACACATCACACATCAAACATTCTAAACGCAATGAACGATATACCATTTCGTTTACCTTCCATAAAAATATGTCATATAAGTCATATTACCTGAAAAATCATCATCTTATCTAGTTTCATAACATAAAATACTTGATTTGATCCAGCAACATAATAGTTCGTTTTCCCATTTTTGTGGGTAATGGTCTGGTAATGGTATCAATGCAAGCTATATTTGTGTGCGTTTGAGGAACGTAGACACATTCGGCTCACGCACACAAAGAAACTAAAGTGGACACACGAAATTGCTCGTGTTTTGTTCTAGACGTCTGTTCTATGCGTTATTCTTCTAAGGTCTGAGCACCGTATAGGCGCCAATTTAAATTCTAAATCACGTTTTGTACCGTAGATATTTTTTACAAAACCAGGTACTTGGTTATACTAATGTTGTTAACCGTAATTTAGGTGTTTAAAGCCAGAACAGGTTGATAACTGTTTCCGACAACGGTGTCTGCCAATAATTTAATTCAACTTTAACATCTCACCCTAAGATAGAATCTCAACTCACTAAATAAGACACTTTTTAATCATTCTTAATTTTAAATTTGGCACAAAGCTAGTTTTTTAAGAAATTTAGGTGGTTAGAAAAGGTTCGCAATTGCCAAAGACATTTAGTTTCCTAATTGCAGCCAAATTACTTCTGCAAGGAAAGAAAAAATATTTATTTTTATCAAACCATACATATAGTATTGATTGGAAATCCGATAAAAATTCATTTAATTATTTTTTAATACAAAAAATATGCTGGTGATAAGTGCAATCATTGTGTGTAAGATTGTCGACATTACATTATGTTAAGAAGTTTTAAATATTTTATATATGTATTATAATCAGCTTATACATTAAATGCTACATACAAGTACTTACAATTGTTTAAAATTTAATTGTCATTTGTTTACTAAACACGCATAAATAATTTGCTAAGTTAATATAATCAGCGTCTATGAATGGCGCGTGGAGGCGCAGCGCCGGGGCGTATCCCCGCTGCCTCGAGAAGTCGAGGCGCGGCGGGAAGAGCTCCGGCGTGATCTCAGGGCAGTATGGAGGGAACGACTGTCGCAACCGAAGGCCGGGCACGCCGCAATTGCGGCGGTAAGACCCCTCTTTGAGGAGTGGCTAGATCGGCGTCACGGCGTCCTGACCTACCGCATGACGCAGGTCCTCACCGGACACGGAAGTTTCGGGAGGTACCTGTGTCTGATGGGAAAGGAACAAACGCCTGGGTGTCACCACTGCGAGGGTCGCCCTGAGGACACAGTCGAGCACACGGTGCAGGACTGCCCCGCTTGGGCAGAGCACCGACGTGTCCTCACGGCGGCAATAGGCGGAGACCTCTCGCGCCCGGCATTGGTCGAGGCCATGCTGCGGGGCGAGAGGGAGTGGGAAGCGGTCGCCTCCTTCTGCAAGCAGTCATGCTTCTGAAGGAGGAGGCGGGCCGCGTGAGGGAGAGAATGGCGTCCTCCCTCCAGCCCAGCCGCAGTGGTAGACGCCCACGGCGTCGGACGTCGGCCGACGATCTCCGGCCACCGTAGGCGTGGGCATGCGGACAGCGAGTAAAGGGCAACTCGCTGTCCGACCATGGACCATGCCCGGGTCGACGGAGCGTTGTGTTCCACGCGCGCCTCAAAGAGCGTCAGCAATATGACGAGCCCCCTCCGTAGAGGGCCGAAGCCTGCCGGGGTCGTGGGACTCATCCCATTACCGTGACCCCGGTACGTAAAGGGTTATTGAAGGAGCACCGTGGATTTTAGTCAGTAAAAGTCCTGACAGTCCCTCCCACCCTGCCCGGGGTGGGAGGACTCATTTGATAATTTTACCACGATAAAAAAAAAGTTAATATAATCATATATAAATTTTCTTGCATAACTTTTAATTGCACGAAGCCAAAGTAATTGTCAAAAAACTTTTTACCAAAAAATTAAACCGACGCCCAAAAACACTGCAAAGTGAAAAATAACTAGTCGGTTTAATTTTTTGGTAAAAAGTTTTTTTTTTTCACTCTTTTTAGTTGGTCGATTTTTAATTTACCTAGTTATAAGAGCCTAAATGTCAACTACTTATAACCTTTTACAAAATATAGCTTTTCCCAATGCTGGGCCGTAAATTGTTGAGGAGTTCTCCTGGTACTTCACCATCAGCTCTACATCACCATATGCATTGTGACAAGCATAAAGTGCTTAACATCCATATTCAAGTAATCGAATCGCAATCCACTCAATACTTATTATTGAGTAGTTTCGGCGGCCATCTGTGGTCTTCATCATCAGTTCCACTTCCCCAAATGGTACTTTTTGAGAGCAACTGCTCAAGTTACTATAAGAAATACCCAAAACGCCATAGGTGTGCCTATAATATTTGAAGAGTTCCCTCGATTTCTCCAGGATCCCATCATCAGATCCTGACTTTGATGATAATGGGACCAATTTCGAAGTATAACCATTCGAACAAAAAAAGAATTTTCCAAATCGGTTCAGCCGTCTTCGAGTACTCGATGATCATACATAAAAAAAAAAATACGCGTCGAATTGATAACCTCCTCTTTTTGTCGTCGGTTGAAAAAGGGGGTCAAGTTTTTAAGAAACTATAATAAATGGCAAGAATAATTTCTTCAAAGAAGATAAAATAGGTAATGAGTTAATATTGTTACTTATAAAAATAATCTACGATTTCTTAGCCGAGATTAATCTCGGCAAAATTTTTTTTTGGTTGTTCGTTAAAGTTTGTTCTTACATTCTAAATTTTATTTTTAAATCACACTTTTCCCAAAAATATCATTACAATGGTCATTTTACAGTCTCAAGATAGATAGATTCCATATTTCCTCACCTTGTTTCTAACTATTTTGTACTTAGACTACATACCTACATAGATACAAATAGTTATAATAACGTGGATACAACGTGGATGCAATTACAGTTGAACGCGGTTTCTAGTTCTTTCTGTATTCTAAGGATACAACATGTATTTAGGTATAGTGCCCGGCACGTAACTTGGCAAGAGTCGTTAGATGCGCAGAAGTCTATTTTTTCGGTGTTGGCGTTTGTCAGCGGGACGCGGGTTGTTATGTAGCCTCAACCCGAGCGCGCGATTGGTGTGTCAGTAGACTTAAGGCCTCTCGCACTGTGTCTACGCCCCCGTTCGCTACCGAATACTCTGCGTGCACGAAATTTGTAAGTACCCTTTGTTTTTGTTAAGAGTTATTTTTACTGTGTTAAATTTAGTTTTTTTACGAGTTATTTTTACTGTGTTAAATTTAGTTTTTGTTACGAGTTATTTTTACTGTGTTAAATTTAGTTTTTGTTACGAGTTATTATTAATGTTTTAAATTTAATTAATGTCAGGACTAAATACCGTTTTACGCAGGCATGCAGTTTTGTCGAGGATGAGGAACCAACTCCTTCCACCAGCTCAGTTGGTACTTTGAACTTGTTGCCAGGGGTAGCAGTTTTATTAAGTAATAGTGACGGTGAGAACACGCAACTTTTTATATTTTTTTATATAACATTTTTTGTCTACTTACTTATTATATTATATTTTATCCTTCTAAACCCAATTCCAATATTTCATAACCATGAATTCCTAAGTCTATTTACTGTTTCTCCATAACCACGGGGTTCCGCAGGGTGGGGATGGTACAAGGGGTATGGGACTACTCCCCCAACCCTCCTCTCCCCCTCCCCCGACATAAAATTCGACGGCCCATAAAATAAAGTTTTAGCGGCCTAGGGTAATTTAGGAACAGCTTTTAAATGTATATATTTTACTTATAACACCTAATAAAGTCACGAATTGCTCACCTTTATAATTTTCTACAAAACAAACGTGATTAAAAATAATTGATAGCAATAACCATAGAATAATGATAAGCAATAAAAGTGACCAATTTTTTCTTCCACTGAGTGCACGATGTGCGAACTTACCCCCACTACGCCAAATCCTTGCCAACTTACGTGCCGGGGACTAGGTATATTTCATTATAACATACAAATATGATATTGTTTATCTGTTTTTAGAGACACTGAAAATGTACCTACTTAAAGCTAAGAAGTTCTTCACTACCAATAAATGTACTTTTAGTAAAACATTAATATTTAGAGGAATGTATCTGACAATTAAGGTACTAAACAAATTTCTTAAGTACATAAAAGGGAAGCGAGGATATTTTCGCCCTTGAATAGGCTTCTAAAAATCGACACATGAAAGAATTTTACAAAAATAAAACAATTATGTGGCTAAGTATGTTTTGTTTTCTTGTTGTTTCACGGAGAGTTATTTTTCTCTGAGTTTTTCAGAACCTAAACATTAATTCATAACGTAAGCATATTGACAAGATATGAAACATTCACATGCAAACATTTGCGTGAATAAGCTTAGTTTCTACTGTACTTTGAACGGCGATATAGATCTTTATTGGCAAGTCACAGTGAAGGACCAGTGGGCTTAGTATGAGTTTGTAATACTATTATCGTTTTCGAAAACGATCACTTTGTCTCTTTTACACTCATTTACAAGTTTGGTGCATGTGAAAGAAACAAAGTGAAAGGTTTCGAAACCGATAACAGTATTGCAAACTCATACTAGGTAAAGTAAGTTCAAAAAATTGTTGTAGGTACATTAAGATTATAAGAGTTTTATATCGTAGTAAGGTCGATTATATTTTATTATTCACATATATTCAAAACAGATAGTTTAAATTAAAGTTTACAAAAAAACGAGGGATGCGTTCAAGAATAGCAGATATATTCATCAGGTAAGGAGATGCGTAGGTAGATTTCCAACGCTATCCTTCACACAACTATTTCGTATCTACTATGTTAAAATAACAGACCTGGCGCTCAAGATAAGTGACATTCCAGCTTACCGTGGCGAAAGCGATCGTCAAAACACCTCTTTTATCTGTTCTGTGTCAAAACACCATAGATGTTCGGGATTAAGCAATCCCGTACATTTTTCGTCGCTATTGTGTGTCACGATTTTAGGCATTTCACAAATCGAATTCGCTGATAGAATAAAACTTTTTCTTGACCCTATGGATATCGAAATGTCAACAATAGGGAACCATAAGAGCGTAAAGTATCGATCATTATAGTAACAAAGATATCTTAATCAATTAAAAGTTTAAAGTCGTAGACGGTTCATTCACAATAAATTAAAATTAATCAATCGTTGAATCATCTCGCGTCGTCGGTCTTAGGCACTGTTTCTATGAGCAAAATATATGCACCATTAATTATATATATGATTAATCCCTCAAGTGACAAATTGTTGACCTTTTGTCACATAATTATCAGTTAATAATTTATCTCTAACTAGCTGACCCGCCACGACTTCGTTCGCGTGGTATCCTACCCCTACCCAACCGATACCCTACCCCTACCCTAACCCTACCCTTCCCCTACCCTACCCTACTCTAACCTACCCCTACCCTACCCCTACCCTAACCCTACCCTACCCCTACCATACCCCAACCCTACCCTACCCCTACCCTACCCTAACCCTACCGTACCCCTACCCTACCCTACCCCTACCCTACCCTTACCCTACCCTACCCCTACCCTACCCCTACCCTACTCTCCATTGCTTCTTCGTTCGCGTGGGATGTTTTTCCCGCTTAAATCCCGATCCCGTGGGAATTCCGGGATAAAAAATATACTATATCCGTCTCCTGGTTTTAAGCTACCTCCCTACCAATTTTCAGCTAAATCGGTTCAGCCGTTCTCGAGTTATAAATAGTGTAACTAACACGACTTTCTTTTATATATATAGATTAACCAGTAGTCACCACAATTTTGTGTTTCTTAACAGTTTTATAAGTGCAACTGTGCAAACCGATTGTCAATGAGCCTATTTCTTCGGTCGCCTGCTGGTCGAAATTCACCCATTATATAAATTATTTATAATGCATTACCTATGCGCACTCCGGAGGTTTTAACTTTGATGAAAGATAGCTGGTGTCGGAGAAAGTTAAGAGGCTCAATAATAAATTACCTAATATAAAAAAAAAGAAGAAGCAGGATAAAAAAGTCTTGACATAATTATGCAAATTTTATTTTGTTAAGGTATAAAAAAAAGCTTTGCTTCTGTAATCGAATGCGGAACCGCACGCTAACTAAAATTATAAACAGTTGTTCTATTTATAATGTGAAAAGCCTAGTAATGCTACAATTAGTGGCTGAGCCGGCCAGTACCTATAACTACATAGAAGATAATCATATTGAATCCGGAAAAATTAAATTATGATTGGTACAAAATAGACCCCAGTTTGGTCAAAATGTTATCAATGCCAATAGTGAGTTAGTAGAGAGTCGACCTTTAATGTTAACTAACGACGTTGGGCTGACGATGGGTGAACATCTTAAGCCTGCAATACATGTTGGCCGAGCGTAGGCCAACGCGAGCATTGGCAAATAGGTACAAGGCAAGAAATAATGTCCACACGTTCGACAAGTTCGTCGAACGCCAATGCAGACGACCAATGTAGAAGAGAGTCTGTAGAGCTGCCCACACGTTGGCCGAGCGCAGGCGAGCGCCTTTGATTTGTGACCAAAAACCGACACCGAGCCGAAGTGAGACAAGTGATCACGAGCAACGGCGAGCGAAGACAAGTTGCACCAAATGAGCTCTATACACGTTGGCGCTGGCCTCCACTCTGCCAACTAGGCAAGTGACACCGAGCGATAGCAAGACAAGGCAAATATACCGTCTACATGTTGGTATTGGCCTTCACTTGACAACGCTCGGTCAACATGTATTGCAGGCTTTAACATATCGAGAATCCTCCGTACCTCGTTGCTTTCAAACTTATGATTATTCATTTGTTTTCTCTCCACACGATGTTACAGAACACATTATATTTGTATAATTATTATATGTACAATATGTATTATATATTTATTATATTCAATTAGTTATTCCATTTTGAGGAGTATTTGTAGTACATTAATTTACCCCTCCCCACTTTAATTAAAGTTAGTAAAGTCCTTCCGAAGGTTGTCTGGAATCTGGAATATACCGCTCTCAGCGATAAGGCCGCCACGCTATTGTAACCATAGCTTAAGCAATATTGTTAAATAGGTGTGTTTAAATTTGAGTGTACAACAAAGTATATAGTATCTATCTATCCATCTCGTACTCTACTCCTGGGTCGTGGAGGTTAGAGCGGTAGGAGGTAGTCGCTCCATATAAAACACGGGTACGGCATCAGCTTAGACTGTAAACCGACCCAACATAGTTGAGATAAGGCTAAGCAGATGAGTGAGTAAATTAATTATGTATAAAATAAATATTTGCATTTGAATACCACAATTATTAAACTGGATATTAGATTGAAATACATTTTTATTTCACAAAATTATATAGTAACAGCTCAATACTTAATGAAGATGTATTGTAGGGGTAGTATCTTTTTCGAGTTTATTAAAAAATCTCATTCCAACTTTTCATACTTAAATCGAACTATTAATAAAACATTACAATAGAAATAATTCAATAAAAAATATGGTAACAACTTTATGCCCTGAACAGAAACAGAAATTGCAGGCAGGCAGGCTTACACATTTTTCATCACTGAAGGGAACACTTGCAAAGGTAGCGAGACTAAATATATAATGTCAAGTTGAAGTAATTTACTCATTCGTGAAAACTATTATCTACTTACTTAATTATCGACTTTCTAGTAGAAATACGCAAACGGTTGACTGCTGGTTAATATGTGTAATAATTTGTATAATTATGTCAATGAATTCCGCATTGAAAGCGTAAAAGAAACTGTGTCTTAGTGACGAAAATATATCAGTACTATCTTCCTTCCCGCCATTTCATCACACAGATTTATATAAAACGCAACATACAGTAAGGGTTTTGAGCTTAAGAGAGTTTTGAGCGCTGGACTCGAAACTACAACATTTGACTTAGAAATCTGAACTGAATAAAGACTGGAACGGGGAGTACTTATGTTCATATGTATAGCTATATATTAGACATTAGTAGGTACCTAGTATTGGGGTCTCCCACGGTAAATGTTTTCCATCTCATGAAGACCGTTTGTTTTTATTTCTGGCATTCACAGGAATTACCTTTGGGAAAAAATTGTGCTCGTCTACTCGGGCAACCAACATATTTTTCCAGGAGCTTCCATGCTCTATTTAGACTGGTAAAGATTATGAAGTCGCTGGTCAAATGTTCAACAATTTGAATTTTCTATCTCCGTTCTGCGTTGGGGTTAGATATGCCCATAGATATAATAAAAAAGGAGATATGGCCGGCAGACGAAATTATATCGGAACCATATGTCTCCAGTTTAGGCGCTGGGCGGGGCAACTACTACACATGACACCGTACAACTTACCCACACAAAAACATCGGTCACTATCGTTGTGCTGTGCAAAAGCAATTTATTTTACATACTTATACGCTAGTGATTGACTAAATCGGAAAGTTATCGATTCTTCTATTTATTATTGTAATTTTTTTTTGGTTAGTAATGAAATTGTTAAATATATGAAAAGAAACACACACCCATGCAACAAATAAATAGCATGAATGTATTGACTTATTTTAAGCAAAATTCAATAATATATTATCTGAACCATGCCGATTATTAAAACGCGTTCGAAGCTTTAACGGAAGTAAAATACAAAAATCATAAAAAAAAAATAAAGAAATAGCACAAGGATAAGGCATAACATACGATAATTCAAAGCCAGAAACACCACCGATTATTACCCATGTAATTTACTTTACGAACATTGGTTACGCATTTCTCTACTATGGTGGAAAATAATCAAAATAAGTAATAAACATTATTTAATTTTACATCGATCTTCCAACCAGGTTAAAACAGTTGACAGATTAAAAATAAACTATTGTAGCGACGGTGACGTCAGAACTCCTTATGTACGCATGCTGCGGGCGTAAAATAAATTGTTTATTCTTTTTGTACACTTGACTTTTCAATGTATTTTTCTTTCTGTCATCTGAAGCAAAATAAAAATTAAACATATTTTCTTAGAGGTTTCCGTATGTTATAAAAACCCCTAAACTTTATAGTTTGCTATTATTAGCAATGTTTCATTCGTCAATCGACATTGTTTTCGATAGCCTACGTCAGTGGATTTGCACAAACACATTACCAACTCCTCGCAAGAGTCATTGGCGTACTACACGATTATTCGGCATAATATAATATCGTTTTGTTATTTTTACATTGCTTGTCTAGTCACTTAGTGACAAACTTAGGTAGTGGTTAAGAAGCAATGTATGTATTTATTGCAGTAATAGTACAGTCGCTGTGATATTTGAAAGCAAAAATAACATAGTACATGCAAGAAATATTTTACGATTTATTGTTATTCATGATTTTAAAGACAAAATATTGTAAAATACTTGTACTAACATATTGTAAGTGATTCCATGATTCACAAAGTTTTGGTTTTGGCTTCGGTTTTTGCAAGAAACCACTGAACAACTCGGCATTTTTATAAGTCGTCATCGAAATTGTTGTCGTCAAAAGCGCACTAGTTCGCGGAGACGGCCATTTGCCTGTGACAGGCGCTGTGGCCATGTCGCACGGACACCGACGCGCCCCCTTGCCACTTCTCCTATTTTTTTTATATATTTCTATGGATATGCCTTAGGGGAAGGTGGGGCAGCTTCATACAGTTTTTATATTTCATCTTATAGAATGCTCTCCGGTATCGATATCTTTATTGATACATCAAAAATCAATAGTCTTACTATCTGACTTTATATAAAAAACATGAAATTTGTGTAAATACATTTGTACGACTTTTTGTAACACTTGAAAGAAAAAATTAAAAATGTATGAATGTACCCCACATGCGGGGCACTTACATACAGCCTATGGGGCAGATTCATACATGTGACAAAATACACAAGTTTTGCGTGAAATGTTTATGTATTTATCAAAATCAAAGTATCAAAACACAACGTTCATGAAAACAAAAGCAATATTAGTCTCTATTATCAAATAATACTTACATAATCATATTATAAAAAAGACAAATATAGTTAGTTTTTATTTTTATGGCACCGAGGCAACTAACTTAACCTAACACACACACAGCACACAGAGAGATACTTATCCAGTTCTAGAGCTGACAGCGACGAAATTGCCACTCAGAAAGGCCATGGTAGAGCGCATGAATTTGACCTTAAATTTCGTTTCCCAATGGGGTGACCACAATCTGGTCAAAACACAGGCTTGTCTTTTCAGCGCTAAAAGGAGCCCTTTTGAATTGACCCCTACTTTTCGAAGTACATCTATGCCAGTTACCAATCGCCTGGAGCTTTTGGGCATGGAGTTGACGTCAGACCTCAACTTCGGCTCAACCATCGAGTCCAGAGCTCAGACTGCAACAAAAAAACTGGGAATCCTACACAAGGTGAGGCAGTACTTCACGCCTGGACAGCTTCTAATTCTGTATAAAGCACAGGTCCGTTCCTGCGTGGAGTATTGCAGCCACTTGTGGGATGGCTCTGCAAAGTACCAACTTGCTACATTGGACTCGATCGAGCGCAGAGCTAAAAGGCTTATAGGCGACGAGGTGCTGGTGGATAAGCTTCATAGCCTGGCTCATCGGCGAACCGTTGCTTGCCTGTCGGTTTTCTACAGATTGTACTTCGGGGAGTGTGCGCAGGAGCTCCATGACCTGATTCCTCCATATCCCTTTCACTACCGGACTACCAGACGCATGGCTGGGTACCACCCACACTTGGTTGATATACCGTCTTGTCGTACAAAGCGCTTCTCCTCCACATTTATTGTGCGCACAGCCAAGCTGTGGAATTCTCTGCCGGCTTATGTGTTCCCTGCCACTTATGACCTTTCAGCCTTTAAAGCACGAGTAAATAGGCATCTTCTGGGCTCGCTCGTCCCATCTTAGACCTCATCTATCGCTTACCATCTGGCGAGATCGAGATCAAGAAGTGGGCCCACCAGTTATAAAAAAAACAGTCTTTCTGATCAGTCACATCACTTTTTAAATATCTACATCCTATTGCTTAATTCTTATTCATTAATATTCCATATTTGGCTGCTGATTTCAGAAATGAGAGTTTGTTTTCCAAAACTTTATCGATAGCTTTAAAAATTGCCTCTTCGTCCACCACTCCACTCCTAGTTCCCTTTTTCTTGTAATTTCTGAACATAATCGTTCTGCAAAACAAAATTGTAGTATAATTTTATAAACAAACAAAAAATGGGGCACATTCATACAGTATGAATGTGCCCCGTACACTCCTGTATGAATCTACCCCATCACAAGAAAATGAAATCAAAATATTTCTAGAAAAAAAGCAAGCATATATAAAATTATTCACAGATTAATTCACAAACTTGACCCTATTATCTTTTAAATAAAATAGAACTGAATAATCTAGAGGGCAACATTTATTAAAAAAAAGACGTTAAAGTGAGCTTATAAAAATACTTATGCCTGACCGAATCACGTTCTGTGTCACACCGACGCGCGTTTCACACCGACTGCTTTCAAACTCCGTGAGCAACCATACACAAAAGTAAGCTACGCATACACGCATAAGTCATTCTGTTGATGTGCGCCTAACATCAGATATGTTTGCTGTATGACGGTGCCCCTTGTATGAATCTACCCCACTTTCCCCTACCCGTAACGGCGCCAAATATAGTGGGTAATGGTCTGGTAACGGTATCACTGCAAGCTATATTTATGTGCGTTTGAGGAACGTAGACACATTCGGCTGACGCACACAAAGAAACTAAAGTGGACACACGAAATCGCTCGTGTTTTGTTCTAGACGCCTGTTCTATGCGTTATTCTTCTAAGATCGAAGAGTAACATTCTTCGACCAGCGTATAGGTAGATACGTGTAAGAGTGAGTCCGTTCGTAGGGCAGTCACTATCTACTAGTACCAAAGACTATAAAACCACTTGACCGCGCATAGTGCCCCGACGCATGAAAATGAAAACTATGAGTCTTTTCGCTCTTATATATTGGCTACGGTACACGAACCATTTTAGTTGTGACCAAGTATTAGACCTGTGTGCATGGTAAACAATTACAAATTTTAAATTTTTGTATCCAATTTATAACGCATAATAATGCTTTCATGAGCATTAAAGTGGTATGGAAAACATTCCCAGACATCTAGATACTAAATGAATGACATAACTATTCATCAGTAATAAAATACTACGAAAATTATTTTTTATTTAATCAAATAATAAGCCACCGCAGGGGTCTATTTAGCGGTAAGACCCCTCTTTGAGGAGTGGCTAGATCGGCGTCACGGCGTCCTGACCTACCGCATGACGCAGGTCCTCACCGGACACGGAAGTTTCGGGAGGTACCTGTGTCTGATGGGTAAGGAAGAGACGCCTGGGTGTCACCACTGCGAGGGTCGCCCTGAGGACACAGTCGAGCACACGGTGCAGGACTGCCCAGCTTGGGCAGAGCACCGACGTGTCCTCACGGCGACAATAGGCGGAGACCTCTCGCGCCCGGCCTTGGTCGAGGCCATGCTGCGGGGCGAGAGGGAGTGGGAAGCGGTCGCCTCCTTCTGCGAAGCAGTCATGCTTTCGAAGGAGGAGGCGGGCCGCGTGAGGGAGAGGATGGCGTCCTCCCTCCAGCCCAGCCGCAGTGGTAGACGCCCACGGCGTCGGACGTCGGCCGACGATCTCCGGACACCGTAGGCGCGGGCATGCGGACAGCGAGTAAAGGGCAACTCGCTGTCCGACCATGGACCATGCCCGGGTCGACGGCGCGTCGTGTTCCACGCGCGCCTCAAAGAGCGTCAGCAACATGACGAGGCCCCCTCTGCAGAGGGCCGAAGCCTGCCGGGGTCGTGGGACTCATCCCGTTACCGTGGCCCCGGTATGTAAAGGGTTATTGAAGGAACACCGTGGATTTTAGTCAGTAAAAGTCTGACAGTCCCTCCCACCCTGCCCGGGGTAGGAGGACTTATTTGATAATTTTACCACGTTAAAAAAAAAAAAAAAAGGTGGTCTATTTAAAATGGTGGTTAAGGTGAGCACGCCCACGGTTGAGTCGCGCGTTGATGTCTTTTGGAAAAGTCTCTTTCTTTCATTAAGAAATTCTAATTATTTTATCCCTTTCTTTCCCTTTGATTTTTATCGTAAAAATCTGTTAACGTCTGAATACGATATCGATAATTACATAATTAAACTTATTTTTTTTTAAATTCCGAACATTCCAGAATTAAAATTACAGTGGATAGATAAGGTTACTAGGGAATATTGGTTTCTAGTTTTTTTATTGATATAATGTTGAGAAGAGTCAAATCGTGAAAATAAGATACCTATATTCATTCTTTTTAGGCTTAAAATAGTATGGCGGACTCTAATACTAATTAACTTGGGCCTTAATTAAAATGTTTTTAATATGGGATTTTTACTCGGTATTTACCCGACTGCGCCAGAAGGAGGGTTATGTTTTTCGAGAGTATGTATGTTTGTATAATTGTTTGGCACGCTCTGTGGCCTGAACGGCTCGACGGATTTTAGCTTGAGAGGTATCGTTAGATTCGTATTGACTGTGAGAGTCCATTAAAGAGACCCATTTAAGTTTGAAACTATAATAATGGTATGGGCCCCGGCTGCTTCCAACTTTTATTTAATTTAAAATGGGCTTTTTTATTATCTTTTCAGTTAGTTTTAGTATAAGTTGCAGTCGGGTTTTTTAATTTTTTTAATTACTTTTTTTTTATAATGTGAACATCAATTTTATCGCTATCGACTATTTTCCCTTAATCAAGTGGACCAATCCCTAACCAGGTATATCTACGCAACTTGACTTTGAACTGACCAATTACAGCTCTGCATTTCTCTCCCCCGCCCGACCAAAAACAGTGAGTTGTGTTCTTCAAAGAAATCGACCTATACGCTCTCTAGTGGTTATATACTCTCTGACTAGTACCTACTAGTCTCTGAATCACCTCACCCTTCATTCGACATGGGCATTACTAGCTATTTTAATAACGGTTATAAAACCAATATATATTGTTTCAATAACGGTATTGATAACCGTTGTTCCTGATCACCGGTATCACAACTGGGGTTATTTATATGCTGAGATATCTTCTGGTAAAAAAACAAATCTGAGTGTAGTAAATTAATATTGGTGGTTTCCCTTTATGCTTATTTTTCTATAAATAATGCAATTAAAATTCATCATATTTACATTGATTCAAAACGATGGAATATTAACTTAATCCCTTAAAGTAAAGTTTATTTCACCAAAATAAAAGAATGACCATAACAACGGTTGCATGCTATTAGACGATATTTTTGTATCGTCATTTTCTTGCATCCGATAATCGGCTTAGGAAGAGAGGTATAGTATGGTTTTGCAATTTCCCACTGATCGGAGCCACTTGCTGGCTATTTGATGGTCACAGGTTGATTGGTTTGAGTTGTAGCTCGTCACTCGGCCTTTGCCTGCAGATATTTGATAAGCGTTGTTGGTAGGATAATACTGATATCTAGCGTTATTGATTGTTAGCGTCGTTAGCGTTATTGTGTTCCCACCTAAAACTTTGCACGAAATCGCATACCTTAACTAAAAGCTGCTCCCAGAAATTTAATTAGCAGTGTACTTACTATTTTATAGAACTTGTGCTATTTTTTTTTTTGATAGCCACAGCAAAAAATGCACAGGAGCGCGACACGTTCGGCGCGCCAAGCTGAAAAGCTTGCTGTTTTCTTATTACATTATTTCTGTTGTCTTCTTATAAAAGAAGTGGCGTTTAAGGCACGAAAATGATTTTTTTAAATATAGAATAATTATACTTAATCATTGAGAGTGAGAAACTTTGAGCAACGAACAGCTGATTCTTCAAGACTGGATGTAGCAAGAATAGGTACGGAGACTGGTATAAGCAAAAATTATTCTATTATAACAAAATATTTTTCATCGCTTTTGGTAAAAAAGGTAATAGAACTTAAAGTAGAATCTAAAAAAGATTCCGTTATAGAAGTTTCTGTAGTTCCTTAAGATCATATACGGATAACATGCAAAGAAAATAAAATATAAGAAACTGAAATATTTTGTTCGCGTTTTATTGCAACCTGAATAATTATAATTCAGGCCCCAAAGTCACAAACGGTCCTTGTGTGGTGGGAAAACTATACCATAAGGTTTTCATGATAGTATAGCACAACTTCTTTTTAGTTTCAACTGCTTAATTTCTGGCCAGTAACGAATGAGTAGAACCTTAGGATTTAGGCGCGGTTGGTCCAATTCGCGATTGGTCCAATGTTCAAAACATGGTCCAATTCACACTTGATCCAATTCGCGGTTGGTCAAAAATGGCAATGTCCAATGTTTCCGAAATTATACAATATAATTATGTAATGTAATATTCATGGTAGTTCCAACTGTTACTAAGAGAAGTTGGGATGCAATAATAGCGAGCGAAGCGTGCTCGGGACTCAGACAGGTTAGGTTAGAAGGGGATGGGGCCGCCATCACTTTCGTGGTTATTTTTTTAAACCATTGTACCCGCGAAGCGGGGCTCCGACTACACCTTTTAGCCAACTTTTGAGTTTTTCGAAAACCTTTTCATTACCTTATCATACTTTTGATCAAATATATATGGTCATAGTTCTTTCTCCTTTATCTTATTGACATTAGCAAGAGAAAAAACCATCTTTGTATCATTTATATTTGATGAAAGATCTGATAAAGTAATAATCACGAAGGTACGATTATTGCACTATTTTTTTCTTTTTGTTGATTTGTTACGAATGTACAAAACTACTAATTGGTAGGAGCTTGAAACACGAGATGTGGCTTATAATATGATTATGAATAAATATAGTACAATATTTGTACATAAAAATGTGTCATTTTGTTTAATTTTGGACCTTTATATTGGACGAATCGCGAATTGGACCAATCGCGAATAAGGTGAATGGGACCAATCGCGAATTGGACCAATCGCGCCTAAACGGAACCTTAGAAAGATAACACAAAATGTTATACAGCAGCCAATGATCACAAAAGCGTGGTGTGACGTATGTACATCTTTGAATACTGTAATCTTTTCAAAGATGATTGGCTTAACAAAATCTATATATATACATTCGAACACCATATTCAGAGCATGAAAAAAGGAATGAATAAATGCACACAGACTGACTTTACAAATATTTTTAATATAAGGCTAAATAAACTCTATAAACATAATGTATGTACAAGCAATAAGGACAGGGAGAAAGTGCTCGCTGGGTACAAATTTACTGAGATTTGTATGGTCTTGCAAACTTGAACTTGTAAATTAAGCTCATAAATAAATAATGCACGCTGTGATTACGATTTTAGGGCTTGCGGTTTAATTTATTTTGAAGTTTATTAGTCTGTCCAACCTGTGAAATATTATATAGAAAGAAACTGAGATGTGTTTAGTAAAAACATTATTACGTTAAAATGATAATGGTCTTCCTCCCGTCATTTTGAAATATTAACTTTTATTTGATAAACTCGAGTTTGACAACTATCGCTGAGATAGTAAGCTCTTGCTTACCATGCAAAGCGTGCTACAAAGTCGCACGCTTTCTTAGGAGGGAATATTTTTAACAAATATGGATTTAGTACAAAGGATGGTTTAGTAAGTAAATATTTTTTGATTATGGCCCATGCATCGCTAACCCGTTATTTCATAAAATGTATTTCATAGTATTTAAGACAAATTAAACATTTTATGCCCCATTTATAGCGGACTTTAACATTCAAGTAGCGATATAGCACTTAGTTTGCGAGACCATCAAAACTGACGTTTTCGTGCCTCGAGTACATAACATAAAGGAAGCGGAACATAGGTACGTTGCTTTATTAAAAAGTAGCACATGACCCGCGGTTTTGCACGTTTTTGGCAGTAAGTAACGTCTAATGGGAAGAGCAATTTATAATAAATTTAATAATTTAATTAAATTTTACCAAGCCAGTGCTGCTAACTGTAAAAGATAGTTAAATAACTAGCTTTCTGACAGGGTCAGATTTATGAAATCTGGTGAGTAGCTGCCTTGATTATTTTCTGCCAATCATTCCTTACAAATATTATTTTAGACATAAAGATAATATTACTAAAAAGCATCAGCTGAGAAAATATTCAGTTTTTTTTTTATAATTGGATAAAAAAAACTATAAATTTACGATCCTAATTTGTATTATTAGTTCTACCCCCTTCTATGACGTGACATTTTAAGCACTAATCGTTTTAGAATAGGTCCTATTCTTCCTATATAGCTACATGTCTCATGTATCTACATGGTTATTTGTATGCTTTTATTTTTGTCTTTTTCGGCGCGACGCCGATACTCGTGCAACATGGCATAAGTTTTGGTAAAGTAATATATTATATATATTCGTTTATTTATATTCATTTTATGGGTGTATTTATTTGATGGAAATGTCAAGTCGTAGTCGGGTGTAGATACTAATAGTGTGTGGAGGCTATTGGCATAGCAAGTGACATGGACTGATGATCAATCTGTTAGTGAAAGAGGAGCCATCTGAAACACATCTCTAATATAGGGACATATTTTCAGATTGTGTTAACGTTAATAGGAACCTAATTTTAAATTAGTGTTCTCCTAAAATACATTTTTTCTTAAAACGAGTATATGGATATTGTTGTAAAACTAGGACTGGAAAAGATCCGAAGTAGTTTCGTTGCGATAAATTTGAGAGCACAGTTAAATATTATACTAAACCTATTTATACATCATTCTATTCGCGAAAAATTATATTCAGCCTCAATTCAGGTTACGTACTCGATGTTTGCGACATATACAACACAGATCAGCCACATTAACAGCCTGCCACAACAGCCGGAGTTAGGCTAAATAATATCTTACGTAAGCGATAATATCTCGTGGGTAATCTTTCGGGAAGTCCGGGTATTGGTTGGAAGGGGATAGCTCCGAGCTGGACGAAGATGACGAGGTTGAGGTGACCGGGGTCGGCGGGTCACGCAGGCGCCTGCTGTGTGGCGGGGTCGGGGACTCCTGCAAATAGAGACAAACAAACATTTATTCAAAACACTGCACTCAATATATTTGTGTCTTGTTTTAAATTATGGATGAGCCCTTTTTTCCTCGATTACGCCTAATAATGGTAAGCGATACATGAGGTCTACGATGGAACGAGCGAGCCCAGAAGATTCCTGTTCACTCTTATATTAAAGGCTGTCGGGTCATAAGCGGTACAACACAGAAACCGGCAGAGTTTCGTGAACTTCCTATTTGAGCAAAATGGTTCTCAGAGATTCAGTTTAATATTTTAGAGTTTTGTAAAATAATGACTTCCGGGACACATATATTTTGTTACTACCTACGTTGTATTGAAATTATACGGCGGATTTCTTTTTAAATAGTTTATAACGTGATCAAAAATCCTTTAGGACTTAAACGTGCCTGCTGCATATTTGATTTTGTTTTTGATTGAGATTTGAGATTTTGTTTTGACATTAGAATTACTGTTGTCTAGCGACACTAGATGGCGTAAGTGTTGGTGTGTTTACGATTAATTTGTTAATAATATATAGAATAGAATAGAGTTTATGGAATTTACATCAATTAATTAATTATGGTCTGTTATGTTAAATTAAACGATTTTTACAGACTTAAACCTTTAATGGAATTGTTTTGCCAAGTTACAAGTAGGCCAACAATGTATTACGAATACTTTCATTGTGCGTACAACTAAGGAGTGTAGTTTCTAGTCGCAATCTGTGTTTCCTGATAGCTGTAACCAAATTCGTAATAGCTATAAGCGTAGTTTTTAATTCAAGAGTGAATAGGTTACTTCTAGGTTAGCATGCTTCATCTTCGACCACATCATCCCTTATCATTAGGTGAGATGGTGGTCAAAAGCGAGTCTATTAACACTATCTTTTTTTAGACAGGCCTGTTGGTCTAGTGATCAGTGGCCCTGACTGCTATGCGCAAGGTCGTGGGTTCGATTCCCACCCAGGACAAATGTTTGTGTGATGAGCATGATCATTTGTTCTTTGTCTGAGTGTAATTTAACCTCACAAGTAAGTTATGTTATGTGGTCCCCCGCACTGTGAATAAGCGTAGAGTCCGTGCAGGTACATTGTTCGCAGTAAATACCTGTCGGACTAATTCAGGACTGCGTTGCCCTATTCGTCGTATGGTGGAATCTTATAATAGCAACTTCATTGATATTGATATTTTTGTATGTTCCAAATCGAAATTTAAGTCAATGTTTTTGAAATCTTATCCAATGCTAATAAGAAATAGTGTAAGTCCTTTATTATTATTAACTTAATACGAGTATATGTCAACCGTTTTAATTATTTATATTAATGAATTTGTAATTGTATTATAATGATGATATATTATAATGATGTGATGTCAATTTCTTTATTTAACATAATTTAAATTCTTGTGATAATAACGAATAATCGTAAATTTTAATTTTTAGTTTTAATTAGTTCTTTTTTAACGTGTATTTCATTTTAAATAATTAATTAATTGTATTGTATTTACTTCATAATCTATGTTTTTTGTTTGTTTGTTTACTTCAATTTATCTACATTATCTGAGTAATGCTAAATCTAGTGGCACTTTTTACCTTATCCTAATATTGTTAACATAGGATAATTTAGTGGGCTGCAATATTGTTAATACTTCATATGTATATTATTGTTATTTGTAGACGTTATATATTGTAGCTGTTTATTGTCCCATAATAAATAAATAAAAAAATAAAATTTGTCTATAATATGTATGTATTTAGAAATATATATGTATGTTTATCAGTTGTCTAGTACTCATAGCACAAGCTCTGCTTAGTTTGGGACTAGATGGCGTTGTGTGAAAGTTGTGGAATATTAATTCTACTTAGCCTTTCTTTTTTTTCAACATGTTGGGGACAGCTTCTAGTCTACCCACATGCAGCTGAGTAGGTACCCAGCTACTGGGTTGTCTCCAACCCATTTGCTGGGTTACACGATTGGTACTCCTTGGCAAGACCAGAGACAGATGTTCTGGCTTCTGACTAACCGTAACGACTGTCAAAGGTGGCATGGAGAAATATATGTTTAGATCGTCACCCATCCACCTCAGCAAGCTTCACCTTGGAAATCGAGCCGTGCTGCTGTAATTATTTAGCCACGAGCTGTTCAAGAGCGAGCGAGTC
The DNA here is from genome assembly GCA_943138885.2 of Tholera decimalis. NCBI lineage: Eukaryota > Metazoa > Arthropoda > Insecta > Lepidoptera > Noctuidae > Tholera > Tholera decimalis. Next base: position 28,660,002 of record OW964548.2, read on the forward strand.
TACAAACAATAAAATAATAGTACATTATGGTACAAGTGTGTAATGTTGGTGATTACCGCTGAGGCGCCATTGAGACCCGAGCCGTTAGGTGAGGGTCTTAAGAGAGCCGAGGACGGTGATCATCAATACACACGTGTATCATACGACGTTTTTAAAATAATACTAAATAACTATAATTTCAACAGTGAAAACGAGTTGTGAAATTTTTTTCGCAATGGCGGGAAAATTAATCAGTTTTCCTATGCGCGCGCATCTAACAGATCGGCCATAGACTAAAAGAATGAGGTTTCTTTTTTTTTGGCTTTTCTCGGATAGCGTTTTAGCCACGTACGAAATGGGTAATTCAAAGTTTTCTTTTATCACAGAAAAAACAAAAGTTATATTTGAGTGAAAGTTGTATTTATTAAAAACGTACTAGTTGAAATTTATCTATTTACATACGAAGTTGCATAAAACTAGCAAGCAATAGGTAGGTACATTAATTTATTTGTACTATTGAACACGACCTTTTTTGTTTCGAAACTTTTAAAAACAAAGCAACTCAACCAATTAAAAAAAAAGCCTATAACTCACTTGTGAATGTGAAAAAGTCACAGTTTGATTACAGGTGTCATTATGTGCCCAATTGCGGTGAAATTAGAGCCATTTTATGAGCAAGTGTGTTGAAAAAAAGGTTCTAAAAAGGCGTTTTATTGGCGTAGTTCTTACAACTATAGTTACTTGGATATGTGAGTACCTGGAAGGTTACATCGCTAGCCCTCTCGAAGATTGGCGAGAGTTTCTTCGCCAGTCACGCGTTCTCCAGCTTGACCCGAAGGATGGGCGCGCGGCACATGGGACACTCCTTCAATTGAGCAGTGCACAGCGAGCAGAAACCACTACAATATTGACAGGGTTAATGAAACAACAATTATTTCAGAAACTAGTTTCCAATACTAGCGTTATTTTGACTTAGGATCATTAATTCCTAAAGATATACCTAGTTATACTACTAATACCATACTTATACTTGAAATTCGTTATTATTATTCGCATGGACCTATTGTAAACAGATTCAGTTAATATGAAAAATTGGCAATATTATTAATTTAAGGAATTGCTCAAAGTTCTAGATACTGTCTAGATCGTACTACGATATGACAGTATGGGATAGAGTTACCGAGGCTAAAATACTGTGGTATGCCAGTTAAAGTCACGCTGGTGTGTCTGTTTTCGTACGCCACAATGCATGTTTTGTTAAAAAAAATGATCACAAAAAATTTCTTCACTAAAATATCATTAAATATCTTACGTATAAGTACCAATTTATATTCGACATAGTATGTGTAGGTGTTGGCAATTTTTCTGTCAGAGATAAGCTTTTACAAACAAGTACTTAAACGAAATTAAAATTTTAAGATAAAGATAAATTTATTTGTTTGTACATAATAAAGACACATATACATGGTACAAAAGAAAATAATGGGATGTACAACAATTCTAATATTGGTGTCAGACTTCCGTTCCCTAAACTAGGTACGCAGACTTGTACCTTAGGGTTCGGAGATATTTCGGCATTGTCAATAATGATACAATCGTGACATTTTGGTTACATAATTTATTACTTTACTACTTTATTATACAATTAGAAAAAAGATGCTAGTATGAATGTAGTAGATTTCTGATAGGCTAGCTTTACTAACGCCATGGAAATGCATGAGTATTAGGTATTTAAATAATAAAAGTTATGTGTGGATATTCGTTGTTTTAAAACACATATTTTGAAGGCATTCCGTGAGAACCAAATAAGTATAAGCGTGCCTTTGCTGAATGATTTTCTAAGTAAATAATCGTTTTGGATGAATTTGATAATTAAATAAATATTAGTTATACATGATATTCAGGGATGGGCCGAAATTCGGTTCACATTCGGTTCAACCGAATTTCGGCAACTTGAACCGAACTTCGGCATTCGGCCGAAATTCGGTTCAGATGCCGAACATTCGGCACAAGAAAAATAATACTTACTTGCACTATTTTGACTAAAATTTTATAGAATTAGAATAGCATTACTGTTATAAAATTATGTCTTTTACTCACTCATGGTCGTTTATTTTAGATACGAACATGGTAAATGTAAATCTTAAATTAAATCGGTTCTTCTTATTAGTCTTGACATACTATTACAAAAATTAAATAAACTTATTATTCTTCTAACAAACATCTGGATTACAATTCGTAAATTGAATTAAAAAATCACGTTTTTGATTCACAAACTAAACATTACAAGGGTACTTATTTTTCAAATTAAAAAACTTTTCTCATCTGTCTACTCACTCATATTTAAAATTTACTAGAGGCAGGCTATGGTGCAAAAACACCAAAAACTGCCTTATCTGGCAGAAGTTTGTTACGTTTTTTTTTGTATACGTTTCCTGCCTCCGGTAAAAGTTGCTCAGAACATACAGAGCTTCCAGGAGACGATAAATATATTCTAGATTGAAGTAAATGCGTAAACAAGTCACGACGTGTCGCTCTCGAGAAAGCGCGCGAAATTGAACCGAAATTCGGCCGAACTTCGGCCGAATTTTTCATTTTAACCGAATGTTCGGCCGAAGTTCGGATTCGGTTCAAACCACATTCGGCCCATCTCTAGATATTATCAATTCTATATTATATCAATCAATTATGAAGAAAAGAGACTTAAATATAAAACAATATTTTTTCTTGTTATTGATACCTATTTTTTGATTTAAGGGATTTGTTTACTAATGAATACATAGATAAATAAAATAAGTAAATATATTAAAACAAAAACATTTAGATATCGGAGTCTTTCACCTCGAATGAATCTCAATAACTAAGAGACTGTTATAAATTATTTATAAGTCCTCGATATTGTCAGTTTCTTCTTAATTTTCTGATTTCGCAATTACCAAAGATTCAATTCTTCTGGTCGGTATAAATATTTTTGCTGAACTTAATTTCTGGCTTTGCAACAATTAAGCACCCGACATCCGTGAGCTTCGATAAATTAATAACCATCGTATCTAGTAGACTGATTTGGTTGTGAAAATCTAACCAACTTAGCTATTCGTTAAGTGTGTGAAGAGTTGTGTCACTATTTTTATTTATTTAAACTCTATGTAGTACAATAGTGTTACATAGTAAAGTCTTGATGCAGCAAGGCTCCACCAGTCATCGTTCGAGTTAAAAAAACACATTATGGTAGGTGTACAAGAAAATAAAATGAAAATATATATAATATAATAGTAATAAACTAATAAATAATAATAATTTATAATAATATTATAATAATATTTCTCATCTCATAATAATTATAACGAAGACCAAACTAAGAATAACAGTCCGTTAAGTAGTGGCTTCTAAATTTATCCTTAAAAAATTTTTTCAGCATTCTTGATGTCAAGGGATAACAAGTTCCAGAGTTTAATAGTAGAAATAAACTATTTTCCATGTATCTTCAAGAGGGACTCAATTATTAGTTTAATGTTTGGTACGTCTCTAATCTTGCGCTATATACAAATTCATTGTCGTAATTTTCTTAGCCTTTTGTCAACTATGTTGGGCCCGGCGTCCAGTGTCGCCGGATGCAGTAGAGTACTAGTGTTTAAATGGACTGCCTTTCTGACCTTCACAACCCCCTTGGCAAGACTGCTGTCAGATTTATTTATTGGCTTCTGACTATCCGTAACGACTGTCAAAGATGGACAAATGATAGCTGGAACCAGCGGCTGTGCTTTCAGAGGCACGGAAAAATCTCATTATGTTAAGATGGTCACGGATTGACCTCGGCAAGAGTTGATCAACCTTGAACACCGGTCCGTGCGGATGCTATTGTTTAGGCAGCCATTGCTTAGGTAAAAGAGATCATTTTTAACGAAATTCATGTAAGACGATGATATTTTTAAATGTTTTATTTAATTTTTAAGATAGCAATGAACTCCATGTATCAGTTTTTTAACTAAAACCTACCTATTTGAAGTAATGTATGAAGATATATATTCAAGATAGTATATTCAAGAAAAAATTAAGTGACAAATTGAGAAAAAAACCTAAAGTTTAGTTTGTTACTACCTATTGCCCGCGACTTCGTTCGCGTGGGAGACTTTTCCCGTGTAATTCTCGATCCCGTAGGAATTCCGGGATAAAAACTACCCTATGTCCTTTCCAACGTCCTAAACTATTCTTACGCGAAATTTCATCTAAATCGGTTTAGCGGTTTAGGCGTGAAAAGGTAACATACAGACAGACAGAGTTACTATCGCATTTATAATATTAGTATGGATTTCCGCATAGGTTTTCTAGGGTATTTATTTGTTACATATGGGCCTTACTATCAACGCCCTGCCTGGAGCGTGAGTCGTGTAACTACACGTTTTTAACGTTTTTAAAGCTACGTTTACTGGTAACTACCAGTAAACGTAGCTTTAAAAACGTTGACATTGAGTATGTTTTAAGTATCTAGCTGATAATAAAAATATATGTATTCGTTTGTTAATATGTAAACTTATAGAGGATTAAAGGCGCTATGTGATTATACTCTTGGTGTAAAATGCCTCCAACATTTCAAACCAATAGCATAAACTCATAACTCACCTTTAGTAGAGGCAGTGGGGGATTGATAGTTTTATTATTGAAAAATGTTGTTTGCTTTGTAAAAGTACGTTTGTTTTTATTATATGAGTGTCAATAAACAAAACAGCCTGAAATAAACGATTATTTACTTATTATTAAGAAATAATGCAACTTACTTTTTGTTGGTCCTTAGGTTAAATGATCTAGCCAATCGAAAAAAATGGTGCAAATTAGTATTTCTGTGATTATATCTATTTTAGCAAAAAAACTTTAACTTTTTACTTATAAGGTTCTCACAAAATACTGTCAAAATGTGATTGTAAAATAACGCATATCTTCCTGGTTAAGTGCTTCCCCTAGGTGATTCCCATGAGCCTCATTAGAAATATTAGAGATGTTTCGACAGGTTAATATTAGGATTGCAATTTTAGAACGAGACCATTAAGCATTGCCACTAACACATTTCTTGACTTTCTCGCTGTGTATCGGCTTTCTTTGCATTAAAACAGGCTATAAAAAGTATGGTGTGCATCCGATTTTGAACTTTTATTTTGAATTATAAAGAGTTTATTCCTCCATAATCTCTAAATCATAAAAAAAACTCTAAATCAAAAATAATCTCCATAATCTGAAATGTCTGTTTTCTGAATTCAAATATATTTAGTGAAGTCGGCAGTTAGTGAAGGCAGAGAAGGCCGCGACGAGACCCAATGCGGCTCGGTCCGACCTTATCACCCAAATAATGGAAAATACTTGAGTGAGGGATGCACATAACTGGGAAGCGTGGCAACAAATGAAGGAGGGCTAAACCCAGCAGTGGGTGATTCTAAGCAGTAAGAGGATGATCTTTATTCTCCTTACCGGTGGTTGCAAGGGATCAGCACGCAACAAGCCTCGTTGTCGCAGCAGATGCTGCAAGCGTTCTCTTTCACCGGGTCAGCGCGTAAGTTCTCCAGCACGAGCCTGCGCGGCAACACCTAGCCATCAGATTTACAAACAAAACACAGTTAACAATACTGTACCTACAGTCAAGAATCAATTTACTTTTGAGCATATGAGTCTCCAGCATTTCAAACAATTACCTACAAATATTTTTGTTGAAATCAATATAAAGATACACGTTTGTATACTCGAAAGGTTTAGGTAATTAAAAAAGGGTAAACAAATCGTAAAAAGGGCTGTTTATACTTGAAACTTTCTTCTTTAAAAATACGTTCTGACAAAATTAAATTTATTTTCGATTACACGATAGTTTTCTCTTTTGTTATAGTATGTTCAACTTTATTATTTATTCTTAAACTACTCTTCGTAGATTTAACTGCTTGAGCACAATTTTTTAGTTTGAATTATAAAATAATATAATATTTTGTATTCTGTCCATCATAAAGAGCCCAAAAAGACGGGTTCCCCAAACCTTTTAGAAAATACAACGAATTAGATAATGTTGCTAAATTAAAGAGTACAATAGTGACGTAGTCTGACAACTGAAGTGGCAGGTATTACGTTTAGTCGGTTAACTAGACGCCATTGTTGACAAACGCTCTCGACATTTATCGTACGTGTTTTTGTTGAATTATGATATTATTAGCTTGTTTCTTTGTTTTGTTTTTGTTATTTAGTTATTGTTAAGGTTTGATATTAATTGTAATTCGTTTTTAAATTCGTATCGTGGAAAAAATAGTGAACCCGAGGCTGGTACTAGCCAGATCAACTTCGTACACACATTTCCATCACCAAAGAAGAAACGCTTCAAAACCGGACCTCTTTCATCATCTGAGAAACAGACATTGATAAATGTGTTTTAAATATGTAGAAAATACTCTTTGGGCCATGGCCCAAAGAGTATTTTTCGTCAAAAACAGACATAGTGCAAAAAACTGGCGAAATAGTGGGTATCTCTGTACCAACTGTGTACAAGGTCATTAACCAGTACAAAACATCACATAGAGTGGAGTCTCCTCCTCTACCGGCAACGAAACCAAGCAAAATTTACAGTTTCGATGATATAGATTTAGCCGCAGTGAGGAGAAAAGTACATATGTTTTTTTTTTGCAAATGAAATGCCAACTATTGAAAAATTATTGGAAATTGTCAATAATGATGACAGTCTACCTAATATAAAAAGAGATATAATGTATAAGTTGATGAAGAAATTAGGCTTTAAATACTCCAAACGCAGTCGCAAGAGTATGCTTATTGACAAACCAGACATTGCAGTATGGCGTGTAAAGTATTTAAATGAGATTGCAAAATATAGAAGAGACGGGAAGAAAATATATTATTTGGATGAAACATGGGTCAATGAAGGTATGACAACAACGTTAATATGTTTTTAAAATAAATATTGTATTTGCAGGACACACTAAATCTTCAACATGGCAAGACACTACCATAACATCCTGTAAGGAGGCTCACAGGCAGGGTTTGTCTACAGGATTAAAGAATCCCAGCGGGAAAGGAAAACGCCTTATTTTAGGCCACGTTGGTAAGAATATTACTTAAATAGCCTTTAATTGAAATGCCAAGATGATAATTTTATAAGCTTGTGAAAAGCGTCATATATAATAAACTTAATAAATCACTTCCTTGTTTCTCCGATGGGTTGGGCAGAGGTGCACCTATAGTACACCCACATTTCACCAGTTATGATTAAGGTACACGTAATAGGGGAAAGCCTATTGCCATTAACCGGGCACAACTCCCGAGTCAAGGCTGCTACTGAAAATTCCAGATAGAAAAACCCAGTAACACTGAACTTCATGGTCAGCTGTAGTGCTCGCGACCACTAGACCAATGAGGCAGTCAATATATAATAAATTCACAATTTAAGTCAAGTACATATGAGATGCTCATATTACAAGAAAACATAATTATTCATCAGTTGTTGAATTTATTTAAAACTATGTTTCAGGTTCATCAAGTGGTTTTGTTGAAGGAGGTGAATTAATATTTCAAGCCACGGTGATGGTGATTACCATTCAGAAATGGATGCACATAATTTTGAGAAATGGATCACCACAATTTCCACCAAACTGGAAAAAGACTCAATTTTGGTGATGGATAATACACCCTATCATAGCAGAAAAAAAGAAAAAGTGCCAACAACCGCATCAAGAAAGGCTGATATTCAGAAGTGGTTAAATGAAAAAAATATTGCTTTTGAAGAAGCAGAATTAAAAGCACAATTATTAATAAAAGTTAAATATGAAAAACACAAATACCAATCCTATGTTGTGGATGAATTAGCTAAGGAAAATGGTGTTACAGTATTGCGCCTGCCGCCATATCACTGTGAGCTCAATCCAATTGAATTAATATGGGCTCAAGTTAACGGGTTTGTAGCCGAGAAAAATAAAACTTTTAAAATGGCTGACCTAAAAATTCTTTTGCCAGAGGCTCTAGCTAGTGTAACTGCAGAGAATTGGAAACAATGCGAAGGTCATGTTATAAAAGAGGAACAGAAAATGTTTAAATTAGACAAAATAATGGATGATACCACTGATCGTTTTATTATTAATGTGACGGATAGTTCATCAGATTCAGTCAGAATAGAGGCTATATATGTGATTATAAATAATATGATTTTAATCTTTGAAATAAAAGGTTTTGCATCTATGAGTCACGTGGTTTTTTTTGTTTACCCTTTTTTAACTACCTAAACCTATGGAGTATAGTGTACGATGACTAGACAGTGTTGTTAATTTATTTTGAGGAACTTTGTCACTTACAGAAGCTCAGAGAGTCATATTTTTAATTAAATTATATGTTCTTAAGTTCAGTATCACTAAAAAAGTTTTTTTTCCTAAATAATCGAACCATATGTTTTGAGCTGGTACTGAATATGCTTGCGGCATCTTAGCTTTCAGCTGTGTGTTTCCACTTTCCAGGGAATTTAAACCACCAGTTGGCGCCAATGAGGCGATAGGTCTGCTTTGAAGTCTTGGGGACGTAACAAGATTGACATCAATTTGACAGATGTCAAAAACAGCGTTTGACAGGTGCCCGGACCTGTCGCCTCGGTGTAGCCACCTAATGAACGTTATTTCAGAAAAGCCTCGTCGAAATCTGCCGTATGAAATATTACAAAATCGGATCTTGAGGTTATTTTTTCAGTGTGGCCTGAATTTCGTTACATATGCCACGAAAATAATTTTGCGGGTTGCATTGACTTGGAATATGTTTTGTATTGAAAATATGGTACGTACAATCTTTTCTTCATCTGTAAGTGTCCCGTAGTCGTTGAAGTTCTTGAACTCGCGGTCTGTGGGCGGGAACCGGAACGGCTCAGCTCCGAAGTTAAAACGGCATTGTTGGAACGCCATGAATGACGCCGCCGCGAAGAATCCCTTACTGGGTTGTTTTATATCAATGTGATTAGCTCTACAACCGAACAAACAGCGGGCTTTGTAGGTAAAATGCTTTGTTATTAATTGAAAAATAAAACTTAATTCAAAATAAAATAATAATAATAAATGTTATTATAAAAATATAGAAAATGAAATGAGATGGTTTATGAAACGATTTAACAAAACATTTTTGCTGTTTGCATGGACGTAGGTTTTAAAGAGTTGGTTAGTATAAAGTCTGTTTTTTACCATTATGTAGCATACTAATTGAATTAATAAATACATTCTGGTACAGACAGTATCTAAGATGTTAAGATGTTAATTGGCGTGGACACACTGTGAGGGTGTCCACACCAATTCCAATTTTTACGATATTGTTAGGGTCTCTCTAATCGTTCTTGTATATTGCGGAGTGTAGGTCTCTGACTTTTCCATAAATGTCTGGTCTTTTGTTAGTTTATTATGGCAACACAATACACATTGCTATCGGACTAGTTCAGATCATTCTTCGCGATGTAAATTATACTGCTTACTCTGAAATATTGACTATGAATTATGTTATGAGGTCAGACAGACGTAATTGTATATAAAACTTGAACGATGAAATGATAAGAGAAAAAAATCTATAAAATTGAACTGTGATAGCTGTAACCGGTCGTAGTTTACGGCCAGTTACGGCTATCAAAAGCAACTACCAAAGATAAGGTGCAAATGATATCCGCGCGAAAAAGAAAAAATATTTTATACTACACCTGCTTGGAAAGTAGGTACCTTGATACTTTATCAAATTTACGGTAGAAAGTACGTCATTGCATATCGAACAAATATGCGGGGAGAAAACGCATCTGAGCGGGAGAGAAAAGTGTATGAAAATCCATTTCTTACGTGGTTTTTCTTTTTTAATTTTGGATAAAACTATGCGCCGGTAACCTAAATATCAAAAGCCAAAAAGTTTTTACAGTGAGTTTTTATCTCCAAGTTCGCAAAATGACACTGGCCACTAGCTGTGTGTTGGATGGTGTCGGGCTGGCAGTGCGACCCTGCGGCGGCAGGATAAACAAGGACAACAAGTTGTTTGAGGATTCAGTTTTCGTAGAAAGTAAAATAAAACTATCAAAATGATAAGTAGTGATAGTGATTTTTTAACTCCGCCGCAGTTGAAGGAAACAGCAAAAATACTGATTGATAACCTTTTACCACAGAAATCAATTAAAAAATATAATAAAACTTATGACGATTTTTTGCAATGGAAAAGTGAAAAAAATGCGGCATCTTTTTCTGAAGCTGTTTTGCTAGCTTATTTCAGTGAAAAAGCGCAAAAATACAAACCAAGTACGTTATGGTCTATGTTCTCAATGTTGAAAAGTACTATTCCTCGTAGGTGTAGTATAAAGCACTATGTATCACTCGAGAGAAAGTGCGATTCCCGATCTCGGGTGTTTTAAAGCCCTCGCCTACGGCTCGGGCTTCAAACGACACCCTCGACGGTAATCGGTCACTTTCTCCTCTCGGTGAACAATGTACTATAGTACGTATAGCGTGTTCCTTTATTCCAATTAAAGCTGATGACTTGTGACTTCCGTATACGGCCAAAAACTGATAAAAAAAGTATATTACCGCGTAGCTTCGAACACGTTTGTGCACGTTCGAATGCGGCGTCCGTTGAGCGAGAATATCGCCTCCTCTACTTCCATATCGATGAGGCATCCGACTATATCACCCGGTTTCCATCCATCGACTTCATAGACCGGCGATGCCATAGCCTCATGCCACAGTAGCTTGCGGCACCCATCATACGACACGGAATATAGATCATCCCCGATTCCGTACCCTTCCTATTTAGAAAACATGGTATAATGTACAGGGTGCAATGTGGCTCAACGAGACGTGAACACAACAATGTTACAGACATAACACTGGTCAGCATGCTTTAACTAGAACAGCATTTGTTATTAATCAACATAATTATAAATTAAAACGTTAATGTGAGTGTTTTTGTTGGAGTCTGTATGACTTTATATTTTACGTTCGCAAGAGCCAAAAATGACTGTTCCCTACCAATGTAGGTTCCTTTTCAAAATAGTACAGAATTTCCTTTTATAATGTATCTTGAAGGAACAAAATTCGTGTTATTACCTTACATTTTGTGTTAGTACAATAGAAAGAAAGAGACCAAGACCAGTGTAGTATTAACAGTGCGTAATGCGAGCTTTTTCAAAATCAAAATGCAGTTGGCGGTACAATTTTTTTAAGCCTGTGTATAACTTTTTCTTGTCAAAATACATAATGCAGTAGAAATATACTACTGTAATCATTCTGATAAAGTATTAATAGATTTTGAGATGGTGTCAGTTCAGCTGAGCATGTTGTTTCTTAAAAGTAAACATTAGGACCAGTATATTTGCAGTGTTCAATAATTGCACTGTGCAGGCAATACGCACTATTAAAAAAAATAAGAAAAGAGTTCGACCTAAACTCATTTTTACGGAGTTCAAAAAGAGATTACAATATATAAGATTTTTTTTTATTAGCTGCCAGTTCCAAGCAACAAAATACAAAAAGAGAACAGAAGTCCGTAGAGATAAGTTTAGTTCCTGTTGCGCGTTTCCTTTATCGTGTCAACCATTATAGATAGATTTATATAATCTTGTATTGTACACCATAACAGATACCAAGAAGGACTTAGAAACTCAATAGTAGTAGTAGTAGTATTTCATGATTGGCTAATTCTTCTTTATTTAATTTGCATAGTTCGTTAACCGACTTTAAATAATATTTTTCTTGTATCGTAGTGAAAGTAGAAGACTTAATCTCGGCAATCATATTTTCTTAAGCAATATTTATCTATACTAATATTATAAAGCGGAAAAGTTTGTTAGTTTGTTTGTTTGTTTGTTTGTTTGTTTGCTTGAACGCGCTAATCTTCGAAAGTACTGGGTGGATTTGGATGAAATTTGGTATGGAAGTAGCTTGAAGCTTGAGGAAGGTTATAGGCTACTTTTTACCCGACTGCAAAAAAGGAGAGTTATGTTTTTACCGTGATAGAATCCACGGGAGCGAAGCCCCGCGAGAGTACTAGTTCTTAGATATAGGAAACGGGCATAAAAATTTACAGCAAAGCTAATACATAGGTAAGTACTAGAGTTTAGTATGAAATTGCTGTGGAAAAGATACAATACAATATTAGTTTTGTGAGAAAGAATATAGAACCTCTTTAGATAGGAGTAGGTATAAGTCCCCTTTTTCACTTTCTACTTCATTTCACGGGAATAAGCAATATGTGAGTTTGGTTGAATATGACTTTAAGATTGATAACTATATACCGTTGCGTTATCGAATATTTTAGTAATACTAACTAAACAGACGTATAACAAAAAATGCGAGTGTTAATTATTAACATTTATCAAACGACTACAACTTTATTCACATGAATTCATTAATTTGTTTAATCACGAATATTAGAATTTTCAGAACAAAACAGCAAATTCATACTAAAACTCAATCATTAACTTATAATTAGTAAAAAAGCGATGAAAGAATGAGAAAGGTGACAATGAAGAGATATACGTGTACGTGTGTAATCTACGAGACTCTAATGTGTAGTGTATATGTTTGTATAGTAATGGAATGAAGCATGATAAAAATGGATTTACGAACACCGCCGATTAAATGCATTGGTAGCTAATAAAGCAAATATAATCACTTGTTAAAAAGGGCACTAAAACGGTCGGCAGTTTACTGATGGCATAGGAGACTGATGATATCCAGTCTTCGCACAACTGATTGCCGAAGACGACACTAATGAACTATTTCCACCGAGAAAGCCTCAATGGAATGCATTTTGCAATATCAAAGGAAATGGTAGCGAATGTCAAACAGTAAAGGATCATACTTGCATGGTAGCCCAGAGCTACCGTAGTGCACGTTCATTTGTTATTTTAAATCCTTATGACGTCATACCATTTAACATCGCATTATTTTCCTTTAAAGCTATTACCAAATGCGGCCCGCTTGGTGGACATTGTACAAAAGTATATATCATCGGCAGTTATTGGCCAAAAACCACAATATCTACAGCCACCCATGTCAGTGAAGTGCCGTCGAAATAAAAGCGTCCGAAGACTCTCAATTCACTAATTATTGCAGTAATCCTCAATTAAGTAGTCTGTTTAGTAAAGCCTCCTTCATAATATAAATAGATGACATTGACATATTAATTTGAGAAACACTGCTTCGATTAAAATCATTCAATCAATCATACATCCACAGATTGGCACACGAGTTTTGACGAAATAATTAGCTTTGTGTGGAGATTATTTCATTGTAAAATGCGTGATGGTACTTCGTGCGCTCTCAAGCGAATGTGTTAGTGAATAATTAGAAAGTATCAATCGTTATTTTTTATTAAGGCACTGACAACACCCAATTAATTATTACATATTGATATTAATTAAATAACGCCTAATGCCAGTTTTATTTAAAAATAAAACAAACATTCGCACGTACTGCGAGAGTGTTTCAGTAATATATTAGAGGATGGCAAATAGTCCCGTTCCTCTTTTTGCTTTTACTTCAAGTAAACATTTTCACGAATGTGAGCTTGTATTACTAAGTCCAAAACCAATCAGAATCATTCTGATTCTGTTTCCAAAACTAAATTTGGGTGTTGTCCGACGGCGCAATCATATTGTCGTCTTGTATACACTAGCATCAGAATGGACATAATGTACAGTTGCACAAGAGCATAAGTTTCAATACCGTACAATACGATCGACAGCAATATGCCTCTGCGCGGCTCTCAGCGCCTTAACTAAGGACGTGTTAATGACACGCCCATTAAAAGTTAATTCTATAACTATAGTGCAACAAAATATAATTTTTTTTTTACTTTATATTCCTTAATTTATTAACTGTCAAGAATGCTGGCTGCCACTTATAACTATTTTATTTTCTATTGCCTCAGGCGGAAAGCGTTGAAAGCTTTTTTATAAGCAACCAATATTTTAGTGAATTAATTTGATGATGAATGCGTGTCATTGACACTTTTCTAAACTATGGTTTTAAGTGCCCACAAAGTTTTATTATTCGTCGACCACTATGTCCTAATCAGTAAGAACTACAGAGATTAAAAATTGTATAATCTTGTGTAAATTTTAACATAGTTAAGTTGTTTGTAGGCACTTTTGATTAGACGATCTAGCAGCTCAGAAAATGCGTATAATAATCTTTTAGGGAGCTGTCACAGAGCAAACAAGGTTCGGAAATTTAGAAAGAAATTACAGACTTGACTACTGAGGAATAATATGAACTATTTTTTAAAAGGGGATTTTGCAATATAAATAATGCCTTCAATGGATATATTATTTACAAACAGGGCCTTTAAGTAGAGATTTGAGTCAGAAAGGAGTCAAAAAGTGGTCAGATTTTATACAATAGCACAAGGAGGAGACACTAACAACCTAATTTGTAAAAACTAACAATATGATTGGTTATAACACTTTGAATATTTTTAACGAGTATTTGAAATTATTTCAATTATCAGTTTTAAAAGTTATCATATTGAAATATTTTTTAAATATAAAAAAAAATGATGTAATTATTTTTACTTTCTAATTTTATTTTTTTCTAATCTTATATAATAATAATATAATTATATTAATAATATATAATAATAATATAATTATATTAATATTATAATAATAATAATAAATATTAATTCTAATCTTTTCCTATAAATGACACGGGCTGAATGTATTTAATATATTTAAAGCCTAACTATACTGCATCAATCTCCTTGGCTGCTAGACGCCTTTGAACTGGCCACAAACACTTCATTTTTTTTTTTGTAAGTGGAAATGTTTAGAGTTGTAGACTTCACATGAGTATAATGTAAATATTAGCAGCAGACGTCTTTTATAGTACTTATTAAACCGATAGTCTGTTAAACTTAAATATTGTTAGCTAATAACCAGGAAAATGACCCATGCATAACACAGAGAAATGTGCTGCTGCTGTGCTTACGTTTGCTTTTTACTCAATTTTATTAAGTAATAACTCGTTAGACGCTATAATATTATCTAATGACCAAATGAGTGGAAATAAGCCATGCCATATCTTTTTAAGTACCACGTATGTGACAGGCCCGTTGGTATAGTGGTTAGTGGCCCTGACTACTATGCGCAAGGTCGTGGGTTCGATTCCCACCTAGGACAAATGTTTGTGTGATGAGCACGATCATTTGTTCTTTGTCTGGGTGTAATTTATCTATAATATGTATGTATTTAGAAATATATATGTATGTTTATCAGTTGTCTAGTACTCATATCACAAGCTCTGCTTAGTCTGGGACTAGATGGCATTGTGTGAAAGTTGTGGAATATTGTGGAATTGTGGAATATTATGTATGTGGCCAACTCGGAATCCATAGCTTAAGTATAAGGCTCTTAAAACTATCTTGATTTCAGAACCCAGAGTATCAGGCTATACTTGTCTATAGCTATGCTAAGCTAGGCATAGAGGCGCGTCGCGTCGTTAGCTCTGTGGTATGGTGAAAGGTGTCTGAGAAAGCATACCGGCTGACTTTGAACCCACAAACTCTTAAATCAATAGCTTGTTACGCATTTTTACTTTATCCATTCGGACCAATTTGAACTTTATACAAGTGTGAATTAAGTTGAAAACTCAATTACTAAGAAAGTTGAAAATTTTTTAAACTTGAGTCATTGTAAAGCAAACAGACCTTCTGGCCCGATTATTTTTATACATAAATAATAGCTAGTACAGGGAAGTTATCTGCTCCGTGTACTTCCAAAATTACGAAATTTTCCGTAAAGGAACACACAACAGCACACACATTTTTTTATTGTTAATAGGCTCGCGTTTGACCACCATCTTACCTGATGGTAAGTGATGATGTGGTCGAAGATGGAGCACATTTACCTAGAAGTAACCTAAGTAAGTAAGTAGTCCGATGATGGAACGGGCTTGGTGGAATATGAAAGTAGCAGTTTCCTTAGTCAGACTTGCTCCTACATTAAGTAACGTAACACATGATTACTTTAACTAAGAGTTTATTGAAGTGTTCTAAGAAAGCCGGTATGTATTTGTGACACCAATAGAATAGCTGATTGTCAAAACGAAACAATGCAGCCACACACAAACACGTGTTAATTTGGCACAAATGTATCGAGACGATCTCAGGGTGAGAGCGAAGTATATAAGAAACATCCTTCGCTAGAGCATGATAGATAGGCTTGTTGATATATTAGTATGTAACCCTTAGAATACAAAAAGAACTAGAAGCCGTGAGCGCGCCTATTGCTGAATCAACAAAAACTACTCCTAAATGGAGTAGTTTGACGCGCAGCCGATCAGTTGTATTGTGAAGAGACATATCGCGCGACATGTTTTACCCGTGTTAGTAGTAACAAAAGCCATAATGTCGACAACTTATCACCTTTTACAAAATATTGACCAACTAGAGAAACCTTTCAAACGCAAAAAGAATTTTTCAAATCGGTCCAGCCGTCTTCGAGTTATGAGGTAACATACATTAAAAAAAAGACGAACTGAGAACCCTCCTCCTTTTTTTGAAGTCAGTTAATAAAATAAAGGTTATCAGTGCGACCCGTATACAACGTGTGTCAGAATAAATGCAATTCCTGAAAGTAGTTGGTTCAGAATCGGCTTCTGAATCGATTTCCGTCATAAAAAATAGGTGTTTTTTGACGGCAAAATCTTTCATTTAACTTAAAATGGAAACAAAGTATCAAGATAAATTAATAAAATCCTTAATTCAAGAAAATGCGCTCGTGTGCGTGTCGGCCACTAATATTGCATGAGTGTATGCGTCTGCGTAAGGATATTTTATGACGCACATACGTTTTGCGTTTAGTAAGGATAACTATTTTATAAAAAATGTCTAGGTTTGGTTTCAATTTATTTAGTTACGGATGTTGCTTTAGACTTATAATTTAATATCCTAATTGGGGTGTCTGAGGTATTGCGCTTAATCTGTTACACCTTGTATAATTATGTAATTATGTATATGATATTGTTAAATTGGATAACATTCATAATAGGTACTATGTGACTAACATAGTACCTATTAAGATTACGAAACAAATTTACAAAATTTGTAGTGTGTGTGTGGTGTGTGTGAGAGAGGAAGGGGAGGGGTGTATGAAATTATGTTTCTATGTAACATTATAACTATCTAAAATTATAGCTTCCCTGCTGAAGAATTTACCCCTAAAACGGACAAATAATGTCTGAGCTAGCAACATTACGCGGGTTGGAAGGAAGGCTAGCGGGGGACATTTCTGTCAGTTTTGTATTTGGACACAAAGCGCGGCTTGCAATTACAGTTGAACGGGGTTTCTAGTTCTTTCTGTATTCTAAGATGTAACCTTTCAAAGGTTAATATTGGATTTATTACATTCTAACACCTTGATACCTTTAAGAAGCATAACATTATAACAAATTAACTTTTTTAGTGATAGTTATTGCCAGTTTTATCTGGTGATCGTTTATCGTAATTTAAGATATTTCTGTACAACATATTTTTACAGGATACCAAGCATTATAATTGTAAGCTTAATACTTGATACAAAGTGATTCAAAGATTTTAGCCCGTGAGCTGGATGGTCACTCGCCGACATTCTGTTGTTTTTCAAAGTCGCGACAGACGATGAAAGCGATATAAGTATATGGGTAGAGAAATGCAGTTTTATTCAATATATCAGCGTGTTGAGTTCAATTCACAATTGTATTTTTCAGAAAATAACAATATGTTCTTTAAAATGCAAGAATATTTTGTTAAAGTATTGTTACGCCAGTCGCTTAGCGAAGTACGACGAGAAACTTGGGCTGAAATCTAGAATGTTCAAGACACTAACGCCACCTGGCGGCGAACAGCAGTACTGAGTATCTCGAGTAGCTTCTGGAACATTCTTGGCAGTATAGGCAGTGATTCAATTGTACAAGAATGTTCAAGGACACATAGATCGGGGTATAAATAGATGGCAAAGGAACGCAGACCCGAACCCCAGCTCGTAACAGTATATACATAATCGTATATATTAAATATATACAGGGTGGCAGGGACATCGACGCATAAATGCTTACCAGGGATTCGTTACATGATTCTGGACCCCCTGCGTTGAAATTTTTCGTCGGGTTTTTCTTCATTTTTATTCAGAATTTTTTTACTGAAAACTGTATAAAATTATTGTTTCTATCTAACCCAATGAGATTTTAATTAAAAAATAAAATTCACTTGTTTCACTTAAAACAGCAATGTAAATAAAACTCGAAAAGGCTACCTAATCAGCTGTTTTGCTAGGGTTCATTTGCGAGGTCAACACAGCTGATCAGGTAGCCCTTTCGAGTTTTATTTACATTACTGTTTTAAGTTTTTACATAGAAAATAGTTAATTGTATTTAGTATTCCTAATTTTCCTTTTCACTGTATAGTAAATTAAGTAACTAACTACGACTCGCCAGCACACAGATAAGCCCTAAGAGGCTTTCGTGTATGGCAAAACATTTTTTAAATTTATTGTGTAATGTGTATTGGATAAAATAAATAAATAAGTGAAACAAGCGAATTTACTGTTTAATTTTTGCATCGGATTTTTCTTAATTTTATTAAATTAAGAAAAGCCGACGAAAAATTTCAACGCAGGGGGGTCCAGAATCATGTACCGAATCCCTGAAAAAAAGTTTTTTTGTCTGTTTAAAACTTCAATGAAGAACAAGTTAACTTCAGACATAAATATTATAGTTTTTTTTTTCCAAAAGGTATTACAAAGAAGAATGCACTTCAAGTATGTATGGTGAAAAGAGTGACATAATTATGCTTCATGGACTTATTACAAAAATAATGAGTCATTGGACGGGGAAATTGTTAGTGTTCTCACAAGGAGATTTTTACCTCCAAATATCGCAGTGACTTCATACTTTAGAATACATTTTTTTTGTTATTTTTTCCTCTACCCATATTACCTGCTTCATAACATGCTTTGTAAAAAAAATATCAAAACACGGCGAGTAGCATACCACAAAGTTTCTAGCTCTTTCGGAAGGAGCTCTATGAAATTTCATTACATTACATTATTAAACAGTTTAATAAAAGTATGGCCCATAGATTCTAAGTAGTGCATCTGTGCCTAAAGCATTGAATAACAGTGCGGCAGGCGATCGTTAAAATATTAGAAAATGCGACGCACCGCGATGCCTAGTCAGTACAATCACCTAAGGAGAATGTTGATCACTTTCGTACTTTGTCACATTAAACTCGTTACCTCATTTCACTGTGGCTTTTTCAAATAGTATAATATGACAAGGTTCTAAGTACTGCCAAAATTTTCTTACAGGTGGTATGTACAGAAAATGTGCTTAAGATTAAATAGCGACAACTGACATGGTTGAGAAAATGGCTACTTTTTGTAGCCCAGCCAATCTGCATCACGCCCGGAGTGATGATCTTGCATTCGTAGTACCATGCACCGCAATTCACCTGTAATCAGTATTGAATCTATTTGTAATGACCGCAAGATCAAATCGTGTGGCATGTATTGTGAAGATAGGTAGGTAATAGATTTTTTAAATTTTTAAACAAATATTGGAAAATATTCTGCATCTGTATTGAGATACACTTGCAGTTTTACGTAGGTACTAGTCGTGTTTCATCCTGAACATGCTAGCTAGACAAAACTATTTATTGATGTTTTTTTTTATTCGGCTTTCATGTGATGTCTTATTGCATAATTCGTGCAAAACACCCAAATAAAAGATGGTAGGTAGGTAACTAGGGTGACGATTTTTAAGAAAACAAAGATTGCCAGCATAAGTTGTGTTTAATTAAGGTAAGTAAAGATAAATACAATAGAAAAAGGGGTAAAAACTCATAATATGGTTCAATTACTAATATCATAGCTACTAATTGCACAGTGGGACCTTATTACCTAACTTTATATAGCAACTTACCTTAAAGTACTTACATTCTTACATCAATGTATATATTTTTACCCATGTTTGCAAATTAATAAATGATTTATGATCTTAAAATTTTAATTAGTAAATCGTAATTAAAATAATTAAATAAATCGATATAATAATAACCTACAACAATACAATAATCCGTTTCCTTGTTCTACATCACTATATTCTTCTGAAGAAGAATCTTCAATATTATAGTCAGAACTAACATTTAGACTAGAACTAATCATATTTACACTAGAATTTCTATCTAAACTAGGGGGTATAATTAATTTCAAAACCTCCGAGGGTAGCTTACTTGTCGGTTTTTTGGGAATTTCTCGAAGACTGTTTATTACAGGATCAGATGTGATTACTAATATATTAAGTAAATCTCTATTCTTGGCAATACGTGAAACTTTTCGTGTATTGTATTCTCGGAATCTTCTACAATCTTTATTGCGAGTTTCCTAAGCTTCCTCAGAAAGCTGCCCAATAGGTAGAAGAGCCGTTTGCACAATATCGACACTGTACAAGAAGTTTGTGCACCGTAACTGGTATATAATACCACGAATAGAGATTAAGGTATCATTTTTTGTGTCCTGTGTTAATAATATAGAAATAATATATAATATATTTTTATAAGTTCTTAATTAGGGTCACATCTAAACCTGTAATATCTGAAGCTAGTTCAGGATTCCCAAAAAACCGACGAGCAGAATTTCCATCATTAGTATTTCCGAATCCAGGTTTTGGTTTATCTACTATCAAATCTATTTCCGACTTAAACCTATCTTGGATTCGAGCCGAACGCTGCTTCACATTTGCTTTGTCATTTTCATCTCGAAGTTGCCATTTTTTAACTTCGAGACGATAGCTAGATGCAAACATTCGAAGGAGCGTATCCAAGCGTGAAGTGGAGATATACCAAAACCCAGATTGTTCTTATTTACTACAAATTCCTTAGACTCATCATTCATACATTTAGGAGTAGCCCCACAAATTTAGCACTTTTGAGCGGAGGAAGTTTCAGTCATAGAATTGCACACAGTACCGTCAATCATCGTGAATAGCAATTCATGTTTCACAGATACCTCATTACCATTTACATTACCGATTGTTGGTACCAATTGGTTTCTTTCCTCCAAAACTTTGTTGGTTTCCGTTACAGTAAAGTCTGTTGTTTCTTTGGAGAAAATAAAGTTAATTGGCCTACAATACATAGTAGAAGATAGTCGAGGATACTGCCAAACAATGTTACCACTATTGTCACGTAATTGAAGCGGCACAAATGAGAATACAAATAAAAACTCATCAGGGTCTTCACTGTTTGCGAACTTTTGTTTGTAAGTGCTATGACCAGAACTTCCATCGTACTCCCACTTGCTTATAAGAGAGAATGATGAGTCAGGAGGCAAAGATCTGAATACCTCAAGCTGTGCAGAAATTAGACGTTCGTCTGTTTTGTTTAACGCGGCTTGAAACTTAATTTCTGCACAAGTTTCGGTTACGAAAATCTGTTCCTCAAGGGGAAAACAGTCTAATTTAACCTGCCTGACACTATTACATGAAGGACGGCCTTCATGCTCCATTTTCGGGTTTGTTTGTAAGAATGGGTTGTAGCTCTGGCGTCCACATAGTAAGCCAGAGCTTCTTCCTTTGAAAGGCACCTTTGCGAATCAACACGCGAACTAATAGTTTTTTTCATGTTTAGACACTTTTCCGGGCTGTTGCTGGCTTCTCTAATCACACAGGCGAGACTTAGGTCCCCAGCCAACCGCGCTGAAATTTCAGCAGCAGCCACCAACTGGTTTGTATCCCGTTCTTGGAGTAAATCGTCGAGTCGCCTTTTTTTCGATTTATCGCTCAGGTTATGAAAAGTTTTAGTAGGACGACCACCCGGAGTGGATGTTGAGGGTTTGGGGTGGTGGACAATCACTTTACACTTGAAATATTCTGCCAAGTAAGCAGAATGGTTGGCCAAGAAGCGTTCATGATTGTCTCCGGAACTTTTCCATTTTCAGCAAATTTTGAAGAAGTTTTGCCGATATGGTTCCTTAACCGTTTCATGGAATCATCGCTAATACCCTGTTCCTTATATATTGATATAATGCTCTGGTTTGATTTTCTTTTGGGTGTTTACGCCATTCTTCCAAAAACTCTATTTTCGAGATGGTTAATTCGAACTCTAGAAAAACAATAAAAAACATAGTTGTAATTATTTGTGAATTTTATGACAACTAAAAATCAAAAGCTAACAGATAAAGCTATGATATATCAAAAAATCAAGCTAGGGGAAAGAGGGGAGAGATAGTTTCTGGTCCATCAAACATTAAAAACGATTAAAAAATATTAACATTTTGCAACATAGCGCGTCTTGTAAATGATGGGAAAAAACTATAGGTACTTTAAGTATTAAAATAAAAAGTACATACCTTCAGCTACAAAATCCATCACAGTTTTTTTTTGACAAGTATAAAATTCACTAGCATATGATGTTTCTCGTTAGAAGCAAAATTGCAACTAATTAACACTTTACTTACCCCTTATTTATATAACAGCCCTCATTAGCACTGATAAAGTGATTGAAATGTGTGCAAAACATTTCTTAGAACCGGGATAATGGGGATAATGGCTACATACTTAGATAATTAGTTCTTGGAAATTTGAAAGTGACTTTTGTCTAGCTAGCAAATTCAGGATGAATCACTGTGCGTCGCCAAAAATATTATAAAAAGTGGTTCCGACGTGGAAGCGCAACAGGCAGATACCGAGTTACTATCGCAATTATAATACACTCCTTTGCAAAAAAAAAACGGGCGGTTTTGATTTTTATACATTATTGGTAATCATTTAGTTCAAAGGGGTTTTAATAGCCAAACTATGTTGCTGGCACTTAATAAAGAGTCTGGGTATGAAAGAAAGCTAATTCCAAATTCGAAACTTTTGTTTTTTAATAATAATCCATTGATTTAAATTATATGTCAATCATTGACATATATATTACTGCGTAAGGACTGGGCGGACCGCATGTTATAATGACGCCTCGAACTTGGTCCCAAAGTGGTCTTACCTTTATCGAAGTGAACTAGAACGCGATCGGCTATCGTCGGGAGGGGTCGTCAGTTTTACATACGAAATTGTGTCGTGAAGGGTTGCGTGAACTACGACATAAAGCACAATAAAAAAAATAACATTTCATATCACCGGTAAGTTAAAAATATGTCATTAAATCAACTTCTAACATTATTTAAAACAACTTTCTTTCTTGTTTATCTCAACCTTTAGCATAGACAACGCGAAGCCGAAGTGCGTAAAAGTGCGACATAACTTTGCAGCGGCGCGCTTTGCAGCCGATGAAATAAAAAGATTTAATAATATTACTATAACATTAAATTTTGTACAAAATTAATTTTTATTGTTTGTTAAAAGCAAATTAAAATGCATTTTTATGTACAACAAATATAAATTTCGAAAAATAAAAGTTTTTTTTAATTTCTTTGTACCTCGAAAAATACCACACCCCGCTCTTACAAGGTTACGTCTAGGAGCAGACCACGCCGATTGACATCTTAGTTATAATAGATGGCGTTAGTGTGTTTTGTAGGACGACCGCATCCGTCAAATGTTCTGACGACCGTATCTTTACTATTTAAATCAATGATGTCAATGTAATAATCCCTTTTTCAGTTTGTGACTTTTTACTTACTTTTTGCGGGTTTGCGGTTAAAAGGTTATCAGGCAACTAAGACCAAATTTTCTTTGTTTTTAGTAGAATAATTTAGTCACATAATCCTGCCTTATGGTGACTAAAACAGATATCTTTGTGTCGATTGTAATGGCAGAAAAAGCAATAAGAGCTAGTAAAATTATAGCGCTGCTGGAAGAGGGGTGTAGCCAATGTTACGCCTCACAGCGGTTAAACTCAGGCGCTGAGTAACCGCAAATGAAACTAAAACCATAGACCACAAAAGAAACCTTGAAGATGTACGAGGAGTACAACTTAGCCTATAGACAGTGAAGAGGTGGCTTTTAGCGACTCATATACGCAGTCGACGACCAGCGCGGGCCCCCAAGTTACTCCGTGAGCACCGGATTGCTCGATTGAGGTTCGCTAGAAGTTGCCTATCTTGGACACTGGGTAACTGGAGTAGCGTGCTCTTCTCCGATGAGGCTCGAATTTATCTGAATGGTGAGGACCAACGTCGCCGAAGGCTACGAAGACCAGGGGAACGCTACGCCGACGTCTGTTTTGAAAAATACACCCCTTATGGTGGAGGGTCCGTTATGTTTTGGGCGGGCGTAACTTCCAGCTATCGTATCGAGATAGTATTAATTGAAAATGGCTCACTAAATGCGCAAAGGTCGCAACTGAAGTCTTTTGTCAATATACACAACCCGCACTGACTGTAATTGGTGAAGATGCCAATTACAGTCAGTGCGGGTTGTGTATGTTGACAAAGATGCCATTTACATGGACGATAAGGCTCGGGTCCACCGTTCTGGCGACGTAGATGCTTATATGCAAGAGGTCGGTATTCGTCTTTTGGATTGGCCAGCGCGGAGCCCCGACCTTAACCTCACCTTTGACACGTCTGGGACCTCCTAAAACGGCGAGTACAATCTGTCCAATCACTTCCACATCAGGGAGCTTAAACGTGTGATCTCGGCTGAATGGGAACGCATTTCACAGGACACCATCAAAAGCCTGGCGGAAAGCATGACAAGGCGATTACATGCCGTAATCGCTGCAAGGGGAGGTCATACACGATATTAATTTTAATATTTATTTTTTTATTAAAATACCATAAAAATACTCGTAGTCTTAATTTCATTATACACATAAAAATGTCCAATTTAACACGACTCTGTTTACATTGACCAAAACATCGATTCCAGGATTTAAGTGTAAAAAAGTATATTCTCATTGATAATAAGAAATTTCAGTCATTTATGCTAATGACATACTAAAAATATATCCATAGAAAAGCCAATGACTGTAAGGTACCCGTTTTTTTGCTAAGGAGTATATTATAGTTGGTAGACATTTATGGTCTGGTTTATACCACTTACTATACACTATACACTAACCATATAATAAAAAAAATAGTGTACTAACTTCTGATGTTTTATAAGTATGAGCACTTATAAAACATCAGAAGTTAGTACAGTAGTAGTAGGAGGACTAAGTGAAATAAATATTATTACTTGAATAATTCAAGCCTACTACGTTCCCACTGCTCCTCTCTACGAGAGGTAATGCGCTGTAATCAACAACGCGGGTAAAAAAATGATACATAAAATAATGCTTGCACTGTCTGGACAGGCCCACTAAATTTTGTTTTAATTTTTCCTCAAAAGATCATGTCAGACATAACCTACATAGTTCTAATTTATATGATTTGATCAGTACAGATATCAGTACAGGGTCGTTAGACCTTACTACCCCCGCGATAAGAACAGATTGAATGGACTTCAAGAGTCTTTAACCTCTGAGTTTCGGTTTTTCTTCTCAGAGAAGTCAGGAAACACAAGCTTCACCTAGCATAAATTTTGAAATTTGTGTTATTTAATAACCAATTAGCAACACAAAAATCATTTAAACATTTAAAAACGAAAAAAGAATAGGGATTACCTGGAAAGTGCATCGTACGCTCTCGAAGGAGTACGAGTCGCAGCGAGCCTCCAAACCGTCGCACGATATCTTGAGGTACTCGCTGACATCCTTGGAGTTCATAATAGCGTTGATATTCGACATATCCACCACCTGGTAGCTCAGCGGACGGGTCGCGATTGAGACTGGAAAAAAAGCGGATCGAGGAGGATTTGAGTTTTTTTTTTAAAGCTTACGTAGTAGGCCAGGACTCCTGACCAATTACGGCCAATCTCAGCGGAGATTAGCCATCGACGCAGGAGGTACACAAGCATGTCCGCAAGTACTGGTACACTCTGTTCCTATACTCTCATAGCCCGATGGGACGGCAACCCGACACGACCGCGAGAGATCAGGCGCAGGACCAACGACTTAACGTGCGTTTCCGAGGCACCGGGGTAACACACCGCCAACATCCAAACTCTGAGCTACTACTGAGAAATTTCTATTAAAAAGAACCCAATAACAGTTTTTGCCCGACCTGGGAATCGAACCCAAGACCTCTTGGTCAGTAGTTAGGGTTGCCACCCGTACTTTATAATAAAGAATTGTACGTTATTTCAGGTAATTGAACCCTATACTTTATGTGAACAATAAAGTACACGAAAATACTTTTTTTCGCATGATTTGTTTTCTTTGGGATTTTGAAAAGTTTAGTCATAATAAACAAAGCGTCTCTGAATTTGATAAAAAATGAATTACTTATTTACTTTAATTTAAATATAGACTGTAAAGATGCTGTGCAATTGTTTAGTAAAGATATCAATTTGATACAAACTGCAAAAAGTAATAAGAAATATGTTTTTAAACATAACTAGCTGCTCACCCCAGCTTCGCCCGGGTGCAATTCTTGTTTCGGTATCATACAGTTTTCTTTCCAAACCCTATCCAGACAATTACGAACAAAACAAAAAAAAATTGTCAAATAAATGCAGATGTTCTGAACTAATGCTTAATTACGTACATATACATTCGGCAATCAATTTTTAGTAAACAACCCGCCCTGACTTCGCACGGGTTCTTTACAAAAAATATAAAATAGCCTATGTTACTCCGAAGAGATGTAGCTTTCGGTAAAATTGGTTGAGTAGTTTTTGAGTTAAATCGTAACAAACGAAAAATCAATCATCTTTCCTCGTTATACATAATATTAATTTACATGATAAGGATTAAGACCGTGTTTGTGTAAATACCTTTTACATTACCGCTTTATAATTGCCAATTTTTTAAAGTATTAAAATGGACATAGGTAGGCTGTTATCTTTAACATATAGACATATGCCATCGCGGACTTTTCTGTGGGCATATATAGAAGATAATTGCACAATTCCACCATACATTGGAAATTTCGGACTCCCCCGGCTTGGAAGCGAGGCGCCGCCCGGTCAAATCACGGCATTATTTAGATTTTGCTATATCTCCTAAGGTATTCATTTAATTTGCATGGTGTAAGGGGAAAAATTAATCTTCATGAAATGCTCAAGCCAACTAACGTATTTGAAATGATAAGGTTTAATACAGTATTTGTGTATAGCTAATAGCTTTCTAATTACCGCTTTATATTTGCCCATTTTTAGGGTTCCGTAGTCAACAAGGAACCCTTATAGTTTCGCCATGTCCGTCTGTCTGTCCGTCTGTCCGCGGTTTAGCTCAAAAACTATTGGTACTAGAAAGTTGTACTTTGGCATGAGTATACATGTTAATGACGCCAAAACAGTGGTAAAATAAAATTTTGAAACAAACAATTATTTAGGGTACCTCCCATACATGTAAAGTGGGATGATAATTTTTTTTTTCGTTCTTCCCATAGTGTGGGATATCGTTGGATTAGTCTTTCAAAAATATTAGGGGTTTGGTACGACCGTTTTTTGATTAAGTAAACCGTTCGTGACTTATCAAGCTTTAAAGTACCAATTTTCGTTAGAGTCAAGTGTCCCGCCCCCTCTATCAAGTAACGGTTATAGTTAGAAATTCAAATGTCACGGCAGTAGTACCTATATATAACGAAATTTAAAGGAAAACTATCACACATGGGCTTTACAAGTTTACGAGTAATAGTCGACCAATTGTATTTGACTCAAAAATTTCGAACAACTCCATAGAAATGTCGATAGATGGCGCTAAGCGCCAGTTGTATCGTGCTAGCTTCTTGTGACGATTGAGTAGTGTAGCTCTGTGTCCGTATTTAAATTCAAAACACCGGCTATGACAAGTTTTATACAAACCAAATTAAAACTTTCCGTGCAAAATTGTCGGATCAGGTGAGGATTTGTATAGGAAGTCAAATTAGTTAGGTAGTCATGTTTGGCTTTTAGTTAGAGCATGGTACGAAACGATCAGTCAGCGAATACGACACGCACTTGGCTGTTATAAAAACTACGGAACCCTACACTGCGCGTGGCCCGACACGCACTTGACCGGTTTTTTTATAAGTATTAAAATGGATATACATCCGTAAGAGATAGGCAATTATGCAATCGCGGACTTTTTTGTAGACCTTTTTAAGGTGTACAGTACTGTAATACATTATTTTGATCTATCTCGTACGGTTCAGCCAGCGTTTGCAATGTAAGCGCAAAAAAAAAGAATCAAATTAGAAACCTCTAAAATTATCATTGTTTCTCTACTATATTATGCATGTATTATAAATACAACGTGTAACAGAATAAACGCAATTCCTGAAAATAGTTGGTTCAGAATTTATTTCCGTCATAAAAAAATAGGTTTATATTTTGACGGAAAAAATATTCATTTAACTTAAAATGGAAACACAGTATCATGAAAAATTAATACAATCCAAGGAAATGCGCTCGTGTGCATATCGGCCGCTAAAATTGCATGAATGCATGCGTCTGCGTAAGGATATTGTATGACGCACACACGTTTTGCGTTTGGTAAGGATAACTATTTTATAAAAAAATGTCTAGGTTTGGTGTCAATTTATTTAGTTACAGATATTGTTTTAGACTTAAAATTAAATATTCTAATTAGGATGTCTGAGGTATTGCGCTTAATCCGTTACACTTGTATAAACCTTCCTCTTGAATCACCCTATCTATTAAAAAAAAAAACGCATCAAAATCCGTTGCGTAGTTTTGTAGATCCAAGCATACATAGGGACAGACCGCGGAAAGCAACTTTGAAAATAAATTGTACTTTATTTTGATGCTATGTCCTTTTTTTTACCTATTTTAACCAATGTACTTTAACTGCAAAAAAGGTGGCAACCCTATCAGTAGTCGTGCTTGCGACCACAAGACCAACAGTTACGTATGCAACTAGTGTGCGCTAAGCGGTGGCCACATCTCTGCAAATTCTATCCCGGTGTTCGTAGGCCTTTTGTTAATCAATGAACCCAACTCGTCATATATTACAAAGATCATCCACATTTTAAGAGTTATTTATAAAAAATCATGTAAACTTCAACAAACAGCTTATAACATGAATTTACATTCCATTAGATTAAGACCTTGTCATTGTGGAGTAAGTTGCAAATGATTATAATTTATCAGTTTTCCAGAGTTTCGTGGCGCTTTCTGCATCGAATCATTGCAAAATAACTATGTCTACAATTATGATGTGTGAATACTTCACTGAATAAATAAAAACCTAATGTTTTTGTTTCGCAACCCAGTCGACTGGTCCCGACTTGTGTAAGAAGGGAAGGTGTCCCTTCTCTTCTTACACTTCCCTATTTATTAATATAAAGGGCATAACGGCCTTTCGTCATAATTATTACGTCAGCCGCAAAATGACGTGGAACACTCTTTAACACCCCACCCACCAGCCTTGTTTAAGAAATAGCTTTTGTTAAAGTTTGATTGTAACGTAAGCAAAACAGGGGTCGGAAACTTCGAATCCTTATATCAATTATAGCTGTACTCTACGCTAACGGAAATTTTTGTAGTTTCACTCTGTTGTGTTGAAATGACGATATTTCCTTTTTTTAATTTTTATTATTTGTTTGAAAGCTGTGGGGCTGTGTATTACGAATCATTGCGACTGCTGATTTTGTTTATAACTCACAATCAACATCATTATGTATTCATTCTGCATCGTGTTTTTTCCTAAGTACACAATACAACTTCTTTTTTTGGAAACCCAAAAAGCGCCCTCTATCGGCTCAACGTGGATGCAATGCTCGCGCTTGGTACGTAATAGAACGACCCCGGCATTTAGGGTTGCCAGGTCGTCAAACCTACAAGCCGGACAGACTAGCCAGTTTGGCCGGACATTTGGGTGAAAAGGCCTGTCACAGTATTATTACGACAAAATTTTGTGTTTCCCGGGGCTTCGCTCCCGTGAATTTTATCACGACAAAAACTAAATCTCCTTCTTTTGTAGTAGGGTAAAAAGTAACCTTCCCCAAGCTTTAAGCTACTTCCATAGCAAATTTCATCCAAATCCGCCCATCATTTTCTAAAATTAGTGCGTTCAAACAAACAATCTTCTTAAGGTGATTGGCCAAATGTAAAAAGCCTAACAAAAGCTGGACACCTTTTATTTTGGCCGGACACGCATTCAAAAAGCCTAACTATGTCCGGCTTTATCCGGACGTCTGGCAACGCTACTGACAATACAGCTTTAATTCGCTATTTATTTAAATTGTAAATGCGTTTGAAGACTCAATTTTTTTTTATTCCACACCACATAAAATCGGTTATTCTGTGAATGTTTTTGAACACGTTCAATTTCTTCAGCTTATAGATCGATGGCACTTAATTTACTTTTTGCCTGAGAAAATTCAACTTATTTGGGTGCATAATAGGAGCCCCCCAGATGATGAGCTCGGGGCTAAGCAATAACAGCCGCACGGGTGGGTCTAAAACCCGGGTCTGCATCCAAGGTCGGTCCGTCCCTCGGAAAGCAAGTTAAATTTTGCCCCGGCTGTCATTTGTACATCTTTGATAGCCCTTACGACTAATCAAAAGCCAAAAAACCAGACAAAAGTCTTGCCAATCGGTATCATGTAACTCCGCTACTGGGTTGTGGAGCTCAGATAGGCAGTCGTTCCATGTAAAACGTTAGTGCTCAGCTGCACCCAGTTAGACTAGAAGCCCACGTACCTAACATCATCATCAACTTAGCATATTGCTGACTGAATATGCTAAGTAAATGATGATTAAAGGAAGGCCTTGGAATTCTGGCACAGTATAGACTGAGTAATCTCGTCACTACGGTGGAGTTATACTTATCGTGTTATTTGGTGGCGATACTTACACAGGTTGTCTAAGGCCCACCTGGCGCAAAATCCGACTTGCCGCCAGGTGTAGTCCTCACTGTTGGCGAACTTTTCTAGTAGAAGCAGCGGGCTGTCTTCTTCTTCATCCAGCCTATCCTTAATAATGAGCTTGTTCTCAGTGGTGTGAGCGAACTTCTCCAAAGCAATCAGAGCGAAGAGAACGATGCGAGGCTCACGGCGAAACCTCTGAGGAAAGGCATACGTTCTGAGTTATTAGAAAGCAAACTAGATGACAAAAAATGCCCGAGTTGCGGAAATATTCTAACGAGATACCGTGGCCCTGGAATGCAAGGGCAACTGAAGCAGCAGGGTGGGTTTTTTGTCAATAGAAGTCTAACACACCTTTCTGCTCTACCCACAGTAGGAGGAGTCATTTGATGATTTTTCGAACCAGAAAAAAGACGACTTTCATTTTCGACCGTCGTAAGCAATGACGTGGTCGAAGATAAAGCATGCTTAAAAAAAAAAAAAAAAAAAAGCATACTCTTGACTCAGGTTTAAAGAATTTATTCTCATAATAACGACACATGTTCACTTAGATTGAGACACAAGTTAATTGCTTATCTATTCATATAATAAAACTACAGAAGTGTCAATTCTGTACATTGGAAATATTAAAAACGATTACGATGAAACTTGGTATAATTATACTTTAACATCCTGGGCACCACACTTGATACTTTTTATGCCGGAAAAGTATATTTAAATAAAAAAAAAACAAATTTAATTTTGCGGTTCAATCCCTAGCCACGATTACGGCACTAACCGCAAATAATAATAGGTTGGGAAAAAAGTCTTTTCGCATTATAGTATGTATGAACTTGTAATAAAATCTCTTTGGCTATACTATTTGTATCTGGCTGGTTTTAGTATCATTGAAAGTTTAAATTTTAAAGAACATAATTCCAAATTCAAATTAGGAAAATGTGTGATTTTCATTTGTTTTTCGTACTGTCGAGATGAGTGAATCTAATGAAGAATTTCAATACATTTTAAAATTTTACTACCTAAAAGGTAAAAATGAAACGCAAGCCGCGATAAAAATTTGCGATGTTTATTGACCTAGTGCAGTGTCTGTGAGAGTAGCACAAATTTAGTTTAAGCGTTTTCAATCCGGAAATTTTGATGTCAAAGATGCACGTCGCTCTGGTCGCCCTATTACGGATAAAATGGATGCCATTTTTGAAAACTGGGAATTGACCACAAAACAGTTTTGGCGCATTTGAAAAAGCTGGGTACACAAAAAAGCTCGATATTTGGGTACCTCACGAGCTCACTGAAAGAAACCTAATGAACCGTGTACTCATTTGTGATTCTTTATTACGACGTAATGAAACTGAACCATTTTTGAAGAAGCTGATAACTGGTGATGAAAAGTGGATCATGTACGACAAGAACGTGCGAAAAAGGTCGTGGTCAAAGGCCGGTCAGGCTTCACAGACTGTGGCAAAACCCGGGTTAACTCGCAACAAGGTGATGCTGTGTGTGTGGTGGGATTGGAAGGGCATTATTCATTATGAGCTGTTACCACCAGGCAGGACCATCGATTCTGAACTCTACTGCGAAAAACTGATGAGATTAAAGCAAGAAGTTTAGAGAAAGCGGCCGGAATTAATCAACAGAAGGGGTGTGGTTTTACATCATGATAACGCTAGACCTCACACATCTTTGGCCACTCAGCAAAAATTAAGTGAGTTTGGCTGGGAGGTGTTAATGCATCCGCCGTTTAGTCCTGACCTTGCACCTTCAGATTTCCACCTGTTTCGGTCTCTTCAGAATTCTTTAGGCAGTGTCAGGTTAACATCATGAGAGGACTGCCAAAACCACTTGTCGCGTTATTTTTATCAGAAGTCCCAAAATTTCTATAGCAATGGGATCATGTCCCTACCTACAAGATGGCAAAAAGCTATCGAACAAAATGGTACCTACATACTTTAGTTAAATGTAAATAAACTATATTAAAAAATGGTTTGAATTTTCTTAAAAAAAGCGAAGAAACTTTTTCCCCAACCTATTACGTTTGTCTTACGTTACGTCAACCGCAGTTGAGTTGACTAACGTTATGCTGTAAATTTAAGGCCGAAGTCCGAATTTGGCTTGAACCGTTCACGGCTAGGTATTTTTAAGAGCGAAAGTTATTTAAGTTATTATTCGACGGTGATGCTACTTAAAAAAGTAGTAATCTACACCAAAAACTTACATAACGCGAGCGAAACCGTGGGCAAAAGTTAGTGACTAAATAAAAACATGTTTACCTCAAATACTCTAAGTTTAGTTACAAAGACTAAATGTCAAGTTCTTATCACCTTATGCAAAATATTTCTTTTCCCGATGCAGGGCCGTTAATTGTTGAGGAGTTCTCTTGGTATTGCACCATCAGCTATACTTCACCATATGCATTGAGACGGACATAAAGTGTTTAACTACTATATTAAAGTAATCGTATCACAACCCATGAAATACTTGTTATTGAGTAGTTCCAGTAGCCATCTGCGGTCTTCATCATCAGTTCCACTACACCAAATGGTGCTTTTCGAGAGCAACTGCACAAGTTAGTATAAAATAATTCGCTATAGATTAGGCTATAATATTTGAAGAGTTCCCTCTTCCTGGAAGAGGGAACTCTACAAGTTATGAGGTAACGCACATAACAAAATACATTCGAATTAAGAACCTCCTCCTTTATTTTTAGACCGGTTAAATATAATTTTAATTTCGGTAGTCAGTGTGAAAAAACAAAAATAAAAAACCAAACACACCGACTAGCGAAATTAAAAAAAAATATCAGATGTAGTGATTTGGAAGTTGGTTTTATTTTTTATTAAAAAGTTTTTTGTGAAATTGCACACCTGATGGTACGCTATTTGTGATGTTATATTTTTTTCAACACACTTGCTCATAAAATGGCTCTAATTTCACCGCAATTAGGCACATAATGACACCTGTAATCAAACTGTGACTTTTTCTTTACTATTATTCACAAGTGAGTTATAGGTTTCTTTTTTTAATTGGTTGAGTTGCTTTGTTTTTAAAAAAGTTTCGAAACAAAAAAGATCGTGTTCAATAGTACAAATAAATTAATGTACCTACCTATTGCTAGCTAGTTTCATGCAACTTCGTATTTAAATAGATAAATTTCAACTTGTACGTTTTTAATAAATACAACTTTCGCTCAAATATAACTTTTGTTTTTTCTCTGATAAAGAAAACTTTGAATTACCCGTTTTGTACGTGGCTAAAACGCTATCCGAGAAAATCCAAAAAAAAAGAAACCTCATTCTTTTAGTCTATGGCCGATCTGTTAGATGCACGCGCATAGGAAAACTGATTAATTTTTCCCGCCATTGCGAAAAATTTTCACAACTCGTTTTCACTGTTGAAATTATAGTTATTTATTAATTAAAATGTCTACAAGTACTAGCTATGAAGAAAATGATTTATGTTGTACACCACCCGATATTAAGATGTGAAGCCCTTAACGTTATGGAAAGTTTACTACCTGGAAACTCCAAGGCCAAATATCTATTAGCGTACCAAAATTTCATACAATAGCAAAACAACAAGAGTACGCAGTCTTTTTCAGAAAATGTGATCATGGCGTACTTTAAAGAATTATCTTCTAAGTACAAACCTAGCTCTTTGTGGTGTATATACTCAATGTTAAAAAGCACAGTCCGAACAAAGAATGGAGTGGACTTAAAAACATACTCTAATTTGTCAGCTTATCTAAAGAGACTATCCGACGGATTTAGAAGCAAGAAATCAAAGGTTTTATCGTCTAACGATGTTGAAAAATTTATAAAAGATGCTCCAGATAACCAATATCTGGCTACTAAGATTAGTTAAATTATCTAATTTTATATATCTACGCGACTACAGACTGTGTTGTGTGTTGAACTTAATTATTGTTTCTTTTTTTCAGGTTGCTTTAATATTTGGTGTAACTGGTGCATGTAGGATACAAGAATTAACAAATATAACTGTAAAAGACATAGAGAACCATAGCCAGATGCTTTTAGTGAAAATACCTATCATCTATACTAATATTATAAAGCGGAAAAGTTTGTTTGTTTGCTTGAACGCGCTAATCTTCGAAAGTACTGGGTGGATTTAGATGCAATTTGGTATGGAAGTAGCTTGAAGCTTGAGGAAGGTTATAGGCTACCTTTTACGCAACTGCAAAAAAGGAGAGTTATGTTTTTACTGTGATAGAATCCACGGGAGCGAAGCCCCGCGTGAGTACTAGTGAAAAATAAAATACCTAGGTCATTCACCATACACGGTCCATTCTATGAAATTGTTAAGAAGTATGAAAGTTTGCGTTCACCAAAAGCGAAAAATGACCGTTTCTTTCTAAATTACCAGAATGGTAAATGTACCTGTCAGCCAATAGGTATAAACAAATTTGGTTGTATGCCTAAAGAAATCGCTAAGTTTTTAGATTTAGCAGACGCTGAGAGCTACACTGGACATAGTTTCAGAAGAACTTCAGCTACATTGCTGGCTAATTCAGGAGCTGATATAATGACTTTGAAGCGTCATGGTGGATGGCGATCTAACAATGTAGCAGAATCATACGTAGAAGATTCCATACAAAACAAGAAAGAAATTTGTGCATAAATCACAAAAAGAATTAGACTTGATTCTGAGGCGCGTCCTACTGGCGAAACACCAAGTACCTACATCCAATGATTGGATTTCACCTACCTACACGAATAATGAACCATCTCAAATAACAATACAACATGAAAGTATTTCAGTAAATAATCTGTCTGATGAGACCGCTATGCCATCAAAAACAGTTAATTACAATTTTACCAACTGCACATTTACTAATTGTTTCTCTAAATAAACTTTTTACTCACTAAATAAAATGGCTTTTTATATTATTTTCTTCACAAGTGTATTGAAAAACGTCGTATGATACACGTGTGTATTGATGATTACCGTCCTCGGCTCTCTTAAGACCCTCACCTAACGGCTCGGGTCTCAATGGCGCCTCAGCGGTAATCACCAACATTACACACTTGTACCATAATGTACTATTTTATTAGAATGCAGGTGCAGTATGTGTATACGTAGTTGTTAGAGATTTAATAATTTTGTTTTTTTTTTTCAAATATTGTTTAAGTTGGAGCGAAGTAGTCATAATGGTACACAGTTTTTATTTTTTGTAAAGGTATTAGGATAGATTTCGCGGCAGATTCCTGTATTTCGGTAAGGTATTCAAAATGTGATTTTACTAACGAGTTATATAATAGGACGTATTTTCCTAGGAACACAATTTTAAATTTTACGCAATGATGTTATTAGTGACATTAAAATCGTTTTAAATAAAAATCCATGTGCATTTTCCATGTGAGTTTATCGTTTACCCTCAGACCGAGAATTTTTTCATGTCTGGATCTTTTAATTAACCGACTTCAAAAAAAGGAGGTTTACAATTCGTCTTGAACTTTTTTTTTTTTTTTTTTTTTTTTTTTTTTTATGTATGTTACCTCGTAACTCGGAGACGGCTGGACCGATTTGAAAAATTCTTTTTGCGTTCGAATG
Source organism: Tholera decimalis (assembly GCA_943138885.2). NCBI lineage: Eukaryota > Metazoa > Arthropoda > Insecta > Lepidoptera > Noctuidae > Tholera > Tholera decimalis. The sequence continues at coordinate 28,696,354 of OW964548.2, forward strand.
GGTATAGTTTCTAGTTGGTCCCATTGTTCCGAAATCAGGATCTGATGATGGAATCTTGGAGAAATCGAGGGAACTCTTCAAATATTATAGGCACACCTATAGCGTTTTGGGTATTTTTTATAGTACCTTGAGCAGTTGCTTCCGAAAAGTACCATTTGGGGAAGGTGAACTGATGATGAAGACCACAGATGGCCACTGAAACTCCTCAATAATAAGTATTTCGTGGATTGCGATTCGATTACTTGAGTACGAATGTTAAACACTTTATGCTCGTCACAATACATATGGTGATGTGAGCTGATGGTCAAGTACCAGGAGAACTCCTCAAAAATTAACGGCTATGCATCAGGAAAAGCAAAATTTTGTAAAAGGTGATAAGTTGTCGACATTATGGCTTTTGTAACTAGATAAATTACAAACCGACCCACTAAAAAGCGTGAAAAAAAAATTTTTAGCAAAAAATAGAACCGACTTCCATATCAAAACACTACAAAGGCAAAAATAACTTCAATTTCGGAAGGCGGTGTCTTTAGTATTGTATATATTTTCGTTTTTGACACCGCCTTCCGAAATTGAAGTTATTTTTGCCTTTGTAGTGTTTTGATATGGAAGTCGGTTCTATTTTTTGCTAAAAATTTTTTTTATGTCATTGTTAGTAAGGGTTGAGTATTCTGGTACTGGTACCGGCTTAATCTAGCTAAAGTAAACTTAACACGCAAAAAAAAATACATGACGTGTAAAAGTGTTATTTATAATCAATTTACAAAATAAATATTTCATTTAATTTCAATTCACTGGTTTATTTTTTTTGCTGTCAAGATTTAGCCACACCACAGATTTAGACACAATATTTTAGCCACTAAGTACGTCAATTTAAGACCCCCAGGTTATACAGACTCTGGCAGGATCAAAACCATCAAATTACATCAAGATCATCTTTTCGTGAAAACATTACATATTACTTTTAAGGCGATTTAAAACACAAGTTGGAAGTTATATATTCGCATTTGTGTATATTTTCAACCGACGACAAAAAGAGGAGGTTATCAATTCGACGCGTATATTTTTTTTTTTAATGTATGATCATCGGTTACTCGAAGACTGGTGAACCGATTTGGAAAATTCTATTTTTGTTTAATAGGGTATATTTCGAAATTGGTACCATTTGTCACCAAGTCAGGATCTGAAGATGGGATCCTGGAGAAATCGAGGGAACTCTTCAAATATTATAGGCACACCTATGGCGTTTTCGGTATTTCTTATAGTAACTTGTGCAGTTGCTCTCAAAAAGTACTATTTGGGGAATTGGAACTGATGATGAAGACCACAGATGGCCGCCGAAACTATTCAATAATAAGTATTTCGTGGATTGCGATTCGATTACTTGAATATGGATGTTAAGCACTTTATGCTCGTCACAATGCATATGGTGATGTATAGTTGATGGTGAAGTAACAGGAGAACTCCTCAAAAATTAACGGGCCCAGCATTGGGAAAAGCAATATTTTGTAAAATGTTATAAGTAGTTGACATTTAGGCTCTTGTAACTAGGTAAATTAAAAATCAACCAACTAAAAAGAGTGAAATAAAAACTTTTTACCAAAAAATTAAACCGAATTCCAAAAAAACACTGCAAAGTGAAAAATAACTTTAATTTGGGAAGTCGGTGTCAAAAACGAAAATACAAAACTAAAGACACCGACTACCAAAATTCATGTTATTTTTCACTTTGCAGTGTTTTTTGGGAGTCGGTTTAATTTTTTGGTAAAAAGTTTTTATGTTGTTAAATTTCGTTGCTTACGAATCAAATTGATACATATTTTTTTGTTGCATAGTTTCAGATTTCAGCTTCAAGTTAAGAAAAACAAACAGTAAAGCGACTTGCCGAAGGTTACTTTTGTAAATAAGTATGTAATTATTAACCGACTTCAAAAAAGGAGGTTTACAATGTATGTTACCTCATAACTCGGAGATGGCTGGACCGATTTGGAAAATTCTTTTTTTGTTTGAAAGGGTATACTTTCTAGTTGGTCCCATTGTCGTCACGTTTGGATCTGATGATGGGATCATGGAGAAATCGAGGGAACTCCTCAAATATTATAGGCACACCTATAGCGTTTTGGATATTTCTTATAGTACCTTGTGCAGTTGCTCTCGAAAAGCACCATTTGAGGAAGTGGAACTGATGATGAAGACCCCAGATGGCCACCGAAACTAGTCAATAATAAGTATTTCGTTGATTGCGATTAGATTACTTGAATATGGATATTAAGCACTTTATGCTCGTCACAATGCATATGGTGAAGTAGAGCTGATGGTGATGTACCAGGAGAACTCCTCAAAATTAACGGCTCTGCACCGGGAAAAGCAATATTTTGTTAAAATGATAAGTAGTTGACATTTTGGCTTTTGTAACTAGATAAATTACAAACCGACCCACTAAAAAGCGTGAAAAAAATCTTTTTTCCAAAAAATAGAACCGACTTCCATATAAAAACACTATAAAGGCAAAGATAACTTTAATTTCGGAAGGCGGTGTCTTTAGTTTTGTATATATTTTCGTTTTTGACACCGCCTTCCGAAATTAAAGTTATTTTTGCCTTTATAGTGTTTTTATATGGAAGTCGGTTCTATTTTTTGGTAAAAAGATTTTTACATATATAACATTTGTATTTACAGTAAATTTTATGAAGGTAGCGTTCTCCACCTAGCCACGACTGACAAAGAAATGTATACAAATACATTTTGAAATATACATATACTACCCAACGAGCACATTAGTGGAAATTGCAGCCTATTTTGTTACTTTCGGCTGTAGAATAGCGCTTTAAGGGTTCAAAAAGCAGTTCAAAGTTGCATATCTGCATCCGTAAACGTCTATAGCTATAAAAGTTACTTAAGGTGCTATAAGCTGAATCAAATACCACCCTAGCCTTCACAGTAGTCCACGGTAGAACTCATTTACCACTTACACCTTTATATGAGAGTTACGAAGGTCATTCTGCCACTCACAGCTGTACAGTGGTTTCCATTGTAACTTTTATAGGTTATAGTTATAGTAACCACTATTATACTACTAGAAGTTCCATTATAGAAATAATAGAAACTCTTATGCATACTATAGTTACAAAAAAATCATCATTGTAACTAAGGCCTTTAGTAGCAATAGTCATTCCTTGCAGGCTCAATCCATTCGCCATTTTACAGCCGCTTTTGTAACTATTATAAAACATTTAAAAACACTAAACACTAAACAATAAAAATGGATGCTAAACGAATAAGTACGTAACTACATCTTATAACCTCAAAAACAAGAAAATAGGAGCTTTTTGTGGCTGTGAGTTGCACTAGGGTAACAAAAATCACTGGAAGCGTTAGAAGGGTGAAAATTAGCGCTATGATTCTCAAATGGGAGTTATTAGAGCTCAAACTGCAGGTTATGACTACATTACAATGACGCCATGATTTTTTAAGAAAACTTATAATTCACTTGCAAAATTGAGTTGATATACATTGGTTTTTCAGTTAAATGTGCATTAAATGTACCGGTAAACAATCGGCCACTTGCAAATAGTAAGTTATCGACACGTAAAAATACGGAAATAAAATGTATTCTGTATAACAAATAAAAAATATCACATATCTTTTGTTATTTTTTTAAATATCATAAAAGCGCGTTAAAATTACCCGAAAATTATCTTATATATCTACAGTAAACTGGACAGCGTTTTAAGTATCTTTATATATCTTGCTAATACAGAATACAAACTTTTACTTCTTTTTGTTTTATTTTCATGATGGCGACGAAAACACTTTACCAAAATATTACAAATAATGTCAACTGAAGATATAGAATAAAGAACTATAATCAATTCATTCGTTCAAAGTAGTTCAAAATCATTCAAAAGTAGCGCTATGAGAGCTTTAGTATAGCGTTAATAAATCGTTATAGCTATTAAGGAACCTTTATGCAACCTTTGTGCAGGTTAAATGGAACTTTAGGTTGCATAAAATGGCGCCCAAATAGCGCTAAAGCGGCTGCTTTAAGTCTGTAGTAGACGCTCTAGCGCTTACGTCTATTACCATAAGTAATAATCGGATACGCTCTAAAGCCCTAATGCAGCCCATTTGTGCTAGTTGGGTAGCAGTAGGTATATGTATAATCTGCTCCCGCTTTTCTTTTAGGAAGTGAAGGATGGGAAGTTATGTATGATGTTACATAGCTGATATAGGATAGCTCCCGTGCCTGAAGTTCTGTCCCACCTACAACTCTAATATCTAAGACTTGCACCTCGCCCGCGACTTATCTGCGTAGATTTCGAAATAATTTATAGTCTATAGCACTCACCAATAATGCACCTTACTACTAAAGAAAGATTTTTTAGAATTGGTTTAATAGGTCCGAAGATTACCCCATACAAACTTACAAAAATAAAATACCTTTTTATAATATTAGTATAGATTGAAGATATCTTAACCAAAGGTCAGTCAAGGCTAATATCGAAACGACTGTTTACGCACTCACGAAGAACTGCTAGTTTAAAGTGTCAATAGCGTAATGGCTTAGGTGTCGGACTTGTGAACGAGAGGTCCCAGGTTCGAACCCCACCCATTACATTATTGCGGTGAACCCACTTCAGACTCATATTTAGAAGAAAAAGAACGTCTAAAAATAATGTAATGTCTCTGAATTTAACATAAGAAGCGTATTAACCAGCCATCTTGGGCAATATTATACTTAATCTATAAGTCATGCACTCCTAGTGCTCCGATATTGCCGAGCTTAGCCACGCCAAAGACATCCTTACGGACCAGCATATGTAATAACCACGGATTAATTTCCAATAACAGAAGACCTCTTTTTAGGGTTTTGTAGTCGACAAGGAACTCTTATAGTTTCGTCATGTCCGTCTGTCCGTCCGTCTATCCACGGCTTAGCTCAGAAACTATTGGTAATAGGACGCTGAAATTTGGCATGGACACGCTTTCGGAAAAATTCAAGTTCTTATTTGTGTAAAACAGTACAGTTTGTTTTTGTGAGAACATGGCACGGAACTCTCGGTAGTTAACTAGATAGCCTACACCAGGTGTGGGCCGACATGCACTTGTCCGATTTTTTTATCTGAATTACTATAAATCGTGGTTCCCGTTCTTTAAAAGTCATTGAAAGCCAAATATATTCCAAAATATCAGAGACTGTGATTGGTTTCCAAAATAGTAGCGAGCAATACTCCACACCACCATAATTGGATAGCCTTGCTAGATATGGGAGGTAAATTTTCAAAATTAAGTTACAAATAGTCACGTAATTTTGTGTCCGCGTAGCGTAGCGAACCAATCTGACCGCGGGGCGTGAAATCAACAGTGTAATGTCACCTACACGCCGTGTTGCTCTACTATTGTTTCTTTGGAAGCTTTTGTATCAACGTACGCTATTGAACATCTCAGCAGCCGATTATGAGAAATAACATTAGTGTTTACGCGAACAAACAGTACAGTCTTTTAATTCGCGTCACGGGGATTGTTTTTTACTCTGAAGTAGGCTGCAAATAACTTCAGTCATACATCTAAGTAGGTATAGGTAAGCGTGCTCCATCTTCGACCACATCATCACTTACCATCAGGCGAGATGGTGGTCAAACGCGAGCCTATTATCAATAAAATATTAAATAATTGCATCGATTGCACCCAATTATCTGTAGAATTTATTATAAACTGCACTCGCGTTGGTCAAACTATATATGTGGCAGGTGGTCAAGGCCTGAATGAATATTTGTTTCTAACAGTGGGCGAGCTATTAAATTTAATATATTTTTGATTGATGTGCATTCAATTTACCGGTTGAAACCATCTGTTTATTTGCAATAGAATCGGATTTCCCTTGCAAGAGTATTAGGTGTTATTAGATTCGATTCTTGTTTATTTAATTATTTAGGGACAATAAACAGCTACGATATAAGATCAGTGCACAACAATAAATCATTCAGTTTATAAAAAATATTGCAGCCACATCCGCACATTAAGGCGATAGGATTGGCTAAATTACAAAATAGACCTCTTTTTGAAGGACTACTACTACTAGACGGATGGACTAAATAGATAAAAAAAAAATACGTAATACGCGTAACATATTTGACTTTAAATTTTAAATTTAATTTTTTTATTATTGTTCATACTTTTCTTGGAAAAAAATCGAATATATCCTCTTTTTTTTGCAATAATTTGCTTACTGCTTTGAAATAACTGAACCGATTTAAATATTTCTTTCACACAATTATAGAGAATTTATTGCTTTATTAAATTTAAATTCAAAATTTTACAAAATTATTACTTAAGTGCCGTTAAATCAATAATACCATATTATTACATTAGCGCCCGGCGCGCGCGCTCACTCATACGCAAGGGCCAGTCTCACCCTAGCGTTCGCACGGGGAGGCTGTGTCGCATGTTAGCGCGCCCCGCTCTTTAAACTTTGCGTCAAAGAGTAAACAGCGTAGATAGTACGTTTGGTACAGTGATACGGTTGAGCTATTTAAAAATCGGACATTTCGTTTGCGCTTGGACGTATGTGAATATTTAGTTTTAGTGTTGATTGCGAGTGGACTAAACTAAATGTTAAGTAAATAAAGATATTATTTTTATATTTTAGTTTTTATTGTTTCGTAGCCAAATGACACAAACCATTTTTTCTCCAAGTCAATTGTTTGAAATATTATTATTATTTAGCCTGCACTGTCCCACTGCTGGGCAAAGGCCTCCCTTCATTCCTTCCAACGGTCCCGGTTCTGCGGCAATTCTTTCCAATTCTCAAGGAAGACATCAAGTTCGTCCCGCCATCTCCTTCGTGGTCTGCCGCGACCTTGTGTCCCTGTTTCAGGGCACCAATCTTGAGGTTTACAGGCCCACAGCTCGTTCGGCATGCATATCGTTCGTTTGAAATATATTTATTTATTTTATTAACACTATGAAAAACAAAGTTGAAAGAAAAACTGTTTGCTACTATGGAACTCTTCATGGGCGAGTCCGACTCGCACTCGGAAAGTTTTTTATTAGGGTCCCGTAGCCGAATGGCAAAAAACGGAACCCTTATAGTTTCGGTATGTCTGTCCGTCTGTCTGTCTCTCTGTCTGTCCGTCCGTCCGTCCATATGTCACAGCCATTTTATTCCGAAACTGTTAAGAATATACAAGTGAAACTTAGTAAGTAGATGTATTCTGTAAACTGCTTTCCGATTTTAAAAAAAAATAAAAAAAATATTTAAAATAAAGGGGGGTCCCCATACATGGAACTAGAACTGAAAATATCTTTTTTCATGAAACCTATGCGTGTGCGGTATCCATAGACAGGTCTTTAAAAATGATATAAGGGTTTCTAAAACCACTTTTTCATAAAGTCAATGGTTTAAAAGATATAAGCTTCCAAAGTGGTAAAATGTGTCCACCCTCTAACTTCTATAATAATGGAGTGAAAAATCTAAAAAAAATATATGTCTGTAGACTTTAATGTAAACTTTCAACCAAAATTAGTTTGATGAAATCGGGTCAGCAATTTTTGAGATACAGCATATTTTCTAAAACCGCAAATATAACTTTGTAATTCATATAAACACTATGAAAAACAAGGTTATTTAGCGTAGTTGTAAAAATGTAAATAAGCTAGTTTTAAGAAATTTTTTAGGTTTTTTTTTATTCGTCAAATAAATATACATATATTATACTATTATAGTTACTACGGAACCCTTCATGGGCGAGTCTGACTCGCACTTGGCCAATTATTTTAGTACATTAAAAAAACCGTTACCAAAAATTAAACCGACTCCCAAAAAACACTGCAAAGTGAAAAATTACTAACCACATTCAAGTAATCGAAGCGGAACACATGAAATACTTATTATTCCTACTTATATATTGAGTAGTGGCCATCTGTTGTATTCATCATCAGGTCCACTTCACAAATTGTGCTTTTCGAATGCAACTGCACAAGTTACTATAAAAAATTGGCCAAGTGCGAGTCGGACTCGCCCATGAAGGGTTCCGTAGTAACTATAATACCTAAATATAATATACTTAATATATTTATTTGAAAAAAAAAATTCCTTAGAAATTTCTTAAAACTAGCTTATTTACAATTTTTACAACTACGCCAGATACCTTTGTTCTTCATAGTATTTGTTTGAATTACAAAGTTATATTTGCGGTTTAAAAAAATATACTGTATCTCAAAAACTGCTGACTCGATCTCGTTCAAACCAATTTTGGTTGAAAGTTTACATTAAGATGTACAACATATGGTTTATTTAGATTTTTCACTTCATTATTATAGAAGTTAGAGGGAGGGGGACACGCATTTTACCACTTTGGAAGCGTATATCTTTTAAACGATTAACTTTATGAAAAAGTCATTTTAGAAATCTTAATGTCATTTTTAAAGACCTGTCTATAGATGCCACACACGTATAGGTTTCATGAAAGAAAATATTTTCAGTTTAAGTTCCATGTATGGGGAGCCCCCTTTATTGTAAATATTTTTTTAAATTTTCTCTTAAAATCGGAAAGCGGTTCACAGAATACATCTACCTACGAAGTTTTACATGTATAGTCCTAATAGTTTCGGAATAAAATGGCTGTGACATACGGACGGACGGACAGACAGACAGACGGACAGACAAGTCAAAACTATAAGGGTTCCGTTTTTTGCCATTCGGCTACGGAACCCTAAAAATACTCAAATCACTATAGGTGTGCCTATAATATTTGAAGAGTTCCCTCGATTTCTCCAGGATCCCATCATCAGATCCTGACTAAGTGACAATGGGACCAATTTCGAAGTATACCCTTTCAAACAAAAAATAATTTTTCCAATCGGTTCAGCCGTCTTTGAGTAATCGGTGAACATACATTAAAAAAAAAATATACGTGTCAAATTGATAACCTCCTCCTTTTTTGTCGTCGGTTGATAAAAGCGTTATTATTTATTTTCACAAAAAAAAATGATATTTTTTTATATTACGATTCACTCTAACTACAATAACTACTCAATAAAGAATATTTTGTTCCCAAAACAAGCATTGCAAATGTTCTGAGTCCGACTATATTCAATCGATTTATGATGATAAAAGCTAATAGGTAGCGACAAAAATCCTTCGAACGTATCTGCGTCCGGTGATACCTATGACATTCGGGGAAGCGCGCGGGCGCTCGGGGTGGTCAGCACTGGCCGCTTGTTTCACGTTCAATGCTCAAGGACGTTGGGCTATCCTTTCACCTTAACATTGAAAATATAAGCAGTATATGCCGTTGGATAACGTCGTTGCACTTGCAAAAGGCGCTATGTGGTAAATAGTCATTTTCGTTCTTTTATGAAGTTTCAATCGTTATTTTAATAACAGAGTTAGTGCGACAAGAGTTTACTGCAAACAGTGTCCCTGCTCGAACGCTACGTTTGTTTACTGAGCGAGGGACACTGTAACATAATTTACTCGTTAGTTCAATTGAGTCAAAGTTATTATGAACGATACTGTACAGAGTATTAGCCTCTAGTAGCTTACGTCTTGATTCTAGTGTAACCATGTTATATTTTTTTAACAGTTGAGGGTATGACAAATACGTTTTATAACATCTATAATGCATGGCACGAAGGAACTTCCGCTGGACCTTCTCGATCTCATCCACATATTTCTGGTAGAAAGGATTCCAGATTGGCACTGTATATTCAACTTGTGAACGTATTAACGTTTTATAGAGATACAGATAGGTGAAATTTCGTTTGTACTCGGTGGATGCTCTCATTACAAAACCATACATTTTGAATGAATTATGGACAATTTTTTCAACATGTTGATTTAAAGAAATTTTATTATCAAACATCACACCAAGATCCCTTACAATTGAGATATTACCCAATACTGTACCATCCAACCTGTACCCAGAACCGATGATAATTTGATTTCTTGTAAAATTTATACAATGACATTTAGGAATGCTAAGATGTAGTTTATTGTCATGACAGAATGCTGAGAGTTTATTAAGGTCCCCTTGAAATTTTAGAGAGTCCTCACTTGTTTTGATAGTTCAAAAACTTTGAGATCATCAGCATACATGAGAAACTTTGTTGTTTTTGAAGCATTTCTTATGTCATTTATATAAAGTATAAATAAGGGTGGTCCTAGGATGGAACTCTGTGGAACACCAGAAGTTATAGAAGTAAGTCTGATTCCATGATAATTCAAGGCAAACAGCTCTGCCTTGAATCCAAGAAACCAAGAGTATTACGAGCAAGCAGAATGTTCATTGCAATGTACTTTTTAGCTACATTTAGTTAAAAGTATGTGGATACCCATCACACATACATAAACATGAACTCAACCTATATTTTAAAGAATAGATTACCTACATAAGAATTGACTTTTGAGACACTTGGTCCAGAAAAGTAACTTAATTTTGTACAGAAAATTCATCACAAAACCGTGTTACTGAAACATTCATAGTAGTATTCTATCCATATCACTGAAATGAATGTTGAATATAATGTTACTTATAATTGGATCTATACACGTACTACACGTATTACATACAAGTAAAAAAATTAAAGTGTCTGTCTGTGGTTTCCAAATAATTGTCTTTTCTCAAGTGCTTGTATTTATTTTAACAAACTTTAAATTATTGTTCATCTGCCTAGCAGTCTGTCTGTCAATCCTTGTTTGTCCGGGCTAATCTCTGGATCGACTGAAACGATTTTAATGTGATTTTCATTGAAAGATAAAGGACGTTGTAGTGCAACATATAGGACAACATATAGACATATCGGACTTACAACGCAATTCCCACAGGTTTGGGACTTACGCGGGAAATATGACGTAGTAGGCACAGGGAGTAAATAAATAACAGCACCCTTACTCTTTTATTTACATCGGTTCTACTTACCAAGAACGAGAGCATATAGTCGAGGGTTTCCTCGGTGAGCACGGCGACGCTGTTGGGGCCCGCCAGCTTGTCTGCCACGCAGCCTAACACGACACAGATGTTGCGTTCCACCTGGACATTGATGTCATCGGAAAGGGCGCGCATCGCTGACAATCCGAACATCTGCTGCAACTGGAATCATCATACAATACGATGAAAAAAAAAACAACCAGATTCCACGTTGCTTCAACAAGTTTTCGGGTTAAAATAGCGCCTACGTGCTGTTTGGTTGAAACTACAAGTTTGATCTTGTAAAGTGTAACTTGTTGATCCTACAAGCTACGTATCATGTTATTTCTACGTTACGTCAGGTCGAATTTACGTTAACATTTTCCGATTGTTTTTACAAGTTTAGCAAGTAGATTTAACATGCTCAGCACGTTATTGTGACATGACATGACTAGCTTGTTGAATCTACATGCTTGAAATGTTGTTGTGATGAAATTTTTATATCGAAATCTGTTTGTTTTTGGTAGGGCCAACTCGTAGTTCAGCACACTGAGGCTGATTACTACCTAAAGGCCCCCAGCCAGGGCTTACATACTAGACCACCGCACGCTAAGAGCACTCCCTGTGGAGTACAGGCCTCGGCACAGCGGGGTCGTTGATCTTTTGAGTTTTTTTTTTTTTTGGTAGGGTCACTCGTAGATCAGCTCACTAAGGCTGTGCGTCTACTTAACCGGTCTGTAGATCTTTTGCTTTTTTTTTTAGGTAGTTAAAAATTGGTGTCTTTTTATAGAAATATGTTTATATGGGAATAAATACGTATTTTTAGAGATATTTAAGTAAATATGGGGTCGTTTTTGCGGAATTAAAATATAAACCTGTCATAGATGTGGGTTGGTACCCCATACTTAATAAAAAGGTCAAATTCACATATTTTGACTAGGGTGTTTTTACTAATCGAAAATATAGACCATAGAGACTAATTTGGCATACTCAGCTCATTTTCGACCATACTGTGGGTTGGATCCTTTTTGCGTATCTACGTCCATTTGATTTAATTAAGTGACAGAGACACATTAATCGCAGTGCAAGGAAACGTAATACGTCGTGCTAACTTGTGCATTAGACAAAACGGTGAACACTTCCAGCGCCTTTTGTAAATAAGGTAAAAATTAAGACTTCTTGTAAATAGTTTTTAAATTATAATTGTAAATAAGTTGATTCAAAGTTTTTAAACATACCAACTTATCGAGCTTACTTAATTTAAACAGTCTTGTTATTTTTATTTTATTTATTAGGGACTAAAAACAGTTACATGCCAAGCTTAACAATAGATTCTTAAATTAACACAACAATTAGATATACTGTTATACTTATTCTATTCTATATTTATGTTACTAACTACACATGTAACCCACACCATTGTCCACGAACTCACAAAAATAAAAATATTAAAAGAAAACAGACACATAGTCGTTTATGTATAATAAAATATGCTATTTGTAAGTAGGGATGATGGGAAAATTACAATCAGCTGAAAAAGCCGGTACATATTTTTATTTTATATCCGAACTCAATACAATAGAGGGTTGTGAACATTCAGTCAAAAAGTATTGGGAATCGATGATTTGTTTAGGGTTTCGTATTCATTTTTAGAGTTCCGTAGCCGAATGGCAAAAAAATGGAACCCTTAAAGTTTCGTCATGTCTGTCTGTCCGTACGTCCGTATGTCACAGCCATTTTATTCTGAAACTATTAAGACTATACATGTGAAACTTGGTAGGTAGATGTATTCTGTCAACCGCTTTCTGATTTTAAGAAAAAATGTGAAAAAAAAAAAATTAAGTTAAAGGAGCCCCCCTTTAACTTAATTTTTTTTTTTCTCCCCATACATGGAACTGAAACTGAAAATATATTTTTTTAAATGAAACCTATGCGTGTGTGATTTCTATAGACAGATCTTTAAAAATGACATTGTGGTTTCTTAAACCACTTTCTCTTAAAGTCATTGTGGTTTCTTAAACCCCTTTCTCTTAAAGTCAATCGTTTAAAAGGTATACGCTTCCGAAGTGGCAAAATGTGCCCCCCCCCCCCCTGTTCAAAAATATATGCTAACTTTTAACGATAATTGGTTTCAACGAGATCGGGTCAGCAGTTTTTGAGATATAGCACATTTTCTAAAACCGCAAATATAACTTTGTATTATAATACAAATACTATGAAAAATAAAGCAAGTTTGCGTAGTTACTTCGGAACCCTTCATGGACGAGTCTGACTCGCACCCGCACGCATCGAACAAAGAGTTTGTCTTGAATTTTGCATCGCCAATCGAATGGAATTCGTGTTCCGAGTCCCTGAAAATGTTACAGAAGGCTTACCATGAATCGACTTTAACAAAAAAACACGCGCGTATGAGTGCAACGTTCAAAAGCGGTCGAGATGTGATGGAAGATTTGCCTCGGTCTAGTAGGCCAAGAACGTCTTCAACTGAAGTTAACATCGCAAAAATGAAGGAAATATTAACTGAAAATCCTAATTCTAGTTTGAGAAAGATAGCCGCTGAATATTCCATGTCTTACGAGTCGATCCGTACCATTTTAATTAAACGCTTGGGTATGATACATGTTGCCACACGGCTAGTCCTAAAAGACCTGAATTATCTCTAAATACTCAATCGCATTAGTAGCTGACCATGTGGTCAGCGACTAATGCGATTGCGATGCGATGTTGGAATTCCAACATTCATGGAACGCATTGTTACTGGTGACGAGATGTGGGTTTACGGGTTTGACATGCAAACTAGTCAACAATCTTCGGTGTGACGCTTTCCAACTGAATCGAAACCGAAAAAACCACGCCAAAGTCGATCAAAAGTCAAAATCAAATTGTCTGTTTTCTTTGACTAACGCACCGTTGTGCACTCATAATTCTCGCCGGAAGGTCAAATATTGAATAAATTATTTGAGCGTTATGTAGCGTTTAAGAGAGCAATTACAACGAAAAAGGTCATCATAGGGAACGATTCTTTGTCCAATAACTCAACAAATCCCATCGAGTAACCACTCGTTGAAATTTCGACAGAATTAAAGAAAGAAAAAGAAATCCAGAAAGCGTTTAAAAGTGTTTTGTTAATTGGATTATTCTTCGGCGTAAGTGTATCGTTTCTGAGGGAGCATATTGTGAAGACGATAAAATAACTTTGGATGAATGATTAACATTTTGCGAATTATTGATCGTTTCTCGGTTTCTTGACTGAGTAGTAGATTTCATATACAATTGAATTGAATACACAATAACATTTGTCTTTGAATACACATTATAGTGCCGAAAGCAAAAACATATTTTTCTGTCAATTTCGTACTGTTGGTTAAGCAACTTCCGTACACAGCTCAAATGGCTTCCTATTCGGTTTCGCCGGAATCTTCACTTACTTTCTCTGCTTTATAATGAGCTCTTTATTCCTTTTACTCCTTTTTATCTTAAGGAACGTTTTAAGTTCCTCTGTGACACATATTCATGATCCTTGAGATCATCGGAAAATTTAGAGTTAAGTATTCGTATGCATTCCACTTCTTTCTTTGACAACTCTTTTACTATTCAAGCAGCTCGTTTGCGGAATGCATTACCCATAGAAGTGAGGCATGCTCAAACGCTACCAGCGTTCAAAAGAATGGTGAAGGAGCATTATCTTTCCCTGTAGCTTCTCCTCTTCTTTCTCAACTATGCATGGAATATTTATTATATGTTTCAATTAATATTATTTATGAAGATTGTACACTGACAGCCCTAAATCTGTCTCCTTTAGGTTTTGTCCATCCAAAGGTTGTGTGTAAGAGATCGCCTTGAAGACCGCCCATTGTACACAAGTTTTAATTTTTGAATCCAATGAAATATTGTAAGGTGTACAATAAAGTATATAATAAATAATTAATAAGACAGTTGGTAATTTTAACTGTCTTATTTATTACATATACTTTATTGTACGCCTTCAATTATGTAAAATAAATAGTAATATTATGTTCAAAGCTTATATTAGACAGAAGAAGTCAGTTGTGATTATAATTAGGGCCTACGCACACCGGGACGAAATGGCACAGGATCTTATTTTTTACCAAAGGCCAATCAAACTTATCTAGTAGGAATACGAGAAAAATTTCCTCTGCCATTCCGTCCCAGTGTGCGTAGGCTTTTATTGTAAGTGTAATTACACTTCTGCCTTTTTTTTTACTTTTGTCTATGTTTGTATATGTCTTTTGTATATATATATGCATAAAAGTTTAAACAGTTAAATATGTAAGGTGTCTTGAATAAAACTGTCTATATTCATTTTTGTATAATTCCTTTATTTTTACACTTCTCATCAAAAATATACATTTTATATCTCATCATTATTTATAGATTTTATATGTAATATATCAATCACTATTAACTAAAAAGTTACTCCGTGCTAGATATTACAAAAAAGTTGTATAATTAATGGAATATGTATAATTTATGGAATAATAGTCCTTCTGACTAAACATCACAAATTTATAAATATCCAATTTAAATACATGACTAAAGGACGTTCAGCCATCTGGTAAAACGCGGCGGACAATGACTTGGCTCGTTTTTCTTCAGTCACACGGCCTAGGTATCCAGCTGGTTTATTTCATCTACTTTAAAGTTGGTTTGCCTGATAAAGGATCAAACCCAGTGTTTACAGTGGTTTTCACTGCATTCTATCCAAGTCCAAAAAATATTCAGATATTGTCACTTCTCTCTCTTTCTCTCTCTCTGGCCGATCCCTCATATCTGATGATCGTGCTAAGCATTGGGTTGCATCTAGAACGGATGATCTGCCTCCACCGGTCACTATCCAATGCGTCTGCGATGACCGTGTAGAATTTGGAGGAGGACGAGCCTTTCGTTTGGTCCACCCACCTTGTTGGTGAGCAATCGCACAATTTTTCGCCTTCAGTGCTGCCAACTAGGATCAGCTTCTCCTAACTTTTGTCGCCGCTGCATACTATGTGGCCAAAATACGAAAAAATCCGTTCCTGGCATATCGTTGACAGGAGAGTTTTAATCTGGAGCTGCTGCAGGATTGATGCATTGGCATTGGTGCGTTTCACCGTCTTTTGTCCTTCCAATATACGTTTCAACTGCATACAATAAGACAGGAAAAACTAGAGCTCGTATCAATTTGATTTTGATTTGGATACCAATACCTTTTCATCCTGGTGTTGTTAAAACATTTCATCGTCTTTCTATTAGTATTTCATAGCGTCTTTTGCATTTCCGATTTGCCTTTTTATTTCGGAGAAACAGCTGTCATTATTGTAGATTTGCAAGTCCAGGTTCGTATAATAGTCAACAGTGACATCTGTTAGCTTTCCAGCCACTTACTTACGGATTTATAAGATCTCTGATCAAAATCACAGCAATTCACGGGCGAACTAGCATATTCACATTATTCCTACCACAAGCCTTAGGAGATTGTTTCCATCATTGAATATCGTGTGCCTACTCACAATCATAGTCTTCTTCTAGTACAACTACTAAATAACGACACTTATCTTTTTACAAGCCTCGTCGTCGAAATAATAACGAAACAAAAATGAGGCAATGCGTGTATTTCACAATTAGGGTGCTGGTACTACTTGTAGTTCCTGATTTAGACAATAACATTATCAAACGCAAACTCACTCAGGCACTAACACCAATTAATTTACAAAGCGACCATGTCAAATGTTAAGGTTATGAAGCTAAGTCAACGAGCGACGTATTATCGTGCGAATAGAAATAAAGTGCTGCATAAAAATGAATATCTAGAATATCTACAAATGATGTTTGCGAAGGCAGTGCTATCCTGCCTTCGCAAACATATTTGCAGATATTCTTTAAAAAGGCAGGATAGCAAGGTTATTGTTTGAAAACGAATTTATTAATGCTGCTATGTGAACTCCGAACGCAATATTTTATTTTGCTTTCGTAAATTGGTGTGGAAATTTAACTGTTATTTTCGTGTACCCTACCAGAATTTTCGAGGAAATGGATGAGACTTAGCAAACGCTTGCATTTAATTAAAGCGCCGCGGCAGCAGGGCCTGACCACTGTAACAAAATTTTTCTATATATTTTTCATTTGAAAAATTGGAGAGACACACTTTATGAATTTAAGAAATTAGGTGATAAATTGCATTTAATTTTATCCGAAATGTGGCGCAAAGAATTTTCGGCTCCCGAGTGGCCGGTGAACCAGCAAATCATCTACTAAAACCTACCTTGATAACTTGCTCTTTTGACGGTAGTGGGCAATCGTCGAAAACAATAGAGATAGCGGAAGGTCCCAATGGGTTGTCCAGCGGTATCATTTTAACCATCGATGTTACGACCTGGAACCATCCCTCCTCCTTCTCAGCGATGACGTGTAGTTTCACTAAAGACACGGGTGATTCCTCGTCACTGCAACAAAAGAGAAATGTTGAGGAGACAGTACCTACAAGTTCGTTTAAAGCTCATAAGTGTGGACCGCACCGTATAGTTTGATTCCCGCCCATAGAATAACAACCACAAATTGCAAAACGTAGTGTGTAGGAGAGAGCGCTTGAGTAAAGCGTCAACATATTCAAGGCGTGCAGTTCATAAACCAGACCGTCACTTCGAAAAATAACTTTAATTTCGGTAGTCGTGTCTTTAGTTTTGTATCATCGTATATATCATTATAAGTCAGTTTTATTTTTTGTTATAAAGATTGTTTTCACACTTTTTAGTGAGTCAGTTTGTGATTTACTTGGTTACAAAAGCCTAAATGTCACCTTCTTATCACCTATTGCAAAATATTTCTTTTCTCGATGCCGAGCTGTTAATTGTTGAGTTCTCCTGGTACTTCACCATCAGCTCCACATCACTATATGCATTCTAACGAGCATAAAGTGCTTAACAATCATACCCAAGTAATCGAAACGTAATCAATGAAATACTTATTTATTTATTTATTAAAACTTTATGCAACACAAAATGTACAAAGGCGGACTTAATGCCATAGGCATTCTCTACCAGTCAACCATGGGTGGTGAAGAGATAACATGGCAGGTGCATAAAAAGAAAATAAAGTAAGAAGATAATATTTTGCAAAGTAAAAGTTTTATTACAAGTGTATATACTTCTAATACATAATTATAGTTCTAACAAGAATAAACTTACGTGCTTTTTGAGAGGAACTGCACAAGTTACTATGAAAAATACCCAAAACGCTATAGGTGTGCCTATGATATTTGAAGATATCCCACGATTTCTCAAGGATTCCATTATCAGATCCTGACTTCATTACAATGGGATCCACTAGAAAGTATACCCTCTCAAATAAAAAAAGTATTTTCCAAATCAGTCGAGCCGTCTTCGAGTAATCGGGGAACACATAAAAAAATAAAAAGTTTAAGACGAACTGAGAAACTCCTCCTTTTTTTGAAGTCGGTTAAAAATATTTAATCAACAAATTATTTGAGTATTCGAAGTTGTTTTATAGTATCCATGTACACGCAAAATTAACACAACAATCAAAACATATAATACCACAGTAAAAATATGAGTATATTGAATATATAGTATTGAGTATATTGGTTTTATAATTTATCTAGTTACAAAAGCCATAATGTCAACAACTTATCACCTTTTACAAAATATTGCTTATCCCTGTGCATAGCCGTTAATTTTTGAGGAGTTCTCCTGGTATTTGACCATCAACTCTACATCAACATATGTATTTTGACGAGCATAAAGTGTTTAACATCCGTACTCAAGTAATCGAATCGCAATCCACGAAATACTTATTATTGAGGAGTTTCAGTGGCCATCTGTTGTCTTCATCATTAGTTCAACTTCCCCAAATGGTACTTTTCGGAAGCAACTGCTCAAGGTACTATAAGAAATACCCAAAACGCCTATGCCTATAATATTTGAAGAGTTCCCTCGATTTCTTCAGGATCCCATCATCAGGTCCTGATTTCGTAACAATGGGACCAACTAGAAAGTATACCCATTCAAACGCAAAAAGAATTTTTGAAATCGGTCCAGCCCTCTCCGCGTTATGAGGTAACAAACATAAAAAAAAAGTTCAAGACGAATTGTAAACCTCCTTTTTTTGAAGTCGGTTAATAAACCGGTGACTCCCCAACTGCATTAGTGCTTTGGAGCGTATCCGATTCTTGCTTATGCTATTAGACGTAAGCGCTAGAGCTTCTACTACTGAATTAAAGCAGCCGCTTTAGCGCCATTTTGTGCAGCCTAAAGTTCTATTTAACCTGCGCAACAGTTGCATAAAAGTTCCTCAATAGCTATAACGATTTATTAACGCTATACTAAAGATCTCGTAGCGCTGCTTTTGAATGGTTTTGAACTACTTTGATCGAATGAAGTGATTATAGTTCTTTATTGTATACCTTCAATTGACATTATTTGCAAGTAATATTTTGATAAAGTGTTTTCGTCGCCATCATGAAAATAAAACATAAGTAAGTAAAAGTTTGTATTCTGTATTAGCAAGATATATAAAGATATTTTCGAATAATTTTAACGCGCTTTTATGATTTTTAAAAAATTAAAAAAGTTATGTGATATTTTTTATTGGTTATACAGAATAAATTTTATTTCCGTATTTTTACGTGTCGATAACTTACTATTCGCAAGTGGTCGATTGTTTACCAGTACATTTAATGCACATTTAACTGAAAAACCAATGTATGTAAACTCAATTTTGCAAATGAATTATAAGTTTTTTTAAAAAGCCATGGCGTCATTGTAATGTAGTCATAGCCTACAGTTTTAGATCTAAAAATTCTCTTTTGAGAATTAGAGCGCTAATTTTCCCCGTTCTAATGCTTCCAGTGATTTTTGTTCCCCTAGTGCAATTTACAGCCACAAAAAGCTCCTATTTTCCTGTTTTTGTGGTTATAAGATCTAGTTACGTACTTATTCGAATGGTTTCCGTTTTGGAGATCCGTGGTCTACCCTTAAAAACACTCACTTAACATAGAAATTTTACGCTTCTCAACTTTAAAAACAAATCCAAGATTACGGTGTTTTAATTGCGATACTTGAATTTACACCCGATATTTCTAGGTAAACATAATGCAGGTTATTTTTCAAATAGATAATCATCAAACATCTCAATAATAGTTTACATTATTTTGTTGTCGGTAGAAATAAGATCCAGTTATTTTATGGTTTAGTTATATCTACACCATAATATGAAGTTTAAACATTTCAATTAACTACCTATTATTGTTTTATTACAGAATGTCCTATAAAATAGTTAAAACTATAAATGCAGACAAGAAAGAGGTGTCAATCTGCCCTTCAGGATGGGAAATATAGCTCAGAATAAAGAAAATTTGTTAAATGAAGACAATATTCCGATTGAAAAGACATTGCCTAATGATGATGAGAACGTTGCACAAAAAAACCGTAATTTGGCTAAAGAGGATAATGGATCCTGTGATGGTACTGCACCAAATCCAAATGTTGAGACTGATATCTTTATACAATAAGAACCCAAGAATAGGTTTTTTTTTTTGTTAAGTTTGTGATTTTTGAAATGTTGAGATTAATCTTCTTAAAGATTAAGAATTAAAATACTTTAGTATTAGATGATTAGCAGATTCACTGGAATGTTCAGCCATGTTTGACGATTTTAGGAGGTTTTCATAAACCTTGCGTACTTTCCTGCGATAACCTCCACTTTTCTTTATTAATTTCCATCGTTTAGCATTCATTTTTACTATTTTTTTTTGTAATTTTTACAAAAGCGGCTGTAAAAAATGGCGAATGGATTGAGCCTGTAAGGAAGAAGTTATGACTATTGTATTACTAAAGGCAGTTTTTGTTTCTGTTTAGGATATTTAATGTAGTTCTTAGTTACACTGATGAATTTTTTGTAAGTATAGTATGCATAAGAGCATCTATTATTTCTATAATAAAACTTGTAGTAGTATAATAGTGGTTACTATAACTCCTGTACAGGCGCTGCAAACAGTCTACAATTAACTCCTTTTTGTAGTAAAGTAATCTATAAAAGTTACAATGGAAACCACTGTACAGCTGTAAGTGGCAGAATGACCTTCGTAACTCTCATATAAAGGTGTAAGTGGTAAATGAGTTCTACAGTGAACTACTGTGAAGGCTAGGGTAGTATTTGATTCAGCTTGTAGCACTTTAAGTAACTTTTATAGCTACAGACGTTTACGGATGCAGATATGCAACTTTGAACTGCTTGTTGAACCCTTAAACCGCTATTTTACGGCCGAAAGTAACAAAATAGGCTGCTATTTACACTAATGTGCTCGTTGAGTCATATCCTTTAACAACCACTCTGTTTTCTTTCTGTAAGATAAGACTTAAACCAACGGTGTAAGGAACCAAATACGCCAAAGCCTTCAAGCTTCCTTAAGATCCACACCTTGTCAAACGCACTGCTGAGGTCCCGTTTGAACAACAGCAGGTGAGCCAAAAGAAGGAGTAAAGTTTGAGGCGAAATAATTAGCAAATAATTTGCAAATTTCGTCACCAGTGGATGCTGTTTTGTTTCCT
This sequence comes from Tholera decimalis, assembly GCA_943138885.2. Lineage (NCBI taxonomy): Eukaryota > Metazoa > Arthropoda > Insecta > Lepidoptera > Noctuidae > Tholera > Tholera decimalis. Next base: position 28,717,829 of record OW964548.2, read on the forward strand.
AGACACATCTCCAATGGAATGTCGTTAGAATGAGACTTTTTCGTTTAGGCAAGACGTTGCGAAAAAATTTGTATGCAGTTTAAGATAGTATTGAAAAGAGTGTGAAATTCTTTCAAATATTTTAAAGGTACAATACTTTTAAGGTCAACAAAAATAATAAAGTAATTATTACTCGTACTTGCCTTACGTACAGGTGTATAATGTAAAGATATATGTGGAGACAGCTGTTCTGCTGTCTCCACCAAGAGCCCGACTTAACATTTTCTATCCACTTACTTGTCAACGAAGGAGGCTACCAGGTCCAGTAGTTCGAGCACAAGGCTGTCGATGACTCGGGGATCCACCTCCTTGTTGCTTGAGGCCCGGGGCTCCACTGCTTGTGTGGTGGAAGCAACGGATCCCCCCGAAACCCCATAGGCATCTGTTGGCCCTGCAATATCCTTGCTGCAGCAAGCACCCATGTTCTGTAAACAATAAATAATTTGAAAGGCCAGCTCATATAATAAATATAACCATGGGTTTTTTTAGTTCCTTCGTGGGTCTATTTTCCTATGTTCACAATAGCAAAACAAAACACGAAAACAATTACACATCTGTTGAATCTAAAATATAAAATTTAGTAACAGCGAGTGCGATTTTGGATTTTTTCGGAAGTATCCAAAAAATATTCAAAGCATAGCGTAGCGTAGATGAGCGGTCAAGGAATTGTCGTCCGGCGCAGAGAACAGGTAAGCTCAGACTACAGCAAGAGCGGTGCAAACCAAGACGTGCCCTCCCCCCGGCCAACCTGCCACCCACCTGCCGGCGGCGGGCCAACGCACACTGGGCATCGGCAACCCTACGTTAATTGTCAAACTATTACCAACCATGCTCCACTCGATATAAAGTTGAAAATTAATTTACTAACATTAGGTTATGTTAGGGCGATTAATTATTCACTTAAAGGCGCAGTTTGGATTTTTCTCTCATGTAGGAAGTGAATTGAGGCCATGAGAGCCAGAGTTTCAACAAAAATTTCAACTGTCTAAATAAGGTCAAAATGTTGAACTAAATTTTAGGCCACTGTGGTGCTATGACTTTTACCGTTTAGATCAGTTTTCTCAATTAAAATCAGTATTTAAAAAAATACAGTTAGGCCACTCTGGCTCTCATGGCCTCAATTATGAATATGTAAAACTATTTTGAAAAGAATCTGGCCCCACTATGGACCATTTTGCTTTCGGGTAAAATAAAGGTGTACTGCTTCAATAGCTTTGTAAACAAAATCTTATTTATTAAATAAAATAGTTACACAAATCTAGGTAAAAGCAAGGAATGCATGCGGATTGCTGCGGATGTTAGTTTCACTTATTTCTGCAGACACGGAAACGAGGACGTATTTGGGAAGTTCTCAGGAAATCAAAATATATAATCCTCTTCACATGTTATAAATATTACTGTTACTAATAATATATTTAATAATTTTTCAAATATATAGTTATGTACATTGTATGTGTGTATGTACAGACACCAGCACATGAAGCTACCCCAAAATGTCAAATTTTCCCAATCAACCTTGAACCTAATTTCTTTAACAATAAAGTTGAAAATCTATTAAAGAAATTTGACGGATTGTTGTAGCTTGATGTGCTGGCGTCTGTACAGGTGCAATGTTCTGAATCCATATACAATGAGTCAATGTTGGGTCTTACTATGCGTTTAGCTTATGTGGCCACTTTGATCTGGAATACGAGGGCGGGTCAATAAGTCCGTGACTTTTTAATTTCTTGTCTTTTAACTGAAAGGGCAACACTGCTCCTGTCAACAAGCAACATCAGTTGACTTCTGTCAAAATTTGAACAAGCTGCGTCTTTAGGTTTGTCTTTGACAGCCATTGATAGCAGACTGCCGCGTATTGGAAAAAAGTGAATTTCGTGTGCTCATTAAGCATTATTTTAGAGGAAAAAAACCATCACTCAAACCAAGGCTAAGCTTGATAAATACTATGGGGACTCTGCACCATCAATTTCAATGGTAAAGAAGTGGTTCACAGAATTTCGTTGTGGCCGTACAAGCACGGAAGATGCCGAACGTTCTGGACGCCCAGTTGAGGTCTCTACACCCGAAACAACTGAAAAAAATCACGATATGGTGTTGGCCGATCGGAGATTGAAAGCGAGACAGATTGTGGAAGCCATAGGCATCTCACATGGCTCAGTGGTTACAATTTTAAATGATCACTTGGGTATGAGAAAGCTTTCCGCAAGATGGGTGCCGCGGTTGCTCACAATCGATCACAAACGCAATCGTGTGACAACATTGCAAGAGTCTTTGGCGTTGTTCAACCGCAATATGGACGAGTTTTTGCGCCGTTTTGTAACCGTGGACGAAACATAGATCTACCACAACACACCAGAGACCAAACAGCAGTCAAAACAGTGGGTTTCTCGGGGTGAATCGGCGCTAAAGAAGGCCAAGGTGGGTTTGTCTGCCAATAAAATCATGGCGACTGTTTTTTAGGATGCACGCGGTATTATCCATATTGACTACCTTCAAAAGTGTAAAACAATCAATGGTGAATATTATGCCAACTTATTGGGTTAATTTAATGCGAATTTAATAAAAAAAACTACCGCATTTGGCCAAGAAGATCTTTCCATCAGGACAATGCAAGGGTGCACGTGCAGTTTCCATGTCAAAAATTCATGAATAGGGCTACGAATTGCTCCCTCATTCACCCTATTCTCCGGATTTAGCCCCAAGTGACTATTTCTTGTTCCCAAACTTGAAGAAATGGCTTGGTGGAAAATGATTTGACTCCAATGATGAAATCATCTCACAAACAAATACCTATTTTGATGACCTCGACAAATCTTATATTTTGGAAGGGATAAAACAATTGGAGAAACGTTGGACAAAGTGTATAGAGCTCAAAGGAGAGTACGTTGAAAAATAAAAAATAAATTTATCCAAAAACCTGTGTTTCATTCAAAAAGTCACGGACTAAAGGTGGAAACACAGTTTTGAAACGTGACGCGACACGATGTGTCGACACCCCATGTCCTCCGTGGACATTACCAACACGCGATGCCACGATACTCTAACAATTTTTGAATACAGTCTCTGTATAGCAGTGAACGTGTATGGTCGTTTACTATGGATCTACTAAATAACGAGTCAGATGTAGACTTTGAAGAACATTTGATGCAAATTTTGGGTACACTTATATTACTTAAAAACTCAAGAAAAAGAAAATAACTCGACGTTATTGGGTGCATTAAATAAATCAAAAGAGATGTATGTGTGGTGAATTGCTTACACATTTTTTTTTTCAAAAAGGAACCAGTTAACTACCTATATAATTGCGATAGTGCATAAATAACAATGGTACCATCAAAATAATTTACATTATTGGTCGTCTTTACATCACATCAAACATAAAAAGGCACTTACAAAGATATTTATGTTTTAATTATACAATAAAATGGATTTGCGGGGCGAGTAAAATTGCACAATATTTAAACCATACTGTTTTTGTAGTTGCCCTTTCGGCCCGTTCCCAGTCCGGGGCCGCAGTATCTAGTTAGAACATTTACAGGCAGCAAAAACATTGTGAGCCTTGAGAGGGATTACGTAAATTATAAGCAGCTATGTGAAATTTTCACAAAAACTTATTTAGAAATTCTTATATAAAAACATACAAATTTGATTCTAGTTTCTAAGCGAATTTCTTTAACATAATTTCGTAATTGTGTGAGAACTATCCATTTATATTTGTCCACATTTTTAATATTCTAATGCTGAATAAAAAGCAAAGAGATGCTTTGATAATGGTATGCAGAGTGACTTCTTCTATCTATACTTATAATAAATCTGTAGAGAGGTCAATTCTGTACATGAAATATATTTATAAAATAACTATCAGGGGGTAATTAGGGTTCGATACTGATGCCAAAAATGCAATCAGTAAAATTTTTGTCTGTCTGTCTGTCTGTATAACCGTTATAGAAACAAAAACTACTCGACGAATTTTAACGAAACTTGGTACAATTATTTTTCATACTCCTGAGCTGGTTATAGTTTACTTTTCATCACGCTACAAGCAATAGGAGCAGAGCAGTGAAGGGAAATGTTGGGAAAACGGGAGATGTTACTCCGTTTTTAGGGTTCCGTAGTCAACAAGGAACCCTTATAGTTTCGCCATGTCCGTCTGTCCACGGTTTAGCTCAAAAACTATTGGTACTAGAAATTTGTAATTTGGCATGAGTATACACGTTAATGACGCCAAAAAAGGGGTAAAATAAAATTTTGAAAAAACAATTATTTAGGGTACCTCCCCTACATGTAAAGTGAGATGATATTTTTTTTTCGTCCTTCCCATAGTGTGGGATATCGTTGGATAGGTCTTTCAAAAATGTTAGGGGTTTAGAAAGACCGTTTTCTGATTAAGTAAACGGCTCGTGACTTATCAAGCTTTAAAGTACCAATTTTCGTTAGAGTCAAGTGTCCCCCCCCTCTATCAACTAAACGGTTATAGTTAGAAATTCAAATGTCATGGCAGTAGTACCTATATATATCGAAGTTTAAAGGAAAACTATCACACATGAGTGGGCTTTACAAGTTTACGAGTAATAGTCGACCAATTGTATTTGACTCGAAAATTTCGAACAACTCCATAGAAATGTCGATAGATGGCGCTAAGCGTCCGTTGTATCGCGCTAGTTTCATATTTAAATAAGTTTTATAAAAAAAAACTTTTTAACTAAAAAATACCGACTTCCAAAAAACCACTAGGTACAATGTGAAAATAACTTTAATTCCAGAAGAGTCTTTGGATCTGTTTATAATTTATCTAAGTTACAATAGCCTAATGTCAACTTGCTCATCACCTTTTACAAAATATTGCTTTTCCCGATGCAGGGGCGTTAATTGTTGAGGAGTTCTCCTGGTATTTCACCATCAGCTCCATTTCACCATTCACATTGTGACGACCATAAATTGCTTAGCAACCATTTTAAAGTAATCGAACCGCAACTCGTGAAATACTTATTATTGAGTAGTTCCGGTGGCCATCTGTGATCTTCTTCATTAGTTCCGCTTCACCAAATGGTGCTTTCTGAGAGCAAATGCACAAGTTACTATAAAAAATACCAAAATCGCTATACGATTGCCTTTAAAATTTTAGGATTTCCTTCGATTTCCATGAGATCCCTTCATCAAATTCTAATTTGGTGACAATGGTACTACCTCGAGAGCATACCATTTCAAACGAAAAAATAATTTTCTAAATCGATCCACAATTGACGGAGTAATCGGTGCACATACATAAAAAATATATATTATATACACGTGACGAATTGATAACCTACTCCTTCTTTAGAAGTCGGTTAAAAAACAGTTTCCGTCCAGTAAAATTATAGTTAGTTGTGTTTAAGTAATTAAATTAGTTGAGGATTGTGTCAAACCAGTCTCATTTTTCAGTTTTGTGTAACAATTAGTACTTCTTTTCTAACTAGATGGCGTTGTCGTCGAATTATATCTCACAATGGTTTCGTTACCGCCAAAACTATAAGGTAGTTATGAAAATTATTAAGTTTTTGCCCCGACCATAAAGCAAGCGCTGAAACGCCATTCAGTGCGTTACTTCACCTCTGCTGAAAACCACACAAACCCCCTGATCGTATCGGCCGCCCGATACAGACCCTCCAATATAGTGTTGGGTAGGACACGACTTGAAAAAGAGTTTGTAAGAGTAGCCTCTTTTTTGTACTGAGCCGGTACAATGTCCCACTTCAAATGAGGCGAGGCGTACTGAAGCTCGGCGATACATTTGAAGTAACCAGTAGTGTTGGGTAGGACACGACTTGAAAAAGAGTTTGTAAGAGTAGTCTCTTTTTTGTACTGAGCCGGTACAATGTCATAATACGTCATTGGTCCCACTTGACACTTCAAATGAGGCGAGGCGTACTGAAGCTCGTCGATACATTTGAAGTAACCAGTACGAATATGATATTTGATGTTATTGTGTTAGTATTGTCATAATATTACACTCTGTTTTTCTCTCAAACCAATATAAAATAATAAACCACTCCAAAATAATAACACAAACTAGCTATTATAAACAAGCATAATAAATAGTTATTGAAATTCATTCATTAAACAGAATAATTACTAAAACTTACATGAATACTTATACATACTTAGATAGAATACTTATTAACTTATTTCGCAATGACAAACAATTAAAAACAATAATTTATCAAAAATTTTGCATTAAAATTTTGAATGCTGATTCATAATTTTAAATTTAGATCGTACCTACACGTTTCAATTCAAGCCTCATCGTAGTACATTTATTTAGCATTAGAGTGAATAAAATATATCATTACTTCTCGAGTCGCGTCTTGTTTCGTCCCTCGGTTCATTGAAAAATGTCGTACTATTGCAGCATGTACCGCGCTTTCTGTCTCTCTCACCCTTACGATGAGTGACGAGCGTGCACCGCGACCGCGACATAAAATTTGAAGTAGTACATTTTATAGAGCCGAGCCGCTCTTACATTTTGACGTCATGTACGGGACAAATGTACTGCCTCTTGTAAGTCCTACTCAACACTACTCCAATATTTCTTAGGTTAGTCGCCCGCGTAACGTCCTAGACGAGCCCGACGACCCCACCACCATCCGACAAGAGAGCAGGGGAAACTAGGTAAACTAGCACTCTTAGAAAATACAGAAATAAAACGCGTTCCGTATTCCGGCCTAGCCGACGAGGCCCATCGCGACGTCCGCGTACTTGTAACGGACTCTCCTCGACCTTTGCCAAACGAGCCAGCCCGCGATGCTGAGCCAGTAGCGATAAATAACCCCTTAAATAATATGGACCCAGCCTGTCCCTTTGCTGCCCTCCACCAACGACCACGCTATGCCGAGGCCCGTACACCACAGGGAGTGCCCTTAGCGTACGGTTGTTTAAAATGTAATTCTAGTTTGTAAGCCCTGGCTGGGGGCCTTTAATTTTAGAGGTCACCACGGGATCGCCCGGTTGAGTAGTGACCGGCCTTAGTGTGCTGAAATACGAGTGGCCCTATCAAAAAAAAAATGAGTTTTTGTTGTTCGCCCGGTTAAGTAGTGACCAGCCTTAGTGTGCTGAACTACGAGTGGCCCTACCTAAAAAACATTAAGTTTTTGAGATTGTGTGTAGAAAAAACAATAAGTTATTGAGATTGTGTGTAGAGGCTAGAGATAAAATTGAAATAGTTGAATTGTGAAATTCATAATCAAGTCTCGTTGAGTGTAGGAATTTAGAGAACGGATCAGGTGAGGATTTATATAGGAAATCAAATTAGTTAGGTAGTCATGTTTGGCTTTTAGTTAGAGCATGGTACGAAACGATCAGTCAGCGAATACGACACGCACTTGGCTGTTATAAAAACTACGGAACCCTTCACTGCGCGTGGCCCGACACGCACTTGATCGGTTTTTTAAGCTTCCGTCGCGTGTGCAACCTTAATGGTTAAAGCTACACAGAAATAATTCATAATAATTCATGACGGAAATGTTCTCCTTAAAATTATATAAAAAATACCCTACGACAGCATATGTCTATCTTTTATGGTTGACTCACAATAACACGTGTAACTCCCGATAGCTTAGCAGTTCGAAGCTTTCTGATTATAATATTTGTCTACTCTTACGTTTATAAGACTCTCAGTCACCCCTAATTGAAAAAGTTAACATTATTAACTATTCCATAAAAAAGAATCATATAAATCGGTATAGAAACACCAAAGTTATACATGAAATACGCTAATAATAAGCCATCGCGCGTGAATACTGAATCATGCTATAAGGATTATTTTTGAGAATCGGTTGCCGCTCTTGACGCGTCTCGCGGCCGAAGGTATAAAATTTCGTTCTATAAGTACTTATAAGCCTCATGTGAACGTGATCTAAACAATATTATAAATACATTAACTTACGCTGACGGAGTCGCGGGCACAGCTATTAACAATAATATTGTGCGGATCCGTTTTGCGATATTTTTCAACAGTATTATAGATTGACGTATTATATTTCCCTACTAAATTACGAAAGTTAATCTGTCTGTTACATCAAAATCACTGAACCGTGAGGAAGGACATGGGCTACATTTTTACGAAAAACGACGGAAACGCGGACGAAGTCGCGGGCAACAGCTATAGAGTTTGTTTGTTTGTTTGAACGCGATATTCTCAGGAACTACTGGTTCGAATTGAAAAATTATTTTTAATTAAATAGTCAATTTATAGAGAAAGGCTATAGGCTATATATCATTACGCTAAGGCCAATAGGAGCAGAGCGCCAATGAAGAATGCTTCAAAATCGGGCTTAACTTTAACGTTAGCCCAAAGTAACTATTCCACGCGGACGAAGTCCCGGGCAAAAGCTAGTTTGAAAATATAATAATTCCTGCCTCATAGCCTACAAGGTTACTGCGTTACTCGGCACTCCGTATTCCCGGTAGTACCAGATAGTGTGACTATTTGCAGCAATAAATCAACTCTGATGTATAAGATTTTTTTCCATTATTTTAGTTTTTTATTTTAATATTTCTTTTAAGTTCGATTTAGGTAGAGTCTGGCTAACGAAAGCGTGACGTGGAGTTTTCTTAAAAGTTTAATATGGCAACATTATTAAGCTGTCAAAGTCTGTGATTACAATTGTCAGTAATTTGTAAACACAATTAATATTCAATAATAATCGCTATAATATGGGTAAAACAATAAAAAGTAACGTGCGAAAGCTGCTACATACTATGATCAGTAAGTTTAAACAAAAACAAGAAGAGAAAGAAATTGTCTTACAAGAAAAACAACAATGTTTAGATGCGATCTCGGATTTTTTAGGTTAGTACGACTTTGTAATGTTGATCCTTGGTGGCTGATTATTAGATATACCTATTTACGATATTATCATACTTTTTCTTATCTTTATAGATAATATTGGAGATATTCAAGGAATCTGCGACTTGTTGAAACGTCAAAAAATTTGGAGAAAAAATCTTTAATAGAAACTCAGACTAAGTTCTTAGAAGAAATATATTCATTAACTGGTACGTATGTTACGGTTAAGAATGTTTAGTTGATGAGTTGTGGTATTTGACATTATCAAATTGTTTGGGTACCTTGATTTTTTTATATGCATTTTATTCCTCGTTTTGCAGATGTTGCTGTCACAACACTTAATCGTGTGTCCTTCCTTGTGACGCAAAACAACTGTGCGGTGCCGCTCCGACGTCGCAACGCATTCACCCCTCCCCGCCTCGTCTTGGTGGTTGCAAGTCCGGTGCGGCGCCGGAGCGCATCGTGTGCATGCCACAGATATTTCTATGTAAGACGACGCAGCGACACCGCTCCGGCGCCGCACCGCCGCCGCAACACATCGTGTGCCCCGGCTCTAATGGGTATAAGTTCAAGAAAAATAAAAATGAACGAACGGTTCTTGTCGAACGTTTTGATATTGCTGCTTGATCTTTATCCACGAGAAATTGCTGCTAAACGAACGGAAGGAAAACGAATTATCTATTTAGATGAAACATATGTACACACAAATTATAAGCCTAAAATGTCATGGCAAGATCTAACAACGAGTGGTGCCCCTAAAACAAAATAAAACACTGATAAAAACCTCATTTGGCTGAATAACTGCAGAAGATTGAAAAAAAGCATGTAATAAATGTGGAAAATAAAATAATACAAACAAAGAGATCATGTTACTTGTGAGGATAGGACCATAAAATGTTACGATCCGGGGCGTCACAGATATCCTCTTGTAACCACTTAATTTGCGCTGGCGGGACGTAATATGTTTGTGGACTGTATGTTTAATAAAACACCAATACTATTCTAATCACTTGTTCACTTTATTTCACTATTTACTTCTTATTCCTTAGCTTGCTGGATTTCAACTACATTTCAACTACTTTTTTTTTATTTTTTTTGAAGTGAAAACTTCTTTAGCGGCGCTGAGCACTTTTTGTATGGGTAAAAACTGTTAAACTCGCGTCAGGGTCACGTGACCGATCGAAAATCGTAAGACGTTTTTTAAGTGAAAACTTCTTTAGCATCGTTGTGATTTGAAAGTTAATGAAACGAAAAAGCGTGGGGAGTTCAGGGAGGGGGCGAGTGGGGGGGCGAGTTGGGGTTCGAGTTGGGGGGCGAGTTGGGGGACGAGTTGGGGAGCGAGTTGGGGGACGAGTTGGGGGGCGAGTTGGGGGCGAGTTGAGGGGCGAGTTGGGGGGCGAGATGGGGGCGAGCTGGGGGGCGAGTTGGGGGGCGAGTTGGGGGGCGAGTAGGGGGGCGAGTTGGGGTTCGAGTTGTGGGGCGAGTTGGGGGACGAGTTGGGGGGCGAGTTGGGGGCGAGTTGGGGTTCGAGTTGGGGGACGAGTTGGGGGGCGAGTTGGGGTTTGAGTTGGGGGGCGAGTTGGGGGGCGAGTTGGGGGGCGAGTTGGGTGACGAGTTGGGGGGCGAGTTGGGGTGCGAGTTGGGGGACGAGTTGGGGGACGAGTTGGGGGCGAGTTGGGCGGCGAGTTGGCGGTGAGTAGGGGGACGAGTTGGACGACGAGTTGGGGGCGAGTTGGGCGGGGAGTTGGGCGGGGAGTTGGGGGTGAGTTGGCCGGCGAGTTGGGGGCGAGTTGGGGTGCGGGTTGGGGGACGAGCTGGGGGACGAGTTGGGGGGCGAGTTGGGGGCGAGTTGAGGGGCGAGTTGGAGGGCGAGTTGGGGGCGAGCTGGGGGGCGAGTTGGGGGGCGAGTTGGGTGGCGAGTAGGGGGGCGAGTTGGGGTTCGAGTTGTGGGGCGAGTTGGGGGACGAGTTGGGGTGCGAGTTGGGGGACGAGTTGGGGTGCGAGTTGGGGGCGAGTTGGGGTTCGAGTTGGGGGACGAGTTGGGGGGCGAGTTGGGGTTTGAGTTGGGGGGCGAGTTGGGGGCGAGTTGGGGGGCGAGTTTGGGGGCGAGTTGGGGGACAAGTTGGGGGTGAGTTGGGGGACGAGTTGGGGAGCGAGTTGGGGTGCGAGTTGAAGGACGAGTTGGGGGACGAGTTGGGGGACGAGTTGCGGGCGAGTTGGGCGGCGAGTTGGCGGTGAGTAGGGCGGTGAGTAGGGGGACGAGTTGGACGACGAGTTGGGGGCGAGTTGGGCGGCGAGTTGGGCGGGGAGTTGGGGGTGAGTTGGGCGGCGAGTTGGGGGCGAGTTGGGGTGCGGGTTGGGGGACGAGTTGGGGGACGAGTTGGGGGGCGAGATGGGGCTGAGTTGGGGGGCGAGTTGGGGGGCGAGTTGGGGGACGAGTTGGGGGACGAGATGGGGGCGAGTTGAGGGGCGAGTTGGGGGGCGAGTTGGGGGCGAGCTGGGGGGCGAGTTGGGGGGCGAGTTGGGGGGCGAGTAGGTGGGCGAGTTGGGGTTCGAGTTGTGGGGCGAGTTGGGGGACGAGTTGGGGGGCGAGTTGGGGGCGAGTTGGGGTTCGAGTTGGGGGACGAGTTGGGGGGCGAGTTGGGGTTTGAGTTGGGGGGCGAGTTGGGGGGCGACTTGGGGGGCGAGTTGGGGGGCGAGTTGGGGTGCGAGTTGAAGGACGAGTTGGGGGACGAGTTGGGGGACGAGTTGCGGGCGAGTTGGGCGGCGAGTTGGCGGTGAGTAGAGGGACGAGTTGGACGACGAGTTAGGGGGAGTTGGGCGGCGAGTTGGGCGGGGAGTTGGGCGGGGAGTTAGGGGTGAGTTGGGCGGCGAGTTGGGGGCGAGTTGGGGTGCGGGTTGGGGGACGAGTTGGGGGACGAGTTGGGGGGCGAGATGGGGCTGAGTTGGGGGGCGAGTTGGGGGGCGAGTTGGGGGACGAGTTGGGGGACGAGATGGGGGCGAGTTGAGGGGCGAGTTGGGGGGTGAGATGGGGTGTGAGATGGGGTGCGGGTTGGGGGACAAGTTGGGGGGTGAGTTGGGGGACGAGTTGGGGGACGAGTTGGGGGCGAGTTGGGCGGCGAGTTGGGGGTGAGTAGGGGGACGACTTGGACGACGAGTTGGGGGCGAGTTGGGTGGGGAGTTGGGCGGGGAGTTGGGGGCGAGTAGGGGTTCGAGTTGGGGGGCGAGTTGGGGGGCGAGAGGGGGGGCGCGTTGGGGTGCGATATGGGGGGCGAGATGGGGGCGAGCTGGGGGGCGAGTTGGGGGGCGAGTTGGGGGGCGAGGGGGGCGAGTTTGGGTTCGAGTTGTGGGGCGAGTTGTGGGGCGAGTTGGGGGACGAGTTGGTGGCGAGTTGGGGTTCGAGTTGGGGGGCGAGTTCGGGGCGAGAGGGGGGCGAGTTGGGGTGCGATATGGGGGGCGAGATGGGGGCGAGCTGGGGGGCGAGTTGGGGGGCATGTTGGGGGGCGAGTTATGGGACGAGTTGGGGGACGAGTTGGGGGGCGAGTTGGGGCGCGAGTTGGGGGGTCGAGTTGGGGGGCGAGTTGAGGGGTGAGTTGGGGGGCTAGGCTATTTTTAGGGGCATACATACATTTACAAGCATCACATAATTGGTGGCGGGGCGTGCGGCCGTCAGCGGCCTACTACATTACAGATTTTCTATGTACTAGTACTAGGAAGTAGTATATCTATGTAGGTACTAGTACTAGGCAGTATTCGGAAGTATTTGATGATTGTGACGCTAGTGGGCATTTAATAAGCGTCTTGAAAATATTTTCAAACTTGCAATTGCATTCATGACTGGTACCATTTTAAAATTGAACGCGCTTTTTCGATATATCATATACTGAAAAACAAATTACGAAACCGATTGTCCCTTGAAATGCTGTTACGTTTGATGATGACACGAAACGTGATGGTGGATCTTGCGTTACGTTTACTCCATCTGTCTCCATCTCCAAAAATGTTACAGTTATATAATGTAAACATGTATGACTTTAAGAATTTCAAATGAAACGCCAAGTCAGGATTTAAGCGATTTATTTAAAATAATTGATAATGTGGATTGTTAATTAAGTAAATTCTATTACAAAAGTAATTAAAATTAAGTTATATTTTATATACCTTAATAAAACGGGAAACTCATTTAAATATTAGCCTTGAATAGCAGTAATGTATGCCTGCGCCTGCTGTTTCGAGAGATAAACTTTTTAATGTAATATAAATTGTCATGTTTGTGTACGATAGCGCAATAAATAAATATTGTATTCTACCACATAAATGATAGTACTTTTATACTGATAATTAAAGCAATTCGTACAAAATTATTCCCTAACCATTCCAAAATATCAAAAATGCACAACGGTAATATTCAAGTTTTCACTTCTGCCGGCACTCCCGGAGTGCAACCCGCATTTTTTTTAGGTAGGGCCACTCGTAAATCAGCTCACTAAGGCTGTGCGTCTACTTGACCGGTCTGTCCTGTGGTGACCTCTAATAAATTAAAGGCCCCCAGCCAGGGCTTACAAACTAAAATACGCTTACATCTAATGACCGCACGCTAAGGGCACTCCCTGTGGAGTACGGGCCTCGGCATAGCGGGGTCATTTGGGGAGGGCAGCAAAGGGACAGGCTGGGTCATATTATTATTTACGGGAGTATTTATTGCTACTGGCTCAGCATCGCGGGCTGGCTCGTTTGGCAAAGGTCGGGGAGGATTTCCATTACAAGTACGCGGACGTCGCGATGGGCCTCGTCGGCGAGGCCGGAATACGGAACGCGTTTTGTGTGTGTGTTTTCTAAGAGTGCTAGTTTCCCTACTGCTCTCTTGTCGGATGGTGGTGGGGTCGTCGGGCTCGTCTAGGACGTGACACGGGCGACGAACCCGAGAAATTTGGGAGGGTCTGTATCGGGCGGCCGATACGATCAGGGGGTTGGTGTGGGTATCAGCAGAGGTGAAGTAACGCACTGACATGCGTTTCAACACTTGCTTTATGGTCGGGAGTTTGAGGTCTACATGGAGATCCTCGTTCCTCAAGAACCAGGGCGTGCCCGTGGTCTTTCGGAGAAAACGGTTCTGAATGACTTGCATCCTATGGATCTGATTGGGACTGGAATGAGCAAACACCGGACAGGCGTACGTCAGGATAGGACGTATGCACGTCGTATAAATTCGGATTTTACACCTAAGGGAGAGCTTACTGTGTTTATTCAGTATGAAGTGAAGCCTACCGAGAGCGAAAGCGGCTCGCGAGCGAACCGACTTTATGTGCTCATTGAAGTTAAGGAACTGGTCGAGGATCACACCTAAGTATTTGGCTCGCTTCTCCCAAGGCTTGCCAAACATAGTGATCGGGCGGGGGAGGGTGAGCTGTCTATGGTGGCGAGCCCTGCGAAACAGGACTGCTTGACTTTTGTCGGGATTTTTGATTTGATTTATGATTTCTGAGGTCTGGAGGGTATGAGCGATGCAATCGGGACTTTTTCCCGAGTAATAGATGGCCGTGTCGTCGGCAAATAGGGATAACTCTACTGGGGGCTTTTTGGGGATATCGCTAGTGAATAGCGTGAAGAGTGGGGGAGAGAGCACGGCGCCCTAAGGGACGCCGGCTCTGATAGGGCGGGGGGTGGAAAGCGCTCCTTCGATACGATATCTGAAGGAGCGGTTCGACAGAAAGTCTCGAATGATGAGCACGAGACGGTCCGGCACACCTAGTTGGTAAAGCTTATAAATTAAGCCATTGTGCCAGACTTTGTCGAAGGCCTTTGCTATGTCAAAGAATAGAGCCCCCGTCACCACCCAACTAGCACGCTAGCGTTAAAACAACCTGTATAGCAGTTGTATATCAGTTCCATTTGAGTATAAAAGTTGTAAAAATAGGTGTAATAGCAGAGTTATAGAGTGCCCTAACACCCTTGTACCCACGAAAGAGGCCCTCGATTTTGCAGGTAAAGGTTATAGAAAGCCTGTAGAATGGTGTTATTGGAGAGCTAAAGTAACTGCACAAGACCGTTTATACACTCTTGGTTATTACTTTTACCGGTATATTTGTAACTATAGAAGGGTTGGTTAACACTATAGGTTACAGAAAATCGTCGGCTAAGCATTGCATGTCACTTGTAACTTTATTAGACCTATTATAAGTAGTTGTTTAATACCTTGACGCGTATTAGTTATCTAAAAAAGTGTCAAGCGAGTATTTTACCGCTTTCTGAGTACTTTTTACCCCAATTTGTAGTTTTAGCTTCTCAAAATTCCTGTACGGTGGAGTTAATAAGAACTAAGTGCACGTGGAAAAACATAATAATATGGACATGAAGTGTAATCTGTATAATAATAAAAGTAAGTATTCAACCAAGGTATACATATTTTGTGAAGTGAAAACAGTATGCCGTTTTGATTTCATGGTAAAGAATACCATGTTTCCCATCTCAATTTTAACGCGCTCAGGATTTATTAAAAATATTAAACTTTTGTGAATATAAAATACGATTATTCTCAGTAGTCAATTTTTTTTTATTCCTGCTCTATGGCTGTTAGTATTATATATCAATTGGCATCAGTGAAATGATAAAAGTATACATAAATAATTAAGTATTTTACAGTGAAATATTGAATAACTCGGTAAATTTATAGGTTAGTTTTCCAAAACAAATGGCGGATATATATTAAAGCTTTATGTAATAACCTGAGTCATTTATTACACTTTTTGAGATAAAGCACAGTTAGTCAAGAGTATTATGCAGTCCTGAGTACACATAGCTGTGTTAAAATAGTCTTAAACGAGTACAATTAGTTTTGCCAAGAGAATACTAGCGCCTAAACGATTTTACTAACTGACTGGAATAGGGTTCCTTATTGAAATAATGAAAACCTTTAAGTATATAAAAAAAAAAATACAGAAATTTATGATAGTAGGTAATCTAATAAAATTACAGTATGGTCTGGTACCTAATATAATTTCAGAATGGTCTAAATTTTGTAGGTTTTTTTGTTGTGTGGAAAAAGTCCTGATTTGAGCATACTCCATGCTCAATTCAGGATTTTGATCATAATTCTAGAGTTTTTGATTAAAAACGGGGGACTATCATTTTTGCATACTTCTAATATACATATCTATAAAAAACATAATAATTTTCTTTCTAAAAAATATTTGTTTTTCAGGATTGTCCAGGATTCAACAGAGTACCTATTCAGTTTATGAGCGCTGTCTTTGAGTGCGCAGTATTCATTCTTTAGGTCTGTTTGGCGGGGGACTAAAATGCAAAAAAATATCACGTATGATTATGAAGAAAATGAGAATGAGTTAAATGAAGAAGAAAACGTGATGTAATATGAAAAATAATTGATATAATTAAAAAAAACACAGAAGGAGAACAGGAAACATAGAAGGATTCAGTAGAACAAAACAAAGAGAAAAACAAAAAATCTGATGTTTTAATAAAAGAAAATAAGGAGGAAACAAAAAAGGGATGATTTAGACAAACAAAACATGGGAAAAAGCAAGGAAGGGACAAATTCAGTATAAGAAAATTCCAAATAAAATAGAAAAAGAGATGATTTAGTCAAAAAAACTACAGAGGAAAATATGAAAAGAATTATTTAAAAGAAAATATTAAATTAATTTATATTAATTTTGTATTTCAATTTATTTTCTCGAGTACATAATTACAGAATACTAGTAGGTAGGTAAATAACTGTTGATTGTTACACAGCTAAATAATTGTTTAATTTTGAAATGTTACATATGGAAGTAGATGTATTTCATTACCACTGAGGTATTATAATAATGTCATTACAACTGTGCAATGACATATTTTTTTGAACATTTTCTGGTTTAATAGACATTAAAAAAGCTTTCTTATTATTACTATATTATTATTAAGAGCCTATATTGTCCCACGAACCACCTTCGACTTATCCCGGTCTTGAGCTAGTGTGGTATCTTTGCACAATATTTAACCAAATACTTATAGTGTATGTACTAATGGAAGAAAGTATTATATATCTTAATGACTCACACAAACTAATTTGCATTTAATTTCATTTGGATTTATTACTATAATGTCATCAGGTTTTTTACTATAAATTTACCTATAAACGATGACTTAATAGGTTTGTCAAATATAACATCTTTATTTTTTTAAAATTTACCATGTAGTGAAAATTATTTTCCATTATCAGAGGTCAACAAGTATTCTTCAGTATTTTCATTAAAGGTTCAGTTATACCATGACTGGCAAGTGTTGTCCTCCTTCAATATTTTTAATAACAATTTCATTTGGAGTTTGCAAAATTGTTCGTGGATCTTTTGGAAGCAATACTACAGTACTAACGTAGCCTTCATTTAAAATCGACAGCAAATGTTTTGAAGAAAATAATATTACCCATACAGGGTAACATTATATTCAATGGACCAGATTTTTAACTTTTTTGTTAGTGAAGAAATTTTTTCAATTTTACTACAATTTTTACCTCTTCTTCTTCGCATTCGGGCTCACTAAGTGGTAAGAAATCGAAAAATTCAACAAAATCGTGATTGACTGCAGTTTCTTCTTTTTGTTGTTCTGCGGAACCCTGTTGTGATTCTACTCGAACTTGACTCAAATTACTCGCATTACTATTAAGTGTTTGATTTGTAGTGAATCTTCTTTATTTTTCGTAATAACTGGAACAAGAGGATCTAATCCGGTATTATCAGAACTACTAGTTTCGTTTTTGTCATTCATACCATTATTAACCGACTCCAAAAATTTACGACATTCCTGCCTAATCCTTTTTCTTTTCTTTACTCCAAGGTTGTAATCGTTTCATTTTTCTATAACTTACTAAAACCTATACAGGAATCTAATTTATTCAGTCCGTTTATTACATAAATATAAAAACTTTTTGCCTCTATGTGTTAATAACGACTCACACGTGCGTGCCTAACACCATAACTTTTAAAATGATTTTAAATTGTGCCAGCTTAATACATTAAGCGTTAGTAAATTTTAGATGATAGGTTAAAACTACATAAAGGAGTTTTTCAACACTTTAAATATCTTGTGTTAGTACACCCTACACAAACTCTCTTTAACAACCAATGCCTGCACCTTAAAGTCAACATAATACCTCAATATATATAAATCTCTTCGTAACAACCACTATATAACAATAAGTGTTAACGGGTGTCAGTGAGCACTGTTGTATAGCTTTAGCTGCTAGAAACAGGTTAAACCTATAACATCTTAACTACATGTGCTGTAATTAGAACCATTCTAACTCTTAAAACTGCTTAAAGACCTTCATTACAGTTCTTGAAGCATCATTGCACTTCAAATTATTTTTGAACTCCTTTATATCGTTTTAAGTTAGAACTGAGATAATTATTACGCAATTGAACAGATTAAAGTTATAGTGAAACCTGTATCTGACGGCAGAATGTTAGTTGGGCAGACCGCGTTGAAAGCGGCCGCTAATGTGCTCTACGATGCGGTGGGCTTGGTGGACACTGGAATGATGGGCTCTAAAGCCAAACTGCTCGTTAGGGATTAGGCTCTTTGCCTCGACAAAGTCCTTGAGCCGATTAAGAATAATCCGCTCGTAGACCTTGCTGAGGGCACTGAGCCGACTAATGGGACGATAACTATTCGGGGAGGACTTGGGCTTATCGGGTTTTGGGATGCCTATTACTATAGCCTCTTTCCAAGCTTGCGGAAACAAGTTGTTGGACATGGCGCCATTGAAGATGGCAGCCAGTAGGACTATGATCGTGAGTGGGAGGAGTTTAAGTGCCCTACTGGTCAGTCTGTCAGTCCCGGGAGCTTTCCTAGGTTTGAGTTTCCTGATGATCTCCTCCACCTCGTCTTCCTAGACGGGGGGGAGGGGAGCATCAGGGTCCTCGACAGGGGGTAGGGCAGACCTACGTTCGACCTCAGCATCCACGTGGGCAAGGTGGGCTGGGTCGACTGGTTGGGAGCTGGGAGAGCACTGGGCCTCCAGGCTGTCGGCTAGGCATTCGGCTTTGTCTTCGTCGTCCAAGGCAATGCTTTTGTCCGGGCGGATAAGGGGAGGCATTGTGGTAACCTCAGTGGCGCGCATACTCCTCTGAAGTTGCCAGAAGGCGTAGAGAGTGGGTTCCAGTTCGCTCAGGGTCTTGTCCCAGCCGGCTTCACGCCACTCTCTAATGCTGTTACTTACTTTGCGCTGTAAGTACCGCATGAAAGTTTTGTTATTCTGGCAGGGGTAAGCTCTGTAGGCACGGACTGCTGCGTTCTTCTCAGTCAGCAGGGCCCGTACATCGTCCGGGAGTTTCCGGCGCCAGTGCTCTGACACCGGAATCTCCTTTGAACAGTCGTTCAAGACAGATTGTACGTGCTCTGTGAGTGAGTCGATCGCAGCCGTCGTGTCGGCGGCGGACTGGATGTGGTCGGGGATCTTGTCCAGGTGAGGTGACGTGTTGGATTTCAGCAAGTCGCCTACTTTCCTCCAGTCAGTGATCACCTGTGTGGGAGGGGGGCGGTTAGGGTCATAGGGACCCGATCTCGGAGTTAACTCCAAGATCACCGGTCTATGGTCAGAGTCAAGTTCGTCTACCGTCTCTAAAGAGTGCAAACGTAAGTTCTTCAGGAGGGCAATGTCGAGTACGTCAGGCGTTTGGGATGGCTCGAACGGGTAATGAGTAGGCCGCATAGGACCTATGATATCTATGTGGAGAGGTGTGCAAAGGTCGTATAGTACCTTCCCACGGAGGTTGGTAATGCGACTACACCATGCGGGATGTTTGGCATTAAGATCCCCCGACATAAGGACGGAGTCACTCATGTCAAGAAGGGCGGTAAGGTCACTTCGAAGTGAGGCGTTTACCGATGAATTTACATCTACTACGTTGGACGGTGGAAGATACGCGGATACTATGGTGATGGAGGGATGACCCGTCATGCCTAGCCGGCAAACGGATACCTCTAAATGGGCAAGGGGCGGCGGATCCATAGGGATGCAGTGCAGGGAGTTCCTATAGTATATTAGAGTGCCACCTTTGTGGCATCTAGTCCTATCGTTCCTAACTAACCGGTAATTGGCTATCCTGGGATCCCTAAGGTGGGGTTTGAGAAAGGTCTCTTGGACCAGAAGAACGTCGAGACGATGATCGCGAAGGAAAGTCGCGATCTCGTCCCGTTGATTGCTGATGCCATTGGCATTGAAATAACCTAGCTTTAGGGATCGGGGCTTTAATCTCCTACTAGCCGTGTTATACATGATCGTTGTTTAAAAAGGTTGGCAAAATGGCTTTTGACGTCAGGATGCTTAAGGTATACCTGAATCAGGGATTCTATACTACGGCAGGCCACGACCTCCGTTGCCATTTGGATGGTGCGGGGGGACTGGAAGAATTGGAATGTATTCGCTAGGATGAGGAACGGATCTAGTTCCGGCTCGTCCAAGCGAGGGGGTGACTGGGGAGGAGGAGGCTGAGAAGCCACAACAACCGGAGCGTGGGCGTGATGGGTTGATCCATCAGCCCTGGGACTTTCGGCCTTAGTGCCGGGAAGTTTTGGGCGTGATTCGCCGCCGTCCAAGGAGTTGGACGCTGGGGACTGAGGGTCTGGGGGAGCTCAGACGAGAGTGTAGGACACTCTCGTCCCTGGCGTGCGCTAGCGCGCGTTGCCAGTTTAGGGGCGGAGGTTTTCGGGGCTTTCGGGCAGCCTCGGTAGTTGGCAGGGTGGCCAGATTGCCCGCACAGCACACAGCTGGGCGGGTCTGGGCATTGGGACCTATCTTTAGGGCGATTGCACTCGGCGGTGCCGTGATCACCCAGGCACTTGACGCACCGAGGTTTGCCGAAGCAATTCCTCTGTGCGTGCCCGTAAAGTTGGCAACGGTGGCATTGGCCTACCGTGCCACTTTTGTGTGGCTTCTCTATGAGTATGCCCGACAGACTGCATACAGTCTTTAGGGAAAAGATGGGGTGGGGACCTTCGGAGGTGGGATGGCTGATGACAAGGACGTTGTTAGACGCCTTGCCTCCTCTGCCGTGCATGCGGTGCACCTCAATCACCGGGATATTCTGGGACTCTAAGTCGCAGACGATCTCGGTGGTGGGGATCTATTTCAACTACGATTCTAGCCCTCTTATATGGTTAGGCACAGGGGTTCAACTCGTGTGCGACACGAGATATAAAAATAGTAAACTAACCAATGACAGCGAGGAACCTCGTGTTGTGTCCTTAAGACTGGGTGTTTTGACCAACTTTCACTTCCGACAGGTTCCTACCTGTCGGAGTTCCTTTGTGTCACAACACGAGGCTGGCGACAGGTTTAAACTTGTTTCTAGTACTTAGTACATGTTTATCTTATTACAAAGCTCATAATTTGACTTATTCAGGATGTTATATGTACTAACAACTAGCCTAGCACTAATACCTAGTTACAATTTACAAAAAGCTTCTAATACAACAAGTTTCAATCTACAAATGACCTAATGTAACTATTTATTCTTACATACTCGCTACATATGAGTGGATTCAATAATATAATCATTAATTTACTTATTCTAGCACATATTTACATACATTAATCTATACAATTATGCAAAACACTATCACTTATGTTCTTGATATTAGATTGCATTAATCGTTTAAACTGGAGGAGTCGTAACAGATCACATAACAGAAAAACTTTTTTGCAAAAAATAAAACCGACTTCCATATCAAAACACTACAAAGCCAAAAATAATTTTAATTTCGGTAGTCGGTGTTATTGGATTTGTATTTTCTTTTTTTTTTCACACCGCCTTCCGAAATTAAAATTATTTTTGGCTTTGTAGTGTTTTGATATGGAAGTCGGTTTTATTTTTTGCAAATAAGTTTTTATTTTCGTGCTTTTTAGTGGGTCAGTGAATTTTTCAAATCGGATCGTAAATGACGGAGTTATGCGCGAACAAAAAACGCAATGCAGCGTAAACGAAAAGATCATCAACGTAAACATTTTTTTAGACTTTTGTTTATTTTTCAGAAACGGCTTATCCGATTTCGATAAAATTTTCATGGGACCATTTGGGAAGTATACCCTTTCTAACAAGATCAGAATTTTTCAAATCGGTTGGCAAACAACGGAGTTATGCGTGGACAAACATAAAAAACAAAAAAAAAAAAATACAAACATCCGAATTGAGAACCTCCTCCTTTTTTAGAAGTCGGTTAAAAAGTAATGGAAAAAAATCATAATAAGTGTAGGTGATGACGACTCCACTGATACAGAAGAATCCTTAGAGGTTGAATTTTTGGACTCGGATTTTGAGTACGATGATTAAATAATTATCAGACTCAAAACGCCTGTAGTTGATTAAAAAAAAATGTTGAAGAAATTTAATAAACTACATGTTAA